>CM052797.1:97845958-97973299 GCA_028533885.1 Nasua narica | reverse complement strand
GGATGAGCCTGGTGGTGGGTATTGAAAAGGGCACGTATTGCATGGAGCACTGGGTGTGGTGCATGAACAATCAATCTTGTAACACTGAAAAATTAAAATAAACATATTTGGGGAGAAAAAACGATTATAATTTTTAGTTAAACTTTATCAAATGGGTGGAAAAAATGGATGAAATTTGTTTTTATTCATGGATCCATCATTACCACTGAGGAAATCAATAATAATTTAGGCTGTATCTCTTTTGAGGCTAATAGGAAGGAAGTGAACAAATATTACTTGATGTCGTAGTCCTATAAAAAAATACCCTTTGAGGTCCCTTTCCATAAACAAATCAACACTAGACGGAATAAGGAAATTATAGCGGTCACTCATTCATTTAAACACTACTAAATATCTCTGGAGCTATAAGAATGAATAAAATATGGTTCCTAACTCTGAAGGCTCGCAATCCAGGCACCAATTCAGACATGACAAATTCATCAACTGTATATTTAAGATTTGTGGTACTTATTGTCTGTAAATTATACCACAATAAAAAAAATTAAGAGTGAAGACACATCAAGGTAAGTTACACTCTAGCATCAAAATCACCATAATAAAAGTAGAGAAGAGGAGGGATGCCTGGGTGGCTCAGTTGGTTAAGCGGCTGCCTTCGGCTCAGGTCATGATTCCAGAGTCCTGGGATCAAGCCCTACATTAGGCTCCTTCTCGGCAGGGAGCCTGCTTCTCCCTCTGCCTCTGCCTGCCACTCTGCCGGCTTGTGCTCTCTCTCTCTCTGACAAATAAATAAATAAAATCTTTAAAAAAAAAATCTGACAAATAAAATCTTAAAAAAAAGAAGTAGAGAAGAGGAAAAGGAATTCTTTTCCCTGTCCAGGATGTCTAGCAAAGCAGGACCAAGGAGCTAATGAACATGACAGCTTCACCTAGCAAAAAGCATCCTAGCAGAGGGTAAGTCAAGGCAAAAACACAAAGGCGAGAAATAGCAATAAATACCATGTAATTGAAGCACATCCACGTGGGATGGGACGCTGAGACAGGGGGACCAAAAAAAATCTGATGTACCAAGCTAATGAATTTAAATTCTACCCTACAGAGAAGTCAAGAAAGGTTTTTAAATAGGAGAGTGACTAGATCAGGTTTGTTTCTAAGGGGATAAGTCATTTCTTCTTTCCAGAGCAGATCAACATCACCTCTAAACTCAGCTGGTTTTCATAAGCTCATTGCTGGAAAGAATGTCAAGGCAGGAAAATTGCTTTCCTCAAATCATTAATTCAATACACAATATAAGTATAATAATCACAAGTAACGGGTTGGCCAGTATGAAAGTTGAGCCATGGCCAACCCTAAAAGCTCTTGCTTAAAAGAACAACAACAACAACAACAACAAACCACCCTTCAGCTCTCTTCCTTGTAATTCCGTAAAGTATTACCACCCAAATCAGGGTCTAAGGGGTTCTCAAGGAATATGAGAAAAGAAAACAGGTATCAAAAATCCTCCTATAAAATTTGTCTAAGACATAATATGAGAAAATTGTGCAAAACAGCATATATAACATAGAACACATTTTTTGAATGTTTAAGAAAATGAATAGTGGGGCACCTGGGTGCCTCAGTCATTGAGTGTCTGCTTTTAGCTCAGGTCATGATCCCAGCATCTTGGGATGGAGTCCCACATCAGGCTCTCTGCTCAGCAGAAAGCCTGCTTGCTTCTCCCTCTCCCACTCCCCCCCTGCTTGTGTTCCCTCTCTGGATGTCTCTCTCTCTCTCTCAAATAAATAAATAAAATCTTTAAAAAAAAAAGAAAATGAATAGAAAATATGCTCATATATACATTGAAAAAGTTTGAAGAAATATCAAAAACCTGCTTTCAGCAATTAAGTTTAAGACTATAGGAGACTTTTTCTTTTTCTCCATAATACATTTCTTAAAGGTCTGAATTTTATAAGTATGTATTATTTTTACAGACAGAAAAACACATGAAAGATCAATTTAATTTAAATAAAACCTTTCGATGGTGGCCTGTAATCACAAAGGTTGCGGGAAGCCAGATAAGAGCTTCCATGTGAGATTCACCACTAACAAGCAGGTTCATCACATTTCTTTGTGGTCCCCATGACATACCAACAGGAGAGTTTTCAGATTAGCGGGCAATCCTCATTTATCTGCCTCCTACTCTCTCTCCCTAATTTACTCAAGAACATGGTGTAATTCCTTGCTAAGATAATTTTTTCCCTGTGGACTTTAAAATGATGATTTGAATGCTGATTAATTTATGGTCAGTCTATACCAGCCACAAATAATCTTCAGTTTTTGTCTTTGTGAGAACAAATATGCATTTGGGGCCTGTGGAATTTCCTCTTCTTGGAGAAGCAACAAAACCCAAACGGTGAATTCAAGAGATTCAAGATTTCTCCATGCATTCCTACACAGAAACTCTAAATTTTTAAGGCTAAATCTAACCTTCTGGCAATAACCTGCCAGCATTACATTATATAGTTCTTTTTCATTTTTCAAAGTACACTCTTATACATTGTTTCATGTGATTCTCATAATAACTCTGTAAACCAACTGAAGCTAGAAATTATCTCCATCTTTTTTGTTTTTCACGAGTTTTACATCTCAAGAGATACTGGGCTTGGGAAGGGAAGTAAACACAAAAGGAACGCATTCCCAGTGCATAAAATTTTGAAAGAAAAAATAAAAATAGTAAAAAAAAAAACCCAAAAAACAAATGAAAAATCATTTCATAATCTCACCACTAGACATTACATTATTACTATTTGATTGTATAGATTTCCCAATATTTCTTTTCTATATTCCATTAAGCCCATTAGAAGATGAGAAAATTTTCACATGGCTAATGAATGTCAAAGCCAGAGCTAACACCTATGAACCATATCCATCATACCGGGAAGTTCCTTCCTTCTTACTAACCTGTTCCTCTTTCAAAATGTCCAAGCATTACAAAGAAGAAAGCTTAGAAACACAGATTTCAGTATATTCACGTTTTGTTTCGATGTACTAAGTAAACTTACTAATGGTCTTAAGACAATAGTACCTCTAGTATAAAAATAATTGTCAAGTTCAGTGATCTCTAAGATGCTCTTTAACTCTGTAGTAATTCTAATCTTCTCT
The DNA here is from genome assembly GCA_028533885.1 of Nasua narica. Taxonomy (NCBI): domain Eukaryota; kingdom Metazoa; phylum Chordata; class Mammalia; order Carnivora; family Procyonidae; genus Nasua; species Nasua narica. The sequence continues at coordinate 97,970,161 of CM052797.1, read as the reverse complement.
GAATGAAAAATGGCCAGAAGGCAGGGTTAAGAATCTGAATCAAAAGGATATCAGATGTGGGCAAGTTAAGTAAATCAAAATCTCAAAAAGAAAAGAGTTAGCCAAACTAGAATCAAAATCACAAATCAATATGTCATACATTGGAACAAAGGTCAATCAAGGAAAGAAAAGAAATGTAAATCTGGAAGGAGGAGACTGAACCAACAAATACATTTGTGAGAGATCACTGGTTCATCACAAAACCTATTTCCTCTTCTTCTTGGACACAAAGCCACATCACATTTCCTTGCTGTCCTTGCAGTTCAGTATGGCCATGTAAGTCTTAGCCAACTAGAATATTGGTGAAAATGATCTGAGAACATTTCCAGGCTTGGCCCCTAAAAACCTCACAATTTGTCATCCTTCATGCTTTCTTCTTACAGGGTGACTCTGGAAGTCATCTGTTGAATATGGTAGAGCCACAAGATAGAAGGAAACCACACAATGGAAGACAATCCTGCTTGATAAACTTCCTGTCAATCAACAACATCTAGTAAAACTTGATGTGAGCAAGATAAAATTTTGTGTTTATTACATCATTAAGATTTGGGGGCTTATGTATTACAACAACTAGTGTTACAGTCTCCCTGGCAGGTGACACATAAGCCAAGCCATGTGGGCAAGGCCAGACTCAGACATACTCATGGATTGCCTGTCTTACTCAGTCTCGGGCCACACCTGCTGACCAGGCTTTGATAGGCAAATTCAGCATGCTGATTTACTCTTTGTCAGTGAACTCCTATTCTGAATCTCAGATAAGCTAAGAAAATCAAATGACAGATGGAATGATTCATGTGTTATAGGCAAAACAGGAAAAGATTCAACAAAATCCAAATGTCCACTCAAGTTTTGAGAAGGCTTTGATAGTGTTTTATAGGGAGAAAACCGCAAAGCAAATTAGAGCATATAGATTTTCCAAATCAGAAATGCAAAAGGGAGGGAGGGAGGAGCATTTGAATTAAATGTTTGTGTGTCCCCCCCCCAAATTAATATGTTGAAACCCTAATCCCCAGTATCATGGTATTTCAAGATGGGGCCTTTGCAAGGTGGGTCATGAGGACAGAGCCCTCATAATTCAACCAGTACCCTTATCTCACAAGAGACACAAAAGAGCTTTCTTCTTGTTCTGCTCTTGACCATGTGAGGGTACAATGAGAAGGTGGTTAAGACAGAGGGAAAGTCAAACTAATATTTATTCAAAGTCTATATCCTAGAAACTTTCACATATATATTCTTAGTTAATCCTCACAACAAATCCGTGTGTTATTACTATCCTCACTTTTTTTTCAAAAGAGAAAACTGAGGGTCATAGCAATTAAGTAACCAATCTAAGGTTTCACATCTAGAAAGTAGTGAGCCAACGATAAGCCCTAGTTTGTCTTCCTGGAAAGCTCACATTCTTTTCACTATAGCCTTGTTATCTTGATATTGGTACACGTTTCAAAAGATTTGTAAAAGTTTCCTTGACCCTAATACATTTCTTGGATGGCCCCAAAGGTGACTGCCTTATGTCTCACTTCTTTCAGTATAGTCAAGAGTGAATGTCCCTTAACTCTTTAAGAAACAAAGAGGTAAATGCCTCAAAATTTTTCCTGGGAGGTAACTTCCTAAAACATGCTTTGGGAAGGTGCCTTAGAACCCATCTCTATGGATGGGTTTCAATTAATGTTTGTTCCAATGTCTGGCAGGTGATGAGAAGATTAACATCTCTGGCTCTCTTTCACTATATGAACACCAGGTGCACATGCATGCACACATACGTATGTACACACACACACACACACACACACACTCTTTAACTGACTGCATGCATATCAGGTCACCTGACCTTCAGTGAGGTTACCCATTATCAGAAACTAGTATATATCAAGAGGACATATGAAAAAGAATCCAAATTGAAGGGGGTATTAAAACATTTACAGAACTTACATATTTCCTGTTCAAGCAAATTCTGCTGCCCTCAACTCTGAGAATGCATTTGTCTATATTATGTTAAGTCATGATACTGGAGATAAAGTTAAAACCAGCATGCTGATCTGAGTTAGTGGGTGACAGACTAAAACGCTTACAGCAGTCAAAACTGGAAAAAAGTAAATCATAGACTTAGCCCGTACACCTCATAGCTGTTAATTTAGCTTTGGAAAAAATCTCTCTTAAAGCAGAACTTTTAAACGGAAGCCACAAGATGGCCTGAATAATGGCAGTGGTTTGTAAGGGAGGCGGATATCCCTTGGAAGCGTAGAGACCACACAATAGACATGAGATGGCTTCTCAAGTACATTTTGCTTCACCCACTGTATCATCATGGCAAAATACCTCATAATGCTCTAGGGCTTGAAAATCTTAATCTATAATGCACACATAATTACATTATCTAGGATGGTACTGAATCTAAATTAAAAAAAAAAAATAAATGTACTGTTTAAAGCCAATTGTACTTATTAGCTATGTAAGACTGGAGAACAGGATGCCTGACTTTTACTCAGAGTTTTTCCAGTGACTCACTGTGTAATTCTGAGGACACAGTGCTTTGATCTTTAGTTCCTTAGCCTATAAGCAAAGAGTTTTAAATTGTGCCCCCCCCCTTCAATCTTTTTCACAGGGCACCCTCTCTAGCTTCCTTTGCCCTCAGATGAAAGGATCTATAGACGTGGAAAATTGTGTTTGGTGATTTCCTATATCCCCCTTTCTAGTATTTCAGCCATTCTCCTTTTACATCTGAGGGACACTACAGAGAAATCACTGCTGTGCACAATCGAAGCCACAGGCTTAAAATTTCACTGTTGGAGGGGCAGGCTGAGAAGGAACAAGTCTGGCTTTAACACCACAAATATCTCCAATTACCAAATGTGGGCAGAAAGAATACAAAAAACAAGGAAAGACAGAAAGACCCTTGGTATTCTTCAAAGCTTCCCTTTTGGGATGAAAGTTCTATTTTGAGGCTTCCAAGGCAGAAAGCCTGGGCAGCCGGCACACCTGGAGTGCATTAGTGGGCCCTGGACTCAAGGTGAAACAGGCTGAATTTCATCTAGATGCTTCCCACAATCCATTCTCATAAAAGCTCACAGTAATTTACCAGCTTAGGAACACGGCATGGTATTCATGGAGCGTTGAACCCTGGGATTACCTTCCAGAGTCGCTGGATAAATCCTACAGCTCATCTATGTAAACACACTTTCATCTTGATTACCTTTAGCTCAAGGAGAGTTTCATTTTGTTTGCTGTGGCACAGGGTCAAGACCAAAACCCACCCTCAAATCACTCTCATAGCTCTTTCAAAGAGCATCCAAATGGTGATGTAATTAATGAGGGAGTTTTTGCATTATGCTATGTATTCATCTAAATACAAAACACCAATGCCGCTACGGTTTGTTTCCCTTTCCTCACCTACCTCAAGTAGGTGATGCCAGCTTGTCTTTCCAGTTCCCCATTTTATTGCCCCTCAACCTGTCCAGAGAGGAAGTTTTGCTGCAGTCACCAGGCAGGCTCCAACCTTGCCATGGCAAATGGTATGACTGCTCCCACCCAGAAAGACCCTTGGTCCTCACCCCACCTCTTTTCTGTACTTCTGCAGGTATAACTCAGAATAGGGCCCACCTGGCCACCATGATGACTGTACTCCGTGCCTCTGTCCTCTACGGTACCTCTCCCTACCCCCACTTACTTAGGGAATTTGGAAAACAAGGCCACAGGCTCTGGAGCCAGACATAATGGTTTTGCACTCTGGCTCTGTGATTTATTGTCCATATGGCCTTGAAAAGGTTACTGAGCCTCCCTTTGCCTCCGTTTCCTTATTTGTAAAATGGGGATAATGGCGGTAGCTACCTCGTAGATAGAGTTGTTGTAAGGATTACATACATGATCTTAGAATAGTGTCTGAAATGTTGTAAAGCACTCATCAGCAGGATCATGCTGATACCTTCAATATCAAGGTCAAGTACTTTCTTGAAAAAGGTTACTGCTGGCTGGCCCTCTCTCACAGTACAACCCCCTCAAGTTGTAGGGTAAACAACTTTGGGCAAAATACTACACCAGGGCACAATAAAGACGAATGACATGGAGCTCTCGAAACATGCTGTACTCCATCAAACCAAATGCTCTAAAAAATGTAGGCTATGGCTCTGAATCTACCCAAAGTTGGGGTGTTTTAAGGTGACAGGTGGTGAAACTTTTCCCCTTGACTGATAGGATGACTACTTGAGTTAGACAATGCTCTGGCCTACCGATGTTCCTCAGGACTGAGCAATTGTCGTTGCCACAGACCAAACTCTAGTCACAGGGTGCCAGGTAGGAAGAAAGGGTAGAATAAGAAGTACACCCCACCTTCAACATACACAAACATTTGTACTTTCTACCATTAGCATAAGAACCAGTTGTCTTGAAATACTTTAAGACATGAACCTGTGTTTGTGGCTCCCAAGCCATTTGTATCTCCAGCATCATGTTAGGCCTGATACTCCTATAGTGTGAAGGCTGTATTTGTCTATTTACTAGCACAGACTGACGAGTAGTCTAACACACAAGCTCTGTGGCACCATTACTCCCAACAGACACAATAATAACGTAGCATAACATTTTTCAAGACCTACGTCTTTCTGATTTATATTATCACTAGAGATGTTCCTTGAAAAAAAATATTCCATGTGCCATAGAAATAGTATGAATTTCTATGTTTACTATGACATAAGAAAGATTGTAAAGCGTTGCTCCAAACTATCAGAAAGAAACTTACTATTCAATAGTTTCCAAACATTTACTGAGAAACCAATAAGTATAAATCATGTGACACTATGCCTTTAATAATAATCTGTACTTTGATTTGTAGGTCAGCAAGAAATATATTTGTCTCAGAAGATTGACGGAAGGGCAATAATGGCCATAAGTGAACTTTCTAGGTAGAGAAAAAAATTAAATATTTACTTTAAATTTGCTGCATGAAGTGTGTCTTATCCCCAAACAGATTCTTGCCAAAAAAAGAAAAGATAACAGAGCTTCATCCTAAAAACAAAGCCTGAAATCCAGGGCTTATATATGAAAAATATCTACCACATTGTAGCGTATACAAGGAAATCACATACCACTAAACAGTAATTTAACTGTAGAAGGAATGCTAACACCTACTAGCAGCAGCTCCTTTATCTTCAAAGGAAAAATATTAATGAAGGAAGAAGGGGTTTTAGAGTACTTTGGAGAAAGGTGGGATTGATCTCACCTGCCTGTGTGTCAAAATGCCAATATAGAGAACTACTCCCCCACTTCCACGTCTACAACAAAAGCATTTGGCATTCTCTGTGATTCAGACCACAGCAACACTTTTATCTCTACATCTCCTTCCAAGTGTTTCTTCTTTCACCTTCTTCAACACCACCAAATACTTTGCTGTAGTTCTGACCTCAAAGAATCCTGTCTAGAATCTGCCTAAAAGACTGGAGCAAAACTATTTTTTTTTTTTTAGCAACAGGAACATCCTCAGTTGCCAGCCATACAAAACAGGGGCAATGAAATGGATATGCTAATGTGGGGGAGGGGGGGGTTGAGGTGCTTTACTGAGAACTCTCTCCTCTCTTGACTATACATTCTGCCAATTTCCAATATGCTAGCTATGGGCCAGAACTAGGAAGAAGTTGCAACACTCCAGATGCAGCCTAAAAACTCCTTCGCTGACTTAAAGGAGTAAGATAAAATCAAAAGGCCTGACCTTCAAACTTTTAACAAGAAGAATTTGGAAAGGAATGGGATTGAACAGGCCCAATTACTTGGATGATGGATCTCTTAATCCACTCTCCACTGCCAATTCCTCATGTGTGGTTACAGTCAAAAAGTTAACCCGATTTCTTCATTCATAAGATCAGAGGATAGAGGCAGGGGGATAGGGACAGAAAAACGAAAATATGCTCAGTTCAGCACACTGCAAAATGAAGTATACAACTAAAATGATACAACTAAAATGATACAACTAATGATACAACTAAAATAATACAACATTTTAGTATACAATTAAAATGATAAGGCATATAAAACAGTAACAGCCTTTCTCCTATGGCTTCAGAAAAAAATATTTCAACTAATTGGGTCACCAGAAAACAATTTCATATAGAATTTTGATACAGGGGTCCAAAGGCTTAAAAAGCTATTTATCAACGAATTCATTCCAGGTCTTTGTTCTGCAAAGAGATAGGAGTTTCAGTTGATGCTCACTGCTGTTGAACAAACAGCCTCAGGGCAGGGAAGGAGGGTGAGCAAGGAAGAAGACCCCGATGATTGCAAAATAAAGAAGGCAGCATCATCACCAGCTCCATGATGGAAAAAGAACATTATGAATGAAAGCACTGCTGAGATGAGCTGGTATTCTACCTGCTTGGATGAGCTGCCTCCTCTCCGGTAATGCCAAGGTCACATACACCGAGCTGTTAAAAATACCTGGGAAGGAAAATATTTTCCAGCAAGGTGACTTTCTTTAAAGTGTGCTCAGCACCTGGTCATCTATACATCTCAACATGATGTACAGATGATCAATAGACAAGGCAGAGTAAAAGGTGAGTCAAAGGTCAGAATACTTGAACCCCTTGACTGGACAGTTAAATTCTTTTAACCCTAGGAAAGCTTTCTTAAGACCAATTTATTTATATATGTTGCCAGAGCTTCAGCAGACTTTTTTTTTTAACCTACTTGCTTTTTATATGCATTTCTTCATGCCTTTCTCTTCTTCCCTCTCCCCTTCCTACTCCCTCCTGTTCCTTTCCCCCCTTTCTTCTCTCTCTCAAGTCAATTTAGAATTTCTTGGAGAAGCTTCAATGATAATACCAAAGTGAAAAAAAATTTTTTATATATTTTCCCCTTATGAAAGGAACTGACTTCTAGTGAGAGAAAAGATAACCATACGTGCTTGAGTGTTTGTTTTTAAAAGAAAAGTCCATTGAGAAAACTCACTTAAACTTGAAAAAATGGATTTTGGTAGATGGAAATCAGTAAAGCATGTGTAATTAGATCACTCTGGCACCAGCCAGCAACAAGGATCATTCTAAAACAAAAACAAAAACAACAAACCCCCAGGTGCCTTATGCCCACACACATGCAGGGGCAGCTGCTGGTAGGCTGAGAGAAGGCACCCAGGAGAAGGTGGCACTTTTAAGAGTTCTCAGGAGAAACATCACTCCATCTGTTTGTGTACAGAACGGCATGCTGTTTGCCCTTGGGAGTAGATGTGGCAATGTACACAATCGGTAGTATTCTGGAGTCTGGAAGAAAAACCTTTCACAGAAACAAGTCTTAGTCCTCAATATTATCTTTCTTGGCTTATTCTGGGAGTTGTACTCTGGGCAAAAACTCCTTTGCTCATTTTGTGACGTGCCTCGTTTGTGGATGGCACACTTGATGACAATATTATGAACAAAGTGATTTAGAACAGAGCTCTAGTAAACAGAACTCGATCCTGGCATCGTGCAGTTGATTAATATGCCCTGGGCCCACAAAATACATACTCTTGCTGCTGATTGAAACAATCCAGAAGCCTTCTCTGGGAGTTACCTAGATGATATTGTTCCATTACTCTACCCTCCTTTGGCCCTGCTATAACTATTTTAAGATTGGTTACCATTTCATTCCCAGAATCAGGATAGTCATGGTCCAAAGTTTACCTTTTTGCATTTAAAATGAATACGCCTCTCTCCCTCTTTCTCTGCCTGCCTCTCTGCCTACTTGTGATCTCTCTCTCTATGTCAAAAAAAAGCAGGGGGGGGGGCATCTGGGTGGCTCAGTGGATTAAAGCCTCTGCCTTCAGCTCAGGTCATGATCTCAGGGTCCTGGGATCGAGCCCCACATGGGACTCTCTGCTCAGTGGGGAGCCTGCTTCCCCCTCTCCCTCTGCCTGCCTCTCTGCCTACTTGTGATCTCTCTATGTCAAAATTAATTAATTAATTAACTTATTAATTAATTAATATGAAATGAAAATGCCTTAGAAGTCTTCAATATGAAATATTAACACTAGGGCGCCTGGGTGGCTCAATTGGTTGAGCGACTGCCTTCGGCTCAGGTCATGATCCTTGAGTTTCGAGATCAAGTCCCACATCGGGCTCCCAGCTCCACGGGGAGTCTGCTTCTTCCTCTAACCTTGTCTTCTCTCATGCTCTCTCTCACTTTCTCTGTCTCTCAAATAAATAAATAAAATCTTAAAAAAAAAAAAGAAATATTAACACTAGAAATTCATGCAATGTTCATCCTCTCTGGAGACCAGAGGGCTTTACTAATGCTATTTTCTTTTACTTTTTAATGCTTATTCTACCCCTGAGCGACAGACACCATGATCCTCATTTCCTGCGTGGAAAAATCATCCAAGGATAATTGAGCTGCCTGAGGTGAAATCAGTGGTGAAGCTCAGAAGTGAAATCTGAATTTCCTGAGTCACTACTGCAGCACTAGATTTTATTATCTTATTTTTAGACGTCATGAAGGATTTGAGAGCTAACTCTTTGAGAACGGCATATTAAGAATACAGGCTTTGGAATTATTTGGACATGACATTGAATCCCAGTTCCACTATTTACTGTTATGGATCTTGAATAAGTGACTTAACCCCCTGTGCCTCACTTTCCATTCATCCATGGAGGCCCAGAAAAGTAGATAGGTGTAGAGAGGTTTGAAGTGGTATGTTTTTCAAGATGCATACCTAACAGAGAAAAGCTGCCTCCTCCTCATCTCCTAAAGATGTTTTAAGGATTAGATGATTGGTAAATCAGCATCCACGCGGAGAGCCCAGCTAATAGAACATGGCACCCAAATGGGAGTCCAGGCTCAGCAAGAGGAGTCAGTCCATTAGAACACACACCTGGAGATGTTCTAATGATTGCAGGAAGCAGGCTGCTCTGTCAGTTACCATGATAGGAGAGCAAAGGTAGGGGAACAGAAAAAACTTGGATGACAGATACTGCAAATTCTTGCAACTACTCTAAAAACTGAGTATGTAGTTAAAAAATGTGAAGCCATTGTCTTGGAACTGTTTACAAATGAAGAAGTCAAGGTCCAGAGAGGTTCACTCAACGGAATTCCTACAATAAGATGTAGTAGAAAGATCTGAACCCCAGGTCAGACTGATTCACACATTTTCTACCAGTACTCTGAATTTACTAGAAGATAACAATCCAGTGTGTAAATGTTAACCGATAATTTATCTCAGCCACTAGGAATTTAAACAGACACCAACACTGGAATTTGGCTTAGGAATCATAAAAGAACCCTGGTCCTTCTGGTGAGACACTGCCCACTTAGATTCACGTCCCAGCACTGATTTAGACAGAAAAGAATCACGGACTGAGTCAGTAATAGCTCATCCTGTACAACCCAAATAGGTGTTTCTTAGTTATCTTCCACATAAAGACTATCTCCCACCATAAAGACGATCCGCACATAAAGACCAGCTCCTGCCCTATGTGAAGTATGAAGAGCTCATCCCAAACACAGGTGGGAGGGCCATGGACAAGTGCACCTACCAAGTCTTTATAAGTTAGGCCCACAATGAATAAAGTGGAAATAATCAGTCTGACGCATGTGATACTTAAATTAATCCTGCATGACTGATAAAACTCAGATCCTGTGCCTCTTCGGTATGCTTTATTTCTATTATAAACACACCAATGATCTTTAAGTTCAGCAAATGCACCCTGAATTCTTTCCCTCATCACTGATACCAAAAAGATAGGAAAAGGAGTCTGAAGTTGCAAATGTCCATTGAGAAAAGGAAAAAAGAAAAAGGAAAAAAAAAAACCATGAGGAAGAAACAAATGGAATGACAAAATGTGCTATATCAGTATAAACAAAGATCATGTATTTCAACTTTATCAGTACTGTTTTATTTAATTTTTAATCTCTCAGGGAAATCCTGATCACCAGGATTCAAAGTATAGCTAGAAAAAGGAGAACACTCTGTTCCTTTCTCATGGGCAAATATTATTAATATTTACAGTAACTGAATAGCATTATTTGCAAGGAGCATTAAAATAAAAACTAAGATGTGGATCACACCACTGAGCTCATCATCTATTGCATTACATTTTCTTGTGTTATGCCCGATTCGTCAACAATGAGGTTTCAATGAACTCACTCAAATCACTGCAAGTTTAAATAGTTGGGTCGGAATAGATCTGTAGGTCTCATTGAGAAGATGACATTTAAGCAAAGACTTGAAGGTGGTTAGGGAGTTAGTTATGTATATACAAGGGAGAGGAGCATTTTAGTTCAACCCAATGCCCCTAGTCTTGGCCCCACTGGGGTGAGTCTCACCACATGCTCTTGGCTTTACTCCAGTCCTGTTTTATATTTTCAGTGTATCTTGTCCTATTCCCATTGCTTTATTTTTAAATAGCTTTTGTTAAAGGGCTCAAAACACTAAGTCTAAGTTGCTCTTGTCTTAGCCTGGGGTCACTGAGGCCCATCAAGATTACATCCTTGTCTTTGTCAAAATGATGTTTTTTCTCTTTCTTCCTGTTGTTCCTTATTCCTTGACTAACCTGGACTCTAAAATCTACCAGTAAGTAGAACTTATCAGAGCTTCCATTAAAGTCTAAACGTGCAGAGTAAAAACTAGTATTAAGTGCAGTGTAAGAACAGAGAGCATATGTAAGGCTCATTAGAAAGATAAAGGGGAGGGAGTAGGAATTAATAGGCAACTGCTAATCACTTCTATAGTCAATGCTACACTGGAAACATCATGATGAAATAATCTAAGACTTGGGCTAGTCAGTACCATAATTACAAAGATGCCCTAAAGAGTAAGTTTCTAGTGGTTAAGGTTTCAGTGGCTAGAACTTTCCCCTTCATGGACCAATATGTAGCCACAGATGTCAATATAATGACCAATGTAGGAGTATTTGTGTATTTTACCCATCTTAAGACTTCACTCTTTCAATGGTAAGCATTGTTCCTTGAGTAAATATTTATCTATGCAGTCTCGTGGTTATAGCCCAAGGAAAAAAGCCAGGAAACATGGATCCTATCCCATACTCTGCCTCTGCTCTTCAATATGACAATGCAAAAATCATTTCTCCTCTAAGTTCCCACTACAACTGAGATAGTCTAAGACCCAGATCCAAGTCCTAGAGACCTTTACACCTTTACAAAATCACTTCTATTCTGTATGATTCTTATTTCATGGAAAGTGTCCAGACCTTGGAAACTAAATCAATGAGTAATCACTCTATTCTTGTCACCTCTAAGATAGTGATTAGGATTTTCCGGTCCACATAAGAAAAATCTACAGCCCAAAGGAGATCTCCTAGTTAGATCTTACTATACCTGATGACTGCCATGTTGGAGAATAAAGTCTTGTTTCCCCAACTCTTTGTAGAGAATATTATTCTGATTAAGTTTGACCTAGGCTTCAGTGACAACAGATCAAACACAAAAATTTATTAACTACAAATGACTCAAGCCAGCCCTACCTGGCTTTATAAATAAGAAACAAAAATGAGTTAGACATCGAGCTAAGTATATAAGAGTGTACACCCATTTGAATTCTGTCACTGACTTGTTGTGGAACTTCTGGCAAGTCAAAACTTCCCTGAGTCCAACAGCCTCATCCGTTAAAAAAAAAAAAAAATTAATGATATTTTACTAACTAGGTTTTCACAAGCAATAAACTTAAAAATGCCTTTGAAAAATGCAAATGCCTGGAGCTGTATAATCAGTCACATCATCTTCAGAGTAAAACAAAGGCCCAACTCCCTGTGATCCAGGTGTCCCTACACTCAATAATAAGAGACCTTGGAGATTTGGCTCAGAAATGAGTAAACAGACTACAATACAGGAAGGGCAAGCTACTGGGAAGGGAGGCCAATGCAGGTTAATGATTCACAGGATTAAGTGTCTTATTTCTCTTTCATAACAGAGGCTTGACTAGCATACCCAGCCAAGCACAAAAAGCCATCAGTGGTTAAAAGGAAATAATTGAATGGGAAAGGAACCATGGTTCAGGTCACATCATTTTAATTCTCTTAAGTTCTTCCTTTTTAAGGGTCTTTTTTCGCTTGATATTTGGAAGATACCAGTTCAACCTGGATACATGGAGATTTAATTATTTTTCTTACCCAGGCAACCACTTACATATTGTAAAAATGAGCCCCCCCAAAGCTTATGAATTCTTGTGGAAGAGCCTGGCAAGTGTTCGGAATCCTGTTCTTAGCTTCTTGCTATGTGACTTAGAAAAGTCTCTTAATCTAGCTAAACTTCTTTTTCCTCCAAGTTAGAAAACAGAAATTAGGAATTGGGCCCTGGCTAATGAAAGGGCAGGCCCATTAGTGCCTGGCTTTCCTTTCCTTAAGTAATATGTTTGTACTTTGCAATGTGATCAGAGGTCAAGTCAGTAAAGATAGCACAAGTGTACATGTAAGAGGTTAAAAATGTAATGACAGGAAAACAAATACACTGTATCCTCCTCTCCGTGACTGGCGAAGCATTTCCTTACACCTTCTAAATGAGAATTGAACAATATAAGGGAAAAGGAAAGGTATAAATTGAGATTGGGGGCATTCAATTTTTTTCTTTAAAAAATAATAAATATTTCCAGTGAAAAGACTGTAGTCTTCACTCCTTTACTCCAGAAATGATTCTTCACGAAAAAGAGAACCTCTTATACAAATACAGGAACACAGTGAGGCTGAGAATCTGTCCACCTGTTCACACAGAAGAGTGAGCACTGCTCCACTAGCTGGGGTGTGGGGGCGGAGCTAATCCGGACGTTGACCTAAAAACTCTCCCTGGGCAGGTGGGTCTCGCCCTTTTAATGACTCCTGTAGAAAATTTACTTTGCTCAACCCAAAGGTGAAAACCAAGACACAAATCTTTTATTTTTGGAAACTTTGGTCTCAAACTCAAAGGCATTACTCTCCGCACATTTTTTGTTCTTAAACATAAACCTTTTATGTTCAGAAATGACAATAAAAGGTCTCACGGCCTTTCCAAAAAGCAACTTGCTTTTTACGATTGTGAAAAATAGATACAACCTATGTGTCCAACACTAGAAGGATGGCTACGGTTGGTTACAATCATGGGATAAATTATTATGCTGCCATTAGAACTGTATTTACAAAAATGTTTTTAATAGGATGGGAAAATGTTCATGATAAAATGGTAAGTGAAAAATACTATGTAAAAACCATACATAAAATACGAGCTACACTATGTGAACATTTTAAATTTATATAAAGTAAGACTAGAAGAAATATAGGAAATATAACAAAATGTTATTAAGCAGTAGACGTCTCAGGATTGAGTTTTAGGTGACTAGCTTTTTTTAGAACAGCTTTCCTGAGATATAATTCACATACCATACAAATTCACCCATTAAAAAATGTCAGTGGTTTTTAATCTACCCACCAAACTGTACAACCATTACCGCAGTCAATTTTAGAACATTTCTATCACTTTCAAAAGAATCCTGTACCCTTTAGCTATTTATTATCCACAAGCACCCCCATCCCCACCCTTAAGCAACCACTAATCTAATTTCTGTCTCTATAGAATGCCCTGCTCTGCACATTTTATATGAATGAAATCATGCAATGTGCAGTCTTTTGTGAATGGATTCTTTCACTGAGCATAATGTTTCCAATATCCATCCACATTGTAATATGTATAAGTACTTCATTTCTTTTTATTGTCAAATAATATTCCAATGTATGGACTTGCCACATTTTGTTTATTCATGCACCCATCGATGAGTATTTGTTTCTACTTTTTGGATATTATGAATAATGATACTATGAACATCCCTGTATAACCTATTTTCAGTTATCTGGAAATAGGCATACACCCAGGAGCAGTTGGGTGATTGTCAAAACATCACCATGCTCCCAAATTTTCCACAAGGTATATATGATACTTGTATTATTTAAGAAAAAAGGTAAGAAAAAAGATATCCTTTTGATTTTCATTCTCTTGCGTGCCAGTGCTTCCCCTGCCCAATCTCTCATTCTCTCCTAAACCCAAGCCAGATGTTTTGTAGTTAATTAACTAAAATGTTTTTAATGAACACTTGCTCTGAACTGGACCTTGTACTAGGCAAATTAGAGGATATGAAATAGGAAATGAGGGCTTTGCTTTCAAGAAAGAGATGCAACTTAACTCTAGAGAAAATGCTTGGGAGGGGAAACCACCAACATTAGCCTAGGAATTGGAGGAATCTAGCATACTCAGATGGGGTGGGTTCCATCCCACATTTAAGAGTGAACCATTCCACTGCTCAACATAAAACCAAGGACTTCTCTCATATGCCTATGCTCTCACCAAGAAGTCAGAAAAGTAAGCTTCACAATCATTACAACCTTCTGGAGAAAAGGCATTTTCTTAATGAAGAACCAAAGGCTCAGAGAAGGTTCTTTCAACCACAGCTGTGAGCCCACATTATAGTATGATCTGTTATTTTCTGTGTGCAGGCACACATACGTGCAAAAAAGACTTGTATTCATTTAGAGAAGGTGGTGATGTCAGGGCAGTATAAGAAAGTGGGGCAATGGCACTGCTGTAAGGCAAACTAGGAGTCCATCCAGGACCTCCAGGTCAGAATGAGCCTCTCGGTTCAATGCATACCTCATGACTAACTTGCAAGAACAACTTGCCCTCCCATGAAAGCATCCACTAACTGTCTGTCAGACCACCTGGGCCACGGACAATTCAAGCCAGGAGGACTCAGCAGCATCCACAGGGAGAGTTGTTTGGGATACAAGATATCCCATTGAGGGAGGGAATTAACTTTTTAAAATGGAGCTTACTATTTAAAATATATTTAAATGTACTCAAATTATGATATAAAATATCAACAAGGTATATTGTAAGGAACAGCTAAATGGGAAAATCAAATTATGCAGTTAGTGACCAATAATAGAATTGAAATGGTTATAACCATCAGCAAGAGGTCTAAGACTAGGACAAAATGCTTTGGGAACAGAAAATTTGAATCAGGCACTAAACAAAACAAAACAAAACAAAAAGAATGAAAAAAAAAAAAATGAATGAAACCAGGCTGCTTTAGGATAATGTAAGTTGTCCCAAATAGGACTCTTGCTGGGGCACTCCCTTGCCTTTCTACACTGCAGCCTCCTTTGAAACAGTGCTTCTCCCAGGGTATCAGACAAATCATCTGTTAGAAAAATGAAGAAAACAGCCTCAGTTTGAAAAGAACAGTGACTAAAATTCATTAAGGTTCCTATGCATGCCGAAGTCTTCAGGGAACAGGATCTACATAAACTGCTGTTATAGTGATTAGGAAAACAACAACAGCTAGAATAATCCCGCCCAACCACCCTCCCCCAAAACTGAAATAGGAGAGTGCCAAGAGTGAAATGCTTTAGTGGAGGTATGCCCAGGTCCTAGCACTGGAATAAAAGCAAGTTTTAAAGGGCAAGACTGAAATGTACTTGCTGAACATGACCTGCCTTGCTAAGCCTGGTTCTTGTCATGGCTATTATGCCCTCAATTTCATGAACATCATGTTCACTTGGAAAGAAAAGAAAAACTTGCTTTAGTAGTAATTGCACATCATATGAGAGTCCTATTATTTCTATTAAGTTAATTAACCTATTTTTGAAAAGTATACAAAATAGGTCACTTAAGTGGGTGTGACCTTACCCAGTGAACTATGCTTTTAAACTGTCTCCAACTATTAAGATTTATAGATGCCTTTATCAACATCTTAGTTTGAAAAGACTAGCTGAGTGAAAGGCATGCAGCACCAGGCAAAAACAGCTTTGGTCCCTATCAATCAGCCTATTATAACTTAATGATATTTAGATGATGTGATTAGATTTTCAAATTGAATGCTGCTTAATCTAAATTCCAGAGTGCTTGTGTAATCACGCCATATTTTTAAGGCTTGGGCAAACAGTCGGAAGGAGCGAACTTGTGTCTGAGGTCTATAATAAGTAATGTTCTTCCTAGGTTGCTGAGGAAGAAAACTGTCGTGGGCAAGAACTGCTTCTAAATTATTACTACCATCATCATCAGAGGCATAAAAGGCCTTTGCAGAACTGAGCACAGTGCTGGGCAACGAACATTTTGTCTCACATTTTGCTTCTGATTAGATGGCATAAAAATCCTAGAAGTTCATTTCTATTACCTTTAATAAAATTAAATTTACAAAGTAATAATGTCCTTTCAAGCCTCTTCTCATCTGAGGGTCTCTGGTTCCATGACCATGTATGTGGCCCAGCCCAAGGAGTGCTGTAATTGATAACATCTAGATGACAGGAGACATTTGCAAGCTCTCACATTCTAACAAAATGGTTTCACTATCAGAGAGGTGCAGGTCACAAAAAAGAACATTAAGCCTTCCAAGCATGATCACCTTCTTAGGATCTGTGAGCTCCAACACTATGCATATGAGACGTTTCCCATGTTGAGACCTCAACTAAAAAATAGTGAATCGTGTCAAAGTCACAGACCAGCATCCCAATTTAATTCATTTTTAAACCCCTGCTAGTAATCTACTAGGCACTCAGAAGCTGTCTTAATAATTTATGAACTAGTATACAGACGCTGGCTCCTTGACACCTCCAGAAGAAAGTACAGGCTTCCTAGTCTTGTCTGTGAAGCTTCAGTCTCTATTCCCACCTTTATTTTCCTTCTAACACAGCTCTTCATGGATGCTTCACTCTACAGAAGGTGACTTACTGGTTATTTCCCATTCACTCTGGTTTTCCTCCAACTTCATGGCTTTGCTTGTATTATTCCTTATGCAGAAAGGTTTCCTCACCCCACTGTGTTCAAATCCTACCCACACTTTTAGTTTGGATGTGACATCCTGTACATACTTCAGAGGTTTATTCCCCGGAGAAATGAATCTGAAGGGATGCTGGACTCAGAGACAGACAGTGGGGCTGGGGGAGTACCAAACAGAACTGAATGGAGCTGGGAGGTTGATGAAAGCCAGTACAGGGAGAGACAAGATCCCTACCTATAGCCTCTTTCCTTCCCTCAGCTCCCTAAACTCTGACAACCATCTGTTTCATCCCCAAAAAATCAAAAAACAAAAAACTGGAAGTTTTCTCTCTACACAAAAACATGAGCTATAGAGAAAAGACATACAGTTGTAGGTATTTGGAGCTCTACCCAGAAAATACTGGGATCCATGCCCATAACCCTCTAATGAAGACACCAATCAACATAACTGCCCATAAACCTTGAATTACCAGTGTGTGTGTGTGTGTGTGTGTGTGCGTGTGCATGTACTTCTTGCTCTTCAATATGTATGGATTGCCAAGGATCAGCAGATTTCTGAAGAAAGCCTCCCATGTGAAAGACAAAGAGCAAATCCCACCAGTGCTGTGTCATAAAGATAGCTTGTGTTTCCCAAGAAATAATTATATTTAAAGATTTTAAAGAAGGCTTTCAGGGATATTAAGTACATGATTTTTAATATTCAGCATCTTGTACTTTGATACGATCTAGATGATTATCAATATAATGATGATAGAAACTTCCTATGCATCTTTTATTAAGGTTAAGTTAAAGTATAGCTTTAGCAAAGAACTGGTAAATGAAGAAATGTAAATTTTGTATATTTATATTAAGATAGTGTTCATCCTAAGGGCACCAGTCGCACCAGTCGGTTAAGCATCCGACTCATCGTTTCAGCTCAAGTGGTGATGTGAGGGTGGTGAGATCCAGACCTGCATGGGGCTCTGCGCTCAGGGTGGAGTCTGCTTGAGACTCTTTTCCCTTTGCCCCTCCCCCCTGCTCTCCCTTTCTTTCTCAAATAAATAAATAAATCTTAAATTTAAAAAAGTGTCCATCCTTATGCCCACTATCACATCTATCCAAAGTCTAATTTCCCTGGCCTTCAGCCAAGCCCCAAAAATGATCCTCTATCTTCTTTCCCTATACTGTTTCTTTTTTTCTATATAGAAATTACAACTCTCATTTCCTCAAAATTCTCCTCTTGGTGAGCTGGCATGAAGAAAGTGATCTGTTGGACTAATATACACTGAAGTATTTAACTGCTACTACATTTGTGTCTCCTTCTAAGGTGAGGGCCTAACCAAAGAGGATGCTGGAATCAGTGAACCTAGGTTCAAGCCCTAGCTCTGTCATGTCAATGGAATGACCTTAACTCAGTGAATTGCTCTGAAGTTATATTTCTTTATCTCTAAAACACGTGATAAAAATCTCTTTCATAAGGTTGTTTTCAAAATTAAATAAGATAATGTTTATGAAAGGACATTGTAAATATGAAGTTCTAAGAGGGCAAGGTGTGCAAGTAGAATATCAGAACCTTAACAAACAAGCTTCATGGTGAAATTTCAGACTAACTGAAATCTTTGGGCAGGTAGAAGGGCTGAAGGGACATTCTTGCTGGCCCTTCAATCATACCGATAGTAAGTAAAGACTGAGAACATCCATCAGATCTCAATCTGGGTACTTTTTAAGGCCATTTCCATTCAATACTGAAAAGGGAGTAGAATATGAGCAGGCAGATATGGTCATAGGACTTTACTTCACCCATCCACCCACTCTATCAATGAAGATACCTCTGTGCCAACCACTGAGTGGGACATGGAAGTACAAGGATGAACAAAATATAATTCCTCAAGTAGTCAATTTAGGAAGAGAAGGACAAAATAAAGGCCATAGGTTCCACAGGAACTATGTAAGAAGTATGCGCAGGGTGCGATGGGATACCAGGAGGGAATCAATTCCATCTGAGTCACAAGCAGTATCAAGCTTGAATTGGGATTCAAAAATAAATAGGTGTTTTCCAGTCAAAGAGTGGATACAGAGAGTGTAGAGTGTTCAACAACATGGATATCTAGGAATCCATAAACTTTCAGTTTGGCTGGAACATACGTCACAAGAGGATCCAAAGCCAGAAACTAAGTAAAGATCGCTAAGATCTCAATAATCAATATAAGGAGTTTATATCTTGTCCTGTAGGACACAAGAGGCCATTAACAATTTTTTCTGGTGAGAATGTAACACTTTATGATATGCATTTGGGTAAGGTTAATCTGGAAATGGTATTGAGAATAGACCACAGTCAGGTAAGTCCGATTGCAGGAAGGCAATTGCAGCCACCCAGCGACAGAGAGCAAGAATTCAATTAAGGCAGTAACAGAACGAGGGAGAGAAGAGGCATAAAATCCTGATAGTCAAATCCACAGAGTTTGAGGGGAAGTGGTGAGACTTTTCTGACCTGAGAGATGGAAATTCAGGAATATTATATCAACTTAAGTTTTATTCATATTGAGCTAGAAATTATCAGAAGCCAGCCAGGTAGAGAAGGTGTCTGTTTACTTGAAATTTGTGGACTTTTCCTTATTCAGGAAAAAGATCTAAGGTAGAAATGTAGATCTGAGAATCATTAGTAGATTGGGGCTAACTGGAATTATGAATTCAGCAACACTTTCCTAAACACTTTCTTTGTTTGCTACTTTACTTAGCCTATGTCACCAGGTAAATAGTCTCCCTCAGGACATTTAAAATCAAGGACATTTTGAAGATGTGACTTGGTTTACAGTTAAAAAACAGTAATTAATTTAAGTGTTGGTACAGATAACAAAATAACTCCTTCTGAAAGTCATACAATGGATTTTACTATACTCTGGGTCCACTTAAAAGAGAAAAAAAATTAAATATGGCAAATGATTGTTACATGCAAGACTAGTAAATATAACACGAAAAAGGTTTACTCCAAAGGCTTACTCTTCTGAACTTTATAAATATTTTCTACCCATTGGTTGTAGCACCTTTTATCCTCTTAGACTATAAGAATTTTATACTTTCTCTTTTTAGTTTTAACATGTCTGCCAGGTAGCCAAATGGACTAAAACTTGTATCTTCATGGCATAGCTAGAGAAACTAAGTCATAAGCAATAGAAATAAAGTGCTTCTGGTTTCCCAGCACGTCAGTCAAGTCAAGCTGGAAACTGAAGACAGATTTCCAAATTCCTGGTTTTCACTCAACACTGTCACCATCATCAATCACTTTTAGGATGGTACTGCTAGGTATCTGGTATTATAATCATGGCCCCATTATCAAGCCATCCTCTTAAATAGAATTAAGACACTAATACAAAGATCACTGGAGGAGTGGGAGTAGAGGTGTGAGTAGGAAATTTTCTCTAAGGCCTTTCAGTGATTTCTTTATGTACCATGGTCACCAAATTAAGTGGATTATTGCAGAGTATGCCAAACTAAAAAGAACTTTATAAAAGTACCTGCAACCTCAAGTGTAAAGCCAATGCAAAAGACAATCTATCTTGGTAAAGAGAGTTGTTCTAACTATTACTAAAAAAGAAAGTTTAATGAGGTAGACAAGATGACATAGAGAGCTGGTATGAGACTTGGAAACCTATACCACCAGATCACCAGTTCAAGTCTAGCGGAGGCTTGGTGTAAATGGAAGATACTTTGATAGAATAGCGCTTTGTTGGGTAGTGTGAGATAACTGATCAGTTTCATGCCACTTCTCACAAGTCAAGAATCTACATCACAAAATAAATAGTACTTCTGACCCTATTAGGACTCTTTGCCAAAGAGAAAAAGTCTGTATGAATAAAGTCTGAATTTCTACCTACGTACCCCTCTCTCCTCCATAAAAACTGACCACTTTCTCACTGCTCCATCCAAGTCAATAACCTCTAGATGGTTATTATCTCTATCTGGCAAAGCTTGCTTGCCACTGTGCAATCTTGCTTTCCTTCTGAGATAAACCGCAAAAGTTTCCAGGTTTAGATGCAATGTTAACTGGTGCAAAGTTCCCAATGTGTTATTAATGGGACAAAAGAAATTTCATTTTAGAGCGATTTTCAAATCTCCCTACAGAAGGACATCTGAAAGTACTTAAGAAACACACTGTATTTCTAGTGGTTGAAAGGGGGAGAAAAAAAAAAACCTCTGTCTTGCTCCATAAAGGTTATTGAAAATACCATGCGATTAATGCTATTTATATGGCGTTGAGCTAAACTCGAAAGGTAACACTTAACCACTCTGTTTACCAAGTTAATCTACTAGATTTGTTTACTTTGTCTGATTTACGAAGACAAATAACGTTGAGTGTCTGAAATGTTTTATCTGGCCCTGGGAAAGGAAAACTAAAGGAGTGTTGTGCTTTTATTAATAGATAAGTGCAAACAGGCCCTATCCTATCAAATGAACAGCTAGGACCTTTGGCCACTGTTTACTGAAAATAAAATTAGCCTTGGCTGGCAGGTACTTATCAGATCTGAGAATAATTAACTACTCACATCTGGTACATGTTACTGAAAATGCTAGTGGGAGCCATTAACTTTGGTAAGGGTTATTTTTCCTGAACAGCTAACATCCCCCTAACATTCCATTGGAATGTACTCTTTCTTCCCAAACACACTCATGGCAGTACCAAAAGCAGTTCCAAAGCAGTTTCCCTACTTCAACCCAATAGAAAAACAGTTCTAGGAAAAAAAAATTACTGAGACATGGTTGGTTCCTAGCACACCCCACAGTGCTCCCCAATGGGATCGCCTGCCCAGCAAGCACTAGAGGCTTTGCAAACAAACAAGGGTCATTTTAAGTTAATCAATAATAACATTTTGCACTTTAAGTTTATTTGTTTTTTTTTTCCTTAAAGAACTTCAAGGAACATCATCAACACAGAATAAAATGAGTGCAGTTTTCACAATTCAAAAGGAGAGCCTAGGAACCAACATCCCCCATTACCAGTCAGTTGAGAAGGTGGTAATCCAATTCAGGTACATTGTGCCTAGTTCATTTCTTTTCTATGCTCACAATTCCTTTACTAGGTAATAGTTTTCATGATTTTATTAAAGGAAAGGAAATGCTCCAAGGCATTCATATAAATAAGCAATGCAAAATAAATCATTTTATATTTATGTCATGAGAGCGAAGAGACAGGAAACTCAAGGGCTCTGCAATTAGCTTGCTGTGAAATTCTAAACAGGTCAAATGACTTGTTTAGTCAAGTGACTTCTCATCTCTCCCTCTATGAAACTGGGAATACCGGCTTACATAACAAAGCTGTGAGGAGGAGTAAACTTCCGACAGCACCAGGAAAATGCTCGTAAACAGAAAGATAAGAAATTCCAAATCTCTAAGAACATTTCTCCTCAAGAAAAATAGTGGACCTATATAATAATAAATTATAACATTTTACCCAGCCCCATTTATCAAGACAAATTACAGATAAATATTATTGCCTATTGGAATGTGACAAAAGAATCTGCATTTTAGTGATTAAGACCTTGGGTGGTTTGAAAATCAGAAGCTGCCTTATTTGTAAGGAAACTGCAAATTGTATTCTATTAATGAACAGATGGCCTACCTGTACACACATACCTTACTAAACTATGCTTGGTGGGTAGACATCAGACACCTTTGTAGATGAGGTCATGAACTAAGAAACAGAGACGTCTCAGGATATGGAGCGAGTAAATAAAGTTTGGGCAACAGAAGGAAGTAGGAGTATTATGTGAGAAAAAAAGATAATACAGTGGAGGGAAGAGAGGCCCCAAAAGAAGGAAGAAACACAGAAGAAATAGAAAACCAGTGAGTGAGTATTTCCTGGCAGCATTAGGCAGCATGGTCACGTGAAGGAGTAAAGGAAGCCAAGCCAGTGGGGATGACAAGCATGAGCTGTGGGGAATCTCAAGGGATCAAGAGAGATGTGAGGTGGGTTTTCCATGTGAGATATCAAAGCAAATAGGAATTATCTGGTTGAAATCAGAGAAAATGTTGATCTCAGTTGGGTCTAATGAGGTTGAAAAGAACCAGAGAGAGGAATGGTTTCTATGTATGTAGTTATGAGGCATCTGGAACATAATACTGAAGATTTATTTGTGTAAAACTGGCAAAATTAGAAAATGCTAAGCCCCAAATCTTCCAATTCCAATAATAAATTTGATTTGCTGGATTATGAAAGATTTCTTATGTGAATGCGATCTGTAGTATCCCCCTAATCATTTGATTATTCTACTGGAACACTACTTGCAGTTAACTATAGAAACAGCTTTCCTAGGATGATTCAGATTTGCACAATTCAGAACTCACCTGCAGCCTCAAGGAAGTAGACAGTTCAATCTATTTTAATGTCAGTAAATAAGAAGGTTGATTTTTCTGAAGTGTCAAACGCCAAAACTAGCAGCAATAACACATTCAATGCACTCTTCTGCCATCATTATTCTTCATTATTCATATGCCATCATTATTTTATATAGCACTTATATTAAATCAAATCTCTTATTTAATCATTAAATCTCTTATTATCATCAGAATTTTTAAAAATGCTTTGGCTGAGAGTTTTAAAAATATTTCCCCTGGTATAGAAACTTCTATTTGAAATGTTTAAAAGGCTTCCAAGATAAACTTACATATTTGTTTTAAAAGTATTCAGTATTTGATTTAAAATATCCCTAGATCTACATTTTGAGGAAAATGTATATGGCTTTGGAACAAAAAAATTATGCCTAAGAAGTTAGCTAAAGCCTGCATAAAACAATTTTTTTAAAGGAACAAATGTGCTATTTCAATTTATCCATTAAATAAGAGAATGCAGTATTCTAAAACTGGCTGCTATGACAATAAAAGTTTCTCTTAATTGAGAAGTTACTTAATTGTACCCAGATATTTGAATTATTTCAGTCTTGCTCTTTATTACATCCTTCTTTCAAAATTTATGTTAATACTAATAGCCTGGAAATGGAACCTGTAAAGCAGGGTGTCTCAACTTCAGCTCTGTTGACATTTTGGGGTGGGTAACTCTAGCTGTTGTGTGACTACAGGATGGTCTCTCCAACCACCCTGCACTGTTCTGACAACCAGAAATGTCTCCAGACTTTGTCAAATTTCCTCCAGAGGCAAAATCACCCTGTTGGAAAAGTACTATAGAGAAATGGCAGCCATCGCAGTTTCATGGAGAAACTTGAGAAGGAGTGTGGTATTCCAGGGAGACAAAAAGGTGTGGAAAAAAGAGCACAGAAATTAGAGTTAGGCAGATTTGAGTCAAAATTCGGACTTAAGCAGTCATTAGCTACGTAGCCTTAGGGAAATTAAGTTCACTAAGCCTCGACTTTCTCATTAACAAAATGAAAATAACATCCCCATAGACATTTGTCTTTGCCATTCAGCATCCCTTCTTGAGGGGAGAGCAGATAAGAAGTCCCCCTTCCTTTCAGGGAAAGGGCTTTCCCACCCTCAGTCTAGCCACCTCTCTGGGACTAAGCATTGAAACACACTTTGCTAATGAAATAACTACATCCTCCAGCCCTTAATTAATGGGGCAGGGATGGGCATGTGACCCATGCTCGGCAGATTATAACCAATTCTAAGGCCTTCACTGGAACAATCAGAAAAAATTTATTCCCTTTCTGAAGTTTCTGACCTACTAGAGTATAAGCCTGAGGCTTCTGTGTGAGAAAAGCCAACTGTAGAAAACAGATTCAAAAGATGTAGAGATCAAGCCCTAATGAAATGTGTTAATACGTGAAGTCAGATCTACCCATTAGATTTTCAGCTGTTGGCTAACATATTTCCTTTTATTTTAACTTAAGTCAAAAAACCTCAACAAACCCCAAGCATAAAAAACGTGAAAAAAATTACATGGAGGTACATGATGATTAAACTGCTCAAAACCAATGAAAAGAGAAAAACTTAAAAGGAACATGAGAAAGTCTTGTATCATCTGGAACCAAAAGAGTCTTATCTAATAAGTTACCTATCTTAAATAGTTGTCGACACGACCAAGTAAAATAATGAACACAACAGGCCTATAAAGAGCTTCCTTCTCTGATTTATAGAAATAAAAACAAATGCAATTACATAAGAGCTCAAAACACAATACAAAGAAGGATCAGAAAATAGAACCCATGACTTAGCTTTGAGCTCTTTTCAATAAACTGGTAGACATTCTGAGTGTGCTTAAATTCACGGAGCCAAAAATTACTATGCTTTGAGTTACCCATAAGCAAGTCAATGAATAGTACATACAGATTCTGATTTTTCTTTGTTACCATCACTTTTAGGTGGCTAACAGAAAAGGGCTTGCTTTGAATATAAAGTTTCCATGGCTTGATTTTATTTTTAAATTTTATTTATTTTTTTCTTTACTGCCAGAAGGCTGAAAGAAGGGATTTGTAGAGTTAGGGGTTAAATAAAAATAACAGGGCCAGGCCTAGGGTAAAGCAAGGGAGGCACCAACCTCAGATGCAAAATCTTAGAGACTGCCAAAAACCCAGGAATCAAGATAAAATAGTATTTTAATGCAATTTCTTAGAGATCAAAATTAAGGCCAAAAATCTATAATGAAGAAAATACCAGAATTTTAAACAAAGACAGGATCAGTATCACTGAATTTTCATTTTGCCTCAGGCTTCAATATGGCTCAGCATGGCACTGCAAAATAGAGTAAAATTTCTAAGCCGTACGAAGCAAAGACATTTTTAGTGTTCACAAATAACATCAAGGACCTAAATCACATGAGAGGCAACCTAACTAAGAACTCTGAATTGAAAGCTAAAGAAATCAAGTTCAAGTTTCAGTTCTGCCAATACTAAGCTATGTAACTGTGCAAATTATTTGACCTTTTCTAATCTTTAGTTCTTTCAAATATAAACTGAAAGGACTATACCAGGTAATTATTAAGATCTTTCTTAACTCTAAAGTTTGATGATTACATTCTAAATTTGATTTCCTTTGATGCTTAAAAACAAATGATACAGAGTATGTTGTACTTCCAATTTAGCATTTGTGTTATCTAGGAGCTTATGGAATGAATGACAAGCTTTAACCATTCAAGTCTTACTTATGGAAGTAACTCAGGTGGAGGGTGATTTTGTTTGTTTGTTCAATATGAGTGCTTTCACATGTTTCAAATGCTATTCGATTAAAAGATCCTACAATGGAGAGGTCAGCAGTTTTCTGTCATGAGTATAGGGTAGCACAGTTGATCTGGGTCTCTAGAAGCTGAAATAATTCACAGGCCACCCACTGACAAGCCCATTGAACCATAAAGTAATCGAGTTAATAAGTGACTACTTATAATTCCCAACAATCTCCAGAAATAGGAAAATGAACATCTAAAATCAATGATGACAAAGATAAGGTGACAAGTGTCTAGAATGGGCATAAAAAGAAAACGTAATCTCTTAACTCTTTTAAAATAGCATATTAAATTAAAAGTTCTAAAAGCAGCAAGTGGTTTAGAAAGCACTGGAAATAGAATATAAAAGTTGAATGTGAAAAACTAAAATGTCTCTGCTCATAGGTTCATGCATTTAAGATTTTTTCAATTTTTTCACTGAACCCTAAGAAATGAAGTATTCTCCATGCCTGAGAGATAAAGGACACAACAGCTTTTTTAAAGGCCTTCATAACTAAAAACAGGTGCTATTATTTTTTAAACATTTTATTATGTAAAATTTCAAACACACACAAGGTATACAGGATAATATAATGATCCCCTATATACTCATTAACTGCTTCAATAATCATCAACTCATGGCCAATCTTACTGCATCTATAGTCCCACTAATTTCCCCCAATTCTCATAAAGAGCTTTTCACTTTAAGCCCCAAAATAAACAAATCTTTTGGGGCTTCAATTTCCTTGTTTATAAAACACAGGCAACTATAACTAACCTTCTCACCTACAAATAAAGTTATGAAAAATAGCCAAACCCTTCAAGCCTCTTCTAACACTTACTATGCTATTTGAACATAAGAAACAACAAGATAGCAAATGGAATCAACCTGCGTTTAAAAAAGGCTTTCTTTTAAGCAGTTCAAAGTGCTTTGGAGAATTTATCTTTCATACTCCCAGCACACCTATGTGGCGAATGGAAGTATTATTATTCACCTTTAGCAGTTACAAAAATTAAAGAAAAAGGAAATGATTCAAGCCAGATCAAATGAAAAATTATTAGTAGATACAAAAATAAGTTCACATTTTGTGATTCCCCTTGTTCTGTCATTATACTATGCCTCTTCTATCAACATATGTGGGTGAAAATGGTTATTTTTCCTAAATAAAATGGACGTACATAAGGAGTTTGTGATTTTAAAAGAGCAGTGCTATATAATATGTAGGCCTTCGAATATGCTGACTGACTTTAAAGCTCACCTTGCAGATTCACACGAGAGCACAATCTTAATTTAGTTGGTTCAGCCTACCTAAAAAAAGACAGTGAGAAGTTAAGGAAGGAAATTAAATACACCTGTGGTTCACGGGAATTGAACAATTATAGCTTGCCATTTCATAGGTTTGAAATTTAAACTATGTACTTGGCAGATGCAAAAATTACTTCAGTATTACACTGGAGAATTACACTGTTTGGGCCCCGTCCATAGTGCCACAGGCATGGATGATGCAATTTCTAACTCAGTTGCAGAATATTTTTATAGCACTTACCAAGTCATTATAACTTCATACATTTAAGACACTTTCCTTCCGATTCATACAATGGTCCCTGTTCATTGCATTTAGTCAAGGCAAGTTGGGATGGTGTGGG
Organism: Nasua narica; assembly: GCA_028533885.1. Taxonomy (NCBI): domain Eukaryota; kingdom Metazoa; phylum Chordata; class Mammalia; order Carnivora; family Procyonidae; genus Nasua; species Nasua narica. The sequence continues at coordinate 97,942,644 of CM052797.1, read as the reverse complement.
GGAAGGAAAAAAAAGGCCATGAAAAAAGTGTGGTGAGAACAGTCTGCATGAACAAGGCTTCCTTAAATGTTGCCTATTATTCATTTCATGACATCAGGGCAAAGGCTCTTTCTCTAGTTCCTATGGTCTCAAAGAATGGAAGCTGTGACCTGAGCAATGTCTTCTAGGACCATCATAGCAGAGATGACAACTATCTAAACATTCAAATGAATAGCTTAAAAGCTTACATAAGGGGATTCTTCTCCAATTACTTTTCTCCAGTCTTGAAAATACTATTAGCGGCCATGACCTATCTAACACCTGGCTCCCTAAGGCTTTTTGACAAGCCAAATAGAAACCAACAACCAGCCAACAGGTTTAAATTATATTTTTAAACATAATAGTTTGTTACTGCTAGTATAATTTATATCGAGGATGTAGAACTCCTGTGGGTTGCTGCTTCTAAAATAAGGCAGAAAACAGAATTAGGGTACAGAAGAAAGGATAGTGAACCAGCAGTTATGCCGCATAGGTTCTCTTCTTTTACCTGCACTACCTGGTTCCATGGGCAAGGCTGCTGTGCTTCAGGACAGCATTTTTCTCAACTGCCACATGAAATACATCATCCAAAGTGGTTTCTAAAATTATTTTTAGTTCTAAAATTCTTAGACTACTTAATTCCTTGCCTTTTATTCTATTACTCTATTTGGTGTCCCCATTTTTCATAATGTCACCTCTTTCATATAATGTGCTTAAGAGTGTTAATCATCTATTGATTAGCTTATTGAAAAAGTTTAAAGCAGAGAATGAAAAAGAAGCGCTCATATTCAATGAGCTTTTAATTGCACTCCTTTTATAGGTATAGGTTAAAAAAAAATAGTAAGATTTTCTAGTGCTTCTCTAAATCCCACCTAATCATAAGGGCCATTTTCTCAGATTGAGAAATGGCAATTTATAAAAACATAACATATAGATGTCTGGCGAAGCACCTGACACATGATAGAAGCTACATAAATTTTTGGGTACCTCACACTTCTCCCCCAATTCCCACCTTCCCAACATATCACCTCTACCTACGACAAGTCCTTTATAAAATACAATACCTTCTCTCATTTTTTTTTAAAGATTTTATTTATATATTTGAGACAGAGAGTGAGCATGAGTTGTGCGGATGGTTAGAGGAAGGGGGAGATACAGACTCCCTGCTGGGCAAGGAGCCCCATGTGGGGCTCAATCCCAGGACCCTAAGATCGTGACCTGAGCCAAAGGTAGATGCTTAATTGACTGAGCCACTCAGGTGCCATGCGATACCTTCTTTCAATCAGAGACGCATGAAGCCAGGTTGAGGACTAAATTCTGAAGAAGAGTTTATATTTTATGTAAAAGAGTTCAAAATCTCACCAGAAAAAAAAAGGTATCAAAGTTTCTGTTTTCAAACTGTCAAAAACATGGGGTGCTTGAGTGAATTACTAAAGGCAGATGCTCAGTCATTAAGCATCTGCCTTTGGCTCACATCATAATCCCGGGGTCCTGGGATGGAGCCTGGCAACAGGCTCCCTGCTCAGTGGGGAGCCTGCTTCTCCCTCTCCCTCTGCTGCTCCCTGTGTTTGTGTTCCCCCTCTCACTGTCTGTAAATTAATTAATAAAACCTTAAAAAAAAGCTGTCAAATACAGTCTTGAGTGAATTACTAATAAAAGGAAATTTGTTAATAAATGTAAATCATCATAATTCAATATAGCTCAAATATATTTTATATTTGCCCAAATACTTCCTGAATAAATGTCACTTGGTATGCAATGACCTTATGATAGTGAAATTAAATATGAATAAAAAGAGAACATATAATAATAATTTTAAAAAATACCTAAGCCTTCTGGGTATATGACATGTACAACTTACTAAACTAAGACCTAAGCAGAGCAAGATATGTCATTCCAAGTTTCAAAAATGCCAAGAAAAATCATTTTTCTAAAGTGCTTTCGTGACTGAAAAGAGGGATTCACCTAAAAGCCTATCATTAGATAAAGGAGAGACCAGTCTTCCCCCACAAAAGGGCATTAAAAAAACTAAGACTAGCAATGTAATAGAAAAATATTCTGGAATTTTAAAACTTGAAATACAAAAGCCCTTCTCTGTGGAGATGAACTCCCTCCATTCTCCAAGGGCTCTGTCAACATCACCAACCTCAAACACTTGGCTCACAAAAAAATGTGATGACGCAGGAAATTGTCTGGAAACAAACAAATAAACAGAAAAGCATTCTCCCTCCCTGGAACCAGAGCTGCCGACAGAGCAGGCAAGCAGCCAGTATGTCAGGGCTTCATTTTAAAGTCGGTTTTAATTGTTCCATTCCAATTCAATGGTTCAAGCCCCTCTTCCAAGAAATACAAAAGAGGGGGAAACAAAAAGATCTTACAAGATATTATCTAGCTCTTACTTCACTAGCCCCAATTGAAGAAACTCTAAGTGCTAATTAGCCACATATACTGGGCAGATGAACTCCAAGTCTTTGTGTCTTTCTAGTCAAACTTAGAACGGTCTCGATCTGCTCTGAGGGCCTAGTCAATCTGAAACTCACCCTAGATTCAGAGCTGCATTTTCATCACTGCTGTTTATCCATGAACTTTTCTACTTTTCAAACATAAGGAGAAAGGAGTTGCAGCAACTACCTTATCACATTCCACTTGGATTTTTGCAAACATTTATTGACTTGGCTGCTATTATAAGGACTATAAGAACTGGAAGGAGATAATCTACATTTCTTAAGCTTTTTGATATTTTTTCCTGCTATTTTTCTTGCCAAAGATCACTGTGGCTTCCCAGTAAGGCCAAAGGATGGAAGGAAGGAGAAAAATAAGCAAAAACAAAAATCTCACAGCTATAAAGAAATTAAAATGATACCATACTATGATACCAACTTGGTTCCCTTTACATCATTTCCTTTTCACAGAATAGGTTCAATGAAACTTATAATTTTAGTGACTTCTGTATGTCTTTTCCCCAAAATGTAATAACCTACCCACTCATATGGTGGACAATGTATACAAGATATTTCATTAGGCAGATATTTGTGAAGGATCTGAGCAGAATGAAGAATAGATAATAGTAATTCTGAGATGAATTCTTTTTCCAAGCTCTCAATTATCATGGATATTTCACTTAGAGACTCCTGTTTTGCTATTGGTCATTTCTAAAACCAACTTTGGAAACTTAAAAGAAGCTCTTTTGCTTCTGATCAAGATGTAGTAAGAGGGATCAGATTTACCCTATCACCTAAAATAACCAAAAGGTTTTTTAAAAGACAAAACACATGAGACAAACTTTTTTCAAGACACTAAACATCAAGGGGCACCTGGGTGGCTCAGTCGTTAAGTGTCTGCCTTCAACTCAGGTCATGATCCCAGGGTCCTGGGATCAAGCCCCACATTGTGTTCCCTGCTCGGCAGGAAGCCTGCTTCTCCCTCTCCCACTCCCCGTGCTTGTGTTCCCTCCCTCACTGTGTCTCCCTCTGTCAAATAAATAAATAATTTAAAAAAAAATCACTAAACATCAAGCACTGAAGGATAGTAATCCCTTAGAAATGGAAAACAAATGAGGAGAGCTTTATGACTGCCCCAACTTACTGCCCTGAAAGAACTTCCAGGCCATGCTGCAGGGAGAGGGAACCCAGGTAGAGTTCAGACTCACTGAATTGAGGAGATGAATCTGAGGATCTGGAAAGAACAAGGTACTAGCATTCATAGCAAGATCTGTGAAAAGTCCCCTCAAATCTTCAGCAGGGTGTTGATTAGTGCAGGCATGTGAGCAAACTACTCGAGGCTAGAGAGAGAGTGATCTGAAAGAAGTACAGAGAAGAGGACCTGGCACTCAGACAGGGCTATTCCCATGAAGTAGATTAGAAAACTTTATAATTCATGGAGCACTGGGAAGAATACTCAGAAGAGTCTTGCCTTAATAGTGGAGAGTAGTTAGCTTTAAATTAAATGGTTACAGTCTTGCCAAAACAAATCTTAAAAGCAAGATCCAAAAGGATCAAACTGTTTCCAAATGATTTAACTGCATCTCAAAACAAAGCTCAAGATATGTAGGAAGACAAAAATATATGGTACCCAAGAAGGTAATATTTACAATGTCTGGCATCCAATCAAAGATAACCAGACATGCAAAGAAGCAGGAAAGTAAGACCCATAATGGGAGAAAAATCCATAGAAATGGACTCACAACTGACATAGATGCTAGAATGAGCAGACAAGGACGTTAAAATAATTATTATAACTATATTCCATATATTTTAAAACTCAAGTAGAAATACTAAAAAAAATCAAATTTCTAGAGATAAAAAATACAGTGTATGAAACAAGTATACTGGATGGGACTAATGGTAGACTATACACTGAAGAACTAGGAGACACAATAGAAACTAGTAGCAATAGAAATAGACAATAACAATTAGTGAATGTGAAAGGATAACAATAGAAACTATCCAAAATGAAACACAGAGAGAAAAACAAATTAACAAAAATTAAAAGAGCATCAGTGAGCTGCTGGACAACTTCAAGTGGCTTTGTATATGTGTAACAGAAGTCCCTAAAGAAGAAGAGGTAAAGAGAGAAGAAAAAAAATATTTGAAAAAATAATAGCCAGGATTTTTCCAGATTTGATGAAAACTAAAAATCCACATATCAAAAAACTTCAACAAATGCCAAGCATAAAAAAAAAATGAAAAAACTACATGGAGGTACATTATAATTAAACTGCTCAAAACCAATGAAAAGAGAAAAACCTAGAAAGAAAATGAGAAAAAAGACATGTACAGAGAAACAAAAGATAAAGAGGAGAGTGGTTTCTCATTGGAAACAATGAGAATGAAGTTTAGTGGAACAACAACTTTAAAAAACTGAAAGAAAAACTGCCAACCTAGAATTCTATTCCCAGCAAAACTCTCTTTCAAAAACAAAGATAAAATAAAGACCTCTTAAGACATGCAAAAGCTGAAACAATTCATCACCAGCTGATGTAAACCACAACATATGATATAGTAAGTCCTTCAGGTGAAAAGAAAATGACACTGGGTAGAAATTGGGATCTACTCAAAGGAATAAAGAACAATGGCAACAATAGTTACCAGTAAATATATAAGATATTTTTATTATTTAAATATATTTTAAAGATAATTGCTTAAACAAAATTGTATTGTAGGATTTATAACTTATGTGTAAATTATATGTAAGCAAAATGTGTGACAACTACTGTAAGGCCACTATAAGTTTCCTATAGTACATGTAAAGTGGCATAATATCACAAAGATAGACTTTGGTAATTTAAAGATGTATACCATAAATCCTAAAGAAACCACAACAATAACTAAACAAAGAATTACAACTACTGAGACAACAAAGAAGGTAAAATGAAATTGTGAAAACACAGTCCAAAAGAAGATAGGATACAAGGCTAATGTACAGAAGTTAATTGTTTTCTTATATACCAGCAATGAACAATTGGAATTTGAAATGTAAAGCAACATTTTACACTAGCATTTAAAAGAGAGAGACAGACACTTAGATAATAAAGTATGCACAGGATCTATATGAGGAAATTATAACACTCTGATTTAAAAAAAATCAAAAGAGATCTAAATAAATGGAGAGATATTCCATGTTCACAGATATGAAGACTCACTATTGTCAAGATGTTGATTCTGGGTTGGTTCTTCATAACTCAATCTAAAAATCCAATGCAATCCTAATCAAAATCCAAGGCAAGTTACTTTATGAATATGAAAAAACTGATTATAAAGTTTATATCCAAAGGCAATTGACCCATAATAGCCAACACAATATTATATATGATAAACAAAGTTGGCGGGCTGAAACCATCGAACTTCAAATAAAACTACAGTATAAAACTACAGTAATCTGAAAGTGTGGTATCAGTGACAGAATAGATAACTTGATCAATAGAACAGAATAGAGCCCAGAAATAGACTCACATGAATAAAGTTAATTAAATTTTGATAAGGGAGCAAAAGCAAATCCATGTAGAATAGTCTTTTCAAGAAAGGACGCCGGAACGACTAGGCATTCACGTTAAAAAAAAAAAATGAATCTAGACACTGACATTAACCCTTTACAATATTAATTCAAGGTGAATGATGGAACTAAATATAAAACACGAAACTAGAGTGCCTGGGTGGCTCAGGCTGTTAAGTGGCTGCCTTCAGCACAGGTCATAATTCCAGGGTCCTGGAATCGAGCCCTGAGTCAAGCTCCCCGCACAGCAAGGAGTCTGCTTCTCCCTCTCCCTCTGCTCCTCCCTACTCTGGCACACACTCTTTCTCAAATGAACAAATAAAAATCTCTAAAAAAACAAACACATACAAAACTAGAGGCACCTAAGTGGCTCAGTCAGTTAAGCAGTCAACTCTTGATTTCAGCTTCGGTCATGATCTCAGGGTCCTGGGATCAAGCCCCACATCCAAGCCCCACATGGAGCCCCACTCCATGCTCAGCAGGGAGTCTGTCTGAGGATTCTCTCTCTCCCTCTCCTTCAGCCCTCACACTGCTCACTCTTTCTCTTTCCTTCTCTCTCTCTAAAATAAATAAAGAAATCTTTAACACACACACACACACACACACACAACTATAAAATTTCTAGAATATACTGTAGAAGATCTAAGTGACTTTGGGCCTGGCAATGAGCTTTTTGATATAACACCAAAAGCACTATCCGTGATTGAAAACATTGTTAACTTGCACTTCATTAAAGTTAAAAACTTCTGGGGCACCTGACTGGCTCAGTTGGTTGCATGTCTGCCTCTGGCTCAGGTCATGCTCCCAGGCTCCTGGGAATGGGTCCCACATCAGGCTCCCTGCTCAGTGGTGAGCCTTCTTCTGCCTTTGCCCCTCTCTCTGGCTCATGCATGCACTTCCTCTCTCTCTTTCTCTCAAATAAATAATTAAATAATCTTTTTTAAAAAGTTAAAAACTGCTTTTCAAGAGATACTTATTAAAAGAACAAAAAGACACACCATAGACAGAGGAAAAATATTGGCAAAACACATACTTGACAAAGGACTTGTGTCCAAAATAGTTGATTGACTTTAAAACTCAACAATAAGAAAATAAACATTCTCATTTAAAAATGGGTTTGGAGGAGCAAGATGGGGGAGGAGTAGAAGACCTAAATTTTGTCTGGTCCCAGGAATTCAGCTAGATAGTAATCAAACCATTCTGAACACCTACAAACTAAAAGGAGATTGAAGAAGAGAATAGCAGCAATTCTATGAAGAGAAAAATGACCACTTTCTGGAAGGTAGGATATGCAGAGAAGTGTATATGAGGTGATTTATGGAAACATAGGCTGCAGGGAGGAAGGGAGCCTTTGTCAGCCAGCTACACCCAAAATCAAGTGTGTGGCTCGGTTCTATTCATCAGCCTGATCATTTTTTTTTCCTTTCTTTCCCCCCTGGTTTCAAGTCTTGTCTGATTTGTTTAGAGTATATTTTTCTGGAGTCATTGTTACCCTTTTAGCATTTTGTTCTCTCATTCATCTATTCTTCTCTGGATAAAATGACAGTGGAAAAACTAACCTCAAAAAAAAGAACAAGAGGCAATACCGACGGCTATGGACATAATCAATATGGACATTAGTAAGATGTTGGAACTAGAGCTCAGAATGATGATTATAAAGATACTAGCTGGGATTGAAAAAAGCATAGAAGATACTAAAGAATCCCTTTCTAGAGAAATAAAAGAACTAAAATCTAACCAAGTTGAAATCAAAAAAGCTATTAATGAGGTACAATTAAAAAATGGAGGCTCTTACTGCTAGGAAAAATAAAGCAGAAGAGAGAATTCGTGATATAGAAGAACAAATGATGGAGAATAAAGAAGTTGAGAAAAAGAGAGATAAACAACTACTGGATCCCAAGGGGAGAATTTGAGAGATAAGTGATACCATAAGATGAAAATTATCAGAATAATTGGGATACCAGAAGAAGAAAGCAAGAGAGGGGCAGAAGGTATACAGGAACAAATTATAGTGGAGAACTTCCCTAATTTGGGGAAGGAAACAGGTATCAAAATCCAGAAGGCACGGAGAACCCCCTTCAAAATCAATAAAAATAGGTCAACACCCTAATTTGTCTAATAGTAAAACTTACAAGTCTCAGAGACAAAGAGAAAATTCTGAAAGCAGCTTGGGACAAGAGGTGGTCTGTAACCTACAATGGTAGAAATATTAAATTGGCAGCAGACCTATCCACAGAGACCTGGCAGGCTAGATAGGACTGGCATGATATATTCAGAGCACTAAACGAGAAAAATATGCAGCCAAGAATATTATATGCAGGTAGGCTGTCATTGAAAATAGAAGGAGAAATAAAGCTTCCAGAACAAACAAAAACTAAAAGAATTTGCAAAAATCAAACCAGCCCTACAGTAAATATTGAAAGGGGTCCTCTAAGCAAAGAGAGAGACTAAAAGTAACATAAAACAGAAAAGAATAGAGACAATATACAGTAACAGTCACTCTACAGGCAATACAACGGCACTAAATTCATATTTTTCAATAGTTACCCTAAATGTACATGGGCTAAATGCCCCAATCAAAAGACAGAGGGTATCAGAATGCATAAAAAACAACAAGACCCTGGGGCACCTGGGTGACTCAGTGGGTTAAAGCCTCTGCCTTCAGTTCAGGTCATGAACTCAGGGTCCTGGGATCGAGCCCCACAATGGGTTCTGTGCTCATCAGGGAGCGTGCTTCCCCCTCTCCCTCAGCCTGCCTCTTTGCCTACTTGTGATCTCTCTCTGTCAAATAAATAAATAAATCTAAAAAAAAAAAAAAAAAAAACAAGACCCATCGATATGCTGTCTGTAAGAGATTCATTTTAGACCCAAAGACACCTCCAGATTTAAAGTGAGGGGGTGGAAAAACATTTATTATGCTAATGGACACCAAAAGAAAGCTGGGGTAGCAATCCTTATATCAGACAAATTAGATTTTAAATCAAAGACTATAATAAGAGATGACGAAGGACACTATATAATATTTAAAGGATCTGTCCAACAAGAAGATTTAACAATTTTAAATATTTATGCCTCTAACATGGGAACAGCCAGAAACCAATTAATAACAAAATCAAAGGAACACATTGACAATAATACAATAATAGTAGGTGACTTTAATATCCCCCTCACTGAAATGGACAAATCATCTAAGCAAAAGATCAACAAGGAAATAAAGGCTTTTAATGACACAGTGCACCAGATGGACATCACAGAACATTCCATCCCAAAGCAATAGAATACACATTCTTCTCCAGCACACATGGAACATTATCCAGAATAGATCACATCCTGGGTCACACATCAGGTCTCAACTGGTACCAAAAGATTAGGATTAATAAAATCATGAATGAAAGAGGAGAGATCACAACTAACACCAAAGAAATACTATTATAAGAACATACTATGAGCAACTATATGCAGGCAAATTAAACAGTTTGGAAGAAATGGATACATTCCTAGAGACACATAAACTACCAAAACTGAACCAGGAAGAAATAGAAAACCTGGGGTGCCTGGGTGGCTCAGTGGGTTGAGCCCTCTGCCTTTGGCTTGGGTCGTGGTCTCAGGGTCCTGGGATCCTGGGATTCGCATTGGGCTCTATGCTTGGTGAGGAGTCTGCTTCCCCCTCTCTCTCTGCCTGCCTCTCTGCCTACTTGTGATCACTCTGTCAAATAAATAAATAAAATCTTAAAAAAAAAATAAAGAAAAGAAATAGAAAACCTGAACAGACCCATAACTAGTAAAGAAATTGAATTAGTAATCAAAAATCTCCCAACAAACAAGAGCCCAGGACCAGACACCTTCCCAAGAGAATTCTACCAAACATCTAAAGAAGAATTAATACCTATTCTCCTGGAACTGTTCCAAAAAATAGAAATGGAAGCAAAACTTCCAAACTCATTTTATGAGGCCAGAATTACCTTGACCCCAACCAAGGCAAAAGACCCCATCAAAAAGGAGAATTACAGACCAATATCCCTGATGAACATGAATGCAAAAATTCTCACCAAAATACTAGCCAATAGGATCCGAAAGTATATTAAAAGAATTATTCACCACAACCAAGTGGGATTTATTCCTGGGCTGCAAGGTTGGTTCAACATCCACAAATCAATCAATGTGATACAATACATTAATAAAAGAAAGAACAAGAACCATATAATACTCTCAGTAGATGCAGGAAAAGCATTTGACCAAGTACAGCATCCTTTCTTGATCAAAACTCTTCAAAGTGTAGAGATAGAGAGTATATACCTCAATATCATCAGAGCCATTTATGAAAAACCCACAGTGAATATCATTCTCAATCGGGAAAAACTGAGAGCTTTTTCCCTAAGGTCAGGAACACGGCAGGGATGTCCACTATCACCACTGCTGCTCAACATAGTACTAGAAGTCCTAGCCTCAGCAATCAGACAATAAAAAGAAATAAAAGGCATCTGAATCGGCAAAGAAGAAGTCAAACTCTTACTCTTTGCAGATAATATGATACTTTATGGGGATAACCCAAAAGACTCCACTCCGAAACTGCTAGAACTCATTCAGGAATTCAGTAAAGAGTCAGGATATAAAATCAATCAGTTGCATTTCTATACACCAACAACAAGACAGAAAAAAGAGAAATTAAGGAATCGATCCCATTTACAATTGCACCCAAAACCATAAGATACCTAAGAATAAATTTAACCAAAGAGGCAAAGAATCTGTACTCAGAAAACTATAGAATACTCATGAAAGAAATTGAGGAAGACACAAAGAAATGGAAAAATATTCTATGCTCATGGATTAGAAGAACAGATATAGTGAAAATGTCTATGCTGCCTAGAGCAATCTACACATTTAATGCAATCCCTATCAAAATACCATCAACTTTTTTCAAAGAAATGGAACAAATAATCCTAAAATGTATATGGAACCAGAAAAGACCCTCAATAGCCAGAGGAATGTTGAAAAAGAAAACCAAAGCTGGTGGCATCACAATTCCAGACTTCAAGCTCTATTACAAAGCTGTAATCATCAAGACAGTATGGTACTGGCACAAAAACAGACACATAGATCAACAGAACAGAATAGAGAGCTCAGAAGTGGACCCTCAATTCTATGGTCAACTAATCTCCGACAAAGCAGGAAAGAATATTCAATGGAAAAAAGACTGTCTCTTCAAAAAATAGTGTTGGGAAAATTGGACAGCCACATGCATAAGAATGAAACTGGACCATTTCCTTACACCACACACAAAAATAGACTCAAAATGGATGAAAGACCTCAATGTGAGATAGGAATCCATCAAAATCCTTGAAGAGAACACAGGCAGCAACCTCTTCGCCCTGAGCCACAGCAACTTCTTCCTAGAAACATCGCCAAAGGCAAGGGAAGCAAGGGCAAAAATGAACTATTGGGACTTCATCAAGATCAAAAGCTTTTGCACAGCAAAGGAAACAGTCAACAAAACTAAAAGACAACCAACAGACTGGGAAAAGATATTTGCAAATGACATATCAGACAAAGGGATAGTATCCAAAATCTATAAAGAACTTATCAAACTCAACACCCAAAGAACAAATAATCCAATCAAGAAATGGGCAGAAGACATGAAAAGGCATTCCTCCAAAAAAGCCACATGAATGGCCAACAGACACATGAAAAAGTGTTCAACATCACTTGGCATCAGGGAAATACAAATCAAAACCACAGTGAGATACTACCTCACACCAGTCAGAATGGCTAAACTTAAGTTAGGAAAAGACAGATGTTGGCGAGGATGCAGAGAAAGGGGAACCCTCCTACACTGTTGGTGTGAATGCAAGCTGGTGCAGCCACTCTGGAAAATGGTATGGAGGTTCCTCGAAAAGTTGAAAAAAGAGCTACCCTATGACACAGCAATCACACTGAGTATTTACCCTAAAGATACAATGTAGTGATCCAAAGGGGCACATGAACCTGAATGTTTATAGCACCAATGTCCACAATAGCCCAACTATGGAAAAGAACCTAGATGTCCATCAACAGATGAATGGATAAAGAAGATGTGAGATACAAAGCAAACTAAGGGTTGCTGGGAGGTGGGGGGGTAGGGATATGGACATTGGGGAGGGTATGTGCTATGGCAAATGCTGTGAAATGTGTAAGCCTGATGATTCACATACTTGTACCCTGGGGTAAATAATACATTATATGTTAATAAAAAAATTAAAAAAAAAAAAAAGAAGATGTGAGATACACACACACACACACACACACACGCACACGCACACACACACAATATGGAATATGATGCAGCCATCAAAAAACCCAAAATCTTGCCATTTGCAACGACGTGGATGGAACTAGAGGCTACTAGGCTAAGTGAAATAAGTCTATCAAAGACAATTATCATATGATCTCACTGATATGAGGAATTTGAGAAACAAGACAGAGGATCATAGGGGAAGGGAGGGAAAAACATGAAATAAGACAAAATCAGAGAGGGAGACAAACCATAAGAGACTCTTAATCTCAGGAAACAAACTGATGGTTACTGGAGGGGAGGCAGGGAGGGATGGGGTGGCTGGGTGATGGACATTGGGGAGGGTATGTGCTATGATGAGTGCTGTAAATTGTGTAAGACTGATGAATCACAGACCTGTACCCCTGAAACAAATAATACATTACATGTAAATAAAAAAATCCTTAATAAATTTCCGTGTTAAAAAAATTTTAAAAAAATAGGTGAAAGATCTGAAGAGACACGTCACCAAAGCAGATATACAGAGGATAAATAAATATATGAAAAGATGTTTAACCTAACATCATTATTAGGGAATTGCAAATTAAAATAATGAGATACCACTATACACCTACAACTGAAATTCAAAGCTCTTGAAATCATCAAACACTGGTGAAGCAACAAGAACTCTAGTTCATTGCTGGTGGGAATGTCTTCCAATGTGACTGTACCATTTTTTCATTCCCACCAGCAATGAACTATGGTACAGTCACTTTGGAAGACATTTTGGCAGTCTTACAAAGCTAAACATACACTATCCTATGTTCTAGCCATTCTACTCATGAGAAAAGAAAGCAGGAGAGAAGGTATATACTCATAAGAAAAGAAAGTATACCTATATTCAACAACTTAGAGTCAAATGTTCATAGTGACAGCCATAAACTGGAAAGAACCCAAAATGCCTATCAATAGGTGAGCAGATAAACTGTGGTATATGCATACAATGGAATACTATTTAACAATAAAAAGGAATGAAGTATTGGTACATATAACACCATGGATGAATCTCAAATTAATTAAGCTGAGTGAAAAAGCCAGACCAAAAAGACTTTATGCCATATGGTTTCATTTATATAAGACTCTAGAAAATGCAAACAAATCTTTAGTGACAAAACAGATCAGTGGTTTGTGTGAGGAGGTTAAGATGAAGAGGGATGGGAAAGATGGATTCACAGACATGCAGAAACTTTTAGGGATGAAGGATATGTTCATTGTCTTGATTGTGGTAATGATTTCCTGGGTGTATACAAATGTTAAAACTTATCGAATTGTGCTAAAGATGTGCTATTTATTGGATGTAAATTATGACTCGATAAAGCTGTTAAAATTTTTTTTTAAATCTCCCAATTTTAGTCTCATGTTTCACTTTTTAGTCACTATTCCTTCCTACTGGGTTATAAGTCTCTGTCCACAATAGTCGGTTGTTTAAAATACATAAGATGCTTCTTATATATTTTATAAGAATATTCACTTAAGCTAGAAGTGGGTGGAAGGACTTTGAGAAACTAGACAAAGAATTTTACTTCTGTAATAAAGGGAGGGCTCAGGGGAAGGAGCTTTGGTTTAGATTTTACACAGACATCAAGAGAACCAGAGACAGACGCTTTGTGCTTTGCACAATGTGGGGTCCATAATATATGCTTCTTCATTCCCATTAAACAGAAAATATTTAATAAAAACCTAATGTATGTAAGTCAGTAGACTGAGCACTTGAAAGATACAATTGCATACTATAGGGATAGATTTCAGAATATAAGAAATAAGTACTACTGAGGATGATAAAACGTAGTGACAGGTGTAGTTTACTTTGATAGAGTATAAAAAGGTTCAGAAAATGATCAAACAGGAAGGCAAATTTTAGGTCATGGAGAGCCCTTGCCAGAAAGCTTTAAAAAATGGCAAGGTTAATATGTCAGAGTTTTAAGAACACAAAAGAGGCCAAACACAAGTTCTTAAAGTAAAATTCTTTTATAATCTTCTCATTTATTAAACTGTAGGATATTAAACCTTGATGGGAGGATGTAAGATTAGGGAAGAGCTTATTTTCAAGACACATTTATTCATAGCATTTTTTTCTGTATGAAAACTATGGGAATACGTAGTTCCAGTATCATCTAATTAAACTATGTCTCCTGAATTTATAGACTTCAGTTGATTGTTTTAAAATTTATCAACTTTGGCACTCTTCCCTCAAAGGCCAGGAATCGCTGGCTGTTATGCCTCAAGTGGAATAAGACTCCTAGAGAAATTCTTTTGCTACCACAACTATTTCAGTGCGGTTAAGTGGTGAGTCCCAATGCTTGCCAAATTCCTCTGGTTTGATCCCATCTGGATGAACCCAAAATATAGCAAAATAACACCTTCTACTTCCTGGCCATACTTGATTGTCCAATATTCTACCAAAATCATGCATAATTTTTATCTACAAGAAAATACTGGCCCAAGGCTTTTAATCTAATATTGGACATTAGGTACAAACAGGCACAAGGAACAACCATTTAATTCTTAATCACTGTTACATTCTCTTTCCCTTTCATCTTACTAAAAAAGTAATCAAGAAAACCCTAAGAGTGTTTACACCTTTTACGTGTGTAATCATAGCTATGGACCAAATTATACAAGCTTGAAAGTCCCTTGGCAATCAAGAGTTCCATAAAGAGGACCCCACCATGTGCAAAGCACAAAGCGTCTCTCTCAGGTTCTCTTGATGTCTGTGTAAAATCTAAACCAAAGCTCCTTCCCCTGAGCCCTCCCTTTATTACAGACGTAAAATGCTTTCTGTCTAGTTTCTCAAAGTCCTTCCACCCACTTCAAGCTTAAGTGAATTCCAGTCAACGAACGACATGTATACAATCCGAGAGGCCCTCAACTGAAATTCCCCTGAATCACTAATTCTGAAGCTTCTAAACTTTCTTTTGCTGCTTCTAGATTTTGTTAATTCAAACTTAGCTTTTGTTTTCTAACTCATTCCTTCTCTCCATACTACTGGGTTCAGACAAGGTAGTTCTTCCTTTTAACAAAACAATCTTGGGCCCCCTTTGTGTTGAATGTAAAATAACTTATTTTTTTTTTATTTAAGTAGGCTCCACACCCAGCATGGAGCCCAACATGGGGCTTGAACTCACGACCCTGAGATCAAGACCTGAGCTGAGACCAAGAGTCAGACGCTTAACCGGGTGAGCCACCCAGGTGCCCCGTAAGATAACTTCTACCTCTACTCCAAACAGGTACATATAATTTTAGACTAAAGCTATTCACTACACAGTTCAATGATGCTAAATAACACTAGAGATCTCAAACTTCTCAAAAATATGAATATAACATTCCATGTCGATTATATTTTAGATTTATATCTTAGTGTTTAGCTAAAAAAAAAAAAAGGAAAATCAAGTACACTCCAGATGTCTTCTTTGGGTGAGTTCAACTTGTACAAACATTTTTGGACAAGATACACTACAGCTAAGTACAGATGAAAGCCATAAAGAAAAGGGAAATGCATGAATCACAGTCATGGTATAAATAACTTGCAGGAATTCATTTCCAGACAACTCACTTCATTCATGCTTCAATGCTGAGTTTAGGAGAATACTATTGAATAAGAGAGGGTCAGAATAGCCATTTATAAAACACCTATTTTAAATTATTATTTGTGCATATAACATGATCAGATTTTTGTAACAGTAATTTATTGAACATATGTATAACAGGCACTTTATACAGATTATACAATCCAATACTCACAATAACCCTTACATATTATTGTTATTATTCCCATATTAAAGAGGAAAAATGAGTCCCTAAAAGATTCAGTTACTGGCCCAATTTACCCTGCCAGTAGGGGGTAGAACAAGATACTCAAACCCAAATGTGGCTCTAAAACCTGTGCCCTTTCCAGTAGGATGCACTCACTTACTGTTGAAGTACTTATTCCTCGTCTAGTGCCTTGGAAAATTCCTGACATGTGCAGTCTGGCGTAGTATAGCAGAAAAACACTTATAAGCCCAGGCTATACCAGGTATGTGACTTTGGTCTAATCATGTCCCTTTTGTACACTTTCCTTTTGTCATCTATAAAGTGAAGAGTTTGGATAGTTAACATCCAGAGAAACTTCCAGCCACAATGCAAAAAAATATGGACTAGGGGGAAAGGATGAGTGACAGAAGGTTACTTGGGTATTAGGAACAATAAAGCCAAACAAGTCGAAGACTAAGGAAAACAGACAGGCAGAAATGAAAGGAAAATATAGTAGTACTGTATTCCCATTACGAATAAAAAGACTTTCTATAGCATGTATAAAGTTAAACAAGATCCTATCACCAAAAAATTTGATCAGACTCACGGTTTGAATTTAACATCAATTAACATTTAAATTATATGAAATAAAATACGAAATACATACAGACTAGAGAAACCATCAGACAAACCCACATAGAGATATACCTTGAGTTTTGTTTTTTCACAAGGTTCTGGAGACTATGTGGGCTTCCTCTTATATAAAAAAAAGGTATAAACTGGCAAGCTAGGCATGGGGTAAGAGAACCCTCTTAGAAAGAGTTCTTTCTAAGAGTTTCAAGAGAGTTCACTCTCTAGAAAGAGCGGCAGAGAAGAACTACCCCTTGTGTCTAAAAGAGCTCTATTCATGAACAAAAGAGAAATGCTGTCTACACAAGACAATAACCGTATAGGATTTTTGTTTTGTTTTGCTTCTAACATTCACGCCAGCAAAGGCAGTCTTTGCACACAGTGGAACAATTTAAAACCTTCATAATACATGGCTTCTCCTTATATTCAGCCAAGATTCTTCAATAAGACTTCCTAATTCTTCCCAGGTTTTCTAAAAGGATGAGAACCGAGTGCCTCTTTGCTCAGCTGCTGTCACTAGGAGCCAATACGAGATGTAAGCAGACAAGCTCCATGGGAAAGAGCACAGGCCAGAGGTGAAAGGACACTGGAGCTTGCCCTCTACCAGCCGGGGCCTGACACACAGCAGACGGCCCAGACCTCTCTGGGCCTTGGGAGACCTAATAGTTTGGGATCTACTGCCAGAGACAAGACGGGGTCAAGTTTCTAGGCTTGTGAGAGAGAACAGAGGCTCTGGTTATCCAACTTCAGCTCTCTGAATAGATAAATATGTTTTATGTGGACAAAGAAAAAAATAAATAAAAGACAATGAGCAGCCTGGCAAGGGAACCTAAGACAAACCAAATCTTCCACAGGATGTTCGCAGACCAAAAGGCTGAGGAATGTGGAAGGGGGATAAACCTCCTCAAAGAGGAAGGGAGGGGAAAAAAAATTAAAGCCATTAGTTCTGACATTTGCCAAAGAAGGAGAGTGAGAACACTGTTCGAATGGCCTATAAACCAGGTAAAAGTGACTTGGTTCTGAATGCATCTACACACCCTAAGACCAAGGCCGCCACCCCTGTGCTTCCCCTGAAGACTGCAGCTGCTTCCCAAAGCCCCGGAGAGCAACAGGCGGAATATAGTGACAGCTGGAAGGAAGGGGATTAGGCGAGGACTTGGCATACATAGAAGTATAGCCAAAAGGCACAAATATGAAGAGAGAGAGACAACTTTCCGGTGCGGTTTGTGTGTGTGGTATGGGGGGAGCTCAGAAGACGAGCTAGCCAAAGTGCTGGTCTTGATTGCCTGAAGGATTTGGCAGGCTCAGCCTTTCTCATGGCAGGCGGGCCAGGAAATGCAGCTTTCAGCTGTCTGCTTCAATGTTTTCCTCACTGTCACCATTTTCATGTTTGGCCCCTGGCTCGTTTGTACTTCCTTCTTCTTTGGGGATTAGCACATAAGTGTGGACACGATCCATTTTGGTTATTCAAGACTGTGTCATTTCCTCCCACCCCATATTTGTCAACTAGGGACTTCAAGAACGTGAAATTCTGACAGAGTGCAAAACAAACCATAGAATTAGATGATCTGAAAGGGACTTTGGAGGCCATCTAATCCAGCCTCATTTTACAGATGGGGAAACTAATAGCAGCTAAGAGAAGTAAGGTGATCTGCTGAAATCACACTGATATTTAGAGAGTAGCAAAGTTGGGACAAGCATCCAGCTCTCCCATTCCCATCCAGCTAGTGCCTTGTTCACAGAAAGCTGCGCTCCTTTAGGATCCATCTCAGACAACACGCTAATCTCCCTGTACCGACCCCTTTTTTA
Organism: Nasua narica; assembly: GCA_028533885.1. Lineage (NCBI taxonomy): Eukaryota > Metazoa > Chordata > Mammalia > Carnivora > Procyonidae > Nasua > Nasua narica. Next base: position 97,924,157 of record CM052797.1, on the reverse strand, counting down.
ACGAGGACTTAATAAGAATCGTGATGTTTTTCCCTCCCTCTCTCCTCTCCCCCCTCTGCTTTCTGACCAAAAATTCACACATAGGTTTGGTAAGTAATTATTCAAAATGCTACGTCTCAAGAAAAAGAAAGCTGGATATTTATATAACCAATAGCATTCCGAGAAGAGGCTACCTACAACCAATCAGAACCTGCATGTCACTAAAAACGGGCTTCTTCAACTTAGATTTTGACTTTCATGGGTCATCTATAATTGCCACTATTATTAAATCATGAAGACAGTGCTGTTACCCAAATAAACTATGGCCTCAGAGTAGCCTGCCATGTTGATTTATAAGGTAGCAGACTGATTTCAGGCCTTAGAGATAAATTAAATTAAGCAAGTATTTTATTTTATTTAAAGATATTATTGATTTTTTTTTGAGAGAGAGAGAGAGAGAGAGAGCACAAGGAGGGAGGAGGGGCAGGGAGGGAGAGAGAGAAGCAGACTCCCCACTGAGCAGGGAGCCAAACAAAGGGCTAGATAAAGGGACCCCAGCATCATGACCTGAGCCAAAGGTGGACTTAAGCAGGTATTTTAAAAAGTTGTATTTCTAGCTCAAGGAACAAATTTTAAGATCAGGAGATAATATTTTCACTTGAAAGAAAAATCTGTAAAAAATAACAAAATGTTACTTATGAAAGAATTGAACTTGTATACAAAAACTATTTCACAATTTTTCCCTTTTGCCAATGGAAATAATTTCTGATACTGAGAAAAAATAGGTGAATTTTTTTAATTTTGTAATTTTATTTTTTTAATTTTTTAATTTTATTTTTTAATTCCAGTATAGTTAGCAGTGTTATAGTACTTTCGGGTATACAATATAGTAATTCAACAATTCTGTACATTACTCAGTGCTCATCTTGATAAGTGTACTCTTTTTTTTTTTTATTTGACAGAGAGAGATCACAAGTAGGCAGATAGGCAGAGGAGTAGAGTAGGCAGAGGCACAGAGTAGGTAGAGAGGGGGACACAGGCTTCCCGCTGAGCAGAGAGCTCGATGCGGGGCTCGATCCCAGGACCTTGAGATCATGACCTGAGCCGAAGGCAGAGGCTTTAACCCACTGAGCCACCCAGGTGCCCCGATAAGTGTACTATTAATCCCCTTCAAGAAATAGGTGACTTTTAAGGGCTTAAAAGATTTGGACTCTTAAGTTTTTAAGTGTGGAGGGGAAAGTGGATGTACATTGGTTTACATGTAAGGTCATAACTAAGCAATCAATCTAGTTTAATCAAATTATGGCTTGTTCTGACTAAAAATATTTTTCAGTACTATAGAAACCATTTTATATGACATTTTTTAAAAACTTCACCTCTCTTTGCCACATCTACTGCGAGAATGGAGACCATTTCTCAACAGACTATGTACATTCAAGAAAATGGCAACATGACTCTGAAGAGAGGCACAGGTATTATATAGGGGCCCCAAGGAGCCCTACGGAGGAACCACGGTCACAGCAGTAGAGAACTCCTTCTCCTTGGAAAGAAAAATACCTTCAGGGTACCTCAAATCCAGAGAGATCAGCTTGAACAAAACAACATTGAACACAGTAAGCCACAATAGTTAAAAAAGAGTATCAGAAAAATTGGAGGATGGTAGCTACATCTTTGAAAAAGAAGTAGGGTGCCTGGGTGCCTCAGTCGGTTAAGCGTCTGCCTTTGGCTCAGGTCATGATCCCAGGGTCTTGGTATTGAGCCTCTCAGGAAGCCTGCTTCTTCCTCTCCCTATCCCTTCCGCTCCCCCTGCTTGTGTTCTCTCTCTCGCTCAAATAAATAAGTAGAATCTTAAAAAGAAAGAGAGAGAGAGAGAGAGAAAGAAAAAGAAAGAAAGAAAGAAAGAAAGAAAGAAAGAAAGAAAGAAAGAAAGAAAGAAAGAAAGAGAAAGAAAGAAAAGAGTTCGATGTGCTGATGGATAAGATCTAAAAGCTACACAGCTAGAGAAACAAGATGCTGGGTGATTCCTAAGGGAAAATGACATTATTGTTGTGTCAAAGTAAGATTATTTAATAAAGAGTACTTGAACACATTATAGAGCAAAAGACAAAGACTTAAGACAAAATAAACAATAATGTTAAGGTAATATCCAAACATAAGAAAACATGGTAACTTTCAGAGTTGTCACAAGAGCTTTGTCCATATATATATATATATATATATATATATATACATATACATATATATATTTATTTATTCATTTTTTAAGATTTTATTCCTTTATTTGACACAGAGAGAGAGATCACAAGTGGGGTGGGGGAGTGCACAGAGGGAGAGGGAGAAGCAGGCTTCCCTCTGAGCAGGGACCCCAGTGTGGGACTCAATCCTAAGACCCTGGGATCATGACCTGAGCTGAAAGCAGACACTTAACCAACTGAGCCACTCAGGTGCCTGTCTCCCCATATTTATACAGAGTGCAAAGTGTACACAAGGCATTTTTCTAGGTGCTGTAGTAGATGCAACAATGAATAAACTGGTTTCTCCCATCAGGAAATTAATCATCTAACTTTACCTACATGTTCCTTTCAGGAAATGAGAAAGGTCTAGGGCAGCAGTTCTCAAATCTTTTGGTTTGGGGACCCATTTACACTCTTAATTACTACTAAGGCTCAGAGTTTTTATTTTTGAGGGATACGTTTACCATATTAGAAATGAAAACTGATGAATTTTTAAAGCACTTATTTGTTCATTCATTTAAAAATAACACTAATAAACCCATAACATCTTAACATAAATAACATTTTTATGAAAAATAACTGTTTTCTAAAATGGAATAATTTGGTGAGAAGAATGGTATTGTTTTACATTCTTACAAATCTCTTTAATGTCTGGCTTAATAGATGACAGCTAGATTCCAGTATGTGGTTCTTCACTCAAGGGGTTATAATATCATACTTCACAGGTCCCCTAGGAAGCTCCACTGTATACTTGTGGGAAAATGAGAATGAAAAAGGGCAAATAGAATGTCTTAATATTATGATGAAACTACTTAGACCCCACAGACACCTTAAAAATCTCCTGGAGCCCCCCTCACCGCCCAGGGATCTCAGACTTATTTCTAAGAACCACTAGTCAAGCTTACTTTACTTGAGGTTTTAACTTAGGGACATCTCATTGTAACAGAGTTCATTACTTGGCCTACTAATTCTAAAGTGAGACTTGTTTTCTTTTAAGTGAGACAATCCCGGTTGCACAATGGGACTGCTCTCTCTGGCACTCTCAAGACGGCCTCCTCAAAAGGCTTGGGCTGGGTGGGGGTTGGCACAATGATGAAGGGACCCATGTGCCCTCTTTGCCTGGGGCAGTCCTGGTTTCGTCCTACTGCCCCAGAGTCCTCAGTAGAACCCCTTCACTGTGAAAAGCATTCTAGTTTGGATGATAAATTCTATGATCACTTTGATGATGCCTTGCAAAAGCAATGCTAGCATTCTGCTTCTTCCCACTGTGTAGACAGATCTAGAAGAAGCCACACTGGGTTTGATGCATGGTAATACTCCACCTGCCTCTTCTCCTAAAAGACAGCCAATCAAGGGAGAAAATTTCTCAGGATCTCTTGGTTCTGTGTCTTCTCTTGCTTTCTTATACTGTTAACAGCAACCATTCTTGACAGTCCTCTATGACAGCATGTGCTGTTAGTTATTTTGCTATGTGCCTAGTTTGGAGTTTGAACTATAGGATGTGACTCTTGTCCAACTGCTTCAAATCGGTTGGAATATAACCTATAGACTGAGGGCTACAAATTAACCAGACTGGGTTAACCACAAAGCTAATAAAACACTAGGCAAAACCTAGTGCATAGATTCACCCCCTAACCAGAAATTGAGGCAACTCGGTAAGACAAGAGACATCTTTGAAAAAGTATTAAATCTACCAGGCCTAACTCCATGAGCATGGCAGGGGGGATGAAGAGGACTGGAAAAGAAGTGCTGTAAATTTTGATTAGGGAACCCTGAAACTGACACGAATTTGGCTTTGCATCCCCAAGTGGCAGAGAAACCTCAGCGGTCATCCGGTGCTTTTAGAGAGTAGGGTAAAATTATAAGAACATTTTTATGAGTTGTGGCTGGCAAGCCCTGGCCTGTTAAAACTCTTTAAAAACCAATGCCTTGGTGGAGGTAACATTTACTGTTTACTGTAGCTCTGGTTGTTAGGGGTTATGGCTAAGGTCCCCATTTTCCATGACATCAGCAGCATTCCAAGGGAAGTGTGTGTCAGTGACTTTCAGTAATGACTCCTTTTTCCAAATGTTCAAAGCTTCTGCCAAGCTGCCCTACACCTGCACACCAGCTGAGTTGGAGGAAAAGGAAAAGCACGATGGATTAAGTGGGATTTTTGTCTGGGTTCCTTAATGAGACTAAAGGCTTTTCTTTCTTCGGTGTTTGGTTTTGTGTAATAAATTGATGCCGATCCCTTTAGGAGTGACATGACTCATCCTTAACATTTCATAAACCAATTTGACTATCTGTCATGATCTCTTGCTGTCATATTCTGGACTGGCATTTCGAGTGTTTTCTTCGGCAAGAAAAGTTTAGGGCTTAGCAAGATGATCAGCATGGCATGCGAAACACTGGAAGAAGGTTTTGAGGGAGGCATCTATTACTCCCCAAGTTAGCAGGAAACAGAAGCACTGAGGAGACATGACTGCGTAGCTGCTTTAAGGATCACCTGGCTATCAACATTTCATACCAGATGTAAACTCTGAAGGCAGCAGCAGACCCACTCCAGAGTCTGTCCTCACTGAAACAGGAATCTCGTTAACATATTCAAGAAGTTCGTCAGTGATAGTGGAATCAATATGAACTGGGTGCTCACATAAGACCTTTCTTTTTTCCTAATTTTTTTATATTTATTTCATTTTTGTAAGACCTTTTTTGGAAACCGTGATGTGGAAATACTGATGTTTCCAATGAGGAAATGTTGGTAAGCTGCACAAATAAATTTGACAGATTACTTACACAGCATTCTTCTAGGTAAGGGCAGTGAGTTCTCCCATTTCCTACTGGAGGATTTATTTAGGTAAAATATGCTTATTAAATATTTCCCCCAAAGATGGTTTCCTTCGTAACCTGGACATTTTATTCAAAAGGGATAATGCTGTATTCTTGTGTGAAATGTAAAAAAGCAAGTCATGCCTAGTGAGAATGCCACATTGTGTGTGTTTTTGCTCAGCTAAGAGGTAGAATACAAAAGTCCTTGTTTGCCTATAAATTCCGACATCAGTTCCCACCAAAGAATAAGTAAAAATAAAATCTGAATTTTTGCACTAAAAAAAAGACCTTCATTCCAAAAGGTGATCGTGACAGCGCTCTGAGAGGTGACAAATACTAGTTCAGGATAGTAGAAATTGAGAAATGACATTAAGGAGAATTAAGTCCTCTTGCAAGAGTGAGGCAGGAGAGCTCAGGGAAGCCGACCCCACAGCTTCACCCCTTAGGTAAGTGACCCCTTTCCAGTTCTACCCAGGCTAGATGGCACTGCTCTCCTGTCCCAGTCACAGGATTGGGAAAAACAAGCCCTGTTGTTAATGAGGCAAAGTGTGAAGCTGTCAAAGAACAATTTTATATAAAAGTACAGTGGAATGCCCGCTGAAGGATTTTGATAAGAATGATTTATGCATTCAATATCTGTTTCTAGGAATGGTGGAAGGCAAAAGAGTCCATCTTTTTGTACTTAGTTCCTTCATCTATAAAAGCTGAAAAAAATTGTTTTAGTATCTCCAAGAGATGTTTTGAAATTTTAATTTTTTGAATTGCATAGAGACCTTGAGGGAGGATCTCTGAAGTGCTAAAAAGTATCCTCTTTTATGGTAGATGACACAGTTCTAGAGGAAATTCCTTTAATTTAGGAAACAGGAATAAATTCATGTGCTTTCCAGTGATTTTTAAAATAAAAAAGCCTCTATAATTACAGGAAACAAGAATCATCTTCATTTTGAAGAAACGACAAGGGATTTTTTTTTTTTAAGTCAAAGGAGCGGCATCGTCGGTGGTTTGTGGCAGTCACACATACAGACTAACAAAAATGGCGACGGTTCCCAATTTCTCTTAGACTTCATCAAAAAGGACTCAAACATGAAAAAAATACTAAAGAAATCATTCTCAATCAACCATAGATTGCCTATGAAGACTAGAAAACACAACTGTTTAGTTCAGTTCCTGAATTAAACTACGAAAGTCTGTTCAGTATAATCTCACATTAAATCCCAAGCCTCAGTTTCCCTGAATACTTTTTTTTTTTAAGATTTTATTTATTTATTTGAGATAGAGACAGTGAGAGAGAGCATGAGAGGGGAGACGGTCAGAGGGAGAAGCAGACTCCCTGCAGAGCTGGGAGCCCGATGTGGGACTCGATCCCAGGACTCCGGGATCATGACCTGAGCCGAAGGCAGTCGCTTAACCAACTGAGCCACCCAGGCGCCCTCCCTGAATACTTTCTAAAGGGGAAATTTTATAATTATGGTTTAATAGCAAAAGATTGAGCTACTACCAACCATAAAGCAAGATCTCAATAAAATTTCCAGTACATCGAATAAACAAAGTTAGCTGAGACTAACTTCCACCAATCATCTTCATAAATAAGTAAATACATAAATTAGGAAGCAGGGGGCAGGAGTGTTTTTATCCAAGATCCTTAAGTCCTAAGAAAAAAGAATTGAAAAAAAAAATTATTTTCTTCTTGAGGATAAAGGATTTAATGAGTTACTAATGCCCTCAGTGAAGTTCCTTTGGTAATTGCCCCTATTCCAAGCCACACTGACTTTGCTATAGGAGCTTTTGCTGTTAAAAGATGCTGTTTTATTATGTTAAACTACACACAAAAGCAATGTAACAAAACAGCAAAATATGCTTCTGATTTTGTTATGCTACCAACCTATACTTATCCAGAAACTTTAACTGCCAAGCGTCTTTTATCTAACACAGACTTCATCTTTCACCACCCACCCTTCACCACATGAAGTAACAACGTCATTAGGAGTGGAAAACTCTGTGGGAATAAAAACCTGAGCCCTGGAAAAAAATACTAAATGGGAATCTGCCTCCAGCTCTGCAGATTTTCAAGCTTATCCTGGCCTCTTGGGTCTGGAAGCTAGACTTTTGTGCCCAGAATAAGGCTGCAGGAGGAGGGCTGTCTCAAATCACACCCGGAGGGCAAGGAACAGAACACTCAGCCTACAGTCCTCTAAGGAGGTTTCAGGGCTCCCGCTACAGAGGATCCTTTCTCATTGGCCCTCGGTGATGTCATGCCCATGTCTCCAGGGCCCAGGAAATGCACCATGACTAATGGAGTGCCTCATTTGTGAATACACATTCCATCTCAGAGAAGCAGCAACAGGCAGAGTTTCAAGGCACTGAAGGCCCAGAGAATGCCAGTCAGCCATGCACAGAGGGCCTTCAGTAGTCCCGAAATAGACTGCTCTTGTTCACCTCCTCCGAAAACCCTTCAGCAACTGCCTCTATGTCTGTGGCCTGGACTACTGCAGGACAGTAACCCTAAAACTGGTTAAAAATTATTCTCTTTAAGGAAAGAAAAGAGGTCATTGTAATGGGGCACACGTCCTTCCAAATTTCTAATGTATTAAGGCAAGGGTTGGCAAGCTTTTTAGGTGAAGGACAAGATAATACAAACTTTAGGCTTTGCAAGCCATAGGGTCCCATTCTAAAACTACTCATTTCTGCCTTGCAGTGCAAAAGCAGCCAGAGACAAGAGCTGAATGAGTAAGCAGGGCTGCGTTACAACACTTGATTTTACAAAACCAGGCAGCAGGCTGGCTTTGGCCCATGGGCTGGAGTTTGCTGACTTCTGTATTAAAGGGTGAATCACCCCTTCCTCTGCCACATAGCCAGGCCAAAGGACTCTCAAATAAGAGTGCGGTGACAGGAAAGGATGTGAAGGAGTTTTCATGACAGACCTGTAATGGCTATCCCATGTACATAGTTCATAGAAGTGATCTAACCCACGGTTTCGGACTGGGGGCTTTGAAGTCAAATGGCTGGGTACACATTCTGACTCTGCCACTTCTGAATTTAAGGATTTAGACAAGTTACTTTATTCCTCTGATCCTTGATTTCTCCATTTGCAAAAGGAGGTCCCAAATTATTCTTACTTGGGTTAATATGAAACTTCAATGAGATAATAACTGAACAAAGCTTATTAGCATAGTGTGTCAAGCTCAATAATTAGCTGCCATTGTTGCTAGATTTAAAATTAAAAGGTGACCATATTGCAGTTCCCCAAAGTGAGGAGGCACAGATCAACACAAATGTAGGACACTATGAATATCTTTCCAACTCTATTACTGTCTATTAATACTATTATCATCTTTGGTAGCTGCATAGAATTCCACATGGAATGCACTAAACATTTGCTAATATCTTTAGCCATTATAAACATTAGCATGATAAACAACCTTAAACATGTACCTTTGAACACCTCTTCAATTTTGTTCCTTGGGCAAAACAGGTATGCACATTTTAAAGAACTTGTACTAACTATTCTGCCAATGGGCTCTCCAGAAAGGTTGAACCAATTTCTATTTCAACCAGCACTGAGAGGATCTGTTCCCTAACATTCCTGACAATACTACAAATATTTTGTTTTAACACTGGAAAAACTAAGACCCAGAGAGGTTAAATCAATTGCTCAATTTTAATAAAAAATGCTTACTGTTTCCTGTGGCCTACAACTATATACAAAACATTTTATAATTATTTTGATAATGGCCAATCTTTCTAGAACCCATATGATTGGCAATTATTATTATTAATAATTCCATGTTATGATTGGGAAAGCTGGAGCCCAGAAGTCTACTTAAGTTAGCCAAAGTTCTTCAGATAAGGCAAAGAATAGAGAGGAACATGATCAAGCTAGAACGTAAGCTTCACCCTATAATAGGGCCATGTGAGGCTCACCATAATATCTCAGGCAAAATGTAATTTTGAAACAGCAGAGAAATATACTGCCTTCTCAGGAACTGATTTAATTTTTCTTTCTTTTGGCAATTAGCTAATCCAAATAGAACTGTTTTATTTATTTGTTTGGTTGTTTGTTTGTTTTTATTTTGTTGTGGAACTAAATAAGCCTGTAAACCAAATGTCCTCTTCGCAGAGTAAAATACTTAAAACCCTGAGCTTTTGACAACAAGTCACAGATCTAGGCATTTGTTAAAGCTCACTTCATTCACTCTATCCTATTTTCTTGCTTGATTTTCTTCTCAACACTTCAAACAGTTTGAAAGGTATTATTTATTTCTTTGTAACAATTAAGTTCCATGAGGGCAGGAACTTCCTTAGTTTTGTTTATTATCTTTTCAGTACCTAAAACGTACCTGGCACAGAGCAAGTGATTTATAAATGTTTATTAAATGGATGGATCCTCCCAGATGCCATCTATGCATTTTCCTAGCTACAGCCTCCAAGACAAGCAGGCTTTGGCATGTGTTCTCTATTAATAAGAGTTGCCATTTCCCATTTACGACATTGCAAAACCAACCAGCTTCCTGATGGCGAAGAGTAGCCTGTTTCTCACCATCGGAGTTCCCAGCCAATTATATCCTAATCAAACCTCCATTATAAGTTGAACCACACCGTCTACTGGTACATGCTGGCATACCCTGATTTCCCACCTTAATCTTCAACTAGGATATTCTGCCACTGTTTGTCCTTGTAAGCATGTGTACTGGTTTTGCTTTATGTTTTTGGTTTGTTTGACTCCAGAAGAATCTCCCAAGCAGGTCTGTAATTAGATTGAAGTTCTTTATAAAGACAAATATACCACCTGTTCACTGTTCTATAAAAGATGTTTTATTAAAGATGTACTGAACATGGTAATTGGTCAATTACTTAGGATCCATTCTGTTCCAAATGACTGATCTGGTTCTATGTGGCCAATATGGTATCCACTAGCCATATGTGATCATTTAAATTTAAATTAGTTCCAAAAACTCAGCTCCTCAATTGCACTAGCCACGTTTCAAGTGGTCAACAATTGTCACAGGCAGCTAGCAGCTACTGCATTGGAAGCACAGATACAGAACATTTCCATCACTAAAGAAAGTTCTATTGGGCAATATGGGATCTAGTCAAATGCGGTAAACCCATTTACTTTGCCTGCAATTGATTTTTAGATAGGCATATGACAGAATGCTGGTCAATAAAACATGGGGAAGTCTTGTCAAGTGGCTTGAGAAAGGTTTCCATATGCTTAAAAAAAAAAAAGCTTCACAAGAGAGGGTCTTTCTTCTGTCTTTGCATAATATTGGTTTAGAATCTAATAGAAATGCTGCAGTTCTCTCGTGAACCTGAAGGGATCCAGTCTAAGAGCAAAGCCCATCCACTAAAGATGGCAGAGTAGAGCAATGGAAGGAATAGGACTTTTTTTTTTTTTTAAGATTTTTTTTATTTGAGAGAGAGAGAGAGACTGTGTGTGAGTAGGGAGAGGAGAGAGAGAAACCCAAGCAGACTCTACACTGAGTGTTATGTTATCTTACATGGGAAAAGGGATTTTGCATATGTGTTTAAATTAAAGATTTTGAGATGGGAAGATTATCTGAGATCATCCAGTGAGCCCCCTGTAGTTACAAGGGATTTGCAAAGAGAGAAGCAAGAGGGGGAAAGGAAAGAAAAAGAGATATAACAACGGAACCAGAGATTGGAGTGATGTACTCTGAAGGTCCCATAAGGAGCCACACGCCAATGAATGAAGGTGACTTCCAGAAGATGGAAAAGGCAAAGAAATGGATTTTCCCCTGAAGTTTCCAGAAGGAAGGCAGCCCTATCAATACCTTGACTTTAAACTTCTCACATCCAAAAATATAAGAGAGTAAATTGGTTTTTCATGCCACTAAATTTGTGGTAATTTCTTATAGTAGCAATAGGAAATATGGTTAGTTACCTCCCCAAAGTTACCCAGCTTGGACTGGCAATGACAGAACTCAAATCTTCTGACTCTAGGTCCAGTTTTCCTCCTACCAAAAATTTCTATGTATTACTTGTTTTCCATGCTGCTTTCTCAAATACGAGAATATTTCACATCAATGCCTTTATAGTGTTATATGGAAAAACACCTATTAACCATACTACAGGGCCATTGTGTAGTGGTTAAGAGCATAGCCTCTAGAGCCAGATGGACTGACTTTGAATCCCACCTGGCTCTGCTTCCTATCAAGTAACTTTGGGACTTTTGGGCATAAAAGCCATTTTGTGCCTCAGTTCCGCCACCTATACAATGGGGCTAATAATGTTATCTATTTTATATGTTTATTATGACAATTTAATTAGCTAATATTTGTGAAGAACATAAGACATGCCCAGTACAGAGTAAATTGCTTGTGTTTGTTATAATACTATAAACCTTTAGAAGTCTGCCTGGTCTGCAAACTATTACATGTGAACCTGCCAACAACAACAACAACAACAACAAAATTAAACGCTATTAGATAACAAAGAATTAACTCAAAATTAAAATTTCAAATCAGGATTTTTTTTAACTAAATTTGATTTCTAGGTAACACAGTTTAGAATTCTTTTAGGATTTTCTATATGTTTGGGCAAATTACCTTTAAGCCAGACTACAAATAGGTCAGCCAGATTACAGGTAGGAAAAGTATCTCATTTATACCATAAAACCAACAGGGAATCAGTTTGTATATATAAGACCAGGATTTTTAAAAACATGGACTATGCAAATGGTATTTGATTAACTAGTTCATTCAAATGGCTAGGCTTCATTTTATAGAATAAGGTGAATGGAAGCCTTTGAGATCTCATATTTAGAATCCTCAATCACTCTTAAGGTAACCTAAGGCTCTGCCAAAAATTTCCCCAATTGGCAAGAAAGTAGCTAAAATATGAGGATTTTTCTCCTCATAACATATTCTCATGTGCATGCTTGTAACTATTACTTGTTTGGCTTGGTTTTCATCTTAATGGAATGCAGCCACTCCCAAAGCATTAAAATCATTCACTGAGATTTGGATGGGGTGCATTTTGGATGAACCGGGAAGATTCTTTAACAACAGATGGGAAATAAGGATATTTAATTGAATCAGTGAAATATTCACAGGCAGCACAAGTCTATAATGGTAAGAAATAAGAATGAAAATGTGAACTCCATGAGGTCAGCACCTATGCCTATCCTGTCCCCATTATAACCCTGAACTTGGCACAATCCTGACACACCGGTAGGTGTGCATTATTTGTGGAAGGAACAAATGGACTGCCAAAAGGAGAAGCCAAAGGCTAAATGGGTACAAACAAAGCAACACAGAATGTTGTTGTACCTTCTGGTATGTTCAGGATTGTGTAGAGAGGAAAATATTAGTAAGGTGAAGTGTCTTTATTTGCAAAAGTCAGTGGTACAAGTAGAACCTATAATGAAATCTTGCTGAATCTCAAGAATGAGCTACCTCCTTAAAAGAGTTTTTCTCCTCCTCCTTAAAAGAATTTTTCTTCATTAATTAAAGCACCACTAAGGCGAAAACCTGGTACTAGAATAGAGTCAAGCACACCGGCATTCCACTGTACTTAAACACAGTATACTGAATGATTTTATTCATCTTAAATTTAACCATGTCTGAGCTGAGAAAGAAGGTGGAGTAGGTAATCTGGCAATTTAAAATTCTTTAGATCAATCACAAATAATAATAAGACAGCCATCTTCATCAAAATTTAAAACTTGTGCTCTGCCAAAAATCATGTTAAGCGGATTTTAAAAACCAATTTACCGTCTGGGAGAAAATATTTGTAAACCACATATCCAACAAAGGACTCCTGTACAGGCTATGAAGAAAAATCTCGAAACTCTACATTTAAAAAACAAACAATCCAATTAGAAAATGAACACAAAGATATGCATGGACATTTCACCGAAGAAGACACACAGATGGCAAGTAAGCACATGAAAAGATGTTCGGTATCATTAGCCATTAGAAAAATGTAAATTAAAATGGCAATGAAATATCACTATATAACTGTCAAAAGGGCTAAAATAAAAATTAGTGGTAACACCAAATGCTGAAGAGGATGCAAAAATTAGATCACTTATATGTTGCTGATGGGAATGTAAAAAGGAACTCTGAAAATAGTTTGACAGTGCTTTTTAAAAGCAAAATTCAATTTACCATACAAGCCAGAATTGCACTCTTAGGCACATATCCCAGAGAAATGAAAACTTATTTTCATTTAGAGACTTGTACAGGAATGTTCATAGAAGCTTTATTCATAATAGCCTCAAACTGGAAACTATCCAAATACCCTTACAAGGGTGTGGTACCTCCATACCACAGAATAATATTCAGCAATAAAAAGGAATGAATTATATATCCACACAACAACTTGGACGAACCATAAGGAAATTATGCTGAATAATTTGAATAATGCTCCCTGGACATTTCTTTCACCTTCCTGTGAATCTATAATTATTTCAAAACAAAAGTTTTTTTTTTAAATCCTCTTACAATAAACCATCCAGATTTAAGAGTGTTCTATTCTTATGAAGGTAATCTATGTGATTTTAAATCCCTACGCTTCATTTTTTTTAAGTATAAATGATTTCTCCCATACTGAACATTCATTTTTTTTTGAACATTCATTTTTAAATAATAAAATACTTTCCTCCATTCTCAAACTCAAAAATATATCTGGGTAAATATTCCCTGGTTTCCAATCAGACTAATCCTTGAGTTAAAATACACAGGAAAAAGAAAATTGCAGATATAACCTAAAACCAGTATGTGCTTGCTTTACCTATAAAGTAGGTAGAATATTTGCATCTCCAAGTTAGGAAGAACTTAGAGGTCTTTCAGTTCAAATTCTCACCAACATAAAAATTCTTTCTGTAACATCTCTGATTGATCTTTATTTGAACAGATACAGTGATAAAGTAATGGGCATTGTTTTACCCACCCACCACATTCCCTTCTGACAAAAGCATCCCTCTTTCTTCTGTGAACTGCTTTTCTCAACTGTGGTTCTACCAAGAGCTAACTTTTCCCCATACCTTAGTTCAGTTCAGAGAAAGCACCTGAATCGCATGGAATGTCCTGACCCTTAGCAGGGGTTGATTTGTCCAGAGTTGGACACCTGAGCCAAACCAGACCAGAGTCTTTTCCCCCAAGACTTTTCTCACTAAATGTGATAGAGTTTCTCTGCAGCATTGTGAGATATGAAATGCAGGCACTCTTAGCAGCCATGTTTCATATGATGTACATGAAAGAGTCCACAGAGAGAGAAAATAAAGCCACTATCCAGGAGAGGAGATGATAGAAAGAGAAATAAGGCCAGCTGGTTTAGGTCTCTGGTTCTAATTGTTTCTGAGGCCCAGTAGGATGTCTGCCCTTCCCACAGTTTGGCTGGTCAATTCTTTCTTTGTTCACATGAAATATTCCTAGTATTTTTCTAATAATTTTCTTCTTTTACCAAGCTAGTACAAGTCAAATTTCTACCACATTCAACCAAAAGAATCCTAATAAAGATGGGAGGTCCATAACCTCACAATGGAGCCTGTTCACAGCTCTAATTGTTAGAATGTTCTTCCTCAAGTTGAAACCCAGTAAGCTACCCTGGACATTCCACCCATTGCCATACATCTGTATCAAGTCTCACTTCTTTTCCAAATATGCAAAGATCATGATTACATAACCTGTTGTGAACATCCACTACTTTTTGACTGTGCAGCATACATATCCCTACTATTTTAATAACAGTACCACACTTCTTTGGGGAAAATGACCTCTACCCTACTGAATGTAGCCCAGTGGGACTGTGAGTCAAGTGTCCTGCCTTCCTGTAGCCAGAGTGAGCATATGGCCCAAGCTAGACTTCCTAGCCACGAATCTTGACAAAAATGCTGAAAGTTGCTGCAGCATGATCACTCTGGAAGTGAAGCCATGAAAAATATGACCACCAGGGCTGCAGAGACCTCTTAAGTTGCTCTGGCCCCTATCTGTTCTAAGCTTGATTCTTCAACCTTCTCTCTGATTCTGTAAGCTGCTTGATACGCTTCCAATCAGGTATGTTATTGTTAAGTTAACTGGTTAATGTAATCAAAGGGTCCTAACTTAAACATACCCCAAAAGTTCTTTTTCAGACTGAGTAATGTCGAGTTTGTTGAACTGTACTAATTCATGTGACTTGATTCCCAATATCTAATCTGATTGATCCCTCCTAATAAGTAAATTCATTTATCAAACAAACAAAAGGTGTTCTGTCCGGAACAGAGATAAGAATATTATGTCCATCTTTGATCTGGACATGTGCTAATGTTCATGCAGCTACAAAGCCCATGATGCAGTGATTGAAACTGAGGGCAGAATTGTAGTGTATAGGTAACTATAATTCAAAGTCTTCTTCATGTTAATTTCAATAAAATTAAATATTTCCTGCCCTATAATATATATTTGACTTTTTAAAATCGAAGTAACATTTCAGTGTGTTAGATTTATGCTGTTCATTTCAGTTCAGTCTACAAAGGTTTACTCCATAACCAATGGAATTCTGATATGGCTATCACCGACTTTAGGAATGAACTCGAATAGAGACTGAATTTTATTCTCTGACAGCGTGAGACTATCCTGATCTGACAAAGGAATGAACTAAGAATAATCCTGAATACCAATCTTTACTAAAGGAAGTTAAAAATTGATAGTTGCATATTTGAGTTATATAAAGGAATCAGCTAATTAAATTTGTATAAAAGGACCTCTAGGCCATTGATACTCAAACAAATAAAGCTAGACTTTTCTTAAAGGATGAAGAAACAAAATTAGGCAAATAGAAGTGTAACACACTCATACACAATCAGGCATACAGACCAGGTACCGAAAACCAGTAGATCACAAAGCCTTATTTGTTAACTCTCAACCATTTGCAACTGCAATGCACTCCTCCCTGATGGTTGCAGGAATTCCCTTGGGAAGAGAAGTGAAGCTGCTACTGTTTCACTCTTTCTAATTTTATTTTCAAGATCCCACTTCAGGTCAGAAACTTCATCTCAAGGCTTTAGTAAGAGAATCAATTCCCACACAAAGAGCGTTTGGAGAGACTGACTAAAGAAAAATCACTGGACATTTTGTTTGAATTTCTAAGAACTTTTCCATTTTAATTCTAATCATGGTTTCAATCTAGCGTATGTTATGTAATGGGAAGTTTGAGGAACAAGTACTGCTGTAAATCAATAGGGGGGGATGATGATGCCTAGGAGGGCAGGTTGGCTGCCAGGTCTGTCCCCACCAGCGGTTTTCATTTTGGGTGAGTTTTTCTTCACCCACAATCTGAATCACAGCTAATCAGTCTCAAAACCCAATCTATTAAACACAGCAATATTGGGACCATATACTAAGAGGAGATTCATATTAAACAAGTTCACAGGGCCTGAGGTATATAATCAGAATACTGACCTATTAATCTCTTGAGAGAAATTCAATTATTGCACAGACCAGGAACACTTGAGTCAGCCAAACTAGCATATTTTCTCCCTTCGAGGCAGCCTCTATGGACCTGAGAGTGACCTCCAGGAGCTGAGAACAGTCCCCAACTCTTGCTAGCACTGACAGCAAGAAAACAGGACTTCAGTCCTATAGCTGTGAGGGAATGAATTCTGCCAATAACCAGAATGAGCTTGAAAAAAGACCCTGAGTTCCAGATGAAAATGTTGCCAGGCAACACCTTGATTTCACCGTAAACAGAGAACTCAGCCAGGCTGTCCTGGATTTCTGACCTACAGAACTGTGAACTAATAGATAGGTGTTGTTTTAAGCTGCCAAATTTGTTGCACTTCATTAATTTGTTACACAGCAATAGAAAATGAATATACCTATAGACCAGTGAGCCTCCAAATGTAGTTTCCCAACCAGCATTAGTATTATCCAGAAACTTGTTAGAAATGCAAATTATTGGGCCCTAAGAATTTGGAGAGTAGGGCCTAGCAATTTATATTTTAGTAAGCCCTCCAGCTACCTTGGAAGTGCACTAAAGTTTGAGAATCATTGAAGTACAGGATGTTCATGTAGGCACAGGTAGCCTTTACCTTGTGATTCAACCTTATCTATGCTTCAACAGCTGACCAACATATTTTCTGACTGATACACTCTTTCTCTGGGATGTGAATGTGTGCTCTTGAGTTCTCTAGTCATCTTTCTTACTTTGGCAACATACTCTAAGACAATTGTGTAAATATCCACTGTGATCCAATGCTTATTGAATCCTATTTTAACACTAAGGAAAAACTTCACCTTCTCATTAAATGAGGCATTTCACTGTTGTTCCCCTATGGTGTCTACATTGTACCTAACGGCTATCTCTCTAGGTAAAGAATACTGTATTAAACCCTTTATGTGTTGGCTGTGTGTTGCCACCCAAAACGCTCAGTTTATATACCTCTGATTGTCACTTGCAGCCTGGAAGTGAGCCTTGCCTCACTAGATAAAGAAAATCCATAAGGCATAGTAGAGTCTTGGACAAGCTGTGGAAAGACTGAAGTTCCAGTTTAGGCTCTACCATGGACTAGCTATGTAAACTTACATGAGTCAGTTAAAATCTCAAAGCCTCTTTCCTCATATATAAAATGAAGAGCTCAAAATGGACAGATGATCTCGAAGGTCTCCGGCAGCTAAATCATTTTGTGGCTGCTACAGTCATTGGGCATTCCTCTAGAAGCAAGACTAGTGCCCTGGATGATAAAAGAAAAATATAAAGTAGTAGATAATATTGCAAGTGGCTTAGTTTATGTATTATCTCACAAGAAGTGGAAAAGACTAGCAACCTTTCCATCTCTAGGAAGTTATCCTTGGGACTAAAGAAAAATTAATTTCAATGACATATTAATTTTCCAAATTACAGGGTTACCAAAAGTGAGTTGAGAGTTTAAGTTAAAATTATTCAATGCCACTTTAAGAATAAGGGAATAACTCACTAAGAGCTATATACTTAATAATATATTTTTAAAGATTTTATTTATTTATTTGAGAGAGAGAATGTGTGTGTGTGAACAGGGAGAGGAGAGAAAGAAACCCAAGCAGACTCTGCACTGAGTGCAGAGCCCAATGCGGGGCTTTATCTCACAACCCTGAGATCATGAACTGAGCTGAAACCAAGAGTTGGACACTTAACTGACTGAGCTACCTACATGCCCCATAAGAGCTGTATATTTAATATCAAGTTCAATTCATGTGAGAATAGAGATACAGAGTAGGATCTATAAGGTCTTTATTAATGAAACTTGTACTTCTGTCAGAGTCAATCTGAAAATTACAGAAAATTTGATTGCTAAAAAACTTTACTCTTGTGATCTAAGTGACTTCTCCTCACATTACCTTTTCTAAAGTTCATTTCTCTAGTAAGAATCTAAGACAGAGATATAGAAACAGAGTTAAGCTTCTAAAGGAATTAAGTTTAATATTCTAAAAGAAGAATCTGGGAACAACCAACACCAGACCCATATTCTAACTTCCAAATACCACCATTTTTGCAAGATTTCAACATTTCTCTTAATAGGTATTTCGTCCCAGTGATTCTACCAGCAGTAATAAGAACTTTCACTTTGAAGTTAAGATAAAGAACTTGTATAGGTTTTTCTAGTTGGGTCATACATTCATTCTTACATTCAATTCAGTAGATATGTGCTGATCATCTATCATACTCTCTAGGCTCTAGGGACGGGGGGGATAAGAGGCATGGTAACACTTGGAACTCAGGGAGCTTATATCTCTGGGATAGCCAGACTAATTAATAGGTAATTCTATCAACAGATACAATGAAAACTCAAAAATTCAAACCTGAGTCTGATTACAGATCAGAGAAAAGGGCAACAATCAATTCTATTTAACCCTCTAACAGATGATAGATTACCATCTCTATGTTTTAAAGTATAGGTAAAAGCAACCTATTCCTCTTGGCATGATGATATGACCATAAGCAGAATACTTCTTGATACTTACGGTTCTCCAGAGATAAAAAGCACTAACGCATGTATATGCGTTGTAATGTGCAATTGTCATTTATGCCCATTATTATTATGCAGTGCAACTAACTAACTTTAGAAAATGGACCTTCGCCCCCCGCCCCCCATTCTTGTAACTCAAGGCCATTGTTCACTGAGTAAGCCCAACATTCACTTAGTAGAAATGTAATGAGTACTCTCTGTGTCCCAGCATTATGGTAGGCCCTGGGGAATTACAGAAGGAGGGAGTAGCTGTGTCTCCATGGAACTTGCAGTCTAATAGAAGAAACAACTATATAAACAAGTCATTGGAATGGTGTGTGAATCGTGCTTCAAGAGCACATAATCGAGCAGAGATGACGGAGGGAACAGACCTTCTTAGTGGAGCAAATCAGGTGAATGGAGGTGTGTGCTTGATCTATGATTACATTCAAGGGACTGGGTATAGCTGTTGGGGGAACACAGAAATGAAGAAGACAAAATTTCTGCCTTGATTTCAGTGGTAGATGGGGAGAGAAATGAAAAAATATTTCAGAGGTGGTCTGAGATGTGAGATAAGTGCTCTTTTGGAAGTGGAAAATGCTTTGGAAAAGCAGAGCAAGGAATACTTTCTTTGCACAAGGCATTGAAGACGGCTTCACAAAGGAGGTGGTATTTGAGGTGGCACGTTGGCTTATACTCTGGAAGGATCTATTTATACCAGCAGCCATAAATGATTTCAGTTCTGAAGAGGTGCTTTTAGACTTTCTCCTACTTTAAAGTCTTGACAGAGAAACTGCAATAAGCAAGTATATTTTCTGCAGAAAGAATCTAGCCAAACACCTTGACATTCTCATTCCACATATTTCACACATGGTATCTTTTATGTCTGGGAAAGTAGACTAGGAAATGGTTCAAATACCCAAGGGCCTCAAAACATATACATTGGAAAGTATAGCTAATTTCCAAAAAAGGTCGAATTGCAAAAGAATCCATTTTGATTGGAAAACAAGCTGTTCACTTGTGGGTCTGAAGCAGCTGCTATAGTTTAGGCACAAAGGAAGTAAAAGACACCTCTGCTGGCAGGAAAGTCCTTGTACAGCCTCTTCTTCAGACCGGCAGCAATCTCATACTGACCAGAGTGTCACATGAAAAACCCATTTGGGGTGTAGGGAGGTAGGCAAGAGTTTGATACAGCTGTTCAAAGGAGTGGAACCCTTCTGATTGCTGCTTCTGATCTTTGCTGACAGTGATTTTGCACTGGAAGACTCGAATACAGAATAATCCATAAAGAAGGAAAGTAATTTTCCAACTGCTGAGTGTGAGTTGTTTTCTGGCACACACAAGAGTTAAATGGCTGCCCCAGGGTGGGGGGAAAAATATATATATATATATATATGCACAACAATAAGACCAAAGGAATGAAAGTGATCAAGAAATTAGGTCACACTAACTAAAAGCTAAGAAGAATATTTAAAAACTGATAAAAAGAATGATTATATTTTGGCTACTATGGAAGAAAAAAACATTATCACCAGGCCAAAGAAACTGCACGGTTCAAAGACATAGATGTATATAATTCAATCTCCATTTCATTACAGTTAAGTAGCCAACTTACTCATGTCAGATCTAGCACCTGAGAAGACACGGGGCAACGCTGGGTTGAATGAGAGTGCCCGTCAACATAAATACTGATAATCACTGCAAAGACCCGCTGTGGGGACGTCTTGCTTTGACTTCACAGGTATCATTTCAGTAACTGTTTTATAGACACTTTTTATGTGATCCCATGTATCATGGTGCCTTTTTATATTTACTACACTTCTAAATGACACCAAAGAATGGGCTTTGATGGAACTGCAGTTCTAAGAACAGAGACTACCATCAAATTTCATGGTAGATTACATGATATTTACGATCAACTGTCTCATCCATCATCCAAAAAGGGGTTTACCTTTTTTTTAAATTTGACAGAGAGAGAGAGCACAAGCAGGGGGAGTGGGAGAGCGAGAAATAGCCTCCCTACTGAGCAGGGCACCCAATGGGGGGTTCAATCCCAGAACCCTGGGACCCTGACCTGAGCTGAAGGCAAGATGTTTAACTGATGGGGCCAGCCAGGTGCCCCAGAAAAAAGGGGGTTACCTTTTAAAAATAAATCTCTTGAATAAGTAAATAAGTGATTAAATATAAAAATAAATATATAAAAAGCTCTTAAATATCTAAATGGTTCCAATATCCCCAGAAATGAGGCATTTTTTACTTTCCCTAGGCATTTCCAATCCTCTTGGCAACCAAAGTGACCAAAGCCAAATTGTACCAATTACCCGCACAAACCTGGGTGTGAGACACGCTAACCAGAGTGCTCTGCCCCAGCTCATACTGAAGCTCAGCCTGCCTGTCCTGTAATTCGTGTTCATGAATCCCCAGTTCTAAGAGTGATCAGACTCCGTGCCCATTTAGAGGAACACAGGGCACCGAGAATGACACAGCCGGCCACTGACAGACGACGGCGTGTGCTTTTTCCATTGCATCGTTTCTTCCAGCTCTCATGGAAACAAGCACTACCACGGCCCCTTGATGAGGCAGCAGAGCCCAGTCATCTGGCAGCCACGACCAGTCTCTGGCATCTGAGAAGAACATCAGCGAAAGAAAATGAGAGGATAAAAAAAGAAGTGAACACAGATCATTCGTTTCTTGCCCTCTTAAATTCTGCAATTCCACTTGCCTGACTCTAAATTAATTTCGCCTTGAATGCTGTAGAAACTAATGTGAGAGCCCTACCGAGTTTTCAGACCTCTTTGCTATATGCCTCATACAGGGCTCAGTAACGTTAGCGCTGGCTTGCGTGCTCCATAAAGCTCATGACTCACTGACGTAATCTTTGAAATAAGGAGTGTAGTAGTTAAAAGCACAGACCGGAACTAAATTCTTCTATGTATTAACTGTGTGGTCTTGAGTAAGTTAGTTATTTAGCCTCCTTGCTTCATAAGGTTTTTGGAAGAATTTTATGAGTTAGAACTCATAAAATGCTTAGAACAGTGCTTAGAATGTAGTAAGCATTCACAACATGGATGCTTATGAATACTACCAATCCAGGGACATTACCAAACCAATACTTCTTCACATCAAATTAATTGACAGGTTTTTAGGCCATATAAATGGTTTAAATTTCTAGCCCTAAGCCCACGAGTTTTGTATAGAAATTCTCACAATGCCCAGTGTCTAGAATGGTGCCTCTTATAGAATATGCACCTAATAGGGGCACCTGGGTGGCTCAGTGGGTTAAAGCCTCTGCCTTTGGCTCAAGTCATGATCTCAGGGTCCTGGGATCGAGCCCCATGTCGGGCTCTCTGCTCAGCGAGGAGCCTGCTTCCCCCTCTCTCTCTGCCTGATTCTCTGTCTGCTTGCGATCTCTCTCTCTCTCTCTGTCAAATAAACAAATAAATAATAAAATTAAAAAAAAAAGAATATGCACTTAATAAATATTTGAGTGAACGAATGAATGAATGAATGAATGAATCAGTGGGAGATTTCCAGCCCCCCCCCCATACACACCCCTTTTCCTCTGATCCATTCAGAGCCATAGCTGAGAAGAGTAGGTCTCCTACTTCAGGGGCAGCTTTTCCTAGTTTGCCCACTGAGGTTATTGCCCTTTGGAGTCTCAGCTATAAGCAGGAAGCTCCCATTTACTCTCTTATCCTGCTTAGACCCCAGCTTTGTCTCCTATCCCCTCAACTCTAAGTGTGTCATGTGCACAGGAGAATCCAAAGTCTAGTTCACCAAGGACTGGCAGCTGCTCTCAGGGGAAATTCCTCCCCAATTTTTTTCTTCTGAGAAATGTTCTTTTTTCAGTTATTTCTGGCCACCACTTACTTTTCTTACTTTACCTCTAGATAAACCATGCTTTAAAAAGACAGATTTTACATTTTAACCAGAAATTTTAGGTGTGATGTACTCATCTTCTATCACATTGCTAGATGTAGAATTCTCTACAACCATTTCTTTAAAATGAAAAGAATGGGTTATAAGAAAGTTAATGTCTCTGAGTTTTGACATTATATCTTAACTCCTTGGAAGTTAGAGAATTTTTTTCTTTTCTGTGTTCCAGATTAGAACACATTTATTATTACCTCATATAGGAATAACACTAGCTATAACTTATTGAGTACTACCGTGCACCAGGCATTTTACATATATTATCTGTAATCATTACCATAACTTTGCAAGCATTCTTTATTAGACTCATTTTAGGCTAACTGAAAGCCAGAGCATTTATGAAACTTTTCTAATGTTTCAAGGTAGTAAGAAGTTGTAGCAGACATGTATTACGGCACCTGCCTACCCACATTCCTCTAAGGCATATAATTTTACCCCGTTGAAGGGTAGTGACCATTGTTTATACCATATGATTCTACACCCGTGTCCCTGCCAAGTGAATGAAAGGTACTATACTGACCTAAGAATCCACAATTTATATACAATGCCCTCTGACCAACCTAAATGTTGATTTGGGCCAATCAAGTTCTCTCTTTTTCATATGAACTTTGCCAGTGGTGGGTTATGTCTAACAGTCAAAATTTCCTTTAACCAGTTAAGTGTTAGGAAAAACAAAAATTCAAGAAGTTCTAAATGGTCAGATTCTTGAGAACAAGTGACAAAGGACTATAGTTTTCAGCCCTCTGCCCCATTTCTTTGTAAATGCACCATTTCTTATTTACATAAGAAAAAGAGCCTAATTGGAAGTGCTGTAGGTAAGGAATATATACAATAACTTCTATAAAATTTTTCTACATCTTTATTAAATCTCAGGTATTTATGAGACCAGAGGAAAACAGGAAAAAGAGCCACTATAAAATTTCCCAGCTTAGAATTGGTTAACTTTAAAGCACTTGAACACTTTCAACAGTCCCTTATCATACTAGAAGGAGCTCAAGTCAACTGAAGAACTGAACAAAAATGTGTTCATTCCCTTTAACCATACTAATTTATTCATTTATCCAATGAATATATATTTGGTGAGTACCTACTGTGCTCTCAGAATTATTTTGGGGGCTAGGAAATACACTGGTGAACAAAACAGACTTGGTGCTTCACAGTATTTACATTCCCGCAAGAAAAAGATATCAAACAAATAATTGGACAAATAATTACTTAAAGTAGCAAAAATGCTATGAAAAGGAAAATAAATATCTGATAGTAGGACTGGAGAATGAAGAACTAGCACAAAAATATGAATATTACAGATAATTCTGATTCCTTATAGATAAGAAATTTTAAATAAAATACTAGCAAACAGAATCCAACTTGCAGCACCTTGAAAGCAGATTCAGCAAGACCAAATGGGGTTCATACAGGAATATAAGGATAGTTCAATATTAAGAAATCTGTTGATATAATTTACCATATTAGGACATGAAAAGAGATAAATTATATGTCACCTCTATACATGATAAAAGGTATTTTATAAGATCCACCAAATTCTTTTTTTTTTAAAGATTTTACTTATTTATTTGAGAGAGACAGAGCATAAGCAGAGCGGGAGGCAGAGGGAGTGGGAGAAGCAGGCTCTCTGCTGGGCAGGGACCCCAATGTGGGGCTCCATCCCAGGACCCCAGCATCACGATCTGAGCCGAAGGCAGCCGCTCAACCACCTGGGCCACCCAGGTATGCCTGATTACCAAATTCTTTTTTTTTTTTAAGATTTTATTTATTTATTTGACAGAGATAAAGAGATCACAAGTAGGCAGAGAGGCAAGCAGAGAGAGAGGGGGAAGCAGGCGCCCTGCTGAGCAGAGAGCACGATGAGGGGCTCAATTCCAGGACCCTGAGATCACGGCCTAAGCAGAAGGCAGAGGCTTTAACCCACTGAGCCACCCAGGAATGCCTGATTACCAAATTCTTGATTAAAACTCTTGATTAAATAAGAATATGTATCTTTATTGACTGCTTATTACATTCCAGGCAGTTTCCTAAGCACTTTGAGTTCTAATTCACGTAATACTTCCAAAAGCCCTATGAGGCAATGATACCATGGCCAAATCTTACAAGGCCTGATAGGCCTTGCTGAAGATTTTGGATGCTAACATAAGGACAATGGGAAAGCTGCAGAAAGGGTCAAGCAGAAGCATGATGTAATCAGATTTGCATTTTATAAAAGATCACTCTGTCTACAACATGAGGGTACAAGAGAAGATATGGAGCAACGAATTCAGAAGCTATTAGAGTAGTCTCAGTGATTAACAGAAACATCGAGTGTGCCAAGTTACAAATTTGGGAGATTATTAAAACTTTAACTTGGGGAGAGCTACTAAGAGTTATTGAATAGAGAGAGATTGCATGTACAGAGGTATTTTAGGTGAGCTGGAAGGGGGAGGATAGTTAAAACTAGAAAGACCAGTTAGGAAATGACTACTTGATAAGGCATGAGGTAATGAGTCTGAACTAAGGTGATGACAGAAAAAAAATGGAAGGAAGATAGGGATACAAGAGACTTTGAGCACCAGGATAAAACTCCCAGAGCTCAATATACACCTGCACCAGGGTGATGGATGGTTTTGTTGTTTTTATGCACTATGAGCTGCTTTACGCCCAAGCACATCTCATTCTTCTTTTTGTTGCACCAATCAGCACAAATTTGGCACATGGTAGGATCACAACTAGTCAAATACATGAAAGAAAGAATGAACAAGACACAGAATAGCTAGAATCAAAAAGACAAGAAATAACAAATTTGGCAAGAATGCAGAAAACTGGATGGAAGTTCCACAAAAAATTAAAAACAGAAATACCATACGATCCAGTAATTCTACTACTGGGTATCTACCCAAAGAAAACAAAAAGACTAATTCAAAAAGATATGCATACCTCCCTGGTTACTGCGGCATTATTTACAATAGCCAAGATGGAATATTTCTCAGCCTTAAAGAAGAATGAGGTCTTTCCATTTGTAACAACATGAGTGAAAGTAAAGGATAAAATGCTAAGCAATATAAGTCAGAAAAAGATGAATACCTTGTTATTTACTTACATGTGGAATCTAAAAACAGCAACAACAATAAAACAAATGAACAAACAAATAGACTCTTAAATACAGAGAACTGGTGGTTGCCAGAGGGGAAGGGGGAGGGTGGGACGGGCGAAACAGATAAAAGAAATTAAGAGGTACAAACGTCCAGTTATCAAATAAATAAGTCATGGAGGTAAAAAGTACAGCATAGGGAATACAGTCAATAATATTTTAATACTGTTGTATGTTGACAGGTGGTGACTACACGTCTGGGTGAGCACTGGGTAATGTACGGAATTGCTGAATCATTATGTTGTATACCTAAAACTGATATAATACT
The DNA here is from genome assembly GCA_028533885.1 of Nasua narica. Lineage (NCBI taxonomy): Eukaryota > Metazoa > Chordata > Mammalia > Carnivora > Procyonidae > Nasua > Nasua narica. The sequence continues at coordinate 97,897,863 of CM052797.1, read as the reverse complement.
GCATGGTAATTATACTTCAAAACTCAAATACAAAAAAAAAAAAAAAAACAACCCTCAAATACATAGAAAAGTAATTCGAACAAACTGGTGTTCTGTCTACTATTCCGCTGTATTACAAGCTGTAAAATAAAACCAGGGGGGAAAAAAACGTGCAAGACAGTGACAGTGACCGAGATATTTTTGGAATCACATTCAGAGTCTATGCCTCTTTTTTTTTCTGCAAGTGTTGGGAGAGAGGTGGTACTTTCCTTTAAATGTCCTCATGGAACTGTCACAGATTAGGAGAGACCAAGGACAGACACACGACAGCAAAATGAAGTACTGTGGGGTCCTGGATTGGATCATGAAGCAGAAACAGAATATTAGTTTGGAAAACTGCAGAAATTTAAATAATGTCTGTAGATTAACAAATAGTATTTTATTGGTGTTAATTTTCTGATTTTGACAACCGTACTGGGCTTAAGTTAGATGTTCACATTAAGGGAAGCTGGGTGAAGGATACACAGGAACTGTCTGTACTATTTTTATAACTTTTTAAAGTCTAAATTATTTCAAAATAAAAAGTTAAAACAATAAATATACCTTTGTTGATGGCAAATCTTTATTTTTTAAATGCACAGAACTGACTGACAACAGAAGAGAAAAGAAAAATTAGTGCAGAACAAAGGCTGGTGAAAAGGGCAGTAATCTATCTGGGTAATAAGTTTCTTGCAAGGGGAAGGGTTGATTAAAAAAACATGGTATGACTTTAAGTAAATATGAGACTGTTTTCCTTTACAGTTCATAAATGGCTTCTAAAGGCAATTCAAAAGGACGAGTTCTAAAAATATTTTTTGCAATGACAGCACTGTTGGATTTGTGTAAAGAATGGCTACATTGAAGAATAGCAGTCATTTAAACAGAGTGTACCTTACAGTATATTTATTTTCAAAAAATCACTCTTCATTACCTTCTGGTCATACCTCAGGGTGTTAAAGCTGTTTCTGTGCACTCGGTAAGTAAAAGAAAAGTTAATTGAATGCAATAATTTATCGTCTCCTTCTGCTTTCTAATGTAGGGGCCCAAGTCAGTTTTTAGACTACTCTTATGGACAATCTTGTTTTACCTTTTTGACCTTGTGACCAAATTATTATTCTTTGGCAGAAATCTGCTATTCTTTGGGGTGGGGGGCTCGAGGGAAAGGAAAGTACAAAGAGAAACAGAGTGACAGAGAGAGAGGCCACAGGCAGAGTGTGGTCAACAAGGTCAGTTCTCCCAGGTCATACCTCTGTTGGTCTCACAATGTATTCTCTCTAGATCAACACTAAGCATCGACTGGACATATTCACCAATCTGTTGGTCATGACATCTGCAGCATTTTACGGAGAATTTATAAGTCAGAACCATGGGGGCACCTGGGTGGCTCAGTGGGCTAAAGCCTCTGCCTTCAGCTCAGGTCATGATATCAGGGTCCTGGGATCGAGCCCCACATCGGGCTCTTCGCTCGGCGGGAAGCCTGCTTCCCTCTCGCTCTGCCTGCCTCTCTGCCTACTTGTGATCTCTCTCCTCTCTGTCAAGTAAATAAATAAAATCTTAAAAAAAAAAATAAGAACCTTATCCATGAGCTAATAAGCTCAGATATTCATTCATTAGAATTTGTGTTAGAAGGCCTTTGAGCCACATAACCAAAAAATAAAAGAAAATAATATATAAAAGTATATAAATATTCATAAACAATTATTCAAATAGGCACTATGTCCATGTCTATAATAAAACAGAAGCATTTTATTTCTTTATTTCTCTAATGAAGCAACATGGTATAGGATATAGGCCCACACCTTAGAACCAATGTCCTAATTTTTGTCACTCTTCTTTCTGTCGCTTAATTTGCCCACATTTTGCCCCTCTTGCTTATAAAACACATGTAATAACACTGTTACCTTCCAGGGGACTTATGTAAATTAATGAATATGGCTGTAAAACATTTTGCAAACATGAAGTGTTACATAATTACTAATTCCTTGACTGTGCTCATTATATTACCCACTTTGAACCTTAATACTTGCTTATAACCCTACACTTCAGATTTCCCCAAGGAAGAAATTCCAACTTTACTTGCCTGTGGCTTTATAGACATTTCTTCATAAAAGCAAAGTCCCAATTCAATAGGACACAAAACCATGAACAAACACTACTAACTAAAAACCAAGCACTATTCACAGATGCTCTCAGCCTGTGAACATACAAAATGCACCCTAGTAATAGTTAGGCACATTCATTCAACATTTCCAGTTGGGGATTGTAACAGAAATATAACAACTTACAGAGTTAGAGAATAAAAACTAAAAGTTCACAATATAATCTAGTGACTCTCAAATTCTCTGCTTAAACAGAAGACTGTATTTTCTCACTATTCAAAGGACAGAATCCTATGTGGGCTAAAAGAAAATTTTATATCTAAACAATATGTGAGTAATTTAGCCTATTGCTCTAGCTTTACACGTTTTATCAACGAATCACTTTGAACTACTGCTACTCATGCTCTATCTTAGCCCACCTGAAACTATCACCAACTTGAAAATAGCGTCATACTTGAACTTACTAAGATAATTAAATGAGATAGTACATGAAATATTCTGCACAGTATCTGTCATACACAGTAAGCACTCAATAATTAGTACTTACAAAAAATAACATGTAAATAATAATTAATTCTGACAAATCAGTTGATGTCCAGTGAAAATGGTATTATGGAAGACTTAGAGAAATACCAATATTTTACTTGTACATTAAACCTATGACAAAGAAACACAGGTTAATAAATATTTAGCCCATATTTGGATAATAAAAAATTCATCACAAAATGAAAGATGGTAGCTATACTTGTGGTGAATCACTATGTTATACACCCGAAATTAATATAACACTGTGCATCAACTATGCTCAAAAATTTTGTAAACCTCATCACAATGAGAGTAACAAAATTAAGAAAACATTTTTGATGGGGCACCTGGGTGGCTCAGTGGGTTAAAGCCTCTGCCTTCGGCTCAGGTCATGATCTCAGGGTCCTGGGATCGAGCCCCACATCGGGCTCTCTGCTCGGCAGAGAGCCTGCTTCCCTCTCTCTCTGCCTGCCTCTCTGCCTGCTAGTGATCTCTCTCTCTCTCTCTCTCTGTCAAATAAATAAATAAAATTTTTTAAAAAAAGACATTTTGGATGTAACAATTTTTATATGTTGATATATTATAAAATATAACAGAAAAACCATCCTATTTTACTGTAAAAATTTAATGGCAAAATGCTATCTATCCAGAGCCCTCAAAAGCTTCCATTGAATCAAGAGAAACGAAATCTTGCCATTTGCAATGACGTGGATGGAACTAGAAGGTATTATGCTAAGCGAAATAAATCAGTCAGAGAAAGACAATTATCATATGATCTCTCTGATATGAAGAATTTGAGAGGCAGGGCAGGGGGTCGTGGGGGGTGAGGGAAAGAAATGAAACAAGATGGGATGGGGAAGGAGACAAACCACAAGAGACTCCTAAACTCACGAAACAAACTGAAGGTTGCTGGGAGGTGGGGGAGGGGGATAGGGTGGCTGGGTTATGGACATTGGGGAGGGTATGTGCTATGGTAAGTGCTGTGAAATGTGTAAGCCTGATGACTCACAGACATGTACCCTGGGGCAAATAATACATTATATGTTAATAAAAAAAATTCAAAAAAAAAAAAAGCTTCCATTGAAAGAGTGACTATCACACTGGAACAGTAAATAAGAAAACTGTCATTTGATTGGATTACACTCAGATTGCATAAAGGAAGGGTGAATATTACAGTAAGTCAGTATAAATGGGTCAGTGTGAAACAAATGGTTTGTTTTCTAATACTGTAACTTGGAACAATTTCTATTATTAACAGAAAATAGTCCAACTCCACTTTAATAGATTTGGATCTAAAAAAAATATGTTTTAGTGCAAAGCATGTTGTTCAATGAGGCTGAGGGGTTTGCTATGGCTCAGGACTGGACAGCTGTCACTAATGATGATCACAAGTATGTAGAATAAAATAGTCAAACCACCGTAAGTGCCACAACTCCTAGGGCATCAGCGAGTTCACACGAGGGAAAATCTATACATGTACTGAATGTGGACAAACGCATGAAAAGATTAAGCCTGCTTGCATACCAGAAAATTCACACTGGAGAAAAACTATGTCTGTACTGAATGTTGGCAGGCCTTCAGACAAAAGTCAGAGTTGATTACTCATCAGAAGATTCATACTACAGAGAAACCTCATGGAAATAGTATCTGTGGGAAATCTTTCGCTAGGGAAATCACATCTTCAAGTGCATCAGTTAATGTATACAGCAGAAAAACCTCTATATGAACTATAATTTATGGGAAGGCCTTCACTAACAGGTCAAATGTGCAGAAACCTCCAAACGCTCACACTTGGTCTCTCAATGTAGTGACCGTGCTAAGGGCTCCAATCAGTCACCCGGACAGCCAGATATCAGGCCTCGTGTGCACCAGAATATTCATACATGAGAGAAAAAGTGCTTGTTGTTTGAAAGTGATAAAGCTTTCTCACAGGAATCAGATCTAATTATAAAATCCATGCTGCAGAAATCCGTATGAATGTGTTATACGTGAGAAAGCCTTCAACAAGAAGTTTCTCACATATATGAAAGATAACTCACTCCTGAGAGGACCCCCAACAATGCCCAGTAAAAGGAACCTTTCCTTATTTGTACCAGTCTCCCTGAGTATCAATCACACCTTCCTACTGACACCCGGACCCATTAGGAAAAGCCTTCCTGTAGAATGTACTAAAATTTGCATTTCTTTAAATAGTACCAAGGTTATCACTGGCAAATTGTAGTTCTTGGTCTATGAACTACTTGTTCCGAACTTTTAGCTCATTTTTCTCATGGATTTTCTTTAATTGACTTGTACAATTCTTAACATATAATGGATATTAACCACTCATTTGTTATGCATTGCAATAATTTTATTCCAGCTTTCATTATATTATCATTTACAAGAGGGCTGAAATTGATTCATCTAAGTTAGAAATAACAAACTTCCTCCAAGAAAGTTAAAAGTAGCTATTGCAGGGGCACCTAGGTGGCACAGTCCCTTAAGCAACCAACTCTTGGTTTCAGCTCAGAGTGGTGGGATCAACAATCACCTTTGGCTCTGGGCTTAGTGCAGAGTCTACCTGGGATTCTCTCTCCCTCCCTCTCCCTCTGTCCCTCCTCCCTGCTCTTGCACGCATGTTCTCTCTCTCTAAAATAAATAAAATATTTTTTTAAAAAGGCAGCTAATGCATATTCTAGTAAAATTAATAAAAATCAGTAAACCAACTGATGATATTTAAACATAAGTATGCTATCCTGCCCAATGGAATCTATAAAATATTTTCAGGCAAAAATTAGATACCATAGATCAAAAATCCTATAAGAGTTCAGAGAACCTTAAGACAACCAAATTTAAAAGCATGTCTTTGTCATTTAGGGGAAATACTGCCTAATTATATAAGGTAAATATTCTGTGTAGTGAGCTTATTGAATTTGTACAGAGGAAAACAGTGATGACATGCCCACTAAACATGAGCTATACTCTTTAATACCTTTTTACTGAAGTCTCACTTCCTGAGTGTTAATTGAACTGGCTTCAAAAGCATCTGGCAGGTATCGCCTCGGATGACCAAAGAAGACCATCTCCTGGAGCGGGGGAGCCTGCGGGGCGGTCACCACTTTTCCCTCTGAATACAGCCCCACAGAGCCAGCCGGAACACAGCTGCAGCCCAGCTGTCAGCTTTGATTTCCTATGGCTACACGAAAAACAATCGCCCCAGCTTGGTCACATGATAATTAAGTCTGAACTACTATGGCTAAGACTCAAAGGTTAAAAATTAAAATTTGCCAAGAATTGAGAAAGACTATCTAAAGAAAGAATCATCTTTGTGGTTGTGTCATCATGTACCCCAACATACATTTTGTTATCTCGTCTGAGATCAGGTCGACAAAAGGGCCGATCATATTTTGTGGGGAAGATAAATATTACATTGGTCAAATGAAGGAAAGAAGTATATTATTAAGGCCTATTATTGATATGAATGCCATTAACAGAGCGCTCATCATATCGACATTCAGAAATAACACTTAGCCTCAGCACAGCTCACCGGACCAATAAGCTCTCAAGGGCAGGGAAAAATAGATAACCAGTGTTTCTAACATCAGCCCAAGCACAGTGCTGAACATAGAACAGGTACTCAATGAATGTGTTCTGAATGAGTGAGAAAGGGAGCTGGCAGGATAAGTTATACAATAGTTAAATCTAACTAGGTGACAACGGTGATGATGGCCTGGTGATTTAATTCTTTATGTGATGCAGAGAAAATAAGAGTGAGAATATTCCTAATTTCCCTAGACTCTGTCCCTTCAGGCCGTGACTCTCACAGGATGAGTGGCCAACAACTTCCCGATTATAAAGAGGAATATAGTTGGTATCTGCTCTGGAACACAACCAGGAGGAAAAGGCAGAAAGTACTCAGAAGCACCTCTTTAAGGACTAGGAAGCAAATATTATACCCAACAAAAATCTCCAGTAGGTTCAGACTTACTTTCAAGAGCGACGTGTGCTTCAGTAAATGTATTTTTAAGGATGGGGAACCTTGCTGGGTGCCTCTGACCTGATGTCTGCCCCACTTACTTTGTTGAAGTTGTACTGAGTGTAGGAGTTGTAACATAATCACTGGAAGGCCAGACATTCATTTATGTAAACCATACGTAAATTATATTGGAGAAGTGGGGAAAATAATCAAGACACATTTATTTTCTAGCACTTTTCTCCTAGTCAGAGAAAATGCTGGGTCTACCATATAGGACCATTGGCGCTGTAACCTTTCATTATTATTCCCCAATGTGGCTTTATAAACGGGGATCTACGGGATCCCCAGGCCGTTCCTGTGATTCAGTTTGAAATTGTGTCCACGTGCATGGCTGGAGAGACTGGAGACAGTGCCATGTGCTAGGCTCTTGGAGACATGTGAAGGCTACTCCAGGAGTGATGATAGGATCTACCCTGTGATTAAGATCGGTAGACAGGGAGGGCGGGCTAACGATGGGCACACTGAATCATGTGATCCCTTAATCTCAGCCAAGGGAGAGGATGTGGGCCTGTACTGTGCATCAGAAAAAAGAAAGAAGGTATTGAGAAGATAGCAAGCAAGATCTCCAAGGAAGGCAATTGAGATGGGGCCTTAATGAATTACAGAAGACGGGGTTGGAAATGTATAAATGCAATGGAAGGAGAGGCTCCGGAGACCATGACTTTATGAGGACGTTATCCTAGGATTCCTAACTTTGAATGCTAACTGAATTTCCTGTATGAGGTTATGCTGTGGATAGGTTACACTTCAAGAACCAAACCCCAAAGGCTCAGAGAATCCTTCCTTAAAAGGCAGTACCACGTGCAGTGCCGTATCTGCCGCTGGAGCCCAGCGCAGACCCTACTGTGCGCCGGCAGGAAGGGGGAAGATGGCTCAGTGATGCCAGCTCTTCAGCAGTAGTGGGGCTTGAGGGTAACCTAGGAGAACACAGCCCCAACGATGAGCAACGGGTCTCAGGGGCAGGGAGGAGGATCACACAGGTAACCCAACTTGAGGGCCCGGGAGGTACACAATACACTCACGGATCAAAGGCTTAATAAGGTCGTTAATACTTATCACCACAGGTGACCATCTGCTTTCAGTCTGTGGTGGGATGTAATTGCTCCCTTCTTGCTAGCAGCCATTTCAGGAGACCCCAGGGGCACCTCTGGCCACCTGCCCAAGGTGGTCCTTCCCCTTTTGTCTTTCGGCAGGAACGAAGAGGCGTACTGGGGTAAAGGAAGTGGTTTGGTGAACATGACTGGATTTGCAGTTTAACCAAAACCAAAGTACTTAGAATGGCATGGTCGTGGGGCTGCGCTGTATTTACTTCCCAGAAAAGAATGAACTGCTGCACATTTGATATGGGAAGAGAAGCCTTGAAAGCAGACACCTACACACCGAGAGCAAATAACAATTTAAGATGGATGAACTAAAAAGACATGCAACAGCACAACCACATGAGAGCTTTTGGGTATGTAAATTTGCTTGCTTTTTAAACCACCGATATCCTGTTTCTGAAAACTTATTCCTAGCCCCTATTCTCCTCTAATAGAACCCAATCAGTTTCTGACAGCTCTTTCCCAAACAGCTGTCTTTCATTTAATTTCATTTAGTGTGCAAACCGTTTCAAGTTGCATGCACAAGCACACTGTGAAGAATTCATTTTCTCTAGTTTCCTGGCGACGATAAAAGAATTTAATAATAAAAAAAAGTTGAACTTTGGCCTGAAATGTTGCTGTCCTGCCGAAATGGTGAATTATACAAGTGGAAGTGATCCAAAGGTTATTTGGTCCACCCCCTACCACGCAAAAAGAGCCTAAACAGATCCTTTCGTGTAATTATCTTACTTGTCCTTTTAAAATCTTGTAAGAAAAATTCTACATTCTCACTAAATAAATTTGGTCCAGACCTTGATAATTTGAAGAATGAACTTCCCTTGGGATCAGTGCAAGGGAGGGAGTGGGGGGAAGTTCCAGTTCCACAAACTGGAACGAGGCAGAATATAGAATTAAAAAAACAAGTATGATCCTAGAGTACTTTTACAGGAAAGAATCAGGAAAGATGTTTGTTTAAAAAGCTGAGTTCTTGGAAGAGAGAAACAAATAGTGCACAATAGCTGAGAGCACAGACTTCAGCGTTTCATGCCCATCGATTCAAATTCTTCCAATGCTATTCTAAGACATGGTTCTCTTGTCTCCAAAATAGATGTTAACCACAACATTTATTGAGCTCATACTACCTTTTGGGCACTATTCTAAGTGTTTCACATGCATTAATTTATAGAAAAATGCTAGTACAATGTCGTATAGATTAAATAAAACAATATAAAGCACTTGGTACAATTCTTCTGTTCTGTACATGGGAATAATCATTATTTCAACTTTTGTTCGTGAAAACCTAGACTGACCATCCATAAGACTTTAGCACCCAAAGACCTAAAAAAAGAACTAAAACAAGTTAGCACCACCTTGCTTCCCCGCTCACCCCTGGCTACTTCCCCTCCGTCCAGTGTAGGAAACAACCTCGAGAAAGGCATGAGAAAGGAAGGAAATTTAGCTTCGTCCTTTCGCCTGAGTAATAATGGTAAGATGAAGGGATTATGGAATAGTGTGAACGCCTTCCAACTTCTTCAGCCCAGTTAAGAATCTCCTCATCCTCTACTTTTCACTCCAGTCGTGCTCTTGAGACATTCGGGGTTTCTAGCCCACCAGGATCTTGAATGCCACAAGGTACTTCAAAGAACCAGTCCGTTGTCCCTTGTACAGTTTCACCCCTATCTTAAACTTCCTCCTGTCACAGAAGACACGCTAAACTTAACTTTCCCAGTTTCTCAGCGGTTCCTGAATGTGACAGTCCTTGGAAATGGCAAATGTCTTGTTATGAACTTTAAAAGAATTTGGGAATCTATTAATAATACTTCAGTCTCAGCATCTCTAGGGCAATAAAACCAGATTTTTCTGTTCCGTTCAAGCACAACTTGAACTCAAGGGTGACTATGAAGTCACTTCTTCAAGAGATGTTTCCGTATTTGGGGGAGAAATATTTAGTGTAGAGAAGAATGAGTGACTTGCCTCAGATTGAGAGCAAATATAGTATCTACCGAATAGGGAAAAATAAATGAGAAAACTGAATTAACCTTGCTAAAGGAAATAATTTAAAAATTTTAAAGCATAATTTCCCTGACAGCGAAAACTGGTAAACTTTGGTGTGACTTATCTCTTTAAGAAGTTTTTAAAATTACATAATTCTTATTTTCTGAGGATGTTTTTATCTAAAGCATTGTGTTAGAAGAAGAGGGTAGATGATACCTCAAGATTTCATTTAACTCCAGGGGCACCTGGGTGGCTCAGTCGTTAAGCGTCTGCCTTCAGCTCAGGTCATGATCCCAGGGTCCTGAGATCAAGCCCCACATCAGCCACCCTGCTCTGTAGGAAGCCTGCTTCTCCTTCTCCCACTCCCCCTGCTTATGTTCCCTCTCTCACTGTGTTTCTCTTTGTCAAACAAATAAAATAAAATCTTAAAAAAAAAAAGATTTCATTTAACTCCAAGATGCTGTGATAATTCAAATGTTTTTCTAGCATAAAACTATTTTTTTTAAGAAATTCAAATGAACAAATGGGCATTATTTAATGTACCCGCTCCTGCTACCTTTAAAAGCTGAATAATCTATTCTAGTTTAAGTAAAATAGATCACCGATTTATTCAGGGTTCAAAACTGCTTTGTAGACTGGAAAAGAAAATTTTTTTAAAAAATACGCCATCTCCCCAGGGAGCTGTTGAAAGCAATAACTATACGGTGAGGCAGGGATTTAAAGGAGCTAAATGTAGAGCTCGCTATCATTTGAACTGGGCACAAAGACTAAGAGGCAAAGGGAAAGTTGCTGGTGAGCAGGACCAATGCATACAAGAGTTGATTAAAATTAACCGTTCAAATGTGGCTGAAACTGAAGCCTTGGTACAGAATTCTCTCCATGTATGCCAATACTTGGCAGGCAATGACTACAGGGACATGCAATTTGACAAGAGGCTAAATCATAATCTATTTTAAAAGAGAAGACCAGCAATGACATTGGTGATGCCACTGTCCTGTGTTATCAAGTAACTACCACCCGCTCTTCTCCGTCCAGCCCATATTGCCATCACCAGCAAGTACGCCGGAGCCAGACCCCACATTCAGAACCGTGGCTCCTTGCTGTCTATACTCCAGGCCCCAAATAACTGGTTTCTTTATCCAATCACCCTGAATAAGAGGGAATATTGTCTAGCAACTAACTGCAGAGGATCCCTGAGCACTCCCTGGGGAAATGCATTGGGAATATGGAAAGTGGGAAGGAAATGTCCCCCAGCAAAGAGTTTACCTTCTCATTCTCCCAAGCCCATTATTTCTCTCAGGAAACTTTGCTTCCTATTATATAATGCTTTGGGTAGGACACTCATACTTGTCACTAGTATCATGTCAGAATATTCAAGAAAGAAAAACTACTTCAATTCCATGTTTATAAAAAAAAAAAAGAGGATATGTACGAATTCATACCGTAAGCTGGGCTCACAGACACATTATAAAAGTCATATTCAACCTGCCTGCATTATATCAAACCATGAATCATTTCTACACCGACCCCCCCGCCCAAGATTCTTGTGCTCTGGCCAAGGAGCATTTTAAGTGTGTGGCCATCAAGTGCCATGAATAACAAAAGAATGCAAGAAAAGCAGTTTCTAAATCAAATCTGTATTCTTGAAAATAAACACATTTCCAAATGATGTAATTGCAACAATATGCCAGTCTTGGTTTGAAAATTAATATAACATTAAGGGTTTTTTTGTCTTTTTGTCTTTTTTGTCTTTAAAAGACCAAGAAGGAAGTGTAAACAAAAATGACATCATATTACTCTATCATTTTTTGCCTGTATGTAATAAGACTAGCTGGTGGAAAGTAAGGCAGTAGATAGATATATAAAAATAAAGAAGATTCCAGGTCTTCATGCATAAAGCCTAGATTATATTGTATTCAAACTGAAATAACCCAAACACAGATAATCCAAAACCAAAGTAATAGATCTTTAAATATATGTAACAGTTTTAATGAGATATGACTCACCATAAAAATTACCCCTTTGAAGTAAACAATTCACTATCATCTAGCACACTCACAGAGTTGTATAACCATCATCAGTACCTAAATCCAGAAGATTTTTACTACCCTCAAAAGAAACTTTGTAAACTTGGGGGACCTGGGTGGCTCAGTAGGTTAAAGCCTCCGCCTTCGGCTCAGGTCATGATCTCAGGGTCCTGGGATGGAGCCCCGGATCAGGCTCTCTGCTCAGCAGGGAGCCTGCTTCCCTCTCTCTTTCTGCCTGCCTCTCTGCCTACTTATGATCTCTCTATATATATCAAATAAATAAATAAAATCTTTAAAACAAAAAAAAGAGAGAAACGTTGTAAACTCATTAGGAGTCACTCTCCATTCTTTTGCTCCAGATCCTGACCACCACTAATCTATTTTTTGTCTCTATAGATTTGCCTATTCTGGACATTTCACACAAATGGAACCATAGTATATGTAGCTATTGTGCCTCTTTCACTTAACATAATGTTCATCTATGTTACTGCATCTATCAGGACCTTATTATTTTTTATTGCCAAATACTATTCCATTGTATGGATATACCTCATTTATTTACACATTCATCAGCTGATAGACAACATCAGTTGATAAGATAGTTGGGCTGTTTCCATTTTTTGGTTATTATGAATAAGGCTGTTATGACTATTCATGTGCAAGTTTTTATGTAAACATATTTTCTATTATTGTGGGTGTATACCTAGGTGCAGAATTGCTGGGTCATACAGTAACTCTACCTTTAAGTTTTTGAGGAAAGCCATACTGTTTTCCAAAGTGGTTACAATATTTTACATTCCCACTATCAAGGTATGAGGGTTTCGAGGCCCCTACACCTCATCAACACTTATCATTGTCTATCTTTCACAACATCCTAGTGGAGTGAGCTGGTATCTCACCCTTGTGATGCGTATTTCACAAATAGCTGGTGAGTATCTTTTCATGTGCTTACTGATTATCAGTATAACTTCTTTGGAAAGATGTCTATTTAAATCTTTCATCTGTTTTTTGGAAACTAGACCTTCACCAGATATAAGATTTGCAACTATATTCTCCCATTTTTTGGGTTGTCATTTTACTTTCCCGGTGGTATACTCCAAAGCACAAAAAGTTTTTTATTTTGATGAAGCTCAATTTATTTTTACTTTGGTTTTTGGTGCTTTTGGTGTCATACCTAAGAAATCAGGGTCTAATCCAAGTTACAAAGATTTACACCTATGTTTTCTTCTAAGTCAGATAGCTTTATAGCTTATATCTAGGTGTCTGATCCACTTGATATATGGTATGAAATAGGGGTTTAATTTGATCCTTTTGCATGTAGATGTCCAGTTGCCCTAGAGCTATTTATTGAAGAGACTAATCTTTCCTCCATTGAACTGTTTTAGAATGCTTGTCAAAATTCAATTGCCCATAAATGAGAGAGTTTACTTCCATAGTCTCAATTTTAATTCACTGATCTATATTCTATCCTACACCAGCACCACACTAGCTGGATTACTATAGCCTTGTGGTAAGTTTTGAAATTAGAATGTCTGAGTCCTCTAACTTTGTTGTTCTTTTGAAGATTGTTTTGGCTGTCTGGGTTCCAGTGAACTTCAGGGTCAGTTGGGATTTTGACAGGGATTGTGTTGAAACTGTAGATCAATTTGGGGAGTATTTCCATCTTAAGAACATTGTGTCTTCTGATCCATAATCATGAGATATCTTTCCATTTATTCAGGCTTCTTTAATTTCTTTCAACAATGTTTTGTAGTTTTCAGTGTATAAATCCTACCTTTTTTTTTGGTTAAACTATTCCTAAATATTGTATTCTTTTTGATGCTCAAAGTATTAGGCTTTAGTGTCTCTTCTAACTTTCTTGAATAATCAAGGTAAAAAATAATTCTATCCAGAGTCAAGCATGTTCAGACCAATCCTGGATGTTTATAAACATCTTTAATGAGGAAGGAAATAGTACGGATCTATCATGAGGCAGTAGAAGGGAGCAGAATGCAGACTGGAATCAAGTAAGATAGGTTCAAACTAAACCTTTGTCACTTATAAGCTACAAAATGCTGGAAAATTTATTTTCCTTCTCTAGCCTCAGCTTGCCCATTTATAAAATTATGACAATATCTACCTTATGCATTTTACATAGATTAGAAACAATATACCAAACATAAACTTCTTAAGACCTTTGTCTTATTCACTCACCATGTATCTTTAGACCCCACCTAGATCAATGTCTGAGGCATAGAAAATACTCAAATATTTGCTAAACAAGTTAACAAAATGTCTGACGTAGCATCTAGCAAAATTTAGAACTTAATAAATGACAGCAACAGTTATTATCATCATCAATATTATCAACATTAGTATAAATAGCCTAATGCTCCAATGAAGTAAGTAAACCAAATTATGCCAGTACAACAACCCGAAGAAGTGGATAACAAATACATTTAGCCAGAAATAATGCAAATCGGATAATAACAAAGGAAAACTTCAACAATGCCAATGTGGCAGATCACCTTTAAATTAACTTTTTTGCTTACTTCCTATTTTTGCATATGGGAAAGGCTGGAAAACACGGTGCCAGATAGGGGAAAATATGCCAGAATAGCTGAAAATAAACAAACAAAAAACCCTACCATCTCTATATTATATTGGTTATAATAATAAAAATACATTAACAGAGCTAAGAAGGCACTCTGATTTTTCAAAAATAAAATGGAATCTTCCTTAGGTCCTTATTTTCTGTAAAGTTAATTGTTTCAAAAAGAATGAAAGAAAAGTAGAAAAGATGAAAAGGCAAAGAACCCTATGAATATGCCAGGCTAGAAATCTCTAGTTTGGGGATCTTAGAGTTTTTCAAAACTACATAGGAACATCTGTAAAAATAGGACAAGAGGACAAAAACTAACGTTTAAACCAAAATTCAAGTCCAGTTGCCATGTGCAGACTCTAAAAATGCCTTCTGATGTTTCAACAGACTGTGCTTTCTCATTTCCTGTAGTTCTATCTTCTAAGAAGAGGGAGCCACTGTTTTGCATTTAAGACATGGCATTTAGAAAGACTCTACACTCTGACCTTGGCGCTCCATCATTACTAATTAATTGGTTTGCAAACCAATTTTTTCCATTTCTACTTCATTCCCATAGCTGCAAATCAAAGGAAGATGATTCTACAAACTGTCACAGATAGGCTAAAGAAATAATAAGATCCTTCAGAGTCTCAAATAAATAAAAACTATATAATCCTATCATTAACATCGCTAACCCTTGCCCTTATGCTTTTAAAAAGCTGCTTATTTCATCAAACAAAAGTAGCTGCTTTCATTGATAGACAGGATTTAAAAGACTTTTCTTATTACAATATGAGCAAGAAATCTACTCATAACTTCAACTATTATGTTAAGGCTACATAAAATAGTTGGAATCTGAAATTAAATTCCAAATATTGTTATCCTGGTATGCATTCTGCAATTATTTTAAAGTCTTCCTTTTGTCCTTTCAAAGTTAATAATAAAGCCATTTTTTTTCATTTTTAAACAATGCATGTATTTAGTAAAGAAAAAATTAGCAAATAAAAGTATAAATGAATGTAAAATTTTCCTCTCCACAGACCCATTGTCCTACTCTCCCAAAGAAACCACTATTAACTGTTCCTTATTAACAACCTGAAATTTTCCACGCATAGGCGAGTATACCCAATCATACATCCACAAAAGAAATTTTGATTCTATTGACAACTACAAACCATCTCCTTTAATATAAAATAAAATTATGCATGTATCTAAATATTTTATTATCAGTATATGACTATAATATAGTAATTAGAGAATTTAGGCTCTTGAAGCAACTCTGGGAAGCATTTACCAATCTCGTTTTATAGTTCAGGAAACTGAAACTCGGTTAATTAAAAGTAACTTGTCCAAAGATAGTTTTAACCCGAGCTCTTCGTAACTGCCACTTGGAAGTTCTGGTATTTTGTTCACTGCATGATTTTAAAGATATTATCCCCTAATAGACCTTAGAATATCCTTATTGACTAGGGAAAAAAAAAATCCTGAAGTTCAAAGCAAGAAGGTACACACTGTTAGTCTCTCCCAGTTTTAACCTCTCACTGTGCGGGGCGGGGCGGGGGGGGGGGTGGTATTTCATTTAGTTTCATCCAAAACAACACTTTTGCCTCCTGGGCAGACTCAACAGCCCTACTCACATCTATAGTCTTAAATAAACACGTTAAAATAAAGTGCAAACCTTAAGAATTTAGCTAACTCCTGTGCAAGCATAGTAAAATGATGGATTTGGCTTTCTCTGAACGCCAAAGAATTCAGAGACCTGACAGGCCCCAACCTGTGCCCTGCGTAATAAACGAATAAAGATATCTCACTCGAAAGCTCAAGAGAGCAAGTTCTTGGTTTCATCAGAAGTGAATGAGATATACGGTGGATTCCTTGTAATCCACTTAGAAAAATCACATGGGCCAATATTCACCCAATTGGTATGTGAGCAGAGACAAGATGTCAACAGAGTCTAAAGAGAATCTTGTTCCAAGAGCCCCGTGTTTAGAGCAAGACTCTGCAGTGATGAAAAGCCCTTTACTGAATGACTGCTGGTTGAATATGCAATGAAGTAGGTAGATGAGATAAATCTGCTTTGGTTACACTATGTGACCACAAGCCTGTTTTCTAAGTGCTTTGTTTCTCAGTTTACCTGCGTTGCTCACTATGTGTAATACAAAAGTATTTAGTACTGGTTTGGGGAAAGGCATGGGTATCAGAGACTTCGGACAAACAAAAGTCTTGCTCAGTCGACCACAGAACTTACTCTGCTTTTCGACTTCTTTTAATTCAAAAACAAAAACCAAAGAGCCTAGAAGCAGTTATGTGCCTTCCCTCATGTCTTTGCAAGGTTCTAGGGAAGCCAGAAGCCCCATCTTCTATTATATAATCTTTTCTTTGACTTTTTAAACCCTTCAGAATCGCACAGAAATAGAAACTGCCCCTTAAGCCTGACCTGGCACTAAATACTAAAACTTCTGTAGATTGTTAGCAGTAAAAATGCCAAATAAAAATCTCCCGGATATACTCTCTCACTCTGTGTATGTTGTTACCTCGAGTTTCTGGGATTTGTCTCCAACATAAACAGTCCTATTGTCACATTGAAGGAGGTTACCTCAGCCCTTCTGAAAACTGGGACTGGGTGAGTTCTAGTCTCTAAAACAAAGACAAAAAAGAGGATGGGCCAGTCAAGTGACAACTAGTACCTACCACTAGCCCTGACAAACTAGTACTGACAACCAAGGCCAACAAATGCCAACTACTGCTTCTGATGGGGTACAAAATATAGTGAACTTGCAAAATTCCCTACAGTTTTATAGTAATGTAATTAATTGTATTTTTCAACCACAAGGCATCTTTCTTTTGAGAAGTTATTTGATACTAAGGCCTTTATTTAACTGCTTTTTAAAAATTTGTTTGCTCGCTATCTGAAGTTCTTTGTCAGAAGCCTCTTTTATCCTAATTGGGGCAAGGACCCTTCCTTACTCAGCCTATCCACTAAGGAAATCTAGAAAAGCTTCCCTTCCTCAACTGGTACTAGCATTTTTTTAAAAAAGATTTTATTTATTTATTTGTCAGAGAGAGAGAAAGAGCAAGTGAGCACAAGCAGGGAGAGCAGCCGGCAGAGGGAGAAGCAGGCTCCCTGCTGAGCTGGGAGCCCGATGTGGGACTCAATCCCAGGACCCTGGGATCATGACCTGAGCTGAAGGCAGCCACTTAACCAACTGAGCCACCCAGGCGTCCCTGGTACTAACATTTTAAGTTAACATGCACTCTGGAGAAAATAAAATGAAGAATTACTATAGGTTGGGGTTACAGACATAAAACATTATAATAGTAGTCCTAGAAACCCACACTGTATTCAGAGGAGGAATAGTTTAGAATCTCAGTGATTGGCATCTGATAACCAAATATCTTTGCTTTTGTTCTTCACCTCCTGGTTGCCTAACTTGGGGCTACTTTTATTTTTTTTAATCATGGTATTCTCCACAGCAGGAAGAAAAACAAAACAGATTAAAACCCAATGTGGTCATTTACTTCCTAGTTGCTCTCCTAAAAAATTTGCTGGAAATAGAGATTGAAACTATCATGCTAATGCACATGAGGTTCTGAATTATACAAGGAATTCATTTAATTATTTTATGGATTATTTTTTATAAGTCAATAAAATAAGATGCTCTAGTACTTTCCACTGTGTGTAACACTGAATTTTAAGCAGCTCAAAAGATATGCATCAACATAGGAAAAAAGAGTGCTGGGGGTCAAGATCTGAGTGGAGTCCCTGCACATCTCTTTGCTAGCTGAATACCCTAAGCAAGCCACTGACCCTTTCTGGGCTCAGTTTACTCTTTGCAAAGTGGTAGGAGTGTGCCAAATGATCTCTAAAGCTCTAGAAGTTTATGAAAAATAATGAATTAGTTTTAGCTAATTAAATATCCATAGCCCCTTTGAGGTAGGTCATCTCACATTAAAATTATTCATAAATATTAGAAAAAAATAAGTAAGGCACAATGGAGAGATGAGAGACCAGTGCCCAAACTCAGTAAATAGAGGAGCTAAGTACCACAGTAGTTTACCAACCTTGGAACAGGAGCCGTAAACCTTTAGACTTTCAAAATTAACTTTGTACAACAGGCCAGAGTTTCACATGCTCCATAGGCAAATAAGTATCCAATATGATTTATAAAATAGTTTGAAAAGCCATTTTTTTTCCAATAAAGACATTTGTATTTGATCATTTTCTTCTACAGTTGAGGTCATCGCAAAACACTTCTATCTCCTTCCTTTCCTATCAAACTCACACGTGTTTACAAGGGCCAGCTCTAATCCAAGCATGAACGAGGTCATGAGACAAGAGCCTGATCAGGAAGAAAGTCAGCAAGAACTTCCCCCACCCTTTGAAATTTTAACTCCTGTCCAGGCACTCCCTCTCACCCCATACTCCTCTCATAAAATGTGGTATTTATTTATCTTTGATTCTCCTCAAAGGTGTCTGGAGAAGCCTGTCGAGGGAGTTGCCACCCTCCAGATTTAATCGGTTTCCCTGAGTTGCTGGGTCGCTCTAAAGGCAGAAACCAAAAACTCTTCCGCCCGATTGGGTTTTCTCAATACAAGAGCTGGCATAGTCTCACACAAACTTCATTTAAGCGGAACAATAACAATATTAAGTTCCCTCCGATCACAATGGCCCTAGTGTTATTTGGTCGGGTTGTCACTCCACCTGTCAGCTGCCGCCAGAGGACAACGAATTTGCAAATTGACACAGTTTTCTTAGGAATGTACTTTCTTGTTTTTCTCTTTGGACTCGACATTTCTGTAGCTCCTGTTCTTCAAGGGCATGGGACTTATTTAAACACAGATTTTTACAACTTAACTGGAAGGGTGCCCTGCTTACGCATGGGAAACTGCCACAGAGCAGGCCTAATTTATGTACCAAGCAGGTGACAGAGCAAGAATAGCAGTCACAATTATGATTTCTTGTCCTACTTAGGCAAAAGGGTTTAAGCAAATTTATCCATGGTTATGGACTAGATTGGGGGTCTGAGAAAAGAAAACGGTAGTATCTCTATCCAGTTACAGTAAGGGAATTTTATATACATCCACAACCTGGGTCAACTCAAGGACATAAAGACCTAAGACGCTTTCGCACATCCCTGACCACCACGATAAAATATGGAGAGACTGGGGATCTGTCCCCTAAATCAGTCAGTATTCTACTGTGTTAGGAGCCTCTAAACAATAAAAATCTATGGGCTCTCCTCCCAGAAAAAAGAATAAGAAGTGATAAGCGGTTGAAGAGAACAAAGGGATTTTCCCATGTGAGGATTTTTCAGTTTCAGAAAATCAAACCATTAAAGAAAGGTACAATACAAAATATCGAAAGAGAACAGACTGCATAATTAAACAATAGACAATGCTGATGTTTAACAGTCTTTTCACTGCCAATCCAAGGCCTCTAGAACAAGGCCTAGTACAGAACAGATGTTCAGGAATGTTATCCTCTCTGCCCACAACCACCCACCCTCCCTCCAATAACACCACCATGGCCACATGGCTCCTCTCTCACTTCATTCAGGTCTCTGCTTTAAACACACCTTGCTTGACTCTATGTTCTAGGACCTCCAGATTCCTTTTCATTTTCCTTACAATACTTACTACCCAACACTGCATAACAATGTGCTTGCTTTTTACTTGTCTGATGGGTACTGTTTTGGTTCACTTTAGATCTCCAGCCTCTCAAACAATATTTGGCACACAGTAAGTACTCAATAAATAGTTATTGAGTGAATAAACAATTAGACTGAATTACAACATACAGACTTATTCTATTCCATATTCAATCAGCCCGCCAATAATTACTGGCAATTCACTAAATGTTGGACACTGTCTAGGAGTAAAGAACCTGTGTTAAGATTAGTCCCCTATATATGAAAGTCATGATAACAGTTTAATAGAGGACATGTCATGACACTGTGTATAAGGGATATGTGAGCAAGGAAGAAAAGTAACTCAGATGGCAGAGTCAGTCAAGTTCTCCCAATGATGCTACAGTTAGGTTCTGCAAGTAAATAGCACATGGGAGGAAATGGAGCACGTAGCCACAAGATGAAAACACATGGTCAGTAGAGAGAAATGGCAGAACGTAAGACCCGCACGATGCAGGGGGCTTACTTAGCATGAAGGCCAAAACCAAACTTAATCCTGAAAGCTGGAAGGAGCCGCTGAAGGTTCCAAGCAGAGGCATGACAGGATCTGACTTACATCTTAGGAATAGCACTCTGACAACATTAGGAGTAGACAGAAGTGAAGCAGTAAGTCCAGAGAGAAGCAATGGAACTAAGACAATCCACCCCAACATTCATTCATTCATTTCTTCAAGAATTTGAGTGCCTGCTTAGGCGAGGCTAGGTGAAAGGCTCTCGAAAGAGAGTAATGAGAATGGAAAAGGGCCAGCTTGAAAGCTGTGGAGTAGGTAAAATACAAAGAACAGGGTGATTGATAGGGATGTCTATTATGACAGCCAAGTGTGTGGCTCAGGTAACTAGAGGGGGCAGAGCAGTGCCCTCATCACAATAAGAAATGGAGTGGGAAACAGGGTGGGGAAAGTGTGGAGGTAACTTTATTTGGGGGGAAAATTATATGGGAAGTTTCAGACTATTTTAAGTACAGGTTGAACATCGAATTAGAGATGGCCATGAGGCAATAGAGTATCCATTACCTTCATGAGAACAAGCTGAAGAAAGCATTCTGTTCTATGTAAACTCTCAAAAACCTCTATAATGGCATCCCTCTGAGATTCCAAATTTCCCTATTCTTATCCTTATGAAAGCAGTCAAATTAGTTAAATGTCTTTATGTTTTCATAAAAATTAAATGCATACCTTTACTGAAAATTGAACTTGGAGAAATACACATTAAAAGACTAATTTTTCAGAAAAACAACTCTTTAACATTCATACTCAACAACAAAAAGCACCACAGACATTCTACTATGTTTATCAAGAGAGAAATCCATAATAAACAATGGAAAATTAGAAGGAGATGAAAGAAAAGAGGAAAACAAATGAGGAAAATGAACATGTGTACTTGACATTCGTAGCAAGAAGGTGATTTAACTATCAGGTCAGGAAAGCTTCAGTTGATCTTAGAAGCGTTATTTGTACATTTATATTCATTATCAGCAAAAGGATACGTCACAGTTTGTAAAAATACATTCAAAGCAAAAAAAATTTAAAGATTAAGAAACATGAGATCAAAGAGGAACACAGACAGGAAAATAATGCTAGGAATAAGACGAGTGCACAAATGTATATTGCTTATTCCTCCACAACCATTAGAGATGGTCTGCAAATTTGGCTCTAACCTTCTTAGTAACCAACGTAAAGAAGTAAGTTCGAATGAGTATAAGATTGACAATAGCCACATGATTTTTTCAGAAAATGAGTCAGTGCTTCCAAATTCTGAGATCTGAGAAGAATGTCCTGTCCAGATCCTCTTAGAGATGATGCCACATGGTATAGAGTCAGTGGCCTTCTCATTAAAAACTCAGACAGAATAGTGAACTTCATCTAGCTATTTGCTATAACATCCATCATTGAAGGCCAGTGACTTAACACCGCTATTCTATAAATATTATTTCTCAGAAGGAGGTTTTTGAGCAATTGGACAGCAGAGAATTTAAAATTCTAATCTCAGGGTGCCTGGATGGTTCTCTCAGTTAATAGTCTGCGTGTGGCTCAGGTCATGATCCCAGGGTCACCGGATGGAGCCTGGTATTGGGTTCCCTGCTCAGCAGGGAGCCTATTTCTCCCTCTCCCTCTGCCCCCTGCCCGCGCTCGCTCACTCACTCTCCCTCTCTCTCTCTCTCGATCTCAAATAAATAAAAATAAAATCTTCAAAAAAAATTTTTTTTTAATTCTAATCTTAAAAAGGAACCTGAACATAGATTTTGTGTGTGTGTGTGGTGTAACCTAAAAGTGCCAAATCCTTTAGCAATAGCTGAAGCAGAGGGTAGGGTTAAAGTCCTCTTAAAAAATTAAGGAGTCTAGAGGCACCTGGGTGGCTCAGTTGGTTGAGCGACTGCCTTCAGCTCAGGTCATGATCCCGGAGTCCGGAGATCGAGTCCCACATCGGGCTCCCAGCTCCATGGGGAGTCTGCTTCTCACTCTGACCTTCTCCCTTCTCATGCTCTCTCTCACTCTCTCTCTTTCCTAATAAATAAATAAATAAAAATCTTTAAAAAAAATTAAGCAGTCTAATGAAGACATCACATTCTATACAACTATGGATTTTTAGAAGACAGGCCATGAAAAATCCAGTGTAGTCAAAAAGGAAAAAAAAATGAACTTTGGAGTTATGTTTGGCTTCAAAACCTAGTTCTGTTACTTAGAGCTGTACAGCCCTAGAATAATCACTAAACCTTTCAGAGTCTGTTTCCTTTATCTATAATGGAGGAATAAGTGAGATTATAAATATAAAGTGTTAGTATAGTGTTGAATAAATGGACATAAGATAAATGAGGGGGTGTGGGGCAGAATATCAATAGAACTAACTATAGCAAAAAACAGTAATACGTGATAGGGAGGGGAAGGAAATACGGAATCTGTGTGTGGCAGGGGAAGACTCCTTTATACTGTAACTCACTGAGTTTTGTGCCAAGAGAGTGCCATTTCTGCTAATGGGAGTATATCATATTCTCCAAGAGTGTTGGTTGAAAATAAGTTGAGAAGACAGTTCTAGACCACGATCTTCTTTGCTCCCTTCAGTTGTATACAATTAGTCAATGTTCAATGTTTGTTATGAATAAGAAGAACCTACACATCAAATGACAAAGGCCAATAAAATAACTCATCCATCTAATTATAAGTAACCACCCACATATCACTTCTGTATATCATCAAATTTAAGATGTAGCCCAAAGCCCACATGATAAATGACTTAATTACAAACCTATACTTGCCAGGGAAAGAGTTTTAATTTAATAAGCAACATAAAAGACAACCAGAGCCTGTTCTCAATAGTAGCCACTCATTTTATCTTGTGGAAGGTGTACATATGCACTTGAAAAGAAACATCTGCTTTCCTTAAAGATATCTTCACCTAAGGAAAAAAAGAGAAGTTCCTGATTCTTCCACAAAAGCTTTAAAAACCAAAAAGGTGCAACCAGACATAGTTATTTAGAGGCATTTTTCTTCCTTACGGGCATCTTGCTTATGAATCATAATACTTAAAATATTTTATTTCTGTTTTCCTTCAATTAACCATTTTTCAGCTAATTTATTTTCCCATCACCTCTTCTAAATTACATTCACCTATCCCCAGACTACTGGGTTAATCATACCTCTCAGTCCTTAGTATACTAGGACTATCAGTCTGTGGAAGGCCCCTCTCTTGGTTTATTTATTTAAATAGCTTTTTTTTCCCTTTATCTCCATTCCCTATTCTCTCCTACATCCCCCTAAGCAATCACTTAATTGGCAACTGTCTTTGGATAGGGATGGTTTACTTGAAAAATATAAAGTGTTGTTTTGTGTATACATATGTGTTAAATTTTCATCAGTGGCGACGTACTATGCATAGCCTTTTCTCCTTTCTCATTAAATCCTCTTTTCCAGCTGTATCCATGAAACAACATGGCCTTTTAGTCCATACTAAACTGTTGCATTGTATTACAAATAATGAAGCTGTTACCTCAAACAATGCTAATATATCCAAACGTGACATCTAGATAAACTGAAACTTAAATGTAAAGGTGGTTAACAGTGGGGCACCTGGGTGGCTCAGTCAGTTAAGGGTCGGACTCTTGGTTTTGGCTCAGGTCCTAATCTCAGGGATCCTAATCTCATGAGATCAAGCCCTGTGTCGGCTCCATGCTCAGCCGGAGTCCGCTTGGATATTCTCTCCTTCTGCCCCTTCCTCCACGCGTGCTCTCTCTCTCAAATAAATAAACAAAATTAAAAAAAAAAAAAAAAAAAAAAGGTCGCTAACAAAAAAATGTCAGATCAGAGAGTAACCCTGCGGCTCTGGAATCTAAAAGCATAACTGCAAGGATTAAAAAAAAAAAAAAGGAAGAGGAGAAGAGATATATCTGATGAATTCAAAATTAAGGTCTACATCAACACAAAGTCTTAAATCACAATAGTACAAAGTCAAATAACTAGTATATAGAGATTAAACTTCACTAATAACCAAAGAAATGCAAATTAAAATGAAGTATCTCTTTATATCCATCGGTTTAGAAAAATGAAAAGTCTAAATATATAAAATGATGTGGGAGAAGCAGGAGCATTCATCTACTATTGGTGGGACATGGATAGTGCAGCCTTTCCAGGAAGCATTCTGGCAGTACTTGGTGACTTTCAGAATGTGTGCTCTTTTAAAGATTTTTATTTATTCCTTTAGAGAGAGAGAGAGGAGGGGGGAGAGACAAGGAGAGGGGGAAAGAGAGAATCCCAAGCAGACTCCGAGCTGATGCAGAACCTAATGCGGGACTTGATCCCAGTACCCCAAGATCACGACCTGAGTCAAAATCAGGAGGCAGATGCTTAACCAACTGAGCCACCCAGGCACCCCCAGAATGCGTGTTCTTGATGACGCTGCAATCCTACTCCTAAGTACATACCCAAGAGTACAAAAAGGTTCCTCATACCATCGTTTGTGGTAGCAGGAAGAGATAATCCACTCCTTATTTTATGCAATATAAAATTATGTAGACCCAGAAATGAAAATATATATGTATTATCTCTATAACATTTTTTTAAAAGATTTTATTTGTCAGAGAGAGAGAGAGTTCACACAAGCAGGGAGAACAGCAGGCAGAGGGAGAAGCAGGCTCCCACTGAGCAAGGAGCCTAATGTGGAACTCAACCCCAGGACCCCGGGAGCATGACCTGAGCCAAAGGCAGACGCTTACCTGACTAGGCCACCCAGGCATCCCTCTATAACATTTTTAAAGCAAAGATTCTATCATAAATTTTCTGGAAAGAAAAAAAAATTAGAGCATGACTGCAAACTTGAAGCACAAAACAAAAATAACATCTCACATTTGCAAATAGTGTATTATTTTCCTATAGAATTAAAGGAATCTTGCCTAAATAACTGAATACTCTCTACAAAGGTCCTAAATATGTCATACAGTCTGAATATTACTGAAATACAATAGCAATGTACTTAGAGACTTTTAAAAATTTAGGACAATTTATTAAAACTACAAACCTTACTGATATTATAGCTACAATGTAATAGGACGTTCAGCCTGGGACGTGAGCCTGGGTGGCTCAGCCTCCTCAGACCTTGCCTTCCGCTCAGGTCCTGATCCCAGGGTCGTGAGACCGAGTCCTACATCAGGCTCCTTGCTCAGCAGGGAGCCTGCTTCTCCCTCTGCCTGGTGCTCTCCCTACTGGTGCTCATGATCCCTCTCTCTTTCTCTCTCTCTGACAAATAAATAAATAAAATCTTTAAAAATATAAATAAATAAATAAATAAATAAATAAATACAGTGGTCCTTGCCCCAAGCCTGCTTTTTCACACACACAGAAACACTGACCTGACACGGACGTACCAAAGCACTACATTCAGAGGAGGGATAAGAGCAGGGAGTGGGACCGGTTCTTGGCAAGGGCGGCAATCCGAGAGGCCCAAACAGATTGGAACAGATGGCTTTGTTCCATCCAAAGGTCGTTTGAAGTCCAGTATTTTTACGGTAGGGTATTGAGTTCTAAGATCTCTGATATACCCCCAGGGAACCAGCAAAAGCTACTCTCCGCACTGTGCCCCTCCCCCCCCCCACCCCCCCCACCCCCCCCCCCACCCCCCGCCAGCTCACTAATGAAGGTGAAGAACTGTGAGTGCACCCAAATAAAACAGAGGAAAAGGCGAAAAGGACTCCAAGCTGGGTCCACCCCTTTTATTCCAGCAGCAACCTTTTCTGCACTTAGGGACTAATGAGTCATGAACAAGAGGTAGGAACAAATCCCACGGTGCGTTACCAGGAGGGACAACACCATCGGCCTTTGTGCTCAGTAGCCGGTTCAGTTTTCAGAGCATTTCCCAGCAAGGACCAAAAGCAACTAGAACAAAGGAAACGAAGCAGATACTTGAACTGTCTCCATTAATACTCCAGGGAACTGGGTGCTTCAGTGTTGGAATGATGATGCTGGTGGGGAGGACCATATGGGTAAAGGGACCGAGGGAATCAAATAAAGGTGACTTTATCTGAAAGGTCCATAAAAACTTGAGTTGTTATATTGAACAAACTTATCTTTTCTAAGGGACACGAGCTCCGATCCCTCAGCAGACTTTTAAAAGGAAAACAGAAACAAAGCTTGAGGTATTTTGTTTTTCCATCTGTACCACTTAATTAAGAAGGGCCTTTACACTGTTCAAGGTTTTAATTGCCTTCTGCCCCTCCCCAGCCTCCTCCCCAGTAAGGCCCATTTCGTACCTAAGCCAGAGCCAAACACATATCCAAAGCTTCTCTCAAGGAGGGAAAAACACCAACACCACTAACCCAGACACCATCTCTCCCTTCCTCCTCTGCCCCGACTCTCTCCCGCCTCTTCCCCTCTCAGCAAGCACACATCTACAGCACTCCTGGTGTAAAGAAGCTTTCCTGGCATGACTGAAAGCACCAGATGCTCCAACAGGAGAAAGTTCCCAATAATCTCCAGAAAAGGAAGAAGGGGGAAAAGAAGTTATTAAACAGAAGGGAAAAAAAAGGATTTGAGAGAAGCCAAATCTGTAAAAAGTAACATCTCCTAACTAAGATACATTATTAGAAAATAACAGGGATCCAGTGAAATTGGATTTGCTTTCCTATGCCTTAAAAATCTAGAATTTTACCTCTTTTCTCATTAATTACTATGATGACATGTAGGCCAACAAAAGATATTTTTAGCTGGCCCAGAATTATCACAAGACTTCTGTGACTACCAAAACTTATACCATGGACAACACCATTAATCTCTCTTAGGCCCATGGAGAAAAACACGTCCTCAATTTTGGTTTAGTATTCTAAAATAAATTCAGAGTATGTGCACTAAGGGTCTTATAATAGTAAATAATAAATTATTTTTATATAGTTAAAAATAATAATAATCTGCTGGCATATAATATGATACAAGTTAGATATTACCAGGTATTCCCATAAGAATATTAAACACTAAATGACATGCTCAAGGTCACATAAGCATAGTCCGTGATGGAGCCAGGATTTGAATCTCTTTTTTTTTTCTGGCTTCAAAGACTATCCTCTATTAAGCCACAAAAGAATGTGAACTATAATCGGCCCTTTAATATTTCAACAGTAAAATTTAAGCTTAATACTATGATAACACTGAGTTTTCTACAATCAACAATAATGAAGAGTCCTAATGAGAATTTTTTTTTTAAGATTTTATTCATTTATTTGACAGAGAGAGAGAGAGATCACAAGTAGGCAGAGAGGCAGGCGGGGGGGCGGGGGGGAAGCAGACTCCCTGCTGAGCAGAGAGTCCGATGTGGGACTCGATCCCAGGACCCTGAGATCATGACCTGAGCCGAAGGCAGAGGCTTTAACCCACTGAGCCACCCAGGTGCCCCCAGAAGTAAGGTTCCAACTTTAAATGCCAGAAAATAAGATTCTGCGCTAACTCCTCTCTTTCTAAACAACACATGTATCACTTAATGATGTGACTGTGTGACCTGGACACGTCCCAAGGCCACAGCTAAGAGAAAGTTGAGCATTGCTCTTCCAAGCTAGGACCACAACTCTGCCCACACATTCTAGGAGCAGGCTCAAGAAGCATTTGACTCTTTGGCCATCTTCTGACAGAAGAGAAAAAGTTAAACTAAATTAAAAAACACCCTCAGTATCAGTTACGCCAACTCAAACCCTTTGATCTCTGGAACACTCTCTTTAGTACTCAAGCAGCACTAAACATTTTCATCTTTTATTTTCTTTTTCTTTTTTACTTTTTTTTTAACAATTACATCCTTTAGGCATCTCATTATAGGACAAAAATTTTTAAGTTTTCTAAGAGCCATATTTAAGTAACAAAGACTTTAATTATTAACTCCTAAAAGCTACCAGGACAAGGTAATTTTTTAAGGTCATTTAGTGCTAAAGACCTTTGGGCTTCAACTAAGTACTTGTTCTCACTGGACTTCATAAATCATATCAGGGCCAGGTTTTCTGCACAGCCTTATAAATGGTTAGGCATTACTTTTTGACCTTCTGCAAAATTCTATCAATGAATAGTTTGTGTCTAAGTTTCAATGTCCTCTTTTTCCTCTTAAGTTGACATTTAAATGTTACTAGTTTATCTATAACTAATGGTGACAGCAGATATCGACTACTAAACTATTTTCCTTTTCTCAATCAGTATCAGACAGACCACGTATCTGTGTGTGTGTGCGTGTGTGTGGTGTGTGTGTGTTAAGTGTTGTGGTAAAATACCTGTTCTTTGGCTGAGAAATTAGGTTTTTTTAATCCTCTTAAAGAGACAACCAAATTCAACCCTCAGAGATGGCATTATTTCATAAATGATCATTTAGGTTAAAAGAAAAGAAGGTATCTGAGTAGACCAGAGAGAGGTTTTCAAAAAAAGGCTGAAACACTGACCTCGAGCTATCTGCACTTCAGACTGGGAACACCCCTTTTGGTATTGCCTTCAATGGTCTGGGGCCTAGGTTTTGATGGACACTCAAAACAAATGCACCTATTCAAACATTTGCTCATATCTGAATAAGTATCTTGAGTACTCAAGTGCATTATGGAATGCAATTAACATGCTTTGATTTTGAAAAATCCCAGGAAAGGAAAAGAATGTAAATAAAAGAATGGAATGAATACACACACACACACACACACACACACACGTACACACAATTGGACATTATGGAATCAGAAGTATGAACAGAAAATATACAAATAAGATTAAGTTTATACATACAATAAACACTAGCCCATTCATAAATTCTCCATGAAGTAAATGGGAAGCAACTGTTTTCTATTCTCATTTTACAAACAGGAAAATCAAGGCATGAAACAGAAGAGTAACAATGTGGGGGGAAATTTATGGGTCTACAAAAGTAATGATTGAGTAAGAACACTCAGCTAGTCTCCTGATGTCATAATCTACTGTTCTAATCTTTCCTTATCACATTAGGACCTCATTTGTTCTTCCTACCTGTTCTTCAGGAAATTTGTGAACTACCTAGTAACCAGCATAATATATAATTATTATTTTCATGTGTACAGAATAAAATTTTAAGCAGGTGTGAAAGATGGGGGAGAAAGAGGAAAAAGACATGGTCTTTGATTTCCAAGATATACGTGTGTGTGCATGCACGTGCGTTTTGCGGGGTGGAGGAGTAGTGAGGGAAGGAATATACTGGAAATCTTTTTGGAAACAGATAGGAATGAATTAAATTTGCTTTAAATTAGGTGGCATAGGGGCGCCTGGGTGGCTCAGTGGGTTAAAGCCTCTGCCTTCGGCTCAGGTCATGATCTCAGGGTCCTGGGACTGAGCCCCGCATAGGACTCTCTGCTCAGTGGGAAGTCTGCTTCTGCCTCTCCCTCTGCCTGCCTCTCTGCCTGCTTGTGATCTCTCTCCCTCTGTCAAATAAATAGACAGTAGATAGATAGATAGATAGATAGATAGATAAAATAGGTGGCATAGATGCAGTCCAATATCATAGAGTGAGAAAAAATACACACTTTATAAATTTTGTCTTTTGTCTTTTAATGTTTTAATTCACATGGCACTGAGTGCAGCAGCAGTGAAAAATCAACTAAAATATTTAGATTTCATTGAGATAGGCAGGCACATTCTAATTCTAAAATATTAGTTTATACTGTTAGCAATACATGCTGCAACTAATAATGAAAGGAAAAGTACTACTATGGTATCCTCTGGTTGCTCAAACATATCAGAGTTTAGGCAGAAGTAAATGCTAAATACTACTCTCAAGTACAGCTTAAGATCTCTGTGGGATTAATGTACATTATTAATTTTTTTTAAGATTTTATTTATTTATTTGACAGAGAGAGAGAGAGAGATCACAAGTAGGCAGAGAGGCAGGAAGAGAGTGGGGGGGGGGGAAGCAGGCTCCTGCTGAGCAGAGAGCCTGATTCGGGGCTTGATCCCAGGACCCTGAGATCATGACCTGAGCCGAAGGCAGAGGCTTAACCCACTGAGCCACCCAGGCGCCTCTGATGTACATTTTTTAAAAGGTCACAAATATTATGAAAATCAGTGGAACCATAAGTTTCTAAGCAGAATGTGACTATAATTTAAGCATAATTGTGAAGACCACATGACACTTAAAAGTGAGTAATAATTTGCCTATGGAAGTTTTGATTGGACATATACCCTAAGTGCTCCTTTCCTGAAATCACAATGGCAGAGTGGAAAGTTATTATGTGAACAATGGAAAACAACTGAATTAAAATGCATACTAGACTCTAAAAAGAAAAATGTTATTTTGGAAAAAATAGGCTCTGAGAAATGTCCATGGCAAAGTTGGTTAGGTACTAAAACCATAAAGATTCCAAAAGCAAGAAGGTAAAGTATGTTAACTCCTTTCTGGAATGAAAATTTAGATAGCCATTTAAAATAAATCCAGGATTTTAAATAGGCCACGTTATAGTTAAATATACCAATGCCCTACTCAAATAGAAATCAAATATCTCTCTATCACAGCTAAAGTTGGTCTCTTAGAAAACATCCAAACAATTTGCTAAGTCAGCTACTAATTATCTTTATGAGGTTTTAAATATGATATTATCCTTAGACAACCTTGTTCATCTTTATTTAGGAAAAAAAAGACTAAAGGTAGAACCGAACATATATGTCATATTATTCTTACTTTATCATGCTCTGTTGATAAACTGTTCCTTTGGGAGAAAGAATAAGAGCTTAATATAAACCAAAAATGACGTCCTTCAAACACTGAAAACCTAAATGTAGCTTAAATACGGACATCCTGTGTTTATACTACATATCTATTTTACAATAAAATATTCTTTGGCATTCAATTAAAATATATATCATTCAAATAATGAAAGATTAGAATATGCATAATCCTTCATATAATATCTGTATATCATATCTAGCATATTGGCTAGCTCACACTTAAAACATTTGTTATCTTCTACCTTATGTACATATAAAAATAAACACACATTTTAATGTGATATATTCCCAGCAATATAAGACATACAACTCATATTTTGGGGGAGGAAGGATTGATCGTTTTGCTTGTTCTTGCAATTTGAGATTAAGATAGTCTTTTAGCATTAGTCTACACAAATACTACACATGTGAACATTAAGAAAAAGCAAATGTCTTTAATATACAACCTGAAACATTCTCAAGTTTATATGGAGCCTCTACATAATCAGTAGGTCAGTCCTCCCAAAGTGAAATCCAAGCAAGATAACCTATTAAATAATGAAAAGTCTAGTGGACAGAGTGATTATAAGTACCCGGAGGCCAGGGACCATGTCTTGTATTCTACATTCCGTCCACATCTAGCATGGCGCCTTGCATACGATAGATACGTAATAAATACTGGCTGTCCAAAACAAACTCAAACAGCCCAAATCCTGGTTTTACTTCTACCGCTGACATTTTTTAAAAATGAAATAAATATTCTGGGGAATGTCTAGCCTATGACTCATTCCATCTCCCCTCTTAGAGCTACTGACCACAGTACAGAGAAGAAAGTCTGGGCCTGCCACTATTTTCATCTCATTTCTATTATATATGACCTTTTCTCCTTGTCTATAGCTGATTGGATCAAGGGTAAACTCATGATTCAAACAAAGGCAATGAGAACATCTCACATGCAAATTTGAAATTAGAGGCACAAAACCTGATATTTGGAAACTAAACATGTCAGTGGGGCAATGTATTAAAACAAAGGATCAGCTGAGTTTCTCACAGCTAACTCAGTTCTTTTTTTCTGAGGGTAGCTGCACAACTATTCCTTGAATTCTGAGAGATCTCTTACATTCTTAAAGAAAAATTTCACTTTTGAGTAATAAGTAATAGAAATGAACTAAAATTTGTTTAAGTGGAATCTAGGGCAAGTCATTTCTTTTTATAGGTATTACAACACATGAAAAATATTAGATGTACTCTTTAAAGAAGCAAGGTCCTTAGATAAGTTAATCCAAACTTTCTCTGAATCAGGAATTTCTTTGACAGCCCTCTAAGAAGTAGCTCATGCTAACTATTTTTGAACAGAAGAAGCCAGCTCTAATTACCAGGTCCCTTTCTAGAAAGAGCTAAAAATCCACCTTCCTGTAACTTCGATCCAGTGGTCCTAACACTGTCTTCAACAGAAATTTAAATAAATATACTCTGCTTTCTATGTGCTAATCTTCTAGCTTTTCCAAGAGAGATGCCCTATTAACCCCTTATATTCACTCTCCTCCAGGTTAAACTTCTCCAGTTCATTCAATTCTTACCCATACTTGATAAGACACTTGATAAAATACTTATCAAGATAAGATACTTGATTTCTGTCCCCAGCTAGGACATGTCACCACTAAAGGAACTCTGCATCCAGCTCCCCCATTTGGGAAGAAAAGGCATGGAAAAAGTGCCTCTATGCCCAGAAAACATTTGTTTTATGGACAATATTATCCCAGCTAGAGACAAGGGAACTGATAGCAGCCTAATTTCAAACCATCAATAACAAAACTTGATATTCCCTTCAACATTTCCTTCCATATCCACGGGTCCATCCACTGTGTCATGCTGCCATGTTTTTCCCACAAAATTACTTTCACCAGTCTGTAGAAAGTATGCCTAAAGCACTGAGGCATTTGTATGTCCTGATCCAGTTTCTAAGGCATAGCCAGCTCTGATTGAGGTATAGTAGGTAGTACCTCTCTCAGAAGCATTTTCTTTTTAAAGGCACACTAGCATCTGGTACTAAGTCATCTCATGGCACAGAAACAAACGGAGTATTCAGGAGAAGCAATTTCAGAATGGCAGTGCAATGATCTTTAAAAAGATCTTAGGAAAAATCTTGTTGCCCATTCATAAAAGCAACAAGAATGCTGGCAAATGTCAAAATCAATTCTTTCAGAACTTTAGAAATTAACCAAAGGCTTGCAACAATCAAGAATTTACTGGGTGATCCAGCTATTCCCACTTAGGTATAAACCCAAGAGAATTGAAAACATGTCCATATAAAAACTTACACATATCCATAGCACCATTGTTCATAATAGCTAAAAAATGGAAACAACCCAAATGCCTTATCAACTGATGAGTGAATAAATAAAATGTGGTCTATCCATACAGTATAATATTTGGCAATGAGAAAAAATAAAGTACTGATACATACTAAAACATGGATGAACCCCATGCTAAGTGAAAAAGGCTAGTCACAAATGGTCACATACTGTATGATTCCACTTATATGAAATGTCCAGAATAAGCAAATCCATAGAGACAAAAAATAGATTAGTGGTTGCCAAGGTCTAGAGAGTAGGAGAAATGGGGAGTGACTACTAAAGAATGTAGAGTTGCTTTTTAGGGTGATGAAAATGTCCTAAAATGTTCCAAAATTAGGGACACCTAATATTGGATGGCTCAGTTGGTTAAAGTCCAACTTCTGATTTCAGCTCAAGTCATGATCTTAGGGTTATGAGATCAAGCCCCACATTGGGCTTCACCAACTTAAGATTCATTCTATCTCTCTCCCTCTGCCCCTTCTCTCTCTCTCTTTCTCTCTGTCCCTCTCAGAAATAAAATAAAATCTTCCAAAATTAGATTATTGGTGACGGCTGTGCAACTCTGTAAATATACTGAAATCACTAGATTATAAATTTAAAGTGTTATAAAAAGTTGTTATTTAAAAATGAATTTTCACTGATCTAGAAACTGCTCCCATGTTTTCTCACTTTTGTTTCTTTGTATCTTTCCTCTGCCTGGACCGCATTCCCTTTTACTTCTAACTACTGTAATCAGACCTATTCTCTAAGAGCCCATCCAAATGCTACCCTTTCCACAGAATCTTTTCTGATCCTCCCAGAGTGACTTTTTCCTTTGGACTTCCAGTATACTTTCTCATGTTTTAGCTGATCTTAAATATGTTAGCTTTAACAATTCTTTGTGAACATTTTTTATCTTAGATACTTAGATCCCTGGGATCAAGGTTCATGCCTTCTTTGTGTAGATATGCTGTCAGTGTGTAGTAGTTTGCTCTTAACCTAGAAGGTAGTCTCACAATGTCTGGTGAATGAGTATGCTTTGCCATATAAGTAAACAAAATATATTTAATCACCTTTATACAACAGTCTAATAGTTTCCATTTTTTCCTGTGTTGTTTCTTTTTAGGAACATACAATATATTCTTGAAGAATTAATCATCTGAAAATTTTCATGTCATGTTTCACATCAAATGTGGTCTCTATTTTAAGTCTGTTTTTCAATGCTTTTCCCTTAATTAAAACACTATACACACAAACACACATATGTATATATGTATGTACAGATACATACATGTATGTATGTATATATACAAATGTATGTATGTATATGTGTGTGTATATATATCCTCCAGAAAAATGGAAAAGCAAGAAAAGTGAAAAGTTCTAAAATTATTTATATTATCTATCCAGCAAAAAGATTAACACTTTTCTGTATTTCCTTACATATGTTTTTCAATACATCATTAACAGTTTGAGATCCCAAATGTATGTACAATTTTATAAATTTTCCCTTGCCCTTAATTATGGCATGTTTCATCATGCCATTACAAATTCTTTGCAAACATGAAATTCTTTTCTATAACTAAACTACCATTTTTCTTAATTCTCATACTAAGTAGCTTTTAAAATTTCACTATTATGTATATGACAATAACTTACTTAGTGAATAATCTTTCTGTATGTTTTATGATACTTTTGGAATATACGGCAAGTCAATAGATTGATGTGACCAGGTCCAGAAGAAGAAACATTCTTTACAAAACAACATCCATTAGCTTTTCTTTTTTTCTTTTTTTTAAAGTATAATATACAATATTATATTAGTTTCAGGTTTACAACATACTGATTCAACAATTTTATACATTATTCAGTGCTCCGCATAAGTGTAGTACCTGTCACCATATGTTATTAGAGTATTATTGACTGTATTCCCTATGCTGTACATTTCACCTCCATGATTTACATATTTTTTAACTGGAAATGTGTACCTCTCAATCCCCTTCATCTATTTCACCCATCCTCCGCCTGCCTCCCCTCTGGCACCCATCAGTTTGTTCTCTGTATCTGAGAGTCTGTGAACTCTCAGAGTTGGTAGGTTTTTGTTGTTGTTGTTGTTTGCTTCTTTGTTTCCAGCTTTTCTTTATCATAAAAATTGTGTATAATCTCTAAAGAAAAAAAACTTTTAAATATATAAAGTTTATAAGAAAAATCACTTACAACTGGTATATGTGTTTCAAGTGTTCTCTATCAAATACATGAGATCATGTTTTATGCAGGTTATTTTCCTGTCTTATATTTTTTTAAGATTTTTAAAAATTTATTATTATTATTTTTAAAGATTTTATTTATTTATTTGACACAGAGAGAGAGATCACAAGTAGGCAGAGAGGCAGGCAGAGAGAGAAGGGGAAGCAGGTTCCCCACTGAGCAGAGAGCCCAACATGGGGCTTGATCCCAGGACTCTGAGATCATGACCTAAGCCGAAGGCAGAGGCTTTAACCCACTCAGCCACCCAGGCGCCCCCAAAATTTATTTATTTGAATGAGAGAGAGCACACAAGCAGGGTGAGTGGCAAGAAGAGGGAGAGAGAGAGAATTAGACTCCTTGCTGAGCAATGAGCCTCATGTGGGACTCGAGCCCAGGACCCCGACACCATGACCTGAGCCAAAGGCAGTCGCTTAACCAACTAAGCCACTCAGGTGCCCGTAACATAACTACTTTAAAACTTTATTAAAAGTTTTTGTAGGGGCAGATTTTGTAATCAAAATCTGCAGAGCATCAGAGTTCTTGGATACTTATATCATATAAAAATGTTTGTATATCAATAACCATTCATCCCCCGAGGGATTTATTAAGGGAATGAGGAGGATCACTTCCAAAATCATCTTATGAGACTAGCCCTACCCTCATACCAAAACAAGAGAAGGACACTACAAGGAAATAACATTGCAGGCCAATATTTCTAATGATCTAGATACAAAAATCCTCAACAAAATATTATAAAACCAAATTAATATTAATATTAATTAAATTAATATTCACTAAATAAAACAATATTAACATTGTTAATTAATTAATATTGTTAATTAATTAATATAAATAATTAATATTGATAATTAATATTAATTAAATTAATATTAATTAAATAAAAACAATATTAATATTAAAAGAATCATATACAGTAATTAAGTGGGATTTACTCCAGGAATGTAAGGATGATTCAACATCTGCATATCAATGAATGTGAAATACCACATGAACAAAATGAAGGATAAAACTCATACGATCCCATCTCAATCATAGGATGCAGAAAAAGCATTTGACAAAACTCAACATCCATTCATGATAAGAACTCTCAACAAGTTGGATATTGAGGGAATGTACCTCCACATAATAAAAGGCCATGTAGAACAAGCCCACAGCTAGTATCATACTCAATGGTAAAAAACTGAAAGCTTTTCCTCTAAGATCAGGAATGATACAAGGACGCTTATCTTCAGTTTTATTCAATATAGTAGTGAAAGTCCTAGCCAATGCAGTTAGGCAAGAAAATGAAATAAAAGGCATCCAAATTAGAAAGGAAGGAGTAAAAACTGTCTCTACTCACAGATGACCCGATATATACAGAAAACTTTAAAGACTCCACCAAAATAAAACCATTAGAATTAATAAATAAATTCAGTAAAGTTATGGAGTACAAAATCAATATACAAAAATCTGTTGCATTTCCATATAACAATAATGAACTATCAGAAAGAGAAATCAAGAAACAATCTCATCTACAATTGCATCAAAAAGATAAAATAGGAATAAATTTAACCAAAAACATAAAAGAGCTATATGCTGAAAACTATAAGACATTGATGAAAGAATTTGAAGAAGACACAAATAAATATAAAAATATTCCATGCTCATGGGTTGGAATAATTCATATTCTTTATATGTCTGTACTACCCAAAACAAGCTACAGATTCAACACAATCCCCATCAAAATTCCAATGGCATTTTTCACAGGAATAGAACAATCATAAAAATTGTTTTTATGAACAAACAACAACAAAAATAATAATAAAAAAAACACAAAAGACCCTGAATAACCAAAGCAATCTTAAGAAAGAAGAACAAAACTGGAGGTGTCACATCCTCTGATTTGAAACTATATTACAAAGCTATAGTAATCAAAATAGTATGATACTGGCAAAAAAAAAAAAAAAACAGACATATAGATCAAAAGAAAAGAATAGAGAGCCTGGAAATAAACCCATACAGATATGGACAATTAATTTAGAAAAGGAACGAAGAATATACAATGAAAAAAGGACAGTTTCCTCAATAAATGGTGCTGGGAAAACTAGATAGCCACATGCGAAAAAGGGAAAAAAAGAAACCAGACCACTTTCTTACAACATATACAACACAGAAATTAACTAAAAATGGATTAAAGACTTGAACATATGACCTAAAACCATAAAAATCCTGGGAGAAAAACATAGGGGGTAAGCTCTTTAACATAAGTCTTGGCAATGATTTTTTGGATTGACCCAAAAAGCAAAACCAATAAAAGGAAGAAAGAAAGAAAAGAAAAGAAAAGAAAAGAAAAGAAAGAAAGAAAGAAAGAAAGAAAGAAAGAGAAAGAAAGAAAGAAAGAAAGAAAGAAAGAAAGAAAGAAAGAAAGAAAGAAAGAAAGAAAGACCTGTGATTTGTTCAAGATGTAAGGGATGTTAGACATCATCTAGACTAATGCCTTCATTTATAGATATGGAACCTAAGACCCAAAATCATTATATACGTAGGTAAGGAGTTTTCACTTGTTAGTTATTACTAAACTGTGGAATTTGGGGAGATTATTATAATACACTATTACCACCAATACCCAACTGGCTCTCCAAACTGATTATAACTTAAAGGGGAAAAAGTATGCTCATTACAACTAAAGATTGGTTCAAAATGTCATCTTATGATATACTGATATAATTGAGTACTATGCAATTGAAAAAAAGAATGGGGAAAATCTAATGAAATGATACAGAATGATTTAGGGATATATTAATAAGCAAAAAGTACAGAATATCTATAGTATGCTACATTTGTGTAAGAAAGAAGAAATTTAAAAATGGGAATGACATAGAAGGAAAGGGAGGTGATTCTTTTTTTGTACAGCTCTGACTTTTAGAAACTTTACATGTTTTACACACACATACGCACTCAATTAGAATGGAAGAAAATTCTAAAATGAAATATAAACAGAAACAAATGAACAAAACTCATATTTCAAATGAATAACACAACTACACTTGGTGAAGGGATACAAGAGGATAGAGAATGGAAACCAATCCAATAACTTATAAACACAGTATTTGCAGTATTATAACACAACCATATTTATTAGGCTAACAGAAAAATAACACTCTAAACAAATACTGAATGCTACTTTGTAGGGTTTCTTTTTACAGATGTACGGGCTAACAATTCTCAAACTACTTTCTTTGTATCCTAGGATTGAGTAAATAAGTAAGTGCATTGAGTATAATGGAGCTGGCTTCTCACTGTCAAAGATAGGAGCTAAAAGTATGGAAAGGAAGCATGATAGAATGAACATTATTGTGCTGAACTGGAATTGAAGTTATCACTGGGAATGCATAGTTTCTCATAGGAATAAAGACAAATTATCGCTTTTGTGGTATTACTGCTCAAAATATATAACTTGAATCTAATCATAAAGAATCATTAGACAAACCCAAAATAAAGCTCTTTTTATAAAACAGGCCTGTAGTCATCAAATACATCAATGTTGTAAAAGACAAAGAATGACCAGTAAACCATTCCAGAGTAAAGGAGAGTAAGAGGCATGGCAACTGAATGCAACATATAATAGGGATTTAAATTTGCTATAAAGGCTGGTATTAAAACAACTAAAAGAATCTAAATAAGGTCTATAGACTAGATAAGAGTATTACATCAATGTTAATTTCTTGATTTTAATAACTGTATCATGGCTAATAAAAGATGGTCCTTGTTTTTAGGAAACATACATGGAAGAATTTAAGGATAAAAAGACATCATGTCTCTAGTTCCAAAATGGTTCAGGAGAAAAAAAAGTGTGTGCATACATGCATGTGTATGTGTGTAAAGCAACTGTGGTAAAAATTAACATCTGGAGAACTTAAGTGAAAGATATTATATTAGAATTCTTTGTATTATTTTTCCGACTTTACTGTAATATGTCAAAATAAAAGGTTCAAAAGCTAGTCCTGTTCACTGCTGCAACCTCAATGTTTAGAACCTGGCAGAGAGCTGGTATTCAATTAATATTTGCTCAACAGATGAAACCTCACTATTAAGTTATAAACTCTAAATTCAAGTTAGAATCAAATTTCTGCCTCCTTTCCCCATGACTGCAAATATATCTAATACTCAGAAAAGCAGACTCCTGAAAGGAAGGAACTCTAATTTCTACTCTATTAAAAAAAAAAAAAAAAAAAAAAAACATTTTTCCCACCTTTGATATGTGTATTTGTGAATAATCTATCAGCCTAAATGCTAATATTACCCAATGCACACATACATAAGCCTGATGTCAGAGTAAAGTGAGATCAACACTTACCAAGAAAATTATATTAGGGTATTTGTCAAAGATAGTGAACTTTTGAAGGAGACGAAGCATTTAAAATAACCTAAGAGATCTAAGGACCCTAATCAGAGTTATTCGAGATAACAAATCCAGGTACACATAGGAAAATTAGTAATAAAAGATACTCTATGAAATATCCAAAGGTTCTTTCTTCTTGACCAGAGCATCTG
Source organism: Nasua narica (assembly GCA_028533885.1). NCBI lineage: Eukaryota > Metazoa > Chordata > Mammalia > Carnivora > Procyonidae > Nasua > Nasua narica. Next base: position 97,857,553 of record CM052797.1, on the reverse strand, counting down.
ACTTCAATATATAAGGACTACTGATGGTACAGCCATCAGTTAAATAATCTATAGCTGGAGAGGAGTAATCATCTCTGGAAAAACCATTTTATCTTCTTATTCTCTATAATTCATTCATTCCATTATTTACCAAGGCAATTTATATTTATTGAGCACTTACTACATGCTAGGTCCTATGCTAGCATTCTGGTGGCCCAAAACCCTAGAAGTCAGTGGCTCATATAGACAAGTTCTGCTTGATTCATGCATGCTTTCATCCCAAAGAACAAAGCAAAGATAGGTAGACAGCTTATTCATGTCAAGAATTGGCCTAGTCATTCTTAATAAATAGTTCCATACTTTTAAGTTTCCAAAACAAATTTCAAGAGCCCAACACGGTCTTTCAGAACTATTCAGGGGCAGACAAATAGCCTTTTTCCCCCTAAAACTATACTCTGAAGATCTAAAGTAAGAGAATTCCTCCAGCTTCCCAATTCTGAAAAGACCATTCTACTGGAGAATTAATCAATATATAAATGGCAGAGCCCACAGCTCAATTCTTTCCAACTGAATGGGCAGTGGATCTATTCCCTTTTTCTGTGGATGAAGATCAAGCCTAGGTAGTTTAAATATAAATATGGCTACCTGTAAAACTAACGGGTGATAAGACAGAACAAAAAGGGCAGAAAAAGGTACATTTTGGTGTCCATATGACGGGGACACATGAAATGAGACAGGGGAGTGAGACAGATGAAAGGAAGACCCCAAAATAGTTAAAGAGAAAAGGGATTTAGAAATGACTAGAGATAATGAAGCAGGAGTTAGGAATAAGGAAAGAAAAGTCTGAATGGAAGGAGTGTTTAAAGTTAGTGGCAATGAAGCCAACTGCAGGAGCCCCTCCTCTTATTCAATGGCAAGTTAGTTCATTGCACCTAAGGGTAAGTTTATCAGTAAAAAGAAAAAAAAAACACTACTTAAATTCCATCTAAGATACAATGCACAGTGCTTGGCACATAGCATATGTTGGATAAATTAAATGTTAATTATCACTGTTATTGCTAATTAATAGCAGCAGCTGAAGAAATAAACCTTGATGATGTTACCCAAGCTGGACTTAAGAAGAAAATTAAGACATTTCTGGTATAAAATTCCCTAGATGTCACAGTTATTTCTTCAACATGATAGTTAATGTCCTAATTGCCCTAGAGGCTGAAACAGAGTGAAATGCAGAGAAACCCAATCTTTCTGTCGTGTTCAGTGGAGTTTGGAGTATGTAGTTTTGTTATTATGATTTGCCTACCTGTTTGTGTACCATTTACAATTCACTATTCAAAATGTCTTAAACCTTAAGAGTTTTCTTCTTAATTTTGAAAGCTAGTGAGTTAATCCTATCATGTTCCTAAAAACTGAGTTATTGAAAAAGAAAAATGTCATTATATGTATTTGTATGTAACTAAATAAGCTTGGTAAATGCTTAGACACACAGTTTGTTCACATGGATATCTACAGAGATGGTAAGAAAGGGGGTTAAAGGGGGTTAAAGGAGGAAGGTAAACTTCCTTCTACAAAAAATTAAGCATTTTAAAAAGCTATTCGTGGAAAGCAGCATGGCAGATGTCAGTGTGTGTATGAACAGAGATGCCTAAAAAGACAGTCACCAAAATGTTAATAACTTCTTTTGGTGATAGGATTTCAGGTACTTTTTATTTCTTTATATTTTTATGTAGGAAAATGTTTTATATGAAAATATATTACATAATATTAAAAAATAAGTTCTTTTCAATATGTGTATCAAAAAATAGCACTTGAGCACACTGGTAGATTGATAAGGCTTTCAAAAGGAAAGAAGAGGAATTTGATGGAAGGAAGTGAAGATAATAGTTCAGTGATTTTAAATATAAAGGAGAAGTAAAGGGAACAAAGCTGGAGAAGAAAAAAGAAAATGAAATGTTTTTGAAGGGCATCTGCTTCATGATGATAATGAAGAAAAAGGAGACAACATTCATTCAATCTTTATCATGGTTTCATTGATAAAAAATTTATAATCTAGTTAGGGAAAAATAACTTCAATAATGACATAATTTCATCTATCTAATATGGTATATAAGTGGAGTAGAGAGAAAGGAAAGACCTAGGTGGACTGAATTAGGAAACACTTCTTAGAAGAAATAGAACTTGAGGATTTGAAAAATACATTAAACACTGAAGTAAGGACTTTCTAGTTCTGTGAAAAAATAAGATCAAAGGTAAGGTCTACAGGCTGAAATGCATACCAGTGGACTTCAAAGGTAGCTTCATGTGGGAAGCAGAAAATAAAAGTATCTGGTGGGAGTATCCAGGTTAGAGAGAGCCTTAAAGGACAAGCTGAGAATTCAGGATTGATGCTCAAGGCATTCTTGAGCAGAGCAATGACAAGAAAGGAATGTTCTAGAAAGATAAACCTGGGAGTGGTATGTAAGAGAGTGAGCAGTGAGGGAAGAAGGAAAAGGGCAAGGTAGGAGGCTATTGGGAGCAATGAAGACTTGGATTCCTATCTTGGCTGTGGTGATAGATACACAGGAGAAATCCAAGAGATACATTGAAGGACTATTTGGAAACTCCTGCTATAAAATCTCAAAGTCTTAATAATCATTCCAAAGAGACCTTGAGCTCTAGGAGGCACAGATCATCAGCGCCTGGGAAATTTGGAGTTGTTTGTAATCTAGAAGGTGAAGGAAAGCGCAAGGAATGACTCTGAAGGGAATATGGAGAAGCCTTAGGTGTTAGCAGAGGGGCAGGGACACTGAGTTGGCTAGGTTTTCTGGGGCAAGCATGAGCGCCATCTCTGTGTGCTCCAATGAGTCCTGGAACCTTACAGGACATGCTGGCCTGGCCCAGGCTCCAAGTAGCATCTCTAACAGCTAACAAAATGTCCAAATTGTTGATCCTTGATTCAGTTCTATCATATAAGCTCTACCTAGGCTGATCTTAACCTCCTAGTAAATGAGTAAAGAATGTTTTGATTACTCACTATGTAGCTTAGCTATCTAAATATTGTAAAATTCAGTTACTCCCTTGTATATTTTATCTAGGTGTTGGAGGAGTGAACGCCCAACAAATATGTCCATATCATTTTCAAAGCAGCCTTCCTTCTGATAAGACTTCTTCACCATTTAGAACTTGTTGACATACTAAATGCTGTAGATAAGATTTCGGTTAAAAGTTTTTCATTCTTTAAAGAGGACAGGTTCCTTTTCCTTCCCTCTAAAATAAAACTTCAAAGAGCCAGTGAGTGGGACAGCAAGCAAGAGAATGAGTGAATGAGAGAAACAGCGAGTAAAAGAGAAAGCAAAAGAAAAAAAGAAAGAAGAAAGAGGAAAGAGAAAGAGAAAATGAGAAAGATGGAAAGAGAAAGAAAAAAAAGCCCAACATGAAAAATGTCTAGTTTTCTTTCCTGTGTGCATTTTCTCTATACAGTGGAGCCCACATAAAGAAGCAGACTCATTTATTAGACATTTCCTGAATCATAAGCTCAAAGCACAATAATATCTCCCCTCATGGTATCAATAAGAGGAGATAATATTTATAAAATACATAACATAGTGCCTAGCACATTGTAATTACTCAGAATGAGAATACAAAATAATGATCAACACAAACAATAGCAGGCCAAGACAGTGTTCATACAGCATGATTTCAATTTTATTAAAGTATACACACACACAAAAATCAGAAATATCCTAAAAAGTTAAGAGTCCTCAGCAAAGAGAAGGAACTTACCAAATTGGGAGAGAGTATTTGCAAACCATAGAGTTAATAAGGGGTTAATATCTGAAATATATAAAGAACTTCTACAACTCAATAGCAAAAAAACCAAATAATCCAATTAAAAATGACCTGCAGAGACATTTTTCCAAAGATATTTAAATGGTCAACAGCTACATGAAAAGGTGCTCAACATCACTAATCATCAGGGAAATGCAAATTAAAATGACAATGAGATATCACCTCACATCTGTTATAATGGCTATTACCAAAAAGACAAGAGATAACAAGTGCTGGTAAGGATATGTATGTGGGGTGTGGGGGGGAGAATCTTCGTGCACTGTAGTGGGACTGTAAATTGATACAGTCACTGTGGAAAACAGTACAGAGTTTCCTTAAAAAAAGAAAATCAAAATAGAACTACCAAATAATTTAGTAATTCCGCCTCTAGGTATACATCCAAGGGAAAGAAAATCTCTAACAGAGAGCTGCACCTTTATGTTCACTGCAGCATTATTCACAAAAGCCAAGACCTAAGAATCCATCAATGGATGAATGAATGAAGAAATGTGATATTGAGATAACTATCTATCCATCCATCCATCTATCTATCAGTAGGAATATCATTCAGCCATAAAAAGGAAGGAAATCCTGACATGTGTGACAACATGGCTGGACCCTGAGGGTATTATGCTAAGTCAAATAAGTCACACAGAGAAAAACAAATATTGTGTGAGCTCATTTTTATGTGGAATCTATAAAAAGCTGAACTAATTGGTGGCTACCAGGGGTTTGGGATGGGGGAGTGCTGTGAAGATAGTTAGTTAAGGGGTACCAACTTACAGTTTCAGGACAAAAAAAGTTCTGGGGAATCTAATGTATAACATGGTGACTATAGCTAATATTGCACTGTATATTTGAAAGTTGCTAAGAGAATATATCTTCTAAGTTCTTAGTACCTATACATACACAAAAAAACTACAACTATGTGAACTGATGGATGTGTTAACTAACCTTACTGTGGTTATCACTTCACAAGGCATACATACATCAAACAATCACACTGTTTGCTTTAAACTTACACAATGTTATACATATTATATTTCAATAAAACCAAGAAAAATGAATGTTATATTAATAAGTTGCACAACCATGAAAAAAGAGAAAAGAGTCATCTTTGGGTGATGGTGTTAGGTAGTTACTCTTTTTTCTTCACTTTTCCTCATTCTTTTCAAGTTTCTCACAACAAGCACATGTTTCTCTTATAATCATAATGCAAAAATATCTAATAGCAACAGGGTTTTTACAAAAGAGGGGCTGGGAAAGGGACTTACTGCCCCTGGTAAGTAAAGACGGAAAGAATTTTTTCTTCTCTCTCTGTTGAGCACCTTGGCTCCTTTAATGACAAGACCATATTTCATAAACTTTATTGTCCTTCTATTTGTTCCCTCTACTTCTTTGATAGTTGTCTACCTGCTATTCTTTCTTTTGCTCTCTGACCTTAAAGAATAAAAATTTTAAATGTACAGGAGCACCTGGGTGGCTCAGTAGGTTAAGCATCTGACTCTTGGTTCAGGCTCAAGTCATGATCTCATGGGTCATGGGATGGAGCCCCATGTCGGTCTCCGTGCTCAGCATGGAGTCTACTTGAAGGATTCTTTCCCTCTCCCTCTTCCCCCAGTTTTTAGTGTACAAAAAGAAAACAAAAATTAACCCTAAAGAAGCTTACTTCTAAGTAGAAATCCTATTTATGTAGATATATGACATACTATAATAAAAGTCTCCTGTAGTGAGCATATGATATGCTGTGACCTCTTAACATGGTAAAAAAATTGGAAATGTTATAACTTAAGAAACCTTGAAGAATCCTATTATCCTATTTTAACTTTTTAAAAATGACACATATTATAAGCCCTATACTAGAATGGAAGATCTTTTGTCCAATGAGCTGAAACTGGACCACAGCATAATTCTATCTGATTTGTAGAGAAATATCAATGATCAATTATTTCAATGATTAACCCCATTTAATACTGAACAAAGTGTGTAGATGGCTCTCAAGTTTTTTAGAAGCAATGTTCCAAAAGTCTACAAGAAGAACAAGCTATTCCACAGAACCTTTTTCTCTACAATGAGATACGGTATTCTGCAATTTCCACAGAAGAAAGCCAGAGTTTCTGCTGGTGCTGCTGTTAAATCTAAGGAGGAAAAAACTGACAAGAATTAAGATAGCCTCTGTGTCCAGACTTGAAGAAAGAATTACAATATTTATATTTCTAACATCTAATAATTTTAAGCCCTTGAATCTATAAGTCTTTTCTTTTTAAGCAATTTAAATCCTCATTCATAATGGTTTGCTTATCTTGCTATAACGGGCTGAATGTATCTCCCCACATATTATAGCCCTAACCCCTAATGTGATGGTATATAGAGGTGGGGCCTTTGGGAGGTAATTAGTTATGGATTAGGTCACAAAGGTAAGACCCTCATGATGGGATTAGCACCTTTATTAACAAGAGGAACACAGAGTTCTTGCTTTCTCTCCAGGCATGCACACATGCACCAAGGCAATGAATGTGGTGAGTACAGAGCAAAAACACTGTGTCTACAAGAAGGGAGAGCCCTCACCAAAAACTGAATCTGCAGGTACCTGGATCTTAGATGTCCCAACCTCTAGAAATATGAAAAGTAAATATCTGTTGTTTAATCCAGCTAGTCTATGGTATTTTGTTATAACAGGCTGAGCTATCTAAGGTGCTCTCTCTTCTCCTATCCCGTATTACACCTGGCTTGTCCGCCAGTCACTAATACCTACTGTAGGACAGTAATAAATACAGAGCTAAGGTATTTTTACACTATCGTTTCACATACTTATCATGAGAATGCTTTGCTCCTTGATGTTAGTTTCAACTGCAGAACATTTTATACTTCTCAAAAAAAAAACTTATAAAAACTTTTTATTATATGATCCCCATTTGTTTTCGTTTCCTGTAAGACAAATGGATTTGGGGCAGAAAATATTGTTCACCATTCCCAGATTACATATTAAGATATAGAATTAAATATCTTGGGCGCCTGGGTGGCTCAGTTGGTTGAGCAACTGCCTTCGGCTCGGGTCATAATCCTGGAGTTCCGGGATCGAGTCCCATATCGGGCTCCCGGCTCTGCGGGAAGTCTGCTTCTCCCTATGACCTTCTCCCCTCTCATTCTCAGTCTCTCGCTCTCTAATAAATAAATAAAAATCTTAAAAAAAAAAAAGAATTAAATATCTTCCCTCATACTCAAAAATTAACTGAATTAGAATCAGTAACAATTCTTTATTCAGCCTCTGCTGTGTAAAACCACTGTGGGAGATAAAAAAAAATATGAAACAAGAGTTTCCCTCAAAGTGTTCCCTATTATCCAAGGTATGCCCTCAACAATGCAACAAATCATTTTAATTTTCTAAAAAGTAATACCATCAGACTCATGGGATCCATCCTCCCTATCAACTTCACACAAATCATCCTGCTGGAACAGACTACAGTTGGGCAAAAAGTAAAATATCACAATGTTCTCACCAGTCACTGATAAGCACTCATTAACTGCATTATTACCAGTAAGAAAGGGAAGCACAGAGGGACAAAAAAAAAAAAAAGAAAGGTAGAGAAAGGGAAAAAAATATACGTTTACAAGTTGTCTGTTTTAAGATAAGACCAAGTCTTAGGACGGAAAACACAACTTTTTTTCTTATTCTGAAAGGAACATTTAGAATTACTTAAAGAAATATATGGAAAATTAGCCCAAATAAACCACTTTAGACCTATACCAGTATGGATCTCTAAGGGTGACCTAATACTCTCACCAGCGAAACCAGTGCCAGGATAAAGTCAAGGACCCAGAATAGTTCTTTTTGCTTCTTTGGCATTTTAAACAGTTTAAATAACACATGGATTAAAGGGGGAATAAAACCATCAACACTAGCCCAGTGATATGGTTATAACCTCTTGCACCCCACCATTTGAAACAAGAGTCTGCATCATTCTGTCCTTCTCCTTACATTGGTTTGTAGAATTTGAAACTAGAATTTCCCAGTACTTCCTACCAGTTGGTTTCAAAATAATTTGAACATGAAAATGTCCATGTAAATCTGTTTAAAATGCTTCTTCCTTCTCCTGCTAGATGCTTGACTGCACTGTTGTTTCTCAAGGAGACAGTGAGCAGTCATTCAAGATGCTGGCACTGCTTTCTCTGGGCCAGTTACAAAAGATAAGAGGCTGACAGTAGACAAGAAGAAACCTGCTTTAATCTTCATGCTATGTTGCAACCTCTTGGGCAATAAGAAGTTCAGTGCCACATTTAGCCATATCCTTCCCCTGTTCTGTAAGAAGTTTATGGTGGAGTCCTCATTTGTAAAGTCTAATCATGCTTCCTTCTTTTATAACCTTTTCTACAAACTGTAATGGAAGAGCTACCTCATGGCACCTTATATAACATAAGTCCTCTCAAGGTTTTGCCATCCTTGGTAATTTGGCTTTTGAACCAAAAATCTGCCCTATGCTTATTCTCCTGGGTTGTTGTTGTTGTTGTTGTTATTGCTATTGTGCGTGCGTGCGTGTGTGTGTGTGTGTGTGTGTGTGTGTGTGTTTATTCCAACTTATTTCTCCAGAAGAGGGCTGTTCTCTCTATTTACTTGTTGAAAGCTTTTTTCTAACATTAATTTTCAAATTAAGCATTGGCCCAAAGCTGCAGATCAGCTCTGCAACTTTTCTAAAGATTTGCAGATCAAGCCAGAAAAGTTGGGTCTGGTTTGCTTTTGTGGAAAAAGTGATACGGATAAAATTGGAAACTACTATTTAAAAATTCCAAGTTCCAAATTTGACTGAAAATATTTGGGGCTTGAATTCCATTTTTATCCCCATCTAAGAAAATGTTGGTACTAAAAACCTGTTTGTAAAGTTCCTAATATTTCTCAGTCATCAAATATCTTCCAAAACAACATTCTGATCAGTATAATGCCAATGAATCACCAATAAAGCAATTAAATTCCACCCAAAATACTCCTGTACTAAAATTCAAAGGAAAGTGCTTGGCAAGATGCATCTTAAGATCTGCCAAACCCCAAACATTTGAAAACAAATAATAACTCCAGGACGCTTTTCCAAGCCCCAAGAAGCCAATGGCCACTGCTCTTTGAGAATGCGTGTTTCTGAACATCTCCTTAGACTTCATAGTCTAAGCCCTTCAGCGTCAAAGGTCAAGAACCACCAACCAAAGAATTAATACGACTGAAGCTCTAGGTAAATAAACTTAAAACTCCAAAGCTCTGACAGATAGATTCTCACACAGTTCATCTGTTGAGAGATTTTTTTTTCCCCATTCAAGGAGCATTTTAGCTTTAGGATTACCTTTCATTCAGCAAGGATCACCTACATTCTAACTCTTGCGGTTATTACAGCAAATCATGGGGTGTTGAGAACTTGGCTTCCTCCATCTTAATAAAACAGTTCAAGTCCTAGAGGCAGTTAATCCTTGGAAGGCTTTGTGATCCCATCCCCTGACATGTTTGATAAATATGGAAATTGTAAAATGTTCTGACTTGTTAAAATTTTTTCAGCCTGCTTACCAGGCTCTTTGGCCTTAACATGCACAGAGTGCTGACTTGGCATGCCCGGAGGCCTCCATCACCTTCTCTGTTGTCTACACACTGACAACCCCTGAAGCATAAATAAGTCACCCTTCACAAAGAAATGTTTATCCTACACTCTGAGAGGGACTCTCCTTTTCTCAAGGAAACAAAAGTATGGCAAAGGGGAGGGAAGAAGGGTGTGTACAAAAAAATGTGGCAGAAAGGGGGGGGGGAAAACACCTCAATTCTAAATTATTGCAAAGCTGGAGACCATTAAAAAAATCTGGGTTGGGCAGGTGTGTCTACAGTTGGCTGAAAGACTCTAAACAAATGTTTCTTTCAGAGTCTGAAATGACTATGGTAAGAAACAAGCATTCCTCTCTGGTTTTCACTTTACAAAACATAATGAATAATATAGTTTTCTTTCAGTACCTCTTATACTTTCTTTCAGTACCTCTTATACTCAAGAAAATTAAATACTAGGATGACCTGTATATCTGGCCATCCGTGAGCAAGAAGGCAAGCTCCCGTGTCATGAGTAGGCCCAACTTCTATTAATCACAAATAACTAGTCATCTTGGAGATTGAATAAACAACTACATAAATACCAGAAAGAGGGACTGTAACTATACAAACTGGGTGTGGTGTCTAGAAACCCTGCAGACTCCTCCGGGCACAGTATTCACAGGGAAATTCTATGAAGAAACCACAGAGACAATACGCTGATGAAATGATGATGATGCACTGGAATACTTCAAAATTTATAGCCGGCTGTACTCGTCAGTCACAGCCATTCCTGATATTCCCAGATCCAACCGTCGAATTCCCAACACTTTGACTATTTCCAGAAGATTAACTTTATGACATCTCCTGAGGCTGCTGCTTCTATCAAACTTAGAAATGTGAGAACAATAGCAAGAGAGGCATGATGGGATGGAAATGGAAGCCTCACAGATGCAGAGGCAGGCAACCTTAATGAAAAGAAAAGCGAGCAGTAAAATAGATGAGTGGCACAGAGCTGGAGAGAGAAGTAAAGAAGCCAAGAGTCAGGATGGTATACATATTAAAATCATCCAAAAATAATTGGAAGTTAGCTGGAGCTCTGCAGATGGTTCAGACGGTTCTCAGGACCTAAGGACGTTTAGGGTAGGCAGAAAAAGGGCCACCAGGTCATTCCAAAGGAAAAGAACTTGGTCTGTGGATGCTGGGGAAGGAGAAAAGAAAAGAGTGAAAATGTTGACCTTTCAGTCTAGTCTTGTTACCCCAATTAAGAAAAGAAGGAAAAGGGCGTCTGGGTGGCTCAGTGGGTTAAAGCCTCTGCCTTCAGCTCAGGTCATGATCTCAGCTCCGCATCAGGCTCTCTGCTCAGCAGGGAGCCTGCTTCCCCCCCCCTCTCTCTGCCTGCCTCTCTGCCTACTTGTGACCTCTCTGTCAAATAAATAAATAAAATCTTTAAAAAAAAAAAGAAAGAAAGAAAGAAGGAAAGAGGACAAAAGATGACTTTAGGAGAGAAAATAATCAAAATGATGGAGAATATCCTCTCCTGCCTTCCCATCAACACCAAGTTTCTTAAACAGAGCTGTAGCTCAAAGCAGCAAGACATGAAGAAAATAATACTGCAGAGAGAAAAGGAGACCAGCCAAATCAATGACCAAGTCATCCATCTTCTGAGAGGCAGAACACTTTGGAGTCCAGATCAAGTCTTCCCAAACCTTAATGTGCATGAGAATCACCTGGAACTTGTCAAAATGTAGATTTTTGACTAATTTGTTCTAAAGTGGGGCCAGAGTTTTTGCATTTCCAACAGGCTCCCAGATAATGCTAGCACTGCAGGTCCACAAACCTAGTTGTGCTTAGCAAAGGTTAGTATGGATCTAGGTAGATTCTGGCTTGTCCCATGACCCTGGAGAAGTTACTTCTCTAATTTCTCAGTTTCCTCAATTTTTAAATGGAGGTAGCAATACCTACCTCATAAAGTTGCCATGAGGAATAAATAAAGCTATTTAGCCTAATGCCTCCTTATTACCACCACTAACAGTATTTTTCAAAGTGCAATACATATACCATTGGTGTTACAAGAACAAACTTGAAAGTTGTAATTTTGTTCATAGCCGCAATGGCCACAATAGCCAAACTGTGGAAAGAACCAAAATGCCCTTCAACAGATGAATGGATAAGGAAGATGTGGTACATCTATACAATGGAATATTATGCCTCCATCAGAAAGGATGAATATCCAACTTTTGTATCAACATGGACAGGAC
>CM052797.1:97800604-97845858 GCA_028533885.1 Nasua narica | reverse complement strand
AAAAAAAAAGAAAGTTGTAATTTTTAAGCAATATTTTCATAGGTATTAGAAAAAAAATTACTGTTACTTTAAACTCAAGATTTTATGGGTATTATCACCTAAGAGGTACATGGATATGACAAAAATTATGGGGGTGATACTCAACTGATAAAAGTTGGGAAATATCAATTAACACTGGTTACTAAATTTCTGAAGGGAGGGGCTTGACCCAATCATCCCATTATGCAGAGCAGGTGTGTGACAGAATCCTGACTGTATTTCAAAACCTTCTGGTCACTCAAGGCTAAGAAACCACACTTCAACCAAGTGATATTCTGACCCACACTTACTTGTATATATTGCATAGCTATGGTATCATAAATCATCAAACTATCCATAAGGCTAAGGAAAACAATTCCATTGAATAAAGCCATTTCCCTCTGATAGGTAAATTAACCAATCTAAACTACCTCCCGTAACTGGACTAAATAATAGAATTATGCCTCCAAGGAAGGAAAGCTATGATTTCATAAATCCAGTATTATAATGTTTCCTCTTTTCCCACAAACATTTCGTAACACCATTCTAAGGTAATTTGTGGCCAAGAGAGATGGATGTGGATGACTGAACACTTTACAAATTAATTTGTCATACTCTTTAACAACCTTTAGAGCTAAGACAGGAAGTCTGAAGTCATATAAGAGTTGGGAAAAGAGGCAGCATGTTTGTGAGTAGCATGGTTTTCAAAAGAGAACTATAAAAGGATTCCTGATGTATTTAGCATCTGATGTCTTGTATACTTGGAGCAATTAATCATTCTTACAATTCTGCTGTAGCTGGTCAATGGTTCTATTCAACCTAATGAGCAAAAATGAAAGTGAACACAGACATATGTCAGAACTTCACTCATTCATTTGTCCATGATGTGAACCACGTCTTTGCTGAATTGGATAATAGTTTCAAATAGTGGAAGAATATTTTCTAAGTTTTTTGTGCTACGCATAATATACTGACTGGAGACATGACACCATTTAAGTTTAATCTGCATTATTAACATCTTCTCCATCACTCTCTCAAGTCTAGACAATTAACAAAACAATAAATCAAGTTCTGCTTTGGGTTTGCCAATTTCCTTAGTGTTAATACTTCTCCTGTGACTGATTTCAAGTTGCCAACATGACCTCAGTGAACATGGAGTTGGAAGAGATGTGCATAGTATACACCATTACATAGTATTTTCAATACAGATGCAATAGACATGAATGATTTCAAAAGCATAGATAATAATAAAATGTGTAAAAAGAATGATGAAGTAATGAGTTTTGAGGATTTTTTCAATATAATTTTTTAATTGTAAGTTTATATAATTTAATTTGTAATGATAACCAACTGACACAATATCTAAAAACTTAATAATTGTCTCCTGTTAGCTTGTAGGGGCTGGCTTTAGCACACCACTCACCAAGAACCACATCCTACATGTTGTTGCTAATCCCACCAGATTTACACATTAATTTTGAGTTTTCTGAATTAGAAATCTCTTACAGAAATATGGTAAACCTCGTGTATTAGAGAAACAGCAATAAAAATAAACTGACGGATATTACAGTTAGATTTTTTATATACCCAAGTTTGTAGTTAACAACAGAAAATAGAAACAATAGAAATAAGCCACAAAGCCTTAAGGAAAGCAACTGACAAAAGCACCTTTGCATCTTGGAAGAAAGAAATGTAGGCAATAGATATTTGGGTAAAAAAGGACACCAGGTAAGAGTAAAGATATTTGCATCGATTTTCACAAATAAAACTGGTCAGAAAGACTTGATTTCCTAAGGGAACCAAAAATAAAAGAAATAACTGCTTACAAGGGAAACATAAATACTCTTTCTATAGACAACTACCAAATATAAATACTTTACATACCATCATTACATGCCAATACCAACTTTTTAATTTGTAAAAGATAAAAGAGGAAATTATAAGGAAACCCAAAGCTATTTCACTCATCCCATAGCCAAAATAAACTGCTCAGGGAATGAGAGAACTTATTCCACGAAATGGTCATTTATGATGTTAACTAGCACTTTTAAAGACTTTCAAAAACACATCTGCACTGCTCTCGTAAGTCTTGGAAAAACCAAAAGCAATTAACCTTTTCTCAGTCCCTTGGAAAAGTTCAATTAATCAGCTAATGTTAAAAAGGGTGAAAATACAGCCACCTTCCCTTTCACGGAGGACAGGCTTGTGTGAGCGACTTTCCAAAGCTGACTAGAATATTCTACAGAATTGTTTCTTTCAAAAGTAAGTCTTCAAAGCTGGGGGAAATGTACAGCACACACATTGTTTATCTCTACAAGATGGAGCATATGGAAAAATTTATAACTGTCAAGTGTTATTACACTGCAAAACAAACATGTGGACGTATACAACGGGGATAAATAGAGTGAGATTCGTTCACAAATTGGAGATGCTGGAAGCACATGGAAGAGTTTACAAAAATTGCAATGTTTAAGAGATCAGGGGGACAGTGGTGCTAAACTGGCTTCACAAAAAGATCGCATGCAATAGATTCCACGTTCCTTCTGAATGATAACACAGGTCTGGGCATGCAGGTTAATCTGAGAAGCAGCCCTTAAAGAAAAGGAAAGAAGAAAATAACTCCTGTCTTGTGTTAAAAATTCCAAATAAACATTATGAATACTCAAAAAAAACAGAAGTAAAATCATTAAAATCATAAATTAAATAACAAGTGAGTGATAAATATTATAAAGAAAATAAGTTGAAAAATTATTTTAACAAAATATTTATTATAAAGCAAAAAATTTAGTTTTCTTAAGAACTTTAATGGCTAGCAATATAAATTGCTGAATTCGGCATTTTTAAAATATAAGCCATTTCTGCAATGACTTTCAGGTAAAAAAGAAAAAAGGAAAAAAGGTACTTAATGTACATTTTAAAATGGAGAATTTTGCAGTTATCACTCCCAAATCCTCCTTTAATGTGGTCTAATATTAGAATATGCAGTTTTCCAAAAGTCCGACTAATGAAAAAAGAAATATTCCCCCAAATTTCTCAATATCAGCAGTGCCCTGAAAAAACAAACAAACAACAATAAAACCCTTCCTAAGTGGAGTGTAATGACAGAGAAGTATTCCCAAGGAAATAAAAGTATTCTCTGTCCGAAGCACACTTGCATTAAGTGCAGAGGCTGAAATAAGGCTCGATGTTCTTTCTATTTTCTTCAGTCCTCAAGTCATTACTTTAACAGGCAAAGAATAACTAAACAGCAAAACTTTGACGGAAGCACATACTTTCCACACACTCTAAGTGTCACAGGCCTGTTTAGAGAAAGGCCAAACAATCTATGGCATCTTAGTCAGAAGGGCTAGAATTAGATGTTTCTGACTAAGGAGACTATTTCTGCCATGACCATGGCCTCATTTTGTAATGTCAGTGAAGAGATTTATCTGTCCCTTGCTTGGCTTTAAAAATAAAGATAGAGCCACGTAACCTCTACTTAGCTTCCTAAAATATTGTGGCACGACAATAAATAATGCCCATAAAAGTTTTGATCTCTTCAGGGGAAATAAAATGAAGCCTGCCAGAGGCCAAGAGAGGTTTTAGAGGTTCCTGAGAGACCAATGTTAGGTCAAGGTAGAATACAAGGAACAGATAAACCACCAATCACTGGAAAATGCCTGTTAACCCTTCTTATTTACTTTCCAGGTAAGAATGGTCTTTGAAACTAAGCCCATAAACTGTCATCTAGATCATATCCAATTTCTACTTCTATTGTATCCACATATGCCATCACTACAAATTATTACATAAGAGCAGGTAAGAGACAACTGGAATAAAGACTCATAATTGGAAAACCCAAGAAAAATTTAGGGTTCTTGATTTCTAGGCCGGTTTTTCCTAACATTAAAAAAATGAGGAATTAGAAAGTTAGATTAAAAAAAAAATAGATCTCAGGCCTCTTTACAATCCCATCTGTTTCTCTCATGAGAAGTCATCAATATGGCTGCCAAGATTTCTTGGTGGGAAAATTATTTTGTAAGATGAAACAATTGCACTTAATTGAACCTTAGTTTCTGGATATATGCCAGAATTTACAGTTAAGTATTAAGGACTGGGGCACAATGGTTTCAATTGAATCTTCCCTCCAAAGGCTCTCATGCCTGCAATGCATATAATTCATATATTTTCAACTATTGTATATATATTGATGTCAACATTTACTTCTTTTTTCCCCTAAAAGTTTGATTCACAATAGCCACATTTCAAATACCAGATACTTACTAACATACTGTATGACAACAGAGCAGCATTCAGAGATTTATAATGTGACATAAAATCACACAGAGTAAAAAAGGAGAAAATAATGGAGTATATAAACAATCTTAGCAAAATTTCTACATCTTGACACAGCCTGTGTTTGCTCCACTGACTACAGTCTTAATCCTTAGGGTTTGAAATCTACCATATAACTAATCTTTAATCATTATCATCTTCTTTTTTTTTTTATCATTATCATCTTCTAAGAAAGAATGGTAGGCCACTTGTAATTTTTAGCTTGAATTCTTTTTTTTTTTTTTTAAGATTTCATGTTTATTTATGAGAGAGAGACAGAGAGAGAGCAGGGGAAGGAGCAGAGAGAGAGGAACAAGCAGTCTCTGAGCAGAGCTGGCAGCCTGACATGAGACTTGATCTCACCACCCTGAGATTATGACCTGAGCCAAAATCAAGAATAGGACGGTTAACCAACTGAACCACCCAGGTGCTCCAAACTAATCCTAATATTTTGTCTGCTTTACAAAGATACCTGAATGTGGCATTGTTCTCTTAGCCTATGTCATTAATAAATTGGTATCAGGATAATAACAAGAAGGCAATAATAATAAGAGTCCTTTGAAGACTGTGACCACCTTTATATGCTCTGTAATGGTAGACACAGCTCTACCAGATGGATGAGATCATGAACATAAAATATCATTTTTTAACTCTCACTTTCAAATTCATTTGATCTCTCTGAGCATAAGAAAGGGTGGTTTGCTGAAGACTAAATACCAAGTAAATTGCAGAATAGGGATTTGAGCCCAAGTCCATCTTGCTTCAAATGTCTGTGTTCCTTCCACTATACCATGGGGCCTCTCATCAAGGTACAATATTTTCTGCTTCTAGCAGAGGAAGACAAGGTGCTCTCAGTGTCCAGAATATCAGGGGCAGCTCCTGCTGTCCCAACCATTCCTAATACAATCAAGCAAAAGGAAGTGGGGGGATGAGGAAGCTGTGCTGATTGTTGTTCCCTATCTAATTCTAGAAATATTTTCCTCATAGAAATAGACTTAATTTCTTAAATGGCAACTGGAATCCTCATTCTGAAGTGTTGAAGTTCTAAAATAGTAAGGAGGTAAGCTTTCCTTACATATTAGTTCTCAACAAGGGACGATTAATGTTATATTTTCTTATTTACATATCCTACCGAAGAATATAACTCAGAATCTGTCTGTGAGAAAGTAATTCTTCACTTTTTAGAGATGTATATTAATTCTCCTTGCATTAGTTCATGTTTTCACAGAGTATCTGAGCATGTGTATAAAACGTAAGATCTCACTTTGAACACTTGAAAACTGACATCCTGCCAACCTTCTTAATAGACAAATACCTTGTTATTTTTTAAAAATAAAGAAAAAGAAAAAAGTCAGGTCCTGAAAGTAAGAGATAAAAGGATGAAATCCATGAATATAAACTCCTAAGCAGTTTAGTATATGTATATGTGCTGCCAAAGAGAGCACAGCAGTTTAATTTATGTAAGAGGAAAAGGTAAATTAAATTATTAGAATTCAA
Organism: Nasua narica; assembly: GCA_028533885.1. NCBI lineage: Eukaryota > Metazoa > Chordata > Mammalia > Carnivora > Procyonidae > Nasua > Nasua narica. Next base: position 97,840,029 of record CM052797.1, on the reverse strand, counting down.
AAAAAATCAGAGATCTTATTGCAACTAGGAAGCAGACCTATCCCCAACATAGATTTAGGACGTATTTAACCCTGGAAGCCCAAATTCCTTTCAGTCACATCCTCTTCTTGCTTCTGCTTGAAATCCAAGGTGCATGATGGTAAATTTACCTAATTTGTGACATTAGGAACACCAAACTCCTCAAATTGCCAGAGAAAAAAATTGAAAAAAAAATTATGTGGCTTACTCTTCTTCCCCAAAGGACTTTTTTCGTAACTGTCTAGCATAATCTTTCTTCTGGGGGACTTTAAAACAACAGTTTACCTTTTTGCTAAAAGTTGTATATGGGTTGGCCTGAAAATATGCAGAAGGGACATCCATTATTTAATTTACTCTAAGCTGATGATAATTTTCTATCAAATGTTAATTACATAGATAAACTATCTTCCTAACATTCTTGTTACAGACTTAAGAAGGCAAATAATTTTTAAAAACAAAAGTTTAATCTGTTCTAGGTCAGAAAATAGTTCTAAAAATTCTATCTTCCAGTGGTATGAAAGGCTCAGTAATTGCAAGATTAGGAATCTTTCCCTGTAAAATTTTTCTAATTATCTTTTTGGCCCAAGAAAGATGCACTAAAAAATATGCACAAAAGCTCCCTAAAACTACATTATCAAATAGCTAAAACAGTGGTCATGTCAGTAAGGCAAGGAAAACTAATGTATACTAATCCATTTGTATCTCAGATTTAAAAAAAAAAAAAAAGACTTCTTTCTTAGGAATAATGCAATCAAACGTAATCATTATCAACTACCTTCTGAATGAAGTTTTCATAAATAAACTTTATGAAAATGCTTCTTAGCTCGAAGGTTATATTCAGCCAGAATATGAATGCTTTCCACAGCATTCCTTTTTCCCTGTCAAGGATGATTCAGCTCCAGTGCCTACTTCAGCCCAGTGATGACTGAAAAGGAGAGGATCATTAATCCATCAACAGGTCCCCCTGAAGAGTGGCCCTGTGTGCAGCTGCCTGTGGGAGGGGTCTGAAGGGGCCGAAAAAGTCTAAGCCATAGCCCTCTGTCCTCTTGGTGCTTTCTATTTGGCGTGGAGAAGAAGACAACTCACTGGGCTTTATTATCTTTTAGGATACACCACAGTGAAGGCTGCATGATTTAAACACGGCTTCTAGTTGAGAAACTTCACAAAATTATCCGTGGAAATGTCATCCAAATAAAGCTGGAAGACCGAATGAAAGTTGGCAGAAGTGCTGATGTTAAGTGGCATTTTACACTCAAAAGCTTCCAAATGGGGGGGGAAATGTGGTGTTTGTAGTACAGAATGAAAACAAACATTAAAAGATTTTAAAATAAGGAAATGTGTGAGGATAGAAAAATAAGATTATGTGTTGAAAAGCAGTCTTACTATTTCTACAGTTACTTATGTTTAAAGAAATATTCAAAGCTAAATACAGGAATACCATATGTAGCTCTAAACCCGAACAAATGGTGTGATATAGGATGGGTTTTCTCCTCCTGTTGCTAATTAACAACATTTAACAAAATTTTACTGAGTATCTACTATTGGCCAGGCACTTCACTAGGGAATACACTGATGAACAAAAAGGCATGGCTCCTGCCTTCAGGGATCTTGAGAAAAGGCAAGGAACTGTAACATGGAACAAACACTCTATGAGTGTTTGGACAGACCACAGAGGACAGACCACAGAGACACCAAGTCTGCAGGAAGGCCCATTAGAGGAAGTAAAGTTAAGGTTGAGACCAGAAGGCTAAGCAGGAATTAGACAAAGAGGGATGATGAAAGGAGAGAAACAGTATGTGAAATAGCTCAGAGGCAAGAGGGATCAAAACAAAATGAAAAGAAATTAAATTCAATCAGAAGAGGGAATAGACGAGAACAATGGTGCAAGATAAAGCTAAAGAGACACAAGTAGGTTCTGATCAGGAAGGCTCTGTTGTAAAGACAATAAGAAGTGACTGGAATGTTTAGAAAGAGCAATAACATTATCGCCTTTGCAGTCTTTAGAAGATCATTCCATTTACAGTGTGGATATGGAATAGTGGGGTCAAGAGTAAATGGTACAAGGCTGTCGTCACAATCCTGTGAGAGATGATAGCTCCTTGGACTGGAATGGTGACATCCAAAAAAAAGAGAGAGAGAGAGGGAGGGAGAGATGCGGGAAAACCTGAGGCAATATTTAGAAGGTAGCATTATCAGAATTCTGCTTGGTGATGGAATGTAGAAAGGTAGAAGGAAATAAGGGTATCTTCCAAGTTTCTGATTTGAACCACTAGAAAATGAAATCACTGGAAGCAGATCAGGTGTGAATGGAATGGTATTAGGATTAGGAATAAAATTTAAAATGCTTGGGAAGCTGAGAAACTAATGTGGGTTCCAAATTGAGTAGAAGGTAAAAAGTTAAGAATGTGATGGGGAAGAGACAGATGCTAAATGGGTAACCAAAGTAGAACAGTTTTTAATGATGAATTTAATAAACTTAGGGGCAAGTAGAAAAGAAGGTCATAATAATACAAAGACCATTTTTCTGAGTGCTTACTTGGTACCAACCACAGAGCTTAGCACTTTAAAGATATTCTCTCTCTTAATCTTCACAACAACCCTAAGACATAGGTATTATTATTCCCAACTAACACAGGAGGAAACCAAGGCTGAGAGATATTATATTATTTGCCGAAGATCTCATAACAGCAGACCTCAAACTGGAACCCAAGTAAGTCTGATTACAAAGCCCATGTTCATCATCACTAGGCTATGAACAGAATTGGGGAGAGAGATGGGATTCGAGAAAAATCAAAATCCCTCTAAGACAGAAAAGGTTGGAAACCAGACTGTCGGGAATGAAGGAAAACCTTTTATTCCTAACAGAATGGACAGAGGAAAATAATCACATGAGAAGGTTTATACCTTAGATAGCAGATGAGAAAGGTGTTTTCCAGACTTGGAAGTAGTCATTTGCTGAGTATCAAGACAGAATTAGTAAGATGTTTGAAAACAGTAGAAAATAACTAAAACTGTCATTCATTCACTGAACAAAATTTTTTAGTGTCTACCCTGTACTGGGTACTACTCTAGGCACTGGAGTTACAGTAGTAAGAAAAAGAAAGATGGGGCACCTGGGTGGCTCAGTGGGTTAAGGCCTCTGCCTTCAGCTCAGGTCATGGTCTCGGGGTCCTGGGATCGAGCCCCTCATCGGGCTCTCTGCTCAGTGGGGAGCCTGCTTTCCCCTCTCTCTCTGCCTGCCTCTCTGCCTACTTGTGATCTCTCTTTCTCTCTCTCTCTCTCTGTGTCAAACAAATAAATAAAAAATCTTAAAAAAAAAAGAAAGATAAAGTTCCCTATTCACATGATCTTTATGTTCTTGGAGGGGAACACATCAAAGAAACAAGTAAATAAATACGGTAATTTCACACTGTGATAGTGTAATGGAGGAAGTGAAGCAGGGTAACAGGACTGGGAGTGTTTAGGGAGAGCTGTTTACAGGAGATGCTCGAGGGAAGGTTTGAGTGACACAGTGGACACAAGCTGAGACTGCAAGGAGAGGCCCCAGGCAAAGCATGTCTTATGGGCAAATGGACAGTTATTTAGGGAATAAAACAAGATCGCTGGGTAATGCCGAAAGGACAAATGAGTTGGGTGCCCATGTATTTGCAGTAACATTAATCTGCCTCATTCTATATTCTTCTCTAAATAAACTTGGCAGCTTAGGAGAAATTGCAGAAAAAGCTCCAAAGTCACCCACATTTGGGAATTTACCAGGCAGATACAACTGATAATGGGGCACAGGAGTTTTGTATGTTGACAGGAGAAAAGTTAGATTTAAGGTCCATGGAAGCTAAACGGAACAAAAAGGATAGTGAACTACTTATCCCATATAATCCCAAGTCCCCATGAGGCTAAAGAGTTGGTGATAAGCTGGCAAGATAAAGAAATTATGGCCAGAGAGGAAAACATCTGAATTTTAGAAAAGTGGTAAAAAGTGGGGAGAAAAGTAGCATGGAAGAAAAGGGTATCAAAGATGTAGTTTTTAAAGAAATGGAGAGAAAAGGGTATTGGAAGAAGAATAATGAGAGACTTGGCAGTACATATTCATAGAAGACAGAAAATGAAGCAGAGGCGGGGGTGGCCGTGGGGGCGGGGGGGACAATGACAGCTAAACCAACTGTCATTTCTTGCCTGTGCTAAGTAGCTAAAGCATCCTCAACGAAGCAGAGTATTTTACAGCAGGTAAAGAAATAATGGTGGCCTACAAGTTGTAGGGGGGACTTAAAAGGACAATAGCCCTGCAACAGTGAAGGTGTGGGAAAATGTGAGCATCCTCTCCGAAGAGTTGCAGCACCTCACGGGGGAGCTGGATCTCAGGTCAAAAGACCTTCCTAAGAGTGGCTTACCAACGCTGAAATTTCAGACGCGCCTGCCATCGTTGGCATCTGATCCTTGTGTGAAGGAACCATTTCTCAGGGTGTGATGCTCTCCATCCACAATTCTCTTTTGCCCTAATTCCTCTAATATGACATTAACATAGTAAAGGAAGAAATCCAAGAGAACCACTAGTCTGGAATAAACATCCCTTTAGACAAATAAAAAAAAAAAAAAATTATGCTTTGGGAAAAAAAAAAAACCACCAAAGCTGCCATGTTGACATCAGAACAGTAAGGCAGTTTATTTAGAGAGTCATTTGAACAAGGCAGACACAGTTTAAGGACCCAGGGGGGTTTTCAGTTTCCACCATCTGGTTATTTCCCCAAGTCCTCTGCCATGCATCACAAAGCTCTCTGTGAATCCACTTAAAAAGGAAAGAGCTAACATTCCTCTTTATTTGCTTTAACACTGCCCTCAATAAAAAGTGGTACATCCAAAGGATAAAGTAAATATTCAGCTACAAAAATCACATTGCAAAACTATATTTCTTTAAATGGAAAGGTGTTCTCTTTTTATTGTTGAGTATTAAAAGCAGGTTACAAATTAAGATGTTGAATATGATCTCATTTTTACAAAACATATTTTTATTGTGATAAAATATACATAACTTTATAAATTAACCATTTTAACCATTTTCAAGTATACAGTTCAATGGCATTAAATGCATGCACACTGTTGTGCAACCATCACCATCATCCCTCTCCAGAAATTTTTCATCTTCTCAAACTTGAACTCTATACCCATGTACAAAAATAATGTTTACATAGGAACATAGAAAAAGTTTGAACAAATGTACACCAAAAATGTTAATGATGGATAATGCAAATATAGGTGGTTTTTCTTTTCTACCTTTTAGTCCTCCCTATTTTCCGCTTTTTTTTTCCTAAAGGAACCGCATTTCTGGTATAATTTTTTAAAGTAAATTTAAGTGATTTTTAAGAAAGACATTTCAAAAGAAAAGAAAAACAAAATTAGGGACCATGCTCATGACTTTCTTTAGATATGAACTAGTTCCTAAAATATATTCTGTGAGTGATCTAAAGCAACTCAAATTTTCTATGTATTTTTTAGAAGGGAAATAAAGGCCAATTATCAATTGCCTAATAAATACTGTAATACTCAAAAATAAAAATGATTACAGCACCATAGACAGCTAACTGTCCCCCACTGCCCATTTTTCCCTTCTTCCTAATAATAAGAACCCCAGTTCTGAGCTGTGTACATTGACGCCCAACCAAAAAAGATTTATTTCCTGGTTATTCCTCTTGTAATTAGTTGTGGCCATGTGACTAAATTTTGGCCAAAGAAGAAGTACTATGTGCAGCTTCCCAAAAGGAGCACACTCTTCTTGTTCTTCTCTCCTCACTGGCTGTAGTACTGACTAAAGGGCTCAAGCTCCAGGAGCTATCTTGGACCGTGAGGCAACACTAGGGATGAGGAAGCAGTAAGACAGACTTTCTACCAAAGTGGAAATGGAATGGACACTCTTTCCATTATATGCAGTCAACCTAATCTTAACTGAAACAATTACCTGCTAAACTATTTTCCCTCCAACATATCTTACATTCAGTTCTATACCTTTATCAATCATTATCATAAAAAGAACACTGGTAAATAATAAAGTTGACCAAATACACAGATGACTAATTCTTAACCTTCTTCCTACTTGAATTCTATATAGAATCTGCCACTGTCAACCAGGCCAACTTTCTGAAAGTCTTTTCCTTGAAATAACACTTTGTAGATTTTGCTTCTATCGCTTCATTTGTTCCTTTTCAGTTTCCTTACAAGACTCCTCTTTACAATCTGGTGGTCAATTTCTCTAAACTGTTTAGACCATGATTAATTTTTTTGTATGTGTTTAATAGCTCTTTCAATAATCAAAATTTCCCTGAAGTAGTCTGCTAAGGAGGGACTTAATAATGTTCCTTCAAGACTAACATGTTGAAGCCCTAAACCTCAACGTGATGATATTTAGAGACGGGGCTTTGGAGAGGTAATGAGATTTAGCAAAGTCATGGGGGTGGGGCCCTCCTGATGAAATTAGTGTTTATATGAGAAGAAACACCAAGGAACTTGTGCTTCTTCTCTCTCTCTCCCCTCAGCCCTGAGAGGACATAGTGAAAAGGTAGCCATATACAAACCAGGGAAAGGATCTGAATTGACTGACACTTAATCTTGGACTTCTGAGCCTCAAAAACTGTGAGAAGATAAATTTCTATTGTTTAAGCACCTGGTTCCTTGGTATTTAATTATAGGAGCCTAAGCAAACCAATATAGAGTTATTCACTCAATTATTACTGAAGACCTAATAACTAATCACTTACTGAATGCTTACTTTATGCCAAGAACATTACATATTTTATGTCTAACCTTCTCAGTAACCCTGAAAGCCAGAGACCATTATATTCATTTCAGAAATAGGAGGCCTGAGGCCCAAAGAATAATTACCAAAGTTCCCATACCTGGTAAAAGTGAAAGAGTCAGACTTTGAAGCCAGGCTTACTTACTCTAAAGTTCAGCAGCCAAGATACCCCATGGTACACACAAGTTTTTGCCCCAAGGAGTTAATGGTATTTTAGAGAGGCAATCCAGACAAATAAAAAGCTGAATAATTCAAAAGGTTAATAACAGTAATGACAAAAACACAGAAATAATAAGAAATACTAGGAGTTCCTAGGAGGGAGAGATCACTGAGGAATTATTGTCAAACCAAAACTTTGTTGAAGCCCATCCAAACCAAGTAAATAAAGCGATAAGTGACATTTCAACCTTGGAATAAAGGTAAATAGAACTTACTTTGGCATTTAAATTAGTACCTTTAAAAAGTCACCAAAAAAGCACTTTCCTTCTACAAGGTGATTTGTTTCATCACATCTTAATCTTCACAAGAAAAAATTACAAAGAAGCTTCGCTTTTCTAAACTGTCGACTAAAATTAACCAGTTATTACTAAAAAGGGACAGGAAAAGTAGTTAAAACTATTTTCTGGAAGGTCATGAAATTATATTGTCTGCTTGTTTTTGAAGATACAGGTATCTCTTGCTTTTCGAAAGTTCCCATTATTACACCACTTCAGTTTTGCAAAAGACCTTCATTAGTACTTGTTTTCCCTAACCAAAAAAAAACCTGAAGAGGATTTTCACTTTTAAGAAAAAAAAAAACAGAAAGCAAAAACAGCATTCAGCATTTGTTTTGCAGCAAGACCTTTCAGAGGCAGTCCGCCCCCAAACAGTGAAAACAGCCCACCCGGCTCCTTCCCAGGGAACCACACTCGGCAGCATCTCAGCATTGAGCCGCCAGAGCTTTGAACTGTGTCTGTTGAACATCTGTGCTTTATCTCAATTTATTTTGTGTATCCGTTAGCAAGATGTGTCTTAAGGTATCAGAAAAGACTACGAGAGGTTTATTTGGGGGTCTGGGAATCCTCAAAATTTCTTCCATAGAAATTAATGGTTGTTGCTTCTTCACTTTATACCTTTTCTGCCTACAAAAGTTTTCATAGGCATGCTCTACTATTGGATAGTGGGGGAAACGTGTAATTTTCAAATGTCTGAGAAATTCCTTTATTAAAGTAAGAAGAGCTATAAATGGTCAAATAAAATTTTAACAACTCATAGGTTAGACAGGAATGCAGGACACACAGGACCTAACCTCAATTCTGGAACAATATATCTTCAATTTTCTTACAGTGATGGCTAGCTAGCTACTTTAACTACCAAGTGGTTTTTAAATAGATAATTCTGGAGTTAAAAGAAAATTTTAATGTGGGATTTTTTATAAAAATTTAAAATCTCCCATGGAAATCTATGATAGTCTGCACGTAAAATCTAGGAGAAAAAAACAAATCCAGTATTGATCTATAAGAAACAAATTCAATTTCTATGTTCTATTGGTTGTGAGAAGAAATTAATATTTCTCAACAGGAAAGATCTATTTGGATAATGCCTTTTAATTAAACAAAAAATTAGAGCTATTAACTATGATTTGGTTTTGTGACAAAAATGATATTATTTTTCATTATAAACATAAAATATACTCCTGACTGGAGATTTCGAAAATGAAGACGTGGATAAAGAACACAGTGTGTCCTTATAATCTCCAAAACCAACAGTTCCTTCTACTTAGCATATATTTTTTTAAATCTTTTTTTTTTTTAAAGATTTTACTTATTTATTTGAGAGAGAGAGCGAGCGAGAGCATGAGAGGGAAGGTCAGAGGGAGAAGCAAACTCCCCGTGGAGCTGGGAGCCCAATGTGGGACTCAATCCCGGGACTCCGGGATCATGACCTGAGCCGAAGGCAGTCACTTAACCAACTGAGCCACCCAGGCGCCCTACTTAGCGTATTTTTATATTTCTTAAAAATTTTGATCATTCAATATAAATTAAATACATTCTTTCTTGCTTTCTTTTGTATTTCACTTAAACATATGATATTTTCCCATGTTGTTATAAAACCTTCAGAGAAGTCACTTTTAATTCCAGGAAACATTCCAATGAGTTTATTTAACTATAATTCACTTTAAACAATTAGGTTGCTTTTTGTCATGTTAATAATGTCATGCTGAACATACTTCTGCTTTTTCCAATCAGCAGATAATTTTCTTAGCACAGAATCTAGCAGTGAAATTACTAGCCAGAGTCATGCAATCACTAATACCCAGGTCTTGAGTAAAGAGACATGGTAGAGTCAGCCTGTACTAGTTTATGAGTGCTGCTTATTAAAATTCAGAAATTCTCTAAGCCAGTTGTTAAATACACATAGCATTAAAAATTAAATTTTGTACATGCACAGTTAAATAATTATTATTAAAACAAAGATGACAGATACTCAAAATTCACCATTTATTAATTCTGTTACTACACTTTACCATTATCTCTGATGGGAGTTACTTATATCTACTGTATCTATATGGTGACAATACTACCATATAACACTATCCCCCTGTCTATCTCTTCCCACTGCCACATTCAGTGATGGCATAGTTGGTAGCATGAATTTAGCCACAGTAGGAGTATTCATATAATGGGAATTGGAAAATGCTGCAAATGAGGGCCTTTTACTCCCCTAAAGAATTCAGAGAATTAACCTGATTATTCAGATGGTGAGCTACCCGTGTATCTTGTGTATTTCACCCTGAAGCTGCCTATTTTTCTACCTATCTACGCCTTTAAAGAGCCCTCAAAAATGTGGAAGCAGACACTGACATCTGAGCATGTTAATGTTTTCCTACTTGAGCCACTCAGTAAATGTTCATAAAGTATTTCTGAAGAGTAGTATGTTGAGTGGCTGTCAGTGATAAAGAAATGTTCAAGTCTTCAAGTAAAGAAGATCAGATCTGCACAATAAGGATTTAATAAGATAAAAAAATGATAAATACCATAAGATAAAATGATAGAGGGATGCAAAGAAAGGAGAGATTATGTTCTGCTGATGAATTTTAAAAGACCCACTAAAGATAGAGCATTTTTAGACGAATAAATAATGTCAGAGAAAAGTGAAATGGTTGTTTAAGGCTACTGGAAACTCTAGCCTCTTCCTTTCATAGCACTGCTGCAGCTGCTTTATAACATATCACTCCTCCATCCTCTGTTGCAATGACTATCGCTATTTATACCTCTGCCCCACTATGCTACTCTACCTTCCAGAGCAGAGCTTTATCTTTGTATTCCCATCATAACAAATGTTCAATAAATGCATCTTTCATGAATGAGGACCTTGCCACTCTCCATCAAAAAGTGGGGTCTATTTTTCTCCCCTTGAACTTGGATGGACTTGTCACTGTTCTGACCAACAGAGCAGGATAGAAATGATGTTCTATGATTTCCAAGGTCATCTCATAGAAAGGATACAGCCTTCTGCATGGCTCTCTCTTTTTGGAATGCATGCTCTGGGCAACCCAGAAAGTCCACTTAACGAACCCCAAACTAGGTCATTTGGAGAGATATGTGAGGAGAGGAACTGGAATCTCCTAGCCAACAGCCAGCAACAATTGCCAGACATATGAATGAACAAGCCTTCAAATGATTCTATTTCCCAGCCTTTGAGTTTTCCAGCTTCAGACACTATGGAACAAAAAGAAGCTATGTCTGCTGTACCCTGTCCAGATCTCTGACCCACAGAATCTGTGAGCATAATAACGGATTGTTCTATGTCACTAAATTTGGGGTAATTTGTTACACAACATTGGGAACAGGAACAATACAACTGCCATACTTAAGATTTGCATTTCAACTAAAATCAAAAAGATTTTAAACTGGCTTACAAATTTAAATATAATGCTAATAGGGCACAGATAAAACAGACATAAAAACTCATAAAACAAAGTAGAAACAAATGTCAGGCAAGCAACATATTATTATAACAACAACAATAGCTAATAGCTAATGCCTCCATGCATAAGGCATTGCAAAGAGCATTGATTTAACCCTACTAACAGGCCTATAAGGATACTGGTATTATCTCTATTTTATGTATCACATACAAATCAGAAATAAAATACCTTAAGACTAAAACTATGAAAAACATATTTTTATCTTGCTTGGTTGCTTCAGACGGCACTTTGGGGATTCTTGTAATGGGTTGCCATCCTAACTATTGCTAATATAGACCAGTGGTTGGCAAACAACTTCTTAAAGGGTCAGAGAGCCAAAATTTTAGTCTTTGAAGGCTATGTATAGTCCTTTGTTGCACATTCTTCTCTGTTTTCGATTTGTTTGTTTGCTTGCTTATCACAACCCTTTAAAAATGTAAAACCATTCTTAGCTTGTAGGCACCACAAGAACATGTTGTGGGCTGGACCCTGGGTCACAGTCTGCCCAACAGACCACTATAGGGAAATGCTGAATACTACCAGTTTAATAAGCCCACTTTTATTATAATACTTACAATAGCATCTACAGTTATACTAAATTAAGAAAGCATCGTTTCTGGCTTCAGTCTGTTATTACCCACTAAAACCACAAGCCTCCCTGAACTATTGGTAAGTGAAAACATAGATCCAAACATCCATAATTTCCATTACAATAAATGTCTATTCATAATTGACATTCACCTACTTTGAAAAGGTCTGGAAGACTGAAAGAAATTATCTGTCGAGGTTCTAACTATGTCTCTAGGCATCTACATAGATATCGCTATGTTTGTTTATTGAGATTCATGACAGCCCAGTGTGACTGATAAAACACTGCACACTTCTAACCTTTAGTGTCGCTCCTTTGCAAGAAAATGTTTATTATTCTTGGCAAGAGACGATGGAAACTGGTAAGAAATAGCCAGACTACCTTCATATGTAAGTGAACTGGAATTTTTAGGGAACAGTTCCCCCTAGTAAATTTGTCTACACATTGCTTAATCAACCAAATTTACAGCTGTTAACAGGTTGTGCCTCTGTATTCCCGAACATACAAATAAACTTCTTAATCAGAACCAAAACAGTTTTGGAGTCCAGTTGTTTAAACTGGAATTGGTACAGCCAGTACCTAACTGTAGTTAAAGCAACTCTCAAGGAGAATCACAATCTTAGTAGAGAAGTTGTTTTCCAGTTTCCGCAAAGCTACAAAGATGCTGCTCGGCAAATACCTCCGTGATCATCTAAAACTGAAATTACATGATCTCATTTAAAACATGATGCCCAATCGAATGCCAAATCAAACACACAAGTTTTCACATTGAAGTTTCAAATTAGGAAGAAGCTAATTACTTACAGTCAATTGGAAGAGGAAAGATTTTTGAAGGCCTGTAAATCAGAAGGCCCTTAGAAATTGGAATTTGGAAATTGGGAGTAGTGGTGTGAGGAAATGAACTCATAAGTATAAAAAATGTTACTCGTTTTGCTTAGAAATACAGAAGTAAATAAAGTTTAAGAAAATAAAAAATAATAATATGTTTACAGACAACCCTCTTTACAGACTAAGAATAGATTATGAGTTGAAAACTAGTAGCTAAGGTGTTGGCCATGTCATGTTAATAGAAATGAATTGCTTTGCTGAATTAATTACTTAAAATAGTCATCGAGAAAAATAACCAATCCAGTCACTAAAGAGGCACAGATGGCCAATTTACATGCTCCATTTTTTTAAATCGCTGAAAAATCAGAAGTATTATTATAAGGCATCTGAAATTTCTTACTATTGTGTATGAGTCTTCACATTTCTTTCATCTAAAAGATCATTTAAAAGACAAATAAATAAAAATGTATATATCATAACTACAGAATAGAGCAGCTAACCATATAGAAGAATCTATCACCATAAAAATAGCACTTTGGGGGCGCCTGGGTGGCTCAGTTGGTTAAGTGACTGCCTTTGGCTCAGGTCATGATCCTGGAGTCCCAGGATCGAGTCCCATATCGGACTCCCGGCTCTGTGGGAAGTCTGCTTCTCCCTCTGACCTTCTCCCCTCTCATTCTCAGTCTCTGTCTCTAATAAATAAATAAAAAAAAAATCTTAAAAAAAAAAATAGCACTTTGGAACCTGTATTACTATGTAACTGACAAACTGTTTATCATAAGTTGAGCTTAAACAATGCCATCCCCCATGTGAAACCTAAATTTTATGATATTCAAATACTGTAATATCTGCCAAATTCTCCTTTCCTCAAATTACTCCAGCATGACTTCGACCCAAGTGTCCACAGTAAAAGCTGATCAGAAGAAACAGCTCAGGTGTATATATTTTCTAAGTACTGGGAAGGGATCCAATAACATTTAAAATAATGACATTTAAGCAAGAGTATCTATTTGTAAGCATCTGAATTCTTCTGACATGGGAAATATTTTTATACTGATAAAACAGAGCCCGTTACTCTAAAACTTTATATATTTATAGTAGAAAGACAGGGAAAGATTTGGGCTGAAAAAATAAAATGAATAAATGATACAAAACACCAAACAACTATCAGCTTCTCCAATGAAGCTATATATCTACTGACCCAAGGTTTCAGTGTTTTCTTCTCTAAACTTCTACAGAATTTATGGACTAATCAATCACATGGTCAAGCAGTTGATTATATATTCATATTGTTTTTTAAGTGCTTTCTTATGTTACTGTATGTCTTAAAAATTTTTTGACTCTCATAGCCAGCTAAACACACTCTCCCTCTGTCTGCTGCTCCCCTGCTTTTACTCTCTCTCGGTCAAATAAATAAATAAAATCTTTTTAAAAAATCTGGTAAGGCAGACAGACAATATCCTCAAAATAATGAAGTTTGACCACAGTGCATATTGTAATATAGGTGAAAACAACATGTTACCGTAGTCCAGGGGAATGACACAATCAATCCTAAGTAGAACTGGGAAGACCAATGTTGTTGGGTTTTTTTGTTGTTGTTATTGTTGTTAATTTTGTTTTGTTTTGTTTTTAAGATTTTACTAATTTATTTGTCACAGAGAGACAGAGAGAGCACAAGTATGGGGAGCAGCAAGCAAAGGGAGAAGCAGGCTCCTTGCTGAGCAAGGAGCCCAATGCAGTACTCAATCCCAGGACTCTGGGATCATGATTTGAGCCAAAGGCAGACGCTTAATCAACTGAGCCACCCAGGTATCCCTGGGAAGACCAATATTTTAAGCCTGAATGACTTTTAGAATAATGGTATTCTTGTCAAATATTGTGTATTCTTTCTTCAAAATGTATCTTAATTTTGATTAAGATACCTTAATCTTTTTTTTTTTTAAGATTTTATTTATTTATTTATTTATTAGGAAAGAGAGAGTAAGAGAGAGCATGAGAAGGGAGAAGGTCAGAGTGAGAAGCGGACTCCCCGTGGAGCTGGGAGCCCGATGTGGGACTCGATCCCGGGACTCCGGGATCAATGACCTGAGCTGAAGGCAGTCGCTCAACCAACTGCGCCACCCAGGGGCCCAAGATACCTTAATCTTAAATCTCTCTTAAATCTCTTTCTACTAACAAAGTCTAAGCACAGGTCCTAAGTAGAGCAAATCAAGTTAATTAAGAAAATGTTAACCAACTGCTTTCAACATGCTACTACTCTCCTATGACTCTAAGGGAGAGGAGAGGACTTGGGTAACTTCTAGTGAGTTTGAGGATCAACCTGTTGCTCTCAAAAAGGTCATTTCTCTAAGCCTCTCATTCCACCTTTTATCTGAGCTCTTCTCATTTTACATTCTTTTTGAAAGAGACATACTCATTGTAAAGGTGATTTGAGGAGCACTTGACTTAAGAGTCAGAAGATTTGAGGCTGAACACTGGCTCTGCTACCTCCCAGTTGTGTGATATTCCGCGAGTCAGGCTGCACTCTTATTTCTGTATCTGAAGAAACAAAGCCAATCTTGTGGACACATTTTGAAGATTTATGTAAAATTTTTATAAAGTGAGAAGTCAGAATATAAACTGTAAATATGAAGATGAGTACAGATCCCTATCAGCTAAAGTCAGTTCCTTACCTAATGAGTAACGAGTCTACATAGTTCAGGGCCTAGATCAAGGATTGACAATCCCAAATTTCTGAGTCTATTTGTTTTGGCATGTTAGGCTAATGGAGGTGGTTTTTAATCTATATCCTTAGAGCAATTTCCCAAGACTCCTGAAGCTTTTGGCTTTATATCTCTATCCAAGTCAAATAAACAAGTTTTCATCTATAAAGAAAAACAAAAGCCTAACTGGCCTTTTTAAAAAACATAATTAGATTAGAATTTCCAATAACTGCTCCGACTCCATTTTTTAAAACATTTGTAGTTTGGGAAACTTTAAACTTTTTTATTCACTATTCTCTTCTATGGAAATGTTTCCCTAAAGTCTTCTATCTAGGCAAGTGTTAAGTGTCTAAAACAACACTGTCCAACAGAATTTTCTGCAGTGATGGTTATGTTCCAGATCAGTGCTAATATGGTACCACTGACCACGTCTGACTATTGAGCACCTATGATGCAGCTGGTGCATCTATAGAACTAATTTTTTACTTTAATCTTAATTTAAATGGCCACTGGTATCTACTGGCTACTGTTTGGACAGCTCCGGTCTATACCATTTATACCAGAGACAGACTCATTAAGGCTTATAAAATCTACTCAGAACATTGGCAACTAGATTGTCCATACCAGCCCAGTTATAAAGATGCTGCTGGTGCTCTTCAGAGTTGGGAGCTAGATCACACAAGTGCACCTGCACAACCATGACTCATTCCGTGGTCATAGTATCCTCTCTCCTTCAAATGCCCTCTCCCCGCGCTGGCTTCAAATGCTCTCCCCGCCCCCATTGTGTGCCAAGCAAATTCCTATTTATCTTTCAAGGTCAATTCAAATGTCACCCTGCCCATCAGCCTTCTTTGATTTTTTTTAAAGCAACACAGTAGAGTGAAAAGAGCTATAGTTAAGAAACAAAGCAGATTAAATTTTGGATCCTGGAAATAGTCCTTACTACCCAGAACTTACTAAACTTTGAACAACTCTTAAGCCTCAATTTTCCATTTACAAAATAATAGTAAAAATAGCAATTCTGCGTATTTGTTCTAAGATTTAAAATTCTGAGCAATATCATATTAAGGCTAACATTTATTAAGTGTCCACTTGTAGCAGTCATTGTAGAAGTATACCATCACTTAATTTTGTTCATTTCATTTTTACAGCAACTTAAAAAGTAATATTCCTTGATCTATTCATCCATATAGTCAACAGTTTCAATCAACGAACATCTGAGAGCTTAATGTGCCTAGTGAGAAACTGAGGATAAAAGAGTGAACAAACTCCTCGCAATGACAGCTATTACATTCTAGTGCAAAAACACAGGCAGTAAGCAAGAAAACAGATACATAATTTATAAGTACCGTTAAGTGTTATGGAGAAAAATAAAGCAGGATAAAATAGAGAAAAATGGAGGCTGCTAATTTATAGAAGAGGTTGTCCAGCAAGCCCTCACTATTAAGATGAAAATTGAACAGTGAACTAAATAAAGCATCAGGATGAATTATGTACAGATATGTGGGAAGACTGCTCCCAACAGAAGGAACACATTGGAAATGATTATGTAGCAGACCCTATGCTAGATACTAAACATATATGAGTAAACCTGATAAAGTGATTGTCCTCCAGGATTTTACATTATTGTGAATAAATGAACAAAACCATGAAGTCTTGGGAGTAAAAAATTCAATGAAGAAAAGTGAAAAAGACAATGAATTAGAGAGTGACAGAAAAAAGTACTATTATTTCTACTTCACAGATGAGAATACTGAGAAGTTAAAAAACGAGTAAATTATAGAGTAGCTCATTCTTTTAATTACTGTGCCATTCTCTTCACCTTTCCCCTCCACCCTCACCCCTATACTATAAAATAAAATCTCCACTGGGAACCAGAAAATGGCAAGGAACACAATCTACTCTTTGTTGTATCCCTACTACCTGTACAATGGCACACAGGAGATGCAAAATGAGGCTGAATTAACTAAAATTTCCACTCTAGATATAACATAAAAACTCCATTATAATTAAAAAGACCATGATCCTAAGACCAGGAAGATAGTTCTGCTCATTAAGGAAATCCTATTTAAAAATTCACAACAAAAGGGTCACCTGGGTGGCTCAGTCAATTAAGTATCTGCCTTTGTCTCAGGTTGTGGTCGGAGGGTCCTGAGATTGAGTCCCACATTGAACTCCCTCCCTACTCAGTGGGAAGCCTGATTCTCTCTCTCCTCCCCACTCATGCTCTTTCTCTGCTATCTCTCTCTCTCTCTAATAATTAAAATCTTTTTAAAAATTCAAAGAAGAAATAAAATATAGCATTTAAAGGAAAAAGTGATCGGTTTTGGAAGGGGGTTGGAGAGAGAGCTACTCAAATGGCCCTAGTGGTTATTACTACAGCACTGAACTACATGGGTTTGGTGAATGGCGGGATGGGAGACTAATAAAAGGGGGAGGAATAACAAAGTTATCATTACACAGATGTTAACCCAGCTGGTGACAAGTGAGCAACACATATCAGGACTTATTGACATTATTTGACGAAGTATTTTCTTTATTATAAATCCTTAGGATTTAAAATGCCTCAAGTTTCAAAGCTGCTTCCTATCACTTAGCAAACTAGTTGCCAACTGTCAGCACTCATAAACTAAAGGAAGAAAATCTCAGGGCCATATGGAAAAAATTCTCACCATGCCATAATAATCTATTTAATCTGTGTGAAAACATCTTATTCATAAATATTGTACTTTTTTCTAATTAAAAAGCAATACATATTTATTTGTGAAAATATAGAAAATTCAGAACTATATAAAGGAGAAAATATCAACTTTAATTTTATCACCCAAAGACAGTCACTGTCAATATGATGAGGTATTTCTTTTTCTATATGTATATGTGTGTGCATGTTTGATGGTTGTTATATGAATGATGGTTGTTTTTTATACAGCTGTTGTCATACTTTTTAGATAGCTTTGTATCTCGCCATTATATGAAGAACAATTTGTCCATATTTTAAAGTATGAATTTTAATAGTGGTAAAATATTCTACTGTGTGCAATTAACCATCTCTGTACTGCTGATTCCAGATTTATGCCATTAAACATGCTGAGATGAACATAACCATACTTAATCCATATTAAAAATAATTATTTTTTCAAAATAAATTCCAAGAAATAAAACTACTTGTTTAAATTACATAAATATATCAAATTTTATAAGTGCTACCAAATGTAATGTCAGTTTACTTTCCACTATGGAGTTATCTGAGAGTTTCACTCCATACTTATAAAAAGCATCGTATTTTTCTAAAATATGCAAGACAAAAAATAACATCACTATTTTAATTTGCATTTATTTAATTGATGAAGCTAAGTATTTTTCTTTCTTCTATTAGTCACTTTACTTCTTCTGTGAATTCTTATTTTAATATATTGTTTGGCCGCTTTTCTATTACAGGTTACCATTTTCCCCTTTTCATTGATTTAAAAGAATAATTTATGTAGAAAGATAATTTGCCCTTTGCCAACATACATTTAGGAATATTTCTACCTCTTTATTGTTGGCCTTTAAAGTTCTTCTAATGTAAAGATGTTTAAATTTTTCATGTAGCCATATTTATCAGCCCTTTGTTATCAATTTGTTCCATTGCATTTATACCTTTGCTTAATACCTTTCTCTTATAATTGGGTTTAAGCTATCAAAAACTATTTACACCTAGAAAATCTACTGGTGAATTTCCAGTAATATGGGGAAATGATATAACCTAGAACTCTCCAACCATACACACATATACAGTTACTCTCACTTCTCTCTAAACATATAGAAATGTTAGATAATATATATGTAGATTTTTGTTTTATAAACCTATATGAGTTTCAAATTAATAAAGGAAAATCCCCAAATGCCAGGGGTGAAAAATGAAAGTCAGAAGAGAACAACATTACACTTCTTTAGGTAAATTTATTCCTAAGTATTTTATGTTTTCTTTCTATTGTAAATGGAATTATTTTCTTAATTTCATTTTTACATTTTCATTGCTGGTATATAAGAATACAACTAATTTGGTTTATTGGTCCTGAATCTTGCAACCTTGCAGAACTCATCTATTTTCTCTGTTGTTTTTATCTTTTCGGAAATTCTTTTGGGGTTTCATGTAATCTGCAAACAGAGATACTTTTACTTCTTCCTTCCCAAACTGATTGCCTTTTATTTCTTTTTCTTACCTAATTGCTCTGGCTAGAATCTCCAGCACAATGTTCAATAAAAGTAGCAAGAGCCATTATTAAAGGAATTTTTAAAAGACCTTAAAAAAAAAAAAAAAAAAAAAAAGGAAAGACATCCCATGTTCATGGATCTGAATACTTAATATTGTTTAAATGGCAATACTCCCCATTTGATCTAAGATTCAATATAGATTCTTCTCAGAATTCCAGCTGCCTTTTTCTTTTTACAGAAATCAACAAGCTAATCCTAAAAATCACATGAAAATGCAAAAGTATCAGAACAGTCAAAACGATTTTAAAAAGAACAAAAGTAGAAGACTCACTTCCTTATTTCAAAACTTACTAAAAAGTTACAATTATCAAGACAGTGTGGTAATGACATAAGAACAGGTAAATAGATCAATGGAATAGATTTATGAGTCCAGAAGTAAGCCCATATATCTACAGTCAAACTGATTTTCAACAAGGATGCCAAGATCATTTGACGGGGAAAAATCATCTTTTCAACAAATAATTCTGAGACAACTGGATATCTACATGTAAAAGAATGAAACTGGACCCTTACCCGATACTATTTGCAAAAATTACCTCAAAATGGGCCAAAGCTGTAAAGGTAAAAGCTACAACTATAGAAAAAATATTTTTAACTCAGACTTTGGCAGGAAATTCTTAAATATGACACCAGAAGCACAAACAACAAAAGGAAAAATAAACAAACTAGAATTCATTAAAATTTTTTAAATTTTGTTTCAAAAGACACTATCAAGAAAATGAAGACAACCCACAAAATGAGAAAGTAATCAAATCATGTATCTGATAGGGGTCTAGTAACCAGAAAATATAAAGAACTCTTACAGCTCTGCAGTAAAAAGATAAATTACGCAATTTAAAAAAAATGTGAAAAGGATCTGACTAGACCTTTCACTAAAGATATACAAATAGCTAATAAGCACATGAAAAGATGTTCAATATCACTAGTCACTAGGAAAATTCAAATCAAAACCATGAGATACATCTTCACAGTAATTTCAGACAGTAGCCATAAATTTTTTTTTAAAAAAAGGAAATAAAAAGTGTTAACAAAGCTGTGGATAAATTGGAACCCTTACATATTGCTGATAGGAATGTAAAATGTAAAATGCAGCCGATAACAGTTTGATAATTCCTCAAATAGTTAAACATATAATTACTATATCACCCTGAAATTCCACTCCTGGGTAGGTATAGACTGGAGAGAATTGAAAGAATATGTCCACACAAAAATCTGTGCACAAATATTCATAGGAGCATTATTCATAATAGCCAATAAGTAGAAACAAGCCAAATATTCATCAACTAAAATATGGTATACCCACACAATGGAATATTATTTGGCCATAAAAGGAATTAAGCACAAATACATGCCATAATATGGATGAACCTTTAAAAACATTACAGAAAGTAAAAGAAGCCAGATACAAAAGACCACATGTGGTCTTTTATGTGATTTCATTTACATGAAATATCCAGAGTAGACAAATACGGAGACACAAAGTAGCTTCATGGTTGCTAGGGGCCAGGGGGAGGCAGGAGACTGCTAATAGGTACCGTGTTTTGTTTAGGGGATGATGAAAATGTTCTGAAATTAGACAGTGGTAAGTAAAGGCTGCACAACTCTGAATATACGGAAAAAACACTGAACTGAACCCCTAATAATGGTAAATTTTATTGTATATAAATCCTATCTCATTTTTAAAAAGATTTTAAAAATTAAAAATAGAACAATAAACATAAAAATACTATATGAGCTGAGAAATTCCACTTTATGAATTTATCATCATTGTAGCTATGCTTGTTATAGCAAACAGCTGAAAATGATTTAAATGTTCACTAATAGGGGACTTTGTAAATATATTATCACATAACATTATTAAAAACTCTGAAGCTATTTTTCAAAATTAGAAGCTCTATATATGAATTGAAAAGCAAGAATTTCTTAGAAATGTTAAGTGAAGAAAACAAGGTTCAAAACAGTATATAAAGCATGCTACCAGTTATATTAAAAATACACATACTCATATATGGTTGTATATATAATATTTAAAAAGATAGTGACTAATAATTTTCTAGAATAAGTGAAACTTTATATCCATAGACTTTAAAACAGATAAATCAATAACCTGATAGAAAAGTTATTAAAATGATCTCAAAAGGAAACAGAAAACTTGAATAACTATTAGAAAATTTAAAAACTCATTTTAAAACTACTCGAAAAAGAAACTATTTGCAGTACATATCTCCAATAAAGGATGCATTATCTGTAATATATAAAGAACTTCTATAAGTCAGTAAGAAAAAAGGAAACAATCCAAATGAACAAAAACATGAATAGGCACTTTACCAAAAAGACTATACAAATGGCCAGTAAACATATGAAAAAGGTGTTTAGCATACCTAATCATCAAGGAAAAGCAAATTAACAGCATAATGTGATAGTCAACATACCAACTAGAATGGCTAAATTAAAATAAATACCAAGCCCCAATAAGAATGTGGAAAAATCAGAACTCAAAACACTGCTGGTAAAAATGTAAATTAGTTAAACAACTTTAATTAAACACTAAACCACTAAAGCTGAACAAAGGCAAAGCCAATGACCATATGTAGGTTAAAGGGGCTTGTAAATACGCTCACCAAAAAACATATATAAGAATGTTCATAATGGCCTTATTCATATTAGCCAGAAATTTGAAAATATCCTCGAAGCCATTAAAGAGTAAATAAATGTAGTGTATTCTACTGTATGATTATTCAGGCAATAGAATACTACACAGCAAATAAAATGAATGAGCTGCAATTACACAAAACAACAAGAAGAATCTCACAAATATATTGTTGAGTAAAAGAAGCCATATGCAAAAGAATTCATCCTGCAGGATTCCACTTCTATATAATTCAAAACCAACCAAACAAACAAACAAAAAACCCAATCTACAGTTTAGAAACTGGAGTAGTGGTCACCCCTGGAGCGGGGCAGTGGCTGAAAGTATATGCAATTAAACTTCTGGGGTGCTAGTAATGCTTAGTTTCTTGAGCTGAAAATGGTTACATGGATTTATTCAGTTTGTGAAAATTCACTGACCTATAAACCTATGATTTGTACACCTTTCCATATGTATGTTATACTTAAGTGATTTCAGTCTACAAAAACAAACAGGGACACCTGAGTGGCTCAGTCAGTTAAGCATCTGCCCTCCGCTCAGGTCCTGATTCCAAGGTCCTGGGATCGGCCTGCACTAGGCTCTGTACTCAGCAGGGAGCCTGCCTTTCCCTCACCCTCTCCCTCTGCCACTCCCCCCTTCCCCGGCTTGTGCTCTCTCTCAAACTCTCTCTCAAATAAATAAAATCTTTAAAAAGGCAAACAAACAAATAAACAAAAAAAACCTCCCTCCCACCGAAAAACTTCACCAGCCACAAAGGATATAGAATAAGTTTTACCATACCTTCAGGGAATAAATTCTATGTTTCACAAATTTTTCCAGATATTAGAAAATTAGGAAAAGCCCCCAAGCTTATTCTATGATCAAAAAGGTGTAATACTAGAAAGAAAAGTCACAGGGCATTCCAAAACAAAATATTAAAAAAAGAAATCTAGCAATATATTATTTTCAAGTAACTAAATAGAGTTTGTCTGGGAATACAAGAATTGTTTAACACTAGAAATCCATTAACATATTTTATTACATTAACAGGATAAAAAAAGAAAATTCACATGATTTATCTCTGTAGTTACTTAAAACACTTAAAATTCTATATTAATTCACTACCTTAACAAATGCTCACCAATCCAGCAGCAAAGAGAAACTTTCTAATATGAAAAATGATGTTAGGAGTCTCTTTAAGTCAGGAACAAAAAGCAAGTTCCCACTATCACCACTTCCATTCAAGTATAAGTTGTATGATGGGCACCCGGGTGGCTCAGTCAGTTAAGTGTCTGCCTTTGGCTGGGGTCAGGATCCTGGGGTCCTGTGATCAAGTCCCGAGTCACAGGCTCCCTGCTCAGTGGAGAGCCTGCTTCTCCCTCTCCCTCTGCTGCTCCCTCTCTCCCTCTCTCCCTCTCTCTGTCAAATAAGTAAATAAAATCTTTTTTAAAAAATAAAGTAGTATGAGATTTGAAAGGAAAAGAAAAATTGCCACATATATGATCTGATTCTTTCCCAGAAAAATCTAAGAAAATGTACAAACCATTTTAAGAAACAAGTAAAGTAAATTTGCTGGCCTCAAAATCTATATATAAAAATCTTGGGGCTCACTGGTTAAGTGTCTGCCTTCAGCTCAGGTCATGATCCCAGGGTCCTGGGATCAAGCCCCACATCGGGTTCCCTTCTCAGCGGGAAGCCTGCTTCTCCCTCTATCACTCCCCCTTCTTGTGTTCCCTCTCGAGCTGTGTCTTTCTCTGTCAAATAATAAATAAAATATTTTTTTTTAAATGTACATATAAAAATCAATTTTCTGAGGCAACAACCAATTTGTATAACAAAAAATAACTCATATTTAAAGACTATTAAAATTCCATTAATAAATCTAATAAATGACATACAAGATCTTTGGAGATAGAACTCTACAATTACTGAAGAAGGCCTAAATAAATAGAGAAATAAACCATTTTCATGAATGAGAAGGCTCAATATTGGAAATATGTAAATCGCCTCAATTTAACTTATGAACTCAATGTAATTCTCATACAAACACAAGAGGATTTTTTTTGTGAGAACATACCACAGAGAAAGAGAGGGACAGACTTATAAATGATTGGTATTATAGAGACAGGGAAAGGACTCTTTAAAACTTGAAATCCAGATTTCAAGGGTGCTATTTGAGTTTTGTTCTTGTCCGTTTCTTGTCTTACCATTTTCAGGGATAACAGCTCTCTCCATGAGCCTTATTTTTTCTAAAATATTTCAGAGCTTCAGAAATCAAAGAAAACAATACCTGAATAAACACCTAAAGGCCAGGTAAAAGTTACCCACTGGAGAAATGAAGCAAACCCAATCCAGGAAGCCATCTGATTCTTAATAAACAGTGCAAAAAACAATAATTCATAACAAAAAAAAATCAAAATCGCATTACAACCAATCTTAACCTCAATGAATAAAATGCTTAAGTTTAGAATCTCCCACCAAAAGAAATGCAGAATATATTATTTATATATTTTACTAAATCCTTGACAGTAATCCTACTAAATGTGAACACAGAAAGACATGCCAGAGTCTAAGAAAAGTCCTTCCAGGATTTTCACATTATCAATCCCTTAGAAAACCTAGGGAATCAAGTTTTACTGGATGAGAAAAATAAAAACGGAAGTAACCCAAGGAAACAGATAACAAAGAAAAACAATTCAGCAAACTCTTGGAAACTTGGGAACATGCTCTAGCGTTTAATATTAATGAAATGATCGGCTTAGAATATCAACTTAAAGTAGTTTTGAATAGTGGTTAGGAAAATATCAGCCCACAGGAATTTTCCACGGGCCTTCCCAGATTTATTAGTCACGGCAGTAAATAGGAATGGCCTAAGGAAGTATACTTTTATTATGGGTTACATTTTCTGTTTGTTCTTTTTTTTTCTTTATTTTTACTTTCCTACTATTAGGATTCTTTTTTTTTAAGACCCACACTGCTTTTCTTAAGGCTCTGGACTATGCTAACTTCCATAAGTACATTTGCAGACTTCCCCACATTTTACACCTTTGAGCCCTTGTGCTCATTTAGGTCCTTTAAAGTAGAATGTCCTTGGAACCCATCTATGTATCAAAATTCTGTTCTGCCTTCAAGGCACAATTTAAATGTCATTTCCTCCCAGAATTCTGCAGTAATAATTAACTGCTCCTCTGACCTACATTAATTCCAAGGAGAAAGAAACAAACTCTTAATGAGCCTCTACTACATGCCAAGTATCCTATAAAAGAATTTCATTTCCATCTTCTCAACAGTCCTACAAGTATTTTCTCCATTCTGCAGAATGAGAAACTAAAGCTATGAGAGGTTACACAGCACAATAATAAGTCATGGAGTTTAGATTCAAATGAAGCCTATCTTATTTCAAAGTCCATGATCTTCATATAATTTCATGTTGCTCTATTATAGCCTTTATCATAAGCTGACATAATAAGTTATTTATGTCAGCATTCTCTCAAAGGTTATTAGATCTTTGAAGGCAAAGATCCTTTCCTACGTAGGTTTGAATCCTCCCATCCTAGGAGAGTGTCTAATATGCAGAACATAGAGCACTCTAGTAAGTACCAGAAATAATGTGAAAAAATTAATACAATGTGCATTTTCCTCATAGAATTAGCTCTCATGTGATCTCATGACCATAAAAATTAAGTACCTGGCTTCCAGCCCTAACAGAGTAACTGGGACCAGAGCTATCCTCCTGATATAAACAGTGAGAAAACTAAGCCAAATACATAAAAGAATTACTGTCACACATTGGACAAAAGTCAGTGGAGGACCATGATCCCTAACTGCAGGGAAATGCACAAAGTAAGTCCCCAAAATGTACCAAAAATGTCTGTCTGGAAGTACTTTCTGGAATGCAACACAAGGAATGCTAACCTGAGCAGAGTATAGATGTCTTGTTGAATTGGGGTGACAGAACTCAAAGATTAAAGAGTAGGAAACGGATGAAATCTGTAGAACAGAGTACTAAAAAGAAGAGAGCTATGCAGACAAGGGCTCAAGAAGTCACAGAGGTCCTCTTGAGACTGTGGGTGAAAATTAAGCTGCACAAGTAGAGAGCAAATACCACATAGCCACGCAAAGTATCATGAATGGTAATCAGAATGATATTCAGAACTCATACAATACTACGTGACATTTTACCAGGTAAAGTAGAGACCTGAATAAATATCCGGAGCACTGAATAGAGACTCCAGAAGGGTGTACACACTAGTAGCAAACCTAAACTAGCTCTATAGTAGTGATTCTTAAAAGTTAGAGTGTATCAGAATAACGTGGAGCGTTTGTTAAAACACAGACTGCTAGCAATTACCTCCCTCCCCCCAGTTTTTGATTCAGTAATCTGGAGCAAAACTCTAGAATTTACATTTGCAACAAGTTCCTAGATAATAATGATGCTGTTGGTCCAGGTACCATACTTTGAGGACCACTGCTCTAGCGGAAAGACAACCCTAGATACGCTAAAAGAAACTTCAAAAGAATTGAACTGAAACACAATTAACTCACTACCTACTTATAACTAAGCCTAATAGTCTTTACAGAAAGATAATAAGATTCTGCATTCAACAAAAGAACATTCATAATATCCAGCATCCAATCCAAAATTATCAGACATGCAAAGAATCAAGAAAATGAGACCCATATACAGGAAAAACATTAGAAAACAAAACAGACATGTAAATGACAAAGACCTAGAAATAGCAGATAAAGGCTGTAAAAGAACTAAATTTAGGCTCATGGATGTAAAGGAAAACACAAAAATAAGGAGAGGAATCAAAGATTACTAAAACAAACAAAAAACAAAACAAAACAAAGACACAGAGCTTCTAGAAATGAAAAACACAATATATGAAGTGAAAAAGGCATTCATGGAATTCATCACAGATTAGACACAAGAAAAGATCACTGATATTGAAGCATAACAATAGAAATTATCCAAACTGAGGCACAGAGAGAAAAAAGACAAAACCAGGCTATCTGTGGAACAATATCAATTAGGTTTAAAGTGTTAAAAGGAAAAAACACAACACATTGTCAACCTAGAATTCTCTATCTAGCAAAAATGTCCTTTAAAAATAAAGGTAAGGGGCGCCTGGGTGGCTCTGTAGGTTGAGCCTCGGCTTTCAGCTCAGGTCGTTATCTCAGGATCCTGGGATTGAGCCCCACATCAGGCTCTCTGCTCAGTGGGGAGCCTGCTTCCTCCTCTCGCTATCTGCCTACCTCTCTGCCTACTTGTGATCTCTCTCTCTCTGTCAAATAAATAAATAAAATCTTTAAAAATAAATAAAAAATAAAAATAAAGGTAAAATTAGGGGCACCTAGGTGGCTCAGTTGATTAAGCGTATGCCTTTGGCTCGGGTCATGATTCTGGGGTTCTGGGATCAAGCCCCTCATTGGGGGGGTCCCTGCTCAGTGGGGAGCCTGCTTCTCCTTCTCCTGCTCCCCCTGCTTGTGCT
The DNA here is from genome assembly GCA_028533885.1 of Nasua narica. Lineage (NCBI taxonomy): Eukaryota > Metazoa > Chordata > Mammalia > Carnivora > Procyonidae > Nasua > Nasua narica. Next base: position 97,812,778 of record CM052797.1, on the reverse strand, counting down.
CTCTCTCTTACTCTTTCTCTTTATTAATTGAATAAATAATATTTTTTAAAAAGTACTGACTCAACTATTATCTTAAAAATAAATAAATAAAAGTAAAATGAAAAAACGTTTCAGGAAAACAAAGACTCAGAATTTATTGTAGCATGTTTGCAGTATAAGAAATGTTAAAAAACATTCTTCAGAATGAAGTTAAATATTGCCAGATGAAAACCTGGATCTATGCAAATAATGAAGAATACCAGAAATGGTAAATATATGGCATTCAATATTAATATTTAGTTTCAATATTTGTTAATAAATTTAAATTATTATATATAAATTATATTTATTTAAGTTTAATTGCATTTTAAATATTATTTCTAAAATAAGTTTTAATTTAATTCAATAAACTTATAAATTTTAATATTTAATATTAAAATAAGTATACAGAAGACTTTACTCCTCATTTACTTAATTCCTTCAAATTGACTATTTAAAGGAAAAAAAAAATCACCTTTTAACAAGCATTTTTTTAGTACCAGTATGCGTCACATGTTATGTATGCTAGAGTCTGGGGATAGAGAGATAAGTTAGGAATAATTTTTGCTCACACAAAGCTTATGAGGGAGACAGAAAATAAATAACAGCAATAATGTGTTATTAAGGGTCTTAAGAATAGTATGTTACTGGCTAAAGTTCCAGCAAGGAAAGAAGTGGTCAATTCTGTTTGGAGGTGAGTGCTACAGAAAACCCTTCACCCAAAGGTAATGCCTGAATTAAAATTTGAAAGGATATATAGGTTTTTGATAAGTGAATTTGGGAATGAGGGTAGGAAAACACAATGTATTCTAGAAAGAGAGAAGAGGAATGAGATAGTGTGAGTCAGAAAGGGAACAGAGATGAGGCTAGAGAAATAGAGATGGCAGATCATAAAAACCTGTCATGAAAAGGAGTATAGATTTCATAGACAACTAGGAGTACTTGATAAAATTTTAATTACAGAGTAACATTTTCTTTTGTGTTTATGTATCTTTGTGGTTCTGTTCGTTTGTTTTAAAGAACACTTTGCTAAAAGACAAAGCAGAGAAAGGATAGGGTATATGGAAGGGTTTGAGAACAGAATAAGAGATAATATACAGTATAACTTAAGAAATGACTATGAAGATCTTAACTAAGGCAATGATGAATCACTCTGTGATTGATACATGTCCTTCATTTGCCTTCCAGGGCACCATACTTGATTTCTCCCTTATCTCACCAGTTGCTTCTTCTCAGTCTCTTTGGTCAATTTTTTTTCTTCCCCCACCTTGACCCAACCTAGGTATCTTTGTGTTGAAGTGCCCTGAGCTCAGTTCTTGTCCCTTTTCTCTACTTACTTATCCCGGACTTAATCTAGTCTTCGGCTTTAAATACCATATATTTACATATGACTCCCAAATTTATTTCCACTGGAATTCTGAATTCATATATCTGTCTACTCCATACCTCCATTTGGATACGAAATAGACTCCTCAAGTTACCAAGTGCAAAAATTCAACACCTTCCCTCTAAACTTGTTTCATCCTCAGCCTTCCCATCTCAGTTGATGGGAAATAAAGTTACTTGGGACAAAAGTAACTTAGATTGACTCTCTTATACCTGATGTCTAATCTATTAGAAACTCCTACTGACCCTATCTTCAAAGTATACCAAATCTAACCTCATCCTCACCACCTCTATCGACCACTACCACAAACCACTCCATTGAGGATACCTTCACTTCTTGATTGAAATATTCCAACAACCTTCTATCTGGTCTCTCTGTTTCAACCCTTGCTCATACAATCTACTCTCAACCAAAATGATTCATTTAAAATACAAATCAGGTATTTCTCCACTGTTCAACACATCCATCATCCAAATGCTCCACAAAGGCCCTATATGGGCTGACCACTGTTACCTCTATGACCTCATTTCCCATGACTCTTCCCTTTGCTCTCTCTACTCCACATGTACTGGCTTCTTTGGTTTTCTATGAACTCATTAGGCATGCTCTTATCTTACAGCCTTTGTGCTGGCTATTCCCCTGCCTGGAAAGCTTTTCCCCAGATATAATCATGACTTGTTCCCTTATCTCCTTCAGGTTATTGTTCACATTTCATCTTCTCAATAAGATCTATACAGACCACCATTTTTCAAATTGCAACTCTCTCCCACTACACACACTCCCAAATCCCCTTTTCTATCCTACTTTTTCTTTTTTCATAGCATTAACACCTTCTAAAATAATATATAATTTATTTGACACTTAGATATATTCTTTATTATCAGTCTTTCCTTCAAGTTGCATGGGGGCAGGGACCTTTTTTCATTCATTGCTATAGCGCAATCTATCAGAACCAAGTCTGGTACCTTGTATCTGCTAACAAGTATTCCTTGAATGAATAAATTGTACCACTGATGCAGAGAAGGCAGATAAGAGAAAGGTGAAAAATACATTATAAGCAGGACTTGGCCATCACTAATATCTGGAAGATAAAGGGGGAAAAAAGACACGTGAGTTGACATGCATGTGTCTAACTTGCAACAGAGGAAGCAAAAACAAACTTGTAAGGAAAAGATCCCAAGTTCAGTTCTGGACATGCGGAGTAAATGACTAAGCTATGCCCTTTACTGAGTTTCTCTTACAGCCCAAATGCTGAACGTCAAAGCCATAAACCTTAATCTGATAGTCAGTTTTGAAAGAGGGCTATTCTTTTTGTTGTTTTTGTATGTTTTTGTTATTTTTCATTTCTCTGCAATCTTTTAATTTTTTAATGTAAATGGAATGTTTTTTTATTTAGCTAACCTTTTGAAATATTTTTGAAAGTTCTTTTTTTAATTGTGGTAAAATACATATTACATAAAATTTATGATCTTCATCATTTATAAGTATAAAATTTAGTAGGTTAAGTATGTTCAATCTCCAGAAATTTTTCATCTTGCAAAACTGGAACTCTACACCCACTAAACAACTTCTAATTTCTACTTTCCCCCACCCCTACCAACTACCTTTCTACTTTCTGTATGAATTTGACTACTCTAGATCCTTCATATAAGTGGAATCATACTCCAATTGTCTTTTTGTGACTTGATTATTTCACTCAGCATAATGTCTTCAAGGTTCACATATGTGGTAGCATATGTCAAATTTTTCTTCCTTTTTAAGACTGAATAATATTCCACTGTGTGTATATACTACATTTTGTTTATCCATTCACCCACTGAAGGACATTTGGGTTGATTCACCTTTTATTATTGTGGATAATGCTGCTATGAACATGAACATACAAATATCTCTCCCATTTATCTACAATGTTGAGATGACTATGGGAAATGTCAGAGATCGTAAGTTGGGAACAGAAAGACTAACGGGCAAGAACTAACATTTTGCCAAAGAATCCTGGAAAATTTCAGAGAAAGACAATCTGGCAGAAGCAACAGCCTTAGATATTATAGTTGACTTGTAGATCAACCAGAGGGGACCCCTCCCCGCCTTAAATCTTGCTTCCTATAGTCACACAGAGGAGCACTGGCTTCTCATTTTACACTTCTAATTGTAAAACTAGATACTACTACTCTCCCCTATCTGGGTGTGATAATGATTTATAAGCTAATAGTAGTAGGTATATTTTTAAGATGAAAGACAGCAACCTTCTTAAATTAAAATAAATTAAAGATAAAACTTGGCAGCACAACCAGTGAATACATTCAACTATTAACTTATCCTTCAGGCAATGCCTTTGTTGGCTTCATATTTCAAAAGCTTTCTCTGTTCAAGATCATTCTTGTCTACTTAACAAGAATACACATCGAAATTAAAACTGGCTAAAAACATTTAGCCAAGAGAGCAAGAAAGGCATTTTTCGTCAAAAAAAAAGTAGTTAGCACATATTTTAAAAACCCTTTAGATAATATTTTATTTTTCCTTTCAAAGAACATGGAAATTAATAGTCCAAAAAAGAAAAAAAAAATACACAGAACTCTGACACTATAAAAGAAAAATTTGAAAACCAAGTTCTCCCTCAGAATTCAGTTTCAAAGAATGTTAATACTGGAATAAAGTAATAATGATGTACACAAAAGTGTGATCTTGTATGAATATACATAATAGTTAACATAAACTCAGCATTTTCCAGCAGTCCTTTTATACTTTTCTTTGTAATTTATATCACAAAAAAAAGAAACTAAGTGATACATGTTTATTATTTTAATAAAAGTGTCCCTTAGCAAGTTACAAGATACAGAGTCTATTAACAGATTTTTCATCAGAGAAATTATAGCATATATCAATTTCCCAACACCTAAAAAATATTTATAAATGAAATGAGCAAAAGAACAAATGAGTGAACAAAATCAGTGAACTTGGATTTGGTTTCACAGTACTATCTTTTCATAGCTGCCACATGATCATCTTGGTTTTAGTACTAATCAAAATGTGTCAAATTATAAGCAAAAATTGTTTTCTGGAAGCAACACTATTTTCCCTTATTAACTCCTATGTTAAGTCTTTTTAATTTCGGGAAGATATTTTAGGAGTGAGTAGACAAGAATAAAGCTCTTTGCAGAAGCAACAGGCATGTTTTGATAATAACATAAACAGATGACTCCTGCTTCTCAATTTATGGCCAAAGACATTCTCTGCTTCTTAGCCAAATGACAGGGAATAAGATTGGTTGTAAACAAAGAGGGAACACACCACCAAAATAAGCCAGGGTGCATCTTAGAAATCAACTAGTTTTAGTCCCTACCTGATGAACAAATTTCTTCTATTGCCAGAGGCCCAGAAGGTAATTTGGCGGCACTCTGGAAAATTCACTGCTTAATTCCTAATGCAACCTATTCCATTTTTCTGGACACCTCTAAGGACCAGAGAACCCTTCTTTATAGGGGGCCAAAAATCTATCTCCACATAACAGCTAACCATGGGTTGCTGTCTTGCATTCCGGAGCCTGAATCTCATTCTAACCACTCTTCTAAAGGGTTGCCCACCAAATATTAGGAGATGCCTTTATGACCCCTTCAGGCTAAGAACCTGTCTTTCTTTAGTTTGCTTATATGAAAAATCCCCTTGTCATTTTAGTTATTTTCTTCTGGATGTGTTTGAAGCTTGTCACTCTTAAAGTGTAATAATCTAGTAAGGAATAGTCTGATGCACATAGAATAAAGCAGGACTATCACCAAACCTGTTCTAGACTATTCTATTAATGTACGCTAAGATCATACTGTGTTTTTTCAAAAGGAACATAAAGTTGTTCATACTGAGTTTTAACTTAAAAATATTAAGTCTTTTTTTTTCCTACCCCTACATCTAAGCCACTTCTCTCCTATTCTGTAATACATAATATTGTATACTACATTAGAAACTTGTTCTCAGTAGATTTTATCTCCTTTTTTAAAAAATATTTATTTTAGAGAGAGAGATAGCGGGAGAGAGGGCTAGAGGGAGTGAGAGACATAGAGAATCCTCAAGTAGACTCCCTGCTGAGCATAGAGCCCAACACAGGGCTCCATCCCAGGACCCCAAGACCATGACCTGAACCGAAATCAAGAGTCAGACACTTAATTGACTGAGCCACCCAGGCACACCAGTAAATTTTATCTTCATGACCAAGTCCATCATCCCAGTATGTCTGGACTTTTTTAGATCTGTCTCTATCACCTAATAATTTTAGTCATCCTTCCCCTACAAATTTGATCAGTGTGCAAACTATATTTTCCTTTAACTCTTTGTTTATATATAACATGAAGCTGAAGACAGATTCCTATAGGATTCCAGAGTCTTCCTTCTAGGTTAACACTTGTTCCATTAAATAACTCTCTCTCAGATGGTTCTTCAACCAGTTGCATATCGACATGATTGTGTTATCACATCATATCACTCTCGTCCATCTTGTCCACAATGATAGCAAGATGGGCCATGTCAAAAACCTGCAGGGGTGTCTGCCTTCAGCTCAGGTCATGATCCAGGCATCCTGGGATCTCAGAGCTTTGAGTTGGGCTCCCTGCTCAGTGAAGAGCCTGTTTCTCCCTCTCCCTCTGACCCTCCCCCGACCCGCACTGTGGCTTGTGCTCTCTCTCACTCTCTCTTTCCATCTCAAATAAATAAATAAAATATTTTTAAATAAAGCTGCCAAAAAATCAGATACTTGTATCTTATGATTAATAGACTAATAACCCTTCCAGAGAAGAATGAAATTAGGTTAATCTACCATAACATTTTTTCATAAACTTGGGCTGGCTCCTAGAGATCAACATTTTTCCTTCTGAGTACTGAACAACCAAGTGCTAAATCATCTAACCTGGAATTTTACTGAGGATTCCCTCCAGATTCACCAGCTGTAGGGAACAAGAAAGGGAGAGGACCTACAGATGATACTGCCTTAGTCTCAGTGATTTGTTCCCTCTCTTCCCCTGCCCCCTTCCACAGCTCCATCTCCAGGGATTCTGACCAAGCTGCAGACAGAAGCACAGGGGAAAAAAAGACACCAACAATGGTTTTTCCAGATTTAAGTGTCCACCCAGCTCCTGTTCCCAGCGGCCTTTCCCATGTTCTTTATATCAATAAATAGAAGCAATCATTATCAACTATTTTTGACTTATCTGTACTACTTTTCTTCTCCATTAGTATATGGTATAGAGTTAACTACCTTGAAATGGTTTATATTAAGGCTTCACTTTCCACCCTCTCTGAAAATAAACAAATGCTAAAATTTTAACACAGCCATAATCTATGGGCAAAGAAGAGAGTAGCTTGAGATGCAGCTATATGATCATACACCTTATACATATTTATAGGCTTTTAGCTTAAAAATATCCCAAAGTATTTATTGGTAAAACATACTATACCATTCTTCAGTTAAAAAACAGAAAGTATCAATGCTTAGTTCTTAAGCAGTAATCATGCCCAGTAATTGCGTGTGACAGATCAGAATTTTAAGTGAGGAATTTCATAGTCAATTAAAAATGAAGAACAAAATATAATTCATTTTTTCCACAAAGACAATTCAACATTTGTTAAGAAGTTTCATAACTTCAAGCATTAATTTAGTCTTTTAAACCTTTCAAGTTTATGTTTGGGAAATATTTCTGAAATTGCAATGCACTTAAATATTTATTTTCTATATGGACCTATTGCTACGCATGTTTCTAGAGGGTCCTGGCTGTCATTAGCAACAGGTTTTTGACCATAGAAAACATCTTCTTAGCAAGTAAAGAACTGGTCATATGACAAAGAGAAGTCAAATTCAGAATAAAAGTGCATGAAATGCTATGCTTCCTAATGGTATTCTCTAAATAGCCACTGGACTTGAAAGATTTTGTTTGCTTATTCATTTTTGCTTTTTTTCCCCCTGATTGTCCTATTAGGAACAGTGACAAAATTAATTAAATGGTGTTAAAAGTCTAACCACTGTACCTGGCTACTTTTTGAAAATAAAGAATCATTTTGTAATTTCCTCTGGAAAATTAGAATCAGGTTCAAATTTAAGGATGTTTCATAGGTGAGGCATATAACAGCCTACACTGGGAAAAATTCAGGGGTAAGCATGTAAATGCAAGCAAAGCAAGCAATTTCAAAGAAAGATATTATATCCTCAAGGCTAAGGTAATGGCATAATACAGGAAATTCCAAAGTAAAGTTCTCTACAATTGTGGCCTTATAGTGGGGTTACCCATCAACCCACTACCCTCTACCCTAGCAAGAATTAAAAGTCACATAGTTGTCATTGTTGTTGTTGTTGTTGTTTTAAATATCTCATTTCCATATCAAAATGCAAGGTCAAAAACCATTAATTCATGTACTATTTTAAGAACATCTTTCTTTTAGAAAATGTGTCAGGAAATTCTATGGTAGTCTACATTACATCTATCATAGACACCTTAGCAAAGTAAAATCATAGAATTCCAGAGTTGAAATGCAGGATACCATCTAGAGTAAGCATTTCATTTTTCAAAGGTCCTAAAGTGATTTCCCTAAAGTTAAGCAGCCAGTTAGTGGATATATCAAGAAATAATAATCACACATAATTTTGTTACCTGGGCACTGCTGGACACAGGGTCCAACAGAGAGCACACTGATAATCCTTATTTTTTTTTATAGGAATCATACTTTGCCTGACAGCCGAATATTTTACATGTTAAGTGTCTGCTAAGTCAGAAATCTAGTAGTTTTCATTTAAATGAAACCAAAACATTTCAAAGCAAACATAACTACAGAAAAATGGGTGAAGTTATTGAACATTTTACAAACCACATTATAATAGTCTAAGTGTGCAATAATCAAATAGCATCACATATAATTAAAGAGAAATTCAACATCAAAGCACTTTTAATATGGGAGGGGCCATCATTTTCAATGGGTAGCTCCTTGATCATTCCTTTAATTCACACAATTCAGTGAATCACAGTGCCTCTTCCTGCTGTAATAGAAATATGCCTCCAAAAAACTCTATTTAAAAAAAAATAGAGTGAACATGAAATATTCCCAAGTCATGTCTATGAAAAGAGTAGTGCATGATCAGTTTTCTATTAAACTTGATCCTGGAAAAAATAGCTGAGATGTTTTTCATTCTTTAAATCAGATTCTGATCCAAGCATACAATTTTAAGTTACAAGGAAGAGTTCCTGGCTTTATACTGTGGCAAGAAATTAGATCATCTGAATTACCTGATGTTTCCTGTTTGTCAGGTTTTCTTTGTTTTTTGCTTTGTATTATTTTGTGTTCAATATCTTCCAAGGCAATGAAAGACCACCTACTACCTGAGTGATTCAGTAAAAAGGAACCGAGGATAGTATCACTTGACATGATACAAAAAACTCCCATTTTGGTTATTTCACTCCTGTAAACTTTGGCTGAACCATACTAACTGTTACTTCACTGGGGAAGCAATTGCCAAGTTATCCACAGGCATATACACACAGACAAACCACAATATGGAGAATGTCAGCCGTTACTCCTCTAAGAATATCTCCACTAAAGTATGTGCTGAGTAACGAGGAGTGATTCTGTAAGTTCAGATAAATGCAGAGTTAGAATAAGCCTTCAGAGATAAAGAATCAACTGAGATAATAATTGGCCCAGACAAGAGTTAAGAAAGTCAATACTAAGGATATTACATGTTCTTCATCAAAACTAGAGAAAATAATGTTCTGGGAGTTCCTTAAAGCCTACTGATTTAAAAATCCCAAATAATCCTGAATAACAAATTGGAGCTTACTATGGACCCTTATAAAGAAGTGATGGGTTCTGGGGAAATCTGAACCTCTAAAAGGCTATAATGCATCTTTTCAGATTCTGGCTTCAAAATGGAAACCTTTTAATTTGTACTTGCCATTAAAATTTGGGATGAGCCAATTTCTTATAACACTGTTTAGTTGATAATGAGAGGATAATTAAGGATAATAAAAGATTTTTTCTTCACAAGCTTAGACATTTCCAATCATGAAAAACATATTTTTAAAAGTCCAAGATCTTTCATGCTAATTTCACTGCCCACTGAAATACCAGGTCAGATGCAAATGCTATTTCGGAACTCTGTATATAGAAAAGAGGTCAAACATTATTGTGAAGGGTTTCCTCAGAGGAATGATGAAAAGAAATAACACATGTCAATTAGTACTGGATTCACAGTGCATACCCCATATTATATTACACTCTGTAGTAGCCAATTTCCTTCAAGATTCAATAAAATAAAATAATACTTCCATAGTTATCATGGCATTCTTTGACCTCCTTAATTACTGAGAGTTCATAAATCTGATATATCCTTCTCTGTACATTTTAAAGCAACTTTTTAATCTACAGAATACATAAGAACTTTTGACCTATGAATATATTTAATTTTTATTATAGGCCAAGTGTTATACATGCTTGGAAGTGTGAAGAACAAACATTAAGAGGATGAATCATCTCTGTCTCCAAGGAATTTACAATGTAATTTGGGAAAAAGGACGCACAAATGAGCACACAGCACACAGCACACATGTATGCACAGAGAAAGAATTAAACTACAACAAAGAAAAAATCAAGATATAGTAGAAACGGTTATGCAAACCCAAACTAGACTTTCTACAAAATTAAGGACCTGTACTCTTAAAAAATGTCAATACCATGAAAGACAAAAGCTAAAAAAATTGCTTGAGTAAAGAAAACTAAAGAGACATGACAAAAAAACTTCTTATCCCCTAATCCTCAGATTAGGGAAAAATAGCTATATAATTTATACTAGAAAATTGACAAAATTTGAATATGGACCCTATATTAATAATAATAGAGTACTGAGTTTGATAAATATACTATAGTTATGTAAAAGAGTGTCTGTGTTCTTAATAGGCACATACTAATGTATTTAGGTTAAATGGTCACAACCTCGGCAATTTACTAGCAAATGGTTCTGAACAAAGTTATAATGATATATATGTATAGGTGTATTTAAGAGAGAAAGAGCAAATGTGGCACAATGTTAACAGTGAATAAAACTATGGGAGTTCATTATAACACACTTGCCAACTTTTCTGTACACTTGAAATTTTTTCAAAATGAATTTTTTAGGGACGCCTACATGGCTGATTCAGTTAAGCATCTGCCTTCAGCTCAGGTCATGATCCCAGGATCTCGGGGTCAAGTCCTATATGGGGATCCTTGCTCAGCAGGAAGCCTGCTTGTCCCTCTGTCTGCAGCTCCCCCCACTTGTGCACTCACTCTTTCTCTCTCTTTGACAAATAAATAAATAATTTTTTTAATTCAATGAACATTTAAGATACAAAAAGACCTTAGAAATTATCTAGAGAGAGAGGAGCAAGATGGTAGAGGAGTAGGAGGCTGAGATAGTGCCAGGTCCCAGAAGTTCAGCTGGATAGTTATCAAACCATTCTAAATGCCTACAAACTCAACAAGAGATAGAAGAGAGGAAGAACAGCAATTCTAGGAGCAGAAAATAGACCACTTTCCAGAAGTATTTTACTCACTCACTCATCTATTCTTATCTCAATAAAATGACAAGGCAGGAAAACTCACCACAAAAAAAAAGAACAAGAGGCAGTACCGACGGCTAGGGACCTAATCAATATGGACATTAGTAATATGTCAGAAATAATGTTCAAAATGACAATTATCAAGGTGCTAGCTGGGCTTGAGAAAAGCATGGAAGATATTAGAGAATCCCTTTCTGGAGAAATAAAATCCCTCTCTGGAGAACTAAAAGAACTAAAATCTAACCAAGTTGAAATCAAAAAAGCTATTAATGAGGTACAATCAAAAATGGAGGCTCTTACTGCTAGGATAAATGAGGCAGAAGAGAGAATTAATGATATAGAAGAACAAATGACGGAGAATAAAGAAGCTAAGAAAAAGAGAGACAAACAACTACTGGACCACGAGGGGAGAATTCGAGAGATAAGATACCATAAGACGCAATAATATTAGAATAATTGGTATCCCAGAAGAAGAAGAGAGAAGGGCGGAAGGTATATTGGAGCAAATTATTGTAGAGAATTTCCCTAATCTGGCAAAGGGAACAAGCATCAAAATCCAGGAGGCACAGAGAACCCCCCTCAAAATCAACAGAAATAGGTCTACAATCCGTCATCTAATAGTAAAACTTACAAGTCTTAGAGACAAAGAGAAAATCTTGAAAGAAGCTCAAGACAAGAAGTCTGTAACATACAAAGGCAAAAATATTAGCAACAGACCTATCCACAGAGACCTGGCAGGCCAGAAAGGACTGGCATGATATATTCAGAGCCCTAAACGAGAAAAATATGCAGCCAAGAATACTATATCCAGCTAGGCTGTCATTCAAAATAGATGGAGAGATAAAAAGCTTCCAGGACAAACAAAAACTAAAAGAATTTGCAAAAATCAAACCAGCCCTACAGGAAATATTGAAAAGGGTCCTCTAAACAAAGAGAGAGCCTAAAAGGAACATAGACCAGAAAGGAACAGAGACAATATCCAGTTAACAGTCACCTTACAGGAAATACAGAGGCACTAAATTCATACCTGTCAATAGTTACCCTGAATGTAAATGGGCTAAATGCCCCAATCAAAAAACACAGAGTATCAGAACGGATAAAAAAAAAAAACAAGACCCATCAATATGCTGTCTATAAGAAACTCATCTTAGACCCAAAGACCTTCAGATTTAAAGTGAGGGGGTGGAAAACAATTTACCATGC
>CM052797.1:97768819-97800504 GCA_028533885.1 Nasua narica | reverse complement strand
GAAATAAAAGCTCTAAATGACACACTGGACCAGATGGACATCACAGATATATTCAGAACATTCCATCCCAAAGCAACAGAATACACATTCTTCTCTAGTTCACATGGAACATTCTCCAGAATAGATCACATCCTGGGTCACAAATCAGGTCTAAATCGGTACCAAAAGATTGGGATCATTCCCTGCATATTTTCAGACCACAATGCCATGAAACTAGAACTCAATCACAAGAGGAAAGTTGGAAAGAACTCAAATACATGGAGGCTAAAGAGCATCCTACTAAAGAATGAATGCATAAACCAGGAAATTAAAGAAGAATTTTAAAAATTCATGGAAACAAATGAAAATGAAAACACAACTGTTCAAAATCTTTGGGACACAGCAAAGGCGGTCCTCAGAGGATAGCAATACAAGCCTTTCTCAAGAAACAAGAAAGATTTCAAATACACAACCTAACCCTACACCTAAAGGAGCTGGAGAAAGAACAGGAAAGAAAGCCTAAATCCAGCAGGAGAAGAGAAATAATAAAGATCGGAGCAGAAATCAATGAAATGGAAACCAAAAGAACAGTTGAACGAATCAACAAAACTAGGAGCTGATTCTTTGAAAGAATTAATAAAATTGATAAACCCCTAGCCAGACTTATCAGAAATTACCTAATTCAATCCTAAACCTGACTTCACAAATGAAGAAACAGACCTGACAATTTGGGATATATGTTTAATAGCATAGATCGGTGGTCTCCTTTCTACTTGCCTCATCAGGAAAACATTTTGGGTGTGTACGTTACTTTATGTCTTCTGTTTGGGTACTAATTGATTTTGTACATTATAAAACTGCAGATATTTTTAACTCATCCTAGGTAATTTTTATTTTTTATGTAAATTTCTAATATTTTCTTTGTGCACACAGTGGAGCATCCTTGGCATCTTATCCCATTACCCCTACCCTGGTGACCACTAAGCACAAATGAGGCATATATAATATGCATAAACTGTCACAAAAGGTCTGACTAAAGTGGCATCTGAAGTATTGTAGGGCTTAGATAAGTAAATGGAGGGGAGAGAAGAACAGGGGGGCCAGACTGAACAAAAACATACAAAAGGCAAAGAAGTAAAAATAAACCCTAGAAGTTTTGGGAATTCATACAGAGGAGTAGTGACACAAAAGGTTAAAAGACATACTGGTGATGGACTATTAAAGGAGAAATGACATACACAGGTAACGAGAAACTTTTGAAAGTTTAGAGTAAGAAGGTGTCTTGAAACTGACAATTAACAGTTTATAACAATTAATACCTGGCAGTATCTTGCAAAATTAGTTCAGGAAGATACATAAGTTACTACCAGATTATTCACCAGGAACTGCCATAACTTTTAAGAACCAAACTGAATTTTTAGTGAAAACTTCATTCTGCCTAATTTTTTTTACTTGCCTAAATCATAACTAACCCTTAAACAATACAGGTTTGAACTGCATGGGCCCCCCTTACATGCAGACTTTTTCCAATAAATACAATACAGTACTATAAATGTATTTTCTCTTCCTCATGATGTTCTTAATAACATTTTATTTATCTTATTCTAAGAATATAGTATGTAATACATGTAATATATAAAATATGTTAATTGACTTTATATTATATATAAGACTTCTGGTCAACAGTAAGCTATTAGTAGTTAAGTTTTGGGGGAGTCAAAAGTAATGTGCAGATTTTTGACTGGGGGGGTCAGTGCCCTTAAATCCCACATTGTTCAAGGGTCATCTGTGTATCAGTATAGGCTGGGGTTGTTTTCCACTAAGTGATTTTCCATCAAGAGATATACCCAACAATTTTCAGCACAGACCACTTGTTTTGTCATTATTATTTCAGATCCAAATTGCCAGCTGGTCACACTTCTTCCTCCAAAATTAAAAAAAAAAAAGAAATTAAATAGCTGATAGGATATGCTTATTACTATAATTGAGAACTTTTTTAAGAAACCAAGGACTAATAACTCCACAGGCTCATCTGAAATCATTATAGAGCTTTAAAATCAAGTGTAAGTATCTCTTAAACATCATCATATATATAAAAATCATCCCTATTGTCAGCTACTTTGTAATTTAGGTGTCACTTTGCAATATGAAAATACTAACAAATTTGCATACATTTTGTGTATTGCTACATGTTAATGCAGAACTGTCCAAGTGAACCTTAGCATAAACTCATTATTTAACTCACAATGCTATTAACATATGGTAGTTTACTCAGAACTCTTTTCTTAAAAAAAAAAAATTATAAACAGACCAGTGAGATCTGAGCTTACTTTCATAATAGATAAATCAAGCACAAAATACAAAATACAAAGATAATCTTAACATTCTACTTGATTTAGCCTCTTATTTTAACCACTATATTGGTTGGTTCTCTTTCCTCACTTGTAATAAAACACAACAGTTTCCTTCTGCAAATTATTTAGTAAATTAGTTGTTTAACCAATACCATGTGTACTACAGTTTCAATGGATTCATTTTTATTTTAGTAATCAGTTGGTTTAAGAGACACATAAGAAGAAAGAGAAAAATACAGGCTTTATCAAGAAAGTGAAAGAAGGAAAATATTAATATTTAAAGATTGAGACAGTCTACTAGAATTAAAAAATAAAACTTGTTCCATTTTTTAGTGTTATCACTGTAGCTATATGAGAGCCTCTATGCAAAGTGAAAGATGAGTGCTAGATGGTCAAGGTGTAATAATTTCCTTTATAAAATGGTCTTCTCGGGGCACCTGGGTGGCTCAGTCAGTTGAGCGTCCTTTTGATTTTGGCTGGGGTCATGATCTCAGGGTCGTGGGATTGAGTCCCATGTGGGGCTCCATACTCAGCTGGGAATCTGGTTAGGATTCTCTCTCACCCTCTCTCTCTGCTCCTACCCCCACTTTCATGTGCACGTGCACGCTCTTTTTCTCTCTCTAAAAATGAATGGATTAGATCTTTAAAAATAAATAAATAAAAAATAAAAAATAAAATGGTCTTCTCCTTTGATTAACATTCTAACACCTCTATAAAACCAAAGATCATGGGTAACATGTGGGTCTCTTCAATAATATATATGTTGCTATTTTTATGTTTTTATATATATATATGTTTATAT
Source organism: Nasua narica (assembly GCA_028533885.1). Lineage (NCBI taxonomy): Eukaryota > Metazoa > Chordata > Mammalia > Carnivora > Procyonidae > Nasua > Nasua narica. The sequence goes on along the minus strand of CM052797.1, from coordinate 97,797,369 downwards.
TACATTTATGGTATGCTAATGTATATATGAAATGATACTGCTTTTGCTGCTGAATTGTACCACTAACACCACTTTACAATATTTCTTCCTTTTTTTAGTTGAGATACAAATTAATTGAGCCACGAAAAGCTGCAAATATTTTAAAAGTACAATTTGAGGGATGCCTGGGTGGCTCAGCCAGTTAAGCGTCTGCCTTTGGTTCAGGTCATGATTTCAGGGTCCTAGGATCGAGTCCCACATCGGGCTCCCTGCTCAGCAGGGAGTCTTCTTCTCCCTCTGTCACTCCCCCGCTCATACTCCTTCTCTCTCGCTCTGATAAATAAATAAAACATTCAAAAAAGAAAAAAAAAGTACAATTTGATAAGCTTTGAATTACATATACACCTGCACCATCACCACAGTTAAGAGCATGAAAATATCAATCATCCCCAATAGTTTCTTTGCATCTCTATGTACTTTATGTACTTCTTCCTCTCCTCCTACCCCTCATCCCTAGACATCTGCTATCACTATCACGATCAAGATACCTGTTATCACTATAGAGAAGTTTCTATTTTCTGGAATTTTACACAAATGAAATCATATGTACTATTTTTTGTACGTACCATTTTTGGCCTGACTTCTTTCATTCAGCATAATTATTTTAAGAACTATCCATGTTGCATGTGCCAATAATTAATATCTTTCATTGTTGTGTATTCCCTTATACAGATACACTACAGTCTGTTTATCTGTTCACTTGATGGGACATTTGGATGATTTCCAGTTTGAAACTACTACAGATAAGACTGCTGTGATATTCATGTACAAGTCTTGTATGGAAATATGCTTTTAATTCTCTTAGGTAAAAAGCTAAGTAGAGTGGCTGGACCATATGGTAGGTATATGTTTAACATTTAAGAAACTGCCAGAGGGGTGCCTGGGTGGACCAATCAGTTAAGCATCTGCCTTTGACTCGGGTCATGATCCCAGGGTCCTAGGATCAAGCCCCACATCAGGCTCCTTGCTCAACAGGGAGTCTGCTTTCCTTCTCCCTCTCCCTCTGCTCCTACTCCCACTCATGCTCTCTCTCTCTCTCTCTCTCTCTCAAATAAATAAGTTAGAAACCACCAGAGAGTAGAGTGGTGGTTACCAGGGACAGATGGTCGGGAAAATGGGAAAATATTAGTCAAAAGGTGTAATCTTCAGGTTAAAAGGTTAACAAGTTCTGGGAATTTAATATATAGCATGGTGGTAACAGCTAATTATACTATATTATATACTTAAAACTTGCTAAGGGAGTAGATCTCAAAAGTTCTCACCACAAAAAAGAAATGATAATTATATGATGTAATATACGGGTTAGTTAATGCTATGGTGGCAATCATTCTGCAATATATAAATGTATCAAGTCAATACTTTGTATGCTTTACATTTATACAACATTATATGCCAACTATATCTCAACGAAGCTGAAAAAAAGAAAAATAACTGCCAAATTGTTTTTCACAGTGGTTGTACTGTTTTATGTTCCCACATATAAAATATGTTCCACATGAGAGTTCTAGATCCTCCACATCCTTGCCAATACTTGGTATGATCAATCTTTTTTTTTCTGCCAATCTTTTTTATTTTACCCATACCAATTAGTATGGTATCTCATTTTAATTTGCATTTCCCTAATAATCACTGATTTTGAGCTTCTTTTCATGTGCTTATTTGTCATCCATATATCTTCTTTGGTGAAATATCTGTTCAAACTTTTTTGTCTATTTTTTGTTGGGTTGTTTATTTTCTTATTATTAAGTTTTGAAAGTTCTTTATATATTCTGAGTATAAGTCCTTTAAAATATGTATTTCTTGCAAATATTAACTCATAATTTTCATTACTTTTTAGAGTTTTATTTATTTAAGTAATTTCTATACCCAATGTGGGGTTCAAACCCATGACCCTGAGATCAAGAGTCTCATGCTTTTCTGACTGAGCCAGCCAGGTGTCCCTTCATTACCTTTTAAAAGTAGAAATTTCTACCTTTGAAGAAGTCCAATTTATTACTTTGTTCTTTTACAAATCATACTTTTGGAATTATATGTAAGAAACATTTGCATAATCCAAGAGAACAAATATTTTTCAAACAAGATGGGATGGGGAAGGAGACAAACCATAAGAGACTCCTAAACTCATGAAACAAACTAAGGGTTGCTGGGAGGTGGGGGGGAGGGTAGGGATATGGACATTGGGGAGGGTATGTGCTATGGCAAATGCTGTGAAATGTGTAAGCCTGATGATTCACAGACATGTACCCTGGGGTAAATAATACATTATATGTTAATAAAAAAATTAAAAAAAAAAGAACAAATATTTTTCTGTGTTTTCCTACAGGACTTTGAGATTTTAGGTTTTACATGTCTATGATCCATTTTGAGTTAATTTTTCATACACTTTGATATAAATCATTTTTTTAAATATGACTATCCAATTGCTTTAGCATCATCCTTTAACAAGACTGGCCTTCTCCAGTGAGTTGCCTTTATACTTCTGTTGAAACTTAGTTGCTCACTTACATATGGAGTTGTTTCTGGACTCTCCACTCTCTTTAATTAATCTCTTTTTTTTTATCTTTATGCCAATATCACATGTCTTGATTGTCCTAGGTTTATAAATTCTAAAGTCAGGTAGTGTTGGTCCTCTAACTTTATCTTCTTTTTCAAAGTTAGTCTTTAAAATATTTTTTTGGTACATGATACCAGTGACAAAAATGAGAAAATGGAAGTTCTATTTATAAACACATGAGCCCCAGAACTTTTTCTCTATTTAAAAGATAAAACCATCAATTCTAAAAGCCAAGCAATAAATCTTTAAAGAAGACAAAGTACAGATTTCAGTAGGATCTATTATATAGTCTCTAGTATATATTAACGTTGTACAGGTACCATCACTCAGCTCTTTCGTTTAATAATTTATGTAATCTAAACAAAGCCACAATTTTTAATTTAATAACCTGCAATAACAGAATATATATTCAATATCCATTATTTGCTCAGAAGTTGTTAAACTCCAGTTGAAAGAAATAGCAGATAGTATTTCTATCACACTGATATCCACTTGGAAAGAAAAGAACATACAACAATAAAAAAAATCTTCAATAAAATCAGCACAAATATAATAGAGTAGGAGTTTGCTTGAAAAGTACTGTGGAAAAACAGGGCCAGATGGGATTATCATGAAGACCCCTTCGAGGAAATTATAAATCAGGTTTTGAGAGAAATATTGGTGAGATTAGGATAAATGAGATCAGTTGATAGGAAAAGGCATAATGTTATTTAAGAAAGATTATCCTATAGCACCAGGTAGGACAGGTTAAAAAGGAGAATGATGAGGGGTTCCTGGGTGGCTCAGTGGGTTAAAGCCTCTGCCTTTGGCTCAGGTCATGGTCTCAGGGTCCTGGGATCGAGCCCCACATTGGCTCTCTGCTCAACAGGGAGCCTGCTTCCCCTTCTCTCTCTGCCTGCCTCTCTGCCTACTTGTGATCTCTCTCTCTCTCTGTCAAATAAATAAAGTTTCTTTAAAAAAAAAAAAAGGAGAATGATGAAAGCTAGGGAGATCGGAACGACTTTTGCTATAATTCAGACATGAGGTATCGGGGCCCAGCCAGAGCAGTGGCTGACGGAATAAATGCCTTGAGATGCACAAAAAACCCTGAAAGCAGAAGTACTTAGTTATTTACAATGTTCAAATCTGTTACATATCAGAGTCTAATACTATATTTTCACTGCATGTAAATATTTGGAACCATATACAAATCACAATTGCATTTTTAACCATTTACTTTTGTGGGGCAGAAGCAGCTCTACTCTCGCCTTGAGCAGGAGTGAGGCTCAGAACCGCAGAGCGGTTTACAGCGAACACTGAGGGGCCACAACTGCCAAACCTGCCCACATCATAGCTTCATGTTTATATGACAGCAAGTCAGTAAAGGACAGTTTTTCCTTTTCCTCCTTCAGCAAAATGAGTAAACTAACTTTTAGCACATGGAAGCACTTTCCTATTGCAAGTTCTAGTGGGCGGGGAGGGGGATAATTTGCAAATGCCATCAAATGAAATGTGCACTTTCAAATGAGGCTGATTAGACAAGGTTTCATTTGACAAGAGTTGCCTCCAGTAAGTCTTTTCCTTTCTTCACGAAGGGAATGTTCAATATTTTTGTATAAAATGCAGCGGTGATCAAGAAAGATGGAGACAAAGCAAAAACTCTGACATTTAGGCTTAAGAACATCTGTGGAGATTTTCAAGAAAGCCCTTGTATTTAAGTATTGAGGATTGAAATTAAACAAATTTGTTTAATTTTTATCTAAAACTCCTTTAGGAATATTAAAGGGGTGGCAGCAGGAACAAGGCAGAATAGGCAGAGGTTGGTTAGAAAAGGAGGTCCAATCCTTGGAGGACTATACTCAAACTCTTCCTAATTTGGTTTCATGCCTGTCTCTGCCCCTTCCTTACTCTCCCCTCCCACTTCTCTGCCTCTTTTACCTTTAAACCCAGCGGAGGTTGCCTCTGGATAGGGAAGTGTGGAGAAGTATGGGATATGTCAAGAAGAAAACTAAAAGGTTTGATGGTCAGAGCTAATATCGCTCAACTGGCTTTCATAAGAAGGCCCTGATGGGTGCAGGAGGGCTGAAGGAAGGAATGCAGAGGAAGGATGTAAGAATTGAGGTATCCTTTATCTTCTCCAGGAAACGTATCCAAAAGCTATTAGCTATGAGGACAAAAGACAAGAATCAAGAGCTTTAACCTTTTAACTTCCTTAATTTCTCTAATTCAAATATTCCAGTGCTAAAGACAGGAATCTTGGCTGAAACACCTACATGAACAAAAAACAAAAGGAAAAAAACTTTTTTGTATAAATACCAGTAATTTAGCCACAGGGAAACCAAAAATGTGCAAATACTAGCCTAAATCATAGAGTTGATATAAATAAGCCTAAAATACAAACCTTAGCCTGGTGGTGGGTATCGAGAGGGGCACGTACTGCATGGAGCACTGGGTGTGGTGCATGAACAATCAATCTTGTAACACTGAAAAATTAAAATAAATTTGGGGAAAAAAAAAAAAATACAAACCTAAAGAGAAACTGAGACTGCTATAACAAAAATTTCTCCTCTTCTATTCTAACCATGACCAAGTCTTACCTATTGCTTTAGAGGGAAAATAATGTAGAGGAACATAATGGTAGAGAAAGCAGGAGAGCAAAAATAATAATAATAATAATAACAACAACAACAATAGGATACAAAGGAATATTGATGGAAACTAACAATGTAAATAGAATTCTATCTTAGCAAAAGCATAAAATTAAAGTTACCCAAAGAACTGAGGCTTTACTTCCCAGTCACTGTCAGACCTCATTCTCCAAGGCTGATACAAAATTACATCATGAATATTATGGAACATGATTAGCCCCAACATTATTTTCAGTCTGTTTGTGTACTTTTATTTTGATTAATATTATTACCTGACTTTAGCTTTTCTAGGTGAATGAGAAGATGCTGACACAAAATTTCAATGATTGCCCTTTCTTTGTGAATCAAACCCATGAAACTTGGGGGATGGGGAGGGAGATAAAAGTAAATTCCTTGTTCTACTTATCTATGCCAAAGGGCTTGGCCAGGGGCATAGCTGAAGCAGTCCATGGATCAGAGACCTTGAATTGCTTGCTACTTAATACCTGTTCTGCTCCAGGTGATTCTAAAACTGTTTGCTTTGATAGCTCAAGGCTAAAATCCAGTTCTGATAGTTGGCCACAGGGAATTTTCTTTTTTTTAATTAATCACTTCATACAGCAATGCTTCTTCAGGAAAATGATGAAATAGTTCCAAACTGTCCTCAAGTCCCAGGTCATCCTCATTTCCAGCTCTGGGAGTTGAAATTCATTCAGCAACATCATAAAGAAGTTTGGTTTGTTTTGTTTTGTTTTGTTTTTTTACAGCTAAGTTCAAGTTTCCTAATTATTAATCAACTATTATGTACTTAAAAGAGAACAATACAATAGAGATGCAAGAAGTGAAAGGATTTTGCTCTTACAGAACTGGAATTCTAGTTGGGAAGGGAAAATTAACTCAGCCAAATAAAAATAAATATACTGTTTGGCATAGAGCGTTAATATAACAGGAATTCAAAGATTAAAAACTAGAGCATACCAGGGAAGTCTAAAGTAGCTTGATGAAAAAGGTAGAAGGAAGGTACATATTGAGATCTGAGTTAAGAAAGAAACAGTAAGGTATGAAAAACCAAGGAGACTAAGCATGACAGATGAGGGAGACAAAAAAAGATCAAGACAAAAAAAAAGGTAAAACTGAACATAATATTAGGTATGGGGTGGGGGTTGAGTATGAGGTATAAATAACCAGTTTAATTAAAGTAGCTGTTTGTTAAGAAACACGGCTGAATAAATAGGTTAAGGTGGTATACGGAACACTTTGCATGCCAAGAACACTAATACAAACTTAAAGATTACACCTTAAAGATCGTAAAGATCAGAAGTGGTTATAATCACAGAAGCAGCAGCATGAATTTCTTTAGAAAAGGCAGTTTAACAGCAGCATGAAGGTAAAGATTGGAAGCCAGCACAGAAGTTGGTGGAGTCATTTAGATGTGCAGTGATAAGAACTTCAACTTGCATAACAGCATCCATTTATGAAGATTTAACAATATTTACTGAATACCTGAATGTTTATCATGTGCATGTGGTATTATTGGACCACAGAAATTGTGAGATATAATAAATGTTCGTTGTTGGAGCGCCTGGGTGGCTCAGTTGGTTTAGTGTCTGCCTTTGGCTCAGATCATGATCCCAGGGCCCTGGAGTTGAGCCCCATACTGGGCTACTTGCTCAGCAGAGAGCTTACTTCTCCTTGTCCTACTCCCCCTGCTTGTGATCTCTCTCTTTCTCTCTCTCTCTCTCAAATAAATAAATAAAATATTTTTTTAAATGTTCATTGTTTTAAGCCGCAAAATTTTAGGGTAGTTTTTCTAAAGTAATCTCTACACCCAGTGTGGGGCTCAAACTCAATCAAGAGTCACATGCTCCATGACTGAGCCAGTCAGGAGCCCCAGGGTAATTTGTTGTAACAATAAATAACCAAAGCAGAAGTGAAGCCAGCAAAAGTGACACCAAGTAAGGTTAGAAAGGGAAGAGGGGAACCAAAAAATAGACTGCCACTGAAAGGCAAAAATGTTTCAAGTAGAAGATAGGTAGATAGGGTCAGACATAAAAGAGGAATATAAAATGAAGAAAGCTTACAAAAAGGTTATTGAACTCAGTATAGTTCACAACTAATTAAAACGAGATAATGTACAAGGAAGCGCTTAGAATAAATGGTGATCAAATTGTTCTTTTTTTAAATTTTTTAAAAATTTATTTATTTGAGAGAGAGAGCGCAAGAGAGCATGGAGGGGGCAGAGGGAGAGAGAGATCAGAAGTAGACAGAAACAAGATGGGATGGGGAAGGAGACAAACCATAAGAGGCTCCTAAACTCTGGAAACAAACTAAGGGTGGCTGGGAGGTGGGGGAAGGTAGGGTTATGGACATTGGGGAGGGTATGTGCTATGGCAAATGCTGTGAAATGTGTAAGCCTGATGATTCGCAGACATGTACCCTGGGGCAAATAATACATTATATGTTAATAAAAATTAAAAAAAAAAAAGAAGTAGGCAGAGCACCAGGCAGAGGGAGAGGGAGAAGCAGACTCCCTGCTGAGCAGGAAGCCCAATGCAGGGCTCGATCCCAGGACTCTGAGATCATCTGAGCTGAAGTCAGATGAGCCACCGACTGAGCCACCAAGGCGCCCCTCCCCATGGCAAAATAAGAAGCTTTTAATTTATTCAAACCTCTGTCACAGTACCTACCACATGGTATTATAAATTATTTATATGTTTGACATCCCTACTACCTGTAAGTTCCTCCAAAACAGGGATCTGTATCTTATTCATCTTTGAAGTCTCAGTACCTAGAACAATAGCTAATCCACTGCAGATTTTCAGTTGTTAATTGAAAATTACTAAATGTCAGGGCACCTGGGTAGCTCAGTCAGTTAAGCATATGCCTTCAGCTCAGGTCATGATCTCAGAGTCCTGGAATCAAGTTCCACACTGGGCTTAGCAGGGAGTCTGCTTATCACTTTTCCTCTGCCTCTCTCATGCTGGAGCTTTCTCTCTCTCACATAAATAAAATCTTTTTAAATATTTTAAGGAAATAAAATTACCAAATGTAGTAAAAAAAAAAAAAAGTCTTTCCAAACATATTCCTAGATCATAGATCATTTTTGAGGAGTTAAGGTTTTGCTTCCATGTCTGTCTCTGTTGGATAGTATCTCTTCACCATAATTCCCTACATAACATTGTCCCATTTGCCCACCTTAGAAAAGGAGGTCCTTCTATCATGTATGTTTTCTTCTGCATTTTTCCATTGATTCTGCAGATTTCACCTCTGATGTTAAAAGGTATTTGAGTATCTTTTTCCTATCTAACATATTGATACCCAGTGAATTAAACTCAGTATGTTTCTCAAAAGATAAATCCCCAGATAACAGAATCGCAAGAATTAAAGTCAGAAAGATGAGTGGAGAGGTTATCATCAGTTGTTAGACACCATTCATATAAGTGGTTCCTGCATCACCTTTCTCATGAATCTCAAGTTTCGATGCCTTCATTTCTGTAAATTCAACTGCATTTCAGACTCAGTTCTAACTCAATTCTAACTGAAACTTCCATTTCAATTACACTGAACCAAATAATCCTGAATTCATATTCTTTCATGTCTTTCTTTCCAGATTATTCCAAATTTTGGTTTAGAATGTCAAAATATTTATTTGGGTATATCAGAATCTAAAATTCTGTATTCTCTTCCCCTCAAATTGATAATTGTCTGAATGAATTAAGTAATGAAGTAATTAAGAGGCTATTCTTAGGAGAAATTTAAGTAGAAGCATAAGAAATAAGAAAATGAAGTGAAGTTATATAAAAATTAACATTTAAAAAAACATCAGATGCTCAAGTTTTTAGATGTCTATTTAAAAAACAAACCAGTTACATTTTTAATTTTTAAAGTGGTCCTGATACACCAAATTAATAGATTAACTTCACTCCTTAAAATAGAAATAGGCTACTATCAATTTTAAGGAGTTATAATCCAGACAAATCGACACTGAAAATGTTTATGGGCATTCACACAGAACAGCTGCCACCCAGGATGACTAAAATAACACAAATTAGATGTAATTGAGTTAAAGGACCACACCAGGTTTGTAATTCAATTTGTCCTATGTGGTTTGGGTTTGATTCTATTTTTTTTCCCCCTCCAGCAAACCACAGTTTGAACACTTCATCAAATGGGAAGTACAAAGGAATACAAATATATAATGAAAATATTTAGCATGAACAATTTACATAAAATTTACTTTAACAGCTTAGACAATTTTTTTAAGGTCTGAGTGCAACAATCCCTTATTTAATAAAGCTTCCTTTGAGAGTCCTATTCACTAAAACTTTTTACTGCCTATTTCTTGCTCTATCATAATATATCCTAGCTATAAAGTGAGTTTTGTTTTGATCTAGTTTCCTAACCCAAAAGTATACAACAGAATCCAGGTTAGATTCAAGGCCATTTACAGAGTTCAGTCCCAAATCCTTAGGGTCATTAATGAGAGTCAAAAGTAGAGCCAGAATTTTTACCACAGTGGACCTTTCAGCAGCCATAGATATGGTTGATTATACACTGCTGATAGATGTGGCTAATTACATTGTCATCACTATGTTGATAATTTTGATATTTATAGGTCTAGCCAGCATAGACCTGTCCCTAGAAGAATGTATACATAAGATGTCCTAAAACCAACCAATCCCAAACCTTTGTTGGGATCTGCTCATACAGGGCAATTTGATTACTGAGAGACTTTTAAGGGAAAGAGTTAGGTCTAGAAATCTAGTTTTGCCTCTCACTGTGCTCTTCCCATATGAAGCCATGGATGTGAAGCAAAATTTGAGGTGAAGAATTTTCCAAATGAATACGTCGAGTAATCATCTCTCAGCTCATGCCATGACAATAGTTCCACATAAAGCCAAAGGGGCTGACATAACAGGCTTCATTTCAGAAAATTCTGCTTAAGATTTCTCTGATAATTACAGTTTAAGCAGAACACGGAAAAGGAGTGTGTATTAACTTGACAACCAATCAGAAAACAAATTCGCCTTTTTTTATATTAATTACCTATAAAGTAATCTGAATTTTTGCATGTATTAAAAAGTCATTTTGCCCTGGAAAGAAAACGTATTTTTACTGAGACACTCTTGCCCCTTCGGTTTTGGGCTCTGGCAAATACAGATATGAAAGGCAGCTGGCCTAAATAATTCTTCCTTGCAAAACACTCTGGAACACACCACAAACCTATCCCCTTAAAAGCCTCGGTTCTTCCGGCTTACCCAAGACTCCAAAACCACACACAAGAAGCTTAAACTTCTTAGGTTGTTCAGACAATAAAGTTACTAATCATATCAAATAATAAGAGAAAATGATTTCTTAAATCATATTTTAATAATACTGGTATCAGGGAAACCACTTCTTCAAATTATGAGAGCCAGCTCTTCAGTCTTCTGCCTGCTATCTGACACCACCTGAAGTATACCATAAATCTTCGTGAAAGACAAGGCCGAGAAGTACTACTGGCTAATTATAGGGGTCTCATGTATAGACCAGAGGCTGAATACAAGATGACTAAGATTATTGCAAGCTAGAACATGCATAAGGCACTCAAACTATCTTGAGAGCCTAATCATTATTTTTATGCCTATCCCCCCCCCACCAAAAATGTGGTTCCATTCTTAAAGGGAGAAGAATGCATTCATGTGGCAAGGCTATCTTCTATAGTAAACTCATCCACAATGAAAAGCCATCTCTACAACTTTAAGATGTTTGCCTCCACTGAATTAAATAAACTCTGAATTATCTAGCCATATGTATGTATAACATACTAGTCACACAGAACACAAACTCTCCAGGAGGCAGTCTGGAATATATTAAGAACCATGTATTCTTGAAGACTCAAATCCTATCTATTACAGTTCATTCCCCTCTCTCCATTTTCCAAATTTTCTATGCTATCAAACTGCCTTTATTCTAATAAGGTGTTTCTTTTTCTTTCTTTCTTTCTTTCTTTTTTTTGGGGGGGAGGGGGTAGGGGCAGAGGGAGAGAGAGAGAGAATCTTAAGTAGGTTCCAGGCCTAGCACAGACCAGGGGCTCCACCTCAGGACTCCAAGATCAAGACCTGAACCGAAATTAAGAGTCGGGCACTTAACCGACTGAGCCACCCAGGCGCCCCAATAACAATCTTTTAGAGTGCAAAGCTACAATTCAGCTGAAGTTTGCAGGCAAAGAAAGGAGAAAGAACAGAGTTGCAAAGCATGTCAATGGTATCCTCTGTAATTGCTATGCTTGGTTACTGGACTGATTGGATTACAAACTTCAAGAGGAATCAAAATGTAATCTTGTTTTACCTGCAAAGCTATACCCAGAGACCAACTCTACTAAATCTACAGATAGAAAGAAAGAAAACATGTTCTGCTGGCATAACAGATAAACAAACTTAAATTTGGAACTAACCAAACACCAGCCATCTTTCAAAAATCATATGAAACTGCTGAATAAGAAAACAGATCCATTTTTACAGCATCAGTTCACAATGTCTTGCTTCAGCTGAGACTGGTTTGAAGCATTCCAGAGTAGTTTACCTACTGAGGTATAAACATAACCATTCCATTTCAGCATAGGTTATACAAGTTTCATACGTGTTTATAAATACTTTGATTGTGAAATATATACTTTAAAAATTGTAATCTTAATTTTTCACATCATAACAGAATAGTCTCCAGATGCAGAAAACACAGCAAACACTGCTGGACTTCGTGCAATCAAGTGTCAGTTTTGCTCACCAGTTGGACATTAAGCTTTGAAAGAATTCTCACATCCCCCTGAGGTGACATCAGTTTCGAAAGAAGTACAATGAGAAAGAACGCATTTCTTTAATCCCTTCTTCAAATATCTCCTTTCAACTACAATTGTTTTTTTTTTTCTTTAAAGAGAGTTTACTGGTGTTTTGCATCAACCAAAAAAAAAAAAAAATCCAAAAACAAAAGCAGGCATTTTTCGAGAAAGAGTCTCTTCCCTGTTTTTGTAACAAAAAGCCACCAATCACAAGGTGAAAAGTGGAACTCAGAGAACTTGACACAATAGCTCCACAGAAAGAGTTAAAATTCAAGTAAAATGGCATACATATGACTTTCTATTCCAAGTTTATCTAAATGACAGAACTCTTGGAGTAATAGTGGACAGTAATAGTGGAGACTACTGGAACAACATAAAAATACAAATATCCTCCACCCCCTCCCCGCAAAAAAAAAAAAGTAACCTGAAAGGTGGGTCACTAACTTTGGTAAAAAGCAACCTTTTTTATGACTCAGAACATTAGAGTTGGAAAGAACTATATAAAAACATCATGGATTTACTCCTACAATGTTACAAAACTTTCCTTTTCTGTTAGTTTTCAGCTTTGTTCTACCTAACATAGAGCATGCTTTGTTGGCCTAAGAGAAACAATAGACAAAAACTTTAGATGACCTATTCTGAGTACTTTTCTCACTTTCAAGAACTTTTTTAAACAGTGCAAAAACCACTACTGCCATTAATTTATACAGAATATCTACCAAGCAGCACAAAATAGCCGGCAGTGGTTATCTTTATTATTTCAGAAAACATCCCTTTGTAAGTTAAGCGTCAGAAATAATCTACTACATGCTACAGATGGGGAAATTTAAGAGCAGGGAGTGACCTGCCATCACAAAGTGAGTCAGCAATGGGCTGGGACTGATTCCCCAATGCCTGACTCTTAACCCTTTGCTCCTGGTATATGATAGGACCTCTTACATCTTTAAACACTCAAAAATACATAATAAGTGCAAACATCTCACAAGTAGTTTCTCAGAACCTCCCTGACTGTTGACTCAGTCCTACATTTTGGTGGTAATAATAATACTTGACAGTTATGAAGACCTTTAACTGGCTTACTTTGAACATTAAAGGAAATATTCAAGGAAGAGTGATAAATAAGTAGCACAAGTTTCATCTATTTCAATGTTATTAAATTATCTATACTCATAATTAACCACAACCTAAATCAAGCACTGAAAAGTTTCAGTTTATCAGAATGTATTCTCCAAAATAAAATTGTCTATAACTCAAAAGAATCCTAGAGTTATAAAGTCCATAAAAGATCATCTAACACCCTCATTTTACAGATTTCAAATTTGCTTCTTGAATTAATTTGGGAATTTAAGTGCTAAACAGAAGCAATTGAGGAGGGAAGACTTAAGCATATGGAAAAGGGAAAACCAGATGTATACATACCACAAAGAGCCCTGGTTACATTTAATTTCCAGCAGTGCCAGTAATTGGGGGGTTGGGTAAGAGAAAAGGAGGGGGAAGGGTGTTAATGTCAGTGATGTCCTTTGAACTGGGTCCAACAGTGTTTCTAAGACAGTCTAATTTTTAAGGAAAACATTCCTCCCACAGCCAGCAATTGCAAGCTCTTCCTCATTTAATTGGCAGCAAGATCAATACTTGCTTGTTGTACTTTTTTCTCTATTACCTTTTAATTGTCCATATGGGATTACCAAGAGAAGGAAAAAAGGACAAGCTGGTCCTCGAGATGATACTATGTGGTAGAAGTTGAAAAAAAAAAGTGATAAATCATCTGTACTAATATGAAAAGATCTCCAAAATATACGGTAGAATCTAAAAAGCAAGTTTACCAAATGATAGGCAGTATGATACCACTTTTGTGGGGAAAGCAGACACAAACACACACACAAAGCAGTACTATACATCTTTCATAAACCTATTTATCTACCCATACGTGTACCTCTAAGTTAATGCATATAAAAAGATCTGAAGGGTAGACCCAAAACTGATAATAATTGTCATTTTCTGATGTTGGTGGGGAGATGATTGGGATTGGGATGATGGTGGTGAGCGGAAAGTCAAAGTAGCCTTCACAGATATTCTGAATGCTCTATAATAAAAAATAATTTTTAAAAAAGTATCAGATATGTACAAAAAGGATAAAAGTTAACCAGGAATATGCAAAGGTTAGGTAAAAGCATACCTAGGCACAAACATGAGAAAGCCTCTACTTCCTTATGAACTCTAGGTAAAAGGCTGCTGTTTTACTTCATTCAGTTTACTCCTTAAACTCATCATCTCTGGCTCCATCCTGTTGGTTCTTAATGCATGAGTGTAAAGGATCTTAGTGGGTTCTTAAAAAAAAAAAAAGATTATATTTATTTAAGAGACTGAGAGAGAGAGCAAGAGAGCACAAGCAGGGGGAGCAGCAGAGGGAAAGGGAGAAGCAGGGCTTCTCCTGATGCAAGGCTTGATCCCAGGACCCCGAGACCATGACCCAAGCCATGACTGAGCCACCCAGATACCCCTGTTAGTGGGTTCTTATCCATTCTTTACTCTCTTGGAAAGTGAAATAAGGCAGGAGTGTAGGTAGCTAAAGGTAATGAGTTTTCTCTTAATTCTTGAACTATATCAGGAATCTACTAAGGCTCTTTTCTTCTATCCTCCACTTATAAAAAGAGGAGCTGGCTCTTGACTATGTACAGTAATAGAAAGGAGGCATTCCTCCAATACTGTTACAAACCAGTTCATCACTTCTCTAGCTCCAGTACCTTATGGAACTAGGTCCTTCCTCCCGGCTGGCCTCATGTAGACATAGTCTGCAGCTCCTAGTCTGATCTCTGCCCTACTGGTTGTCCCTACTGCCTGGTTCTGTGCACATCGCTCATTTCTTTTGTCCTACTTTGTCAAAAGTATTCTTTGTCAAATCTCCAGTTTCCTCAGTTGTCCCATTCAAGCAGTTTATCAAAGAAGAGTAATCTGTGAGTATGGAGCAAGGAACAGTATGATCAAAAGCACAAGGAAGAGCAAGCTCAGGGAACTCTAAGGAAACTGGTGGGACAGAGTAACTGTCCACGTGTGCTTGGAAGCAGAGAGTGGGAGTGGGGGGGGGGGGCGGAACTATGGCAGAAAATAAGGTGAGAATAAGTAGATTGGGGCCAGACTTTGAAACACTTGCATGACAAGCTAAGGAAGTTAGACTTTATCCCTTCAACGTAATAGGGACCCATCAAGGGTTTTTAAGTCAGAGAATGATGTGATTAGATCTGTCTTTAAAGAAATTTGACAGCACTATGGAGGATGAACTGGAAAAGGAAAGCCTGAAAGTAGATAAGCAGTTCTCCCCAGAACTGGAATGAAAGGTGAAAAGGGCCTATGCAGGGCAATGGCTATGAGAACGGAGAAAAGGAAACAAACATAATCAAAAGCAATTTTGGAGACAGAAGTGACAGGACTTGTTGATAGATTGGTTGTGGAGACTAAGAAAACATAAGGACTCAAGATGACTGTGAGGTTTCCAGCTGAGAGGATGGGGAGGCCATTAAAGAAGATAGAAAATAGAGGGAGGGAGGGAGTGTTTAGAGAGTGTGCGGAAAATTGAGTTTGGAATTCGTTGAACTATATGCTAGCACATCCACTCTCAGTAAGCTCCAAATGGATAAGGATCTTGTTTGCTAATTTTCTTGTGCTGCACCTACTGCAAAGCCATGTGCGTTCAATTCAGGCTTGTGAGGACAGTGACGATAATGCTAACTTATCCCAGGATAATAGAGACTTGACAGTATTTAAGGTATCTCTTCAAGATCCCTGTGTGCAAAGGAAATATGAGACAAGGAGATTTGTTTTACTTTTCTGCCAAATTTCTTCTTTAGTAGTTTCCAAAATAAATTTCCAATAATAATAGGGCTTTTAAAAAGAAGGCCCATTACTAAGAGCAGCCTGCGGCAGACCAGAATACCTCTCGCAACGTTACATTCTACACATTCCAATAATCAAGTCACATCACCTTTAATTCTCTTTCTTGTTCAGGAACCTGTACTACCACTTAAGATTCTCAAACCTGCCACTCCCAACAGTCAAACATAATCAGAGCCATTTAAACAATTTGAAAACAAAAAACAAAAAACACTGCTGTGTTTTATTTGAAAAATCTTGAGAGGGGGACCTGGGGTGGGGGGGGAAGCACCATTTGTTCCGCTTGGTGTTGTTGTGCAACGTTTTCTGGGGTTTGCCTTGTAGACATGTTGAAATCATAACTAAATAAATCAGCTTCGGCAACACAAAGAAACAATATTCCCTTCCCCCTTGGACGCCTGAAGGAAAAACGGCATCTTCTCCATGATGTGCACACACTTTGGAGCCGCTTTGCTTTTAATCTTCTGCCAAGTCAAGTTTTAGTTTTATTTTAATCTCAGTACCCACAGTAAATTCCAAATCTTTGACAAGTAAATGCTTTCTTCCTTGCCAGAATCCCACTCACTTTCCTTTCTAACTCTTAGAACTTAAGAGTTCAATAATGCCTGCACTGCTGATCTCTTTTCATAAGCAAGAAAATAAACACACTATAAATTAAGTATATTTCCTGATATTTGCAAGTTAGTCTACATGTGAAATAGGTTAAGATAAAGTTGTATCATTCCTGCCCATCATTTTAAAAAATATAAACTCACATGTACTATAGGAGAAGAAACAGATAGGAAGTCAGGAGATCCGGGCTCAAGCCTCATTCATTTCAGTTGACTGGATAAAGTTAGTCAAGTAACTTATATTTGGTTTCCTTATAGGAAAAAGTTAGGGAGAGGCACCTGGGTGGCTCAGTCAGTTAAGTGTCTGCCTTCAGCTCAGGTCATGATCCCGGATTCCCCGGATGGAGTCCCGCATCGGGCTCCCTGCTCAGTGGGGAACCTGCTTCTCCCTCTCCCTCTGCCTGCCGCTCCCCCTACTTGTGCTCTCTGTCAAATACATAAATAAAATAAAATCTTAAAAAAAAAAAAGTTAGGGAAATAGGCTGGATGATTTTTAAAGGCCCTTCTCTTTTATTTTAAAATTCTGATTAAGATCATAGCTATTACCTGATTTTTTTTTTTTTAATACATAGAAAGCCGTCACTCAAAAAACACTCTCAAGGAAAAAAAAACTAGTTTTTGTGGTAAAATGGGATAAACCTCAGAAATTACCTAACCCATATAGCTTTGAAACTATATTCCATGAGTTATATATTATTTTGTTTATTGGAAAGATTCTATAGTTTAAAGAAAAAGATTGCAAACTACTAATCTAACCCAACTCTGTCATTACAGATGAAAAAACTGAGATCAGGATTGGAAAAAGAAATATAACAAATCCATAAAATACCATACAGCTATTAAACATGATGGCAAGAGATAAAAGGTCATGATAAATTTTAAAATAAGTGAGGATATTAAGCTATGTATTTAAAAAAAAACTGTATAAATATAAACCTATTTTTCAGGGTAATGTATATATTGTATTACTTTCACTAAAACATTTTTTTAAAGATTATTTATTTTAGAGAGAGAGCATGTGTGCACGGGGTGCGGGGGTAGCTGAGGGAGAGGGAGAATCTCAAGCTGACTCCATGCTGAACATGAAGCCCAATGTGGGGCTCCATCCCATGACCCTGAAACCATGACCCTGAGATCACAACCTGAGCTGAAACCAAAAGTTGGATGCTTATGACTGCGCCACCCAGGTGCCCCTCACTAAAACATTTTTATTATCAATTCTCAAAAAACATAAATATACAATGAAAAATGCAACAAGTGATCCAAAACCTCAATAGTGAGGGTACCTGGGTGGTCCAGTGGGTTGAGCCACTGCCTTCGGCTTGGGTCATGATCCTGGAGTCCCACAGTGGAGTCCCGCATCGGGCTCCCAGTTCCATGGGGAGTCTGCCTCTCCCTCTGACCTTCTCCCCTTTCATGCTTTCTCTCATTTTCTCTCTCTCTCTAATAAATAAAAAATCTTAAAAAAAATCCTCAACATTGAGAAATATTCGATATTAACATTTAGTGAATATCAACCCACACAGCTATTCACATATACAGATAGATAGATGGATGAACAGGAACAAATTTATCATTCTGAGATGAGAATATACTAACTTTTGAAAATAAAAAATATTAATTTTACTTTTACTTGAAATTTACAGAAGCTAAAATAAGACTGAAGACATTTTAAACCTTAGATAACTGCTTCTTCACTCAGAAAGAAGTAACTGTAAAAAACCCTTCTAAGTTTTAGAAAAGTGATTTAAAAAGCCATAATAGATTAATAGTACTTTACAACTATTTTAAATTTTAGACATTATTGATGGAATTGTTGCTATGAAAGATAAGGAGTTTAATCTGTTCCATTTCTCTCCCACCTACCTCCAACCTTTGCTTTACCATGATGTATAATGTTTACACTCTGTTCTATTACCACAGTTTCCATAGTTCCTAAATCTCAGATTTATATATGATTTTTTTTTAAGTAGGCTCCACACCCAGCATGGAGCCCAGTGCAAGGCTTAAACTCTTGACCCTGAGATCAAGACCTGAGTTGAGATCAAGAGCCTGGCAGTTACCTGACTGAGCCACTGAGGTGCCCCTAAATATACTTAATATTCACAGTTGGTTGTTGTTTTGAGCCATCTCGTGATTGGCTCAATTTTAACAAGTACGGGGGCACTGGGTGGCTTAGTTGGTTGAGCAATTATGCCTTCCGCTTCAGGTCGTGGTCCCTGGGTCCTGGGATGGAGCCCCACATCGGGCCCCTGCTTGGTGGGGAGCCTGCTTCTCCCTCTGCCTACAGTTCCCCCTGCTTGTGCTCTCTCTCTGTCAAATAAATAAATAAGATCTTTAAAAAAATTCTGGCAAGTAGGTTTTTCAGAAAGATCTCACAGATGCTATCTTCTCTAGATTCTTTCATATTTGAGGACTTATATGCCTGTTGCCTTTATTCCTCAGCAACGAGTTGGCTAGATATAATGCTCTTGGGTCATACTTTGGGTCATACTTCGTTTTTATCAGAACCTTGTTGCTACTGCTCCTCCAGTCTTGCACTTGGTTGTGAAAAAATCTGAGAACAGTCTAATTTTTTCCTTGCGGATGACTTTTGCTTTTGCATGAATAATTGAAGGAGTCCTTCTTCAGTAACAATCAGAATATGAGTTGATGCTGATTCTCTACCCATTTCAGTATTCAACGTAACTTTTTCATCTGCAGATTCAGTTTCTCACTTCAGTGAAAAATTGAAATTCAATTCTCTAAATACCTTCTAGTCTTATTTGTGGGGTCCTCTTCCTCACAGACACCAGCTACCCTTTTTTGAGACTCTTCTTTGTATCTCATCTATCACTGTTAACCAGTTTGCTCTAAACTATCTTTCACTCCTGTGTTTACTGTGATTATTTCAAGCTTTTGCCCCAAACCATTAAATCTTTGGACACATCTCTTCTATTCCCCACTGGTGCTTTATCACTTATTAGTTCGTCAATGATGTTTTTCTAGTTCTTAATTTGTTTCCTTAGCTCTACAACTTCATTTTCCATCAATATGAATTTCTTAAAATTTATTTATTATTTCTATCTGCGTATTGGAGGGTGAGTCTATGTGTGTTTGTGTAATGTGCATGTACTGCCAAAGCCCAAAAGACTATATGCCAAAATTTTAATAGCTTTCTGTAATAGTGATTTTTTTTTTCCTTTTCGCCTATCTGCATTTCCTAAGTTTTTTCACAGTGAACATATATCTATTACTTGTACATTGATACTGATAAACACATACATATATATATACTATATATGTATTTTTAGGGGGAAAAACTGTATTGCTAGAAAAAATATTGGGAACAGGAAAGGTGAAATAATTTGTCTAAGGAAGTTATTGGTAAGATTGTAACCTTTACTATGCTGTTTCCAAGATGTTTGCTTCTGACAGCACAGGTGTAAGAGAACTGAAGTGTCCAGCCAAGGACTAACCATCTTTATGTCAATGATCCAAAATGTACAACTTTCCAAGAACAATATTCTTCCTCAGGTTATATGTGGTTACAGTCTGTGAGCAATCAGATGACCAGCACACAATCTATATCATAGACAGACATATACAGTGGATGTGAGTGAAAACCACTCCTACTTTCTGACTGATTTTGGTCTGTTTCAGAGGCTAAGCAAGTATAGACCTCAGATGATTTTTCCATGAAAACTGCATCTAGAAAAGAAAATTCCTCTCAGAGTCTGGCAAATTGTTGATTAATATGTCTAAGCTCCATACAATGTTTTTGAAAATATATTTCTCTGAAATTTACTTCCTCTTAGATATGTCATGGGCATATTGCTATACTTATATTCACTCTGAAAGCATTTTTTAATTTTATTTTTTATGTATTTATTTATTTAATAGAGAGAGCAGGCACACAGGCACACAGGATGGGGGCGGGGGGACAGAGGGAGACGGAGAGAATCTCAAGCAGACTCCCCACTGAGATTATGACCAGAGGTGAAATTAAGAGTCTGACATTTCACTGACTGAGCCACCCAGGTGCCCCAGCAATTTTTTTAAAACAAAAGATAAAAATGATAGAGTCTTCTGAAATTTTTAGCTGAAAAGAACAAGAACCTTCAGTGATGGTTAAGAAAACAAATGTAATTTATAAAAAACAATCATAAAAGATCTGAATTTTTTGGAAGAGTTGAAATGATGTCATAGAAAGATCAAGTGAAATGGAATCAAACTACTCCCAAATTCGAGTCTTAGCTCCTACCAAGCTGTTTGACTTTCAACAAACCTTTTAACTTCTCTGAACTTGATTCATCATCTACTCAATAGATGAATAGTATTTATTTCTACCAAGTAACATATTTATATACTTATTATAGAATATTAACTTTATATTTGCATTTTTATATAAAATTTATAAAGTGATTTTACAAAGGTGATCTCATTCTTGGTAGGAATGAACGAATATAAAATTGATTTTAAAAGTTAGTTGTCTATAGGGGCACCCAGGTGTCTCAGTTAAGCGTCTGCCTTCAGCTCAGGTCATGATCTCAGGGTCCTGGAATCGAGCCCCAGATTGGGCTCCCTGCTTACTGGGGAGTCTGCTTCTCCCTCTCTTTCTGCTGCTCCTCCCGTTTATGCTCACTCTCTCTCAAATAAATAAATAAAACCTTTAAAAAATATATACAATTCTTTAAAAAAAAACATTTGTTGTCTATACACACACACACACACACACGAAAGACACAGAATGGCAGTTTTTTAACTGCTTTATGAACTAATCATTAACCATCTGATAACATTTAGAGGCATATCAGGAGCTTTATCCCTGGGCTATCTTTTATTTTTCAATGCTAACATAAATATTAAAAAAAGTACTGACCAAAGGAACCAAGGAGAATCAAACAGGAATACCATGAAAGTCAAAAAATAATAATCTAAATTTGAGAACTAATAACATTGGCAATTGATTCCTATTTTACACATGTAAACCTAAATAGGTTATAGAATAAAACATAAAAATGAATCTAGAAATCAAGTAATACAAGACATGCCATTTATAATAGATTAATATAACAAAAGTAATTTGGAAAAGTGACTAAAATAAAAGATGTAGCAAATAACCTCTGAAGCTTCCTTAAAATATAATAGAAAAAGTCAAGATAAATCTAGATAAAGGGCAGAAAAGTCAAGGTAAGGAGGGAGAGAATGACTTTCAAGGAAATATTAAAAAGCTACCTTATCAGTCTATTAAGTTTATTTTAGTGTCTGGAATATTCTAACAAAGAAAACTAAACTTAATAGTCGTGTCCACATAATGACTTTGGGTGCTCAGTTTTATAATTTTGTGATGCAAGTTAAAATAGATGGACTCTTTGAAGGAGGGTCTATTAGTAAAATTTGTTTTTACTCAATAATAAAAGCTGGAGCATCTTCAAAAAGTATTGAGACCTTACTCACTTTGCTCCAGCTGTTTCATCAAATTTGCATTCAGTTCCCCCAACACTATTCCAGAAGCCTGTCCCAAATAAGAATAGGGATAAAAATAAAAAGGAATATTTGTTCACTATAGCTTTTATCCAAATTTCCTGTTTACTGTATTCAGTCTTGATTTCATATGAAGTTTATTTGACAAGCACTTGGTGGTAAAACTAGACACCAAATTTTTCCTTCATGAAAACCGACGTGGGTGGCTTCTTGGTATTTTTCATCTTTTTACAAGAGGGTACCTCTTTGTGGTGGCATAAGGTCTCATATAGCTGTGTGAGACATTCTGCTGCCCAGACTGACTAGGCGTTCAGTTAAGTCCACCTCTCTGTGTTCTACTGCATAAATAGTTATCAGAAGTTTTGGCCAATCTAAAGACAGGAAAGGGAAGAAATGCATAAAGAAAGTCATCATCATCAAATAGAAATAAAGCTTAATGTACAGAGGTCTTTGCTAAACATTATGCAAAAGAAGCAGATATAATCCCTGCCTTCCAGAAGCCTCCATGCTAGAGCAGATGACGTCGACACAGACATATAAACAGACTTTCACAATGTAGAACAGAGACATGACCATTGCCAGTAGAGCAGAAATAAATCAACAACAGCTAAATATTTACAAAATGTGAGAGATTTATTACGTGCAATGTATTTTGTATAATACATAAAATAATCTCTGGAATTGGTGACGGTTAAGTAAAGATACATTTCTTTTGTGTCCTGATCCTGCTCTCTGATTCCTCATGTAACCCTTAGGTTTTAAACTACAGTGACTATTGTTGCCCTATAAAAATGAAATAATAGCATTTAAATTTCTTCCAGGTTGCATATACTATAAGTACATAAGCACAGGAAAATATAGCACAGAAAATTATATTATTGTAATTTCTAATGAATTGAATCAGAACAGAAATTCAATTTTTAAATATCTTGTGAAAAATATTCTCACATGATATACTTAACACTACCAACTTAGACATTTGGGAACAAGAACTTTTGAAACAGCTGATCTAATATTTTGACTAGAGACAGGGAATCTGGGTGCTATATAAATGGTATTGTCATTCCCAACCAAATGTTACTTGTTTTATTTCTCTGAAACTTCCTCTGGCCATCTTCATTTCATTTTTCCTTTTCTCCAATTTCCTTTCTTCTCACCTTTTCTCATCCACCTCTAACTGTGGGATTGACAAATACAAGCTCCCCAAACAGTGGGAGGAACCAGGGACCTTTCTCCCTTGATTCAAAATAGAAGGGAGACTGGTTTTTAAATGTTTTAAATACATCTTGAAAAGACTCCAAACTGAAAGACATTACAGATTATCTGGGCTCCAGTCACAGTGAACATCTTTCAGTCCCTGAAACGTGTCATGTTCTTTCACACCCAAGTGTTTTTACACTGCTTGGATCATCTTTTCACTCACACTCTCTAGCTTTAACCAAGCCAATACCTACTCACCTTTCCCCAAAAGTAAATCTTGAGTCTTGCTTTTGTACTTTTCCTCATGTATGTTCACAGCCTCCTGGGTTTCTCTTCCTAGAGTGGCGCTTACCACATCCTATTTTATTCACCTATTAATTTAGATCTACCCTCCACAAGACTGAAAGATCCATGTAGGCAGAAACTAGGACTTTTCATTAACACCTGGCACATGGTAGACATTATGAAGGTTTGTTGAAGAAATGAAGCGACTGGGGAGCCTGGGTGGCTCAGTCAGCCAAGCGTCCAACTCTTGGTTTTGGCTTAGGTCATGATCTCACCATTCTAAGATTGTGCCCCACATCAGGCTCTGTGTTCAGCAGGGAGTCTGCTTGAGATTCTTGCTCTCTCTCATCCTGTGCCCGCCCCCCACAGCATGCACACGAACTCCTTCTTTCTCTCTAAAATAAAATAAATAAATCTGAAAAAAAAAGAAATTAAATGACCAAGGAAATCACCTGACCTCCAGAGCAGCACCACTCAACAGAGCTTCCTGCAGTAATAAAAATATTCAAATAGCTCTGCCATCCAGGATGATAGCCATTGGTGTGGCTACTAAGCACCTGAAATGTAGCTAGTGTAACTAAATTTTTAATTGTATTTAATTTTCATTCATTTTAATAGCCACTTGTGGCTATCACTAACATATTACAGCATAGCTCTAGAATCACAATAGGAATATAAAATATTATACATGACTTGGTTTGCTTATATTGTTTAACAAACTGAAATTTTAGTTAAAATTAGTTTGCTCAAATAATTAAAATTTCCAAAGTGAAATTTCTCTTAACAAAGTATGTACTTCTTGAGGTCAGGAATTTTACCTTGTCTATCATCTTCTTATATTTAGTAGGTATTTAAAAATAACGCTCAGTTTAACTCAATGATGATACCAGTTGCTCAAGTTTAAAGACTTTGGTGTCTCTTTTATTTTTTTCCAGTTTAAAAGTAGCAGGTAAAACTAAAAAACAGACAACCACCATATAGTAAAACAGAACAAAAAAGATGTTATGTTATCTGGACTGACTGTCCTCTACAGTATCAAGCAGATATCTAAAGTCTTTACTTTCAGAAAAAGAACTAAGGAAATTAGCTTCCTACATATATACCACATCTACTATCTCTGCTCCAAATTTGCTTACACTGTTTTCTTTGCCAAAAGCTGAACTCCTACCCCAATGCCATCATAACCTGTCCAAAGTCTACATGTAATACAACATCTCCTCACATGCCCCTCCTTCATGAAGCATTCACCTTGACAAAAAAAGAATGGGATCTCTTCTTATCCAGACAGTCCTCTTAGAGGATTCAATTCTACTTTGCTCCATAGATGTTTGTCAAATTCATTAAATACAATCAGTGTTAGCCACATAGAATTTAATGCCTCACTTTTCTGAACTATCAGCACTATCTATATGTAATGTTTCATTTTTATCATAACAAATTCCAAAAATTAAATGTCTTCCTGGATTGAGTCAAACATCTTTTACACATTAGCCTGTTTCTTGATTTGGTGTATTTCCAAACGTAGAAAAATATCTTTCCTATGAAACAGATGAAATCAGAAACAAGAGGAGGCAGGCACCGTGTGTCATGCAAAACCAGTCACTGAGTGACAGAAAAGATATGCTTGGCAAAATCCCAAGCTACATTCCTAGAACGAACTCTTAGTCCCTGAAGAGATTCTGTTTTCTTATACTACTTGAGAGTACCTTCAAGTCCTAAGTGAGTATTACTTTTTTGTGATCCAGACATACACAGTAACACTATCATCATCATTTATACTTCTGGATCCGAGACATGGGCATCAGCATGAATTAGCTGACAACAAAATTCCTCACATTTCTGAGAGCAGACTTCCCTGGAATTTTCTTCTGTCCTTTTAAGGAAAAAAAAAAAAGGATTTTACTAGAGACAGGCAAGAAATTAACTACCTATCCTCAATTATGTCCTCACTGAAACTCAACAACTCATCTCATTTTAACTACCTCTTACACAGCTACTGCACTTCTTTTCTCCTCTCCTTTCTGCTCATTCCCAGCAAATGGCCTTACTTTTTTCCTTCTTCTGCATCTGTCCTCTCTACCAAGAATCTCCCCTATACCTTCACCCATATTTTGTATTCTTTCTCCTCTTATCTCTAAATCTCTAAATATTCCCTCCCAGTATCAATACCTCAACCCATATACTTGATCTCCTTCTTTGAGACTCCAAGATCTATCAGGTAATCAATGCCCTATTTCCCAGGACCTTCTCTCTCCTTCTTCAAAGATTCCTTTACCTATGCCTACAAATACGTTCATTTTTCCACTTTAAAAAAAAAAAGATGAAAAAGAGAACAAGGCTTCCTTTCACCTTAATCCTGCTATGCCTAGTTTATAACAATTAAGGTCATTTTTTACAAGGTACTTCATTATCTAACTTTCTGAATTTTTCCACCCATATCACTATACTAAAACTATCTTCTTAAAGGCCATCTGTGACCTCAAAACCACCAAACCTAAGGGTCTTTTCTTAATCTTCAGTTATTTCCTCCTCTGTGGAGCATATGACACTAGAGACTAAACTTTAAGAAGAATTTTTACAACTCTTGTTTCCAAGTCATCTGCTGGTCTAGATAGCAAACATGGCAGCCAGCAGCTACACCTGCGAAATGCCTACTATCATTTCCCTCACTCATAAGACACAGGAAAGGAAGCAAGAGACTCAGTGGATCTATCCCAAGTGGGAAACAAGTACACAGAATCTCACGTATCGAGTGAGCTCAGGAATGATAATATAACCTTGACACTGAGACTGTAAGCCTCTGATTCCTCATCCTGTTCTGTTGATTAGCAGTCCTAAGAGCTTCTGTGATGTTTAAATAGAACAATGACGTTAACTCAAGTTAAAGGGCTACTGTAACTGATTTCCCAAAAATTCGGCACGGGGGGGTGGCGGGGGAGGCACAGTTCTTTGGCAAAAAGGTCATTCACTGCAACAGTGAAAAGTCTCTAGGGGGGAGTCCACAGTAGAGATTGCAGCAGCTTCAGCAACACAAGTCACACAGCATAAGAGGGGTCTCTTAACAGACTTCCTTCTCCCCCTCTTTGATCCCTCTTACTAACTTCTTTTCCTCTATTCAATCCCCAACAGATGTGTATTTCTTAAGGTTTCATCTTCAATCTTCTCTTCCTGTTTCTTTCTCCTCCTTACCATTTTTTGTGCCCCTACAACACAGTCATCTCAAGTACTTATTAATCTTTTTAACTCCCCAAACCAGCACCTCCTCCTCATATTCCTGTTTCTGTTACTAGCATCACCACTGCCCTAGTCACCCAAATGAAAATCTCCCTCGAGTTCTCTCTTTTCCTTTGTTCTCCACACACAGTCATGGCTCAGTTCTACTGATTCTGCCCACCAGTCGTCTCTCCTTTCTCTTCCATTTCCACTGCCACATCTTAACGTCAGGCCCTTGCTATATTGCACCGGGGGCCTCTGCAATGTCCTCTAAATTCACTTCTTAGTTCCAGTTTCTCCCTCCTCCGTTGCATCCTTCCAGTTAATCATCCTAAAGCACAGCTACTGGCTCCTCTCCTGTTGCTGCACTGCCTAGAAAATAAAGTTCAAAATCCTCAGTTGACTTTGAAAACATTTCATGACCTGGATCCAGCCTCCACTTCCCACTTCCCTCTCCCACCACTGACTTCCCATAAAAGCTATACCTCAGCTACTCCCTGTTCCTAAATATCTCCACATCCCCACCTCTGCTCCATTTTTGCTCACACTTTTGTCTTTGCCAAAAGCCTAACTCTTACCCCAACCCTATCTTAATCTGTCCCAATTCTACATGTACTACAATGTCTCATTCGCATGCCTTTTTCACGAAGCATTCATCTTGACAAAAGGTGAATCTGGCGTGTCCACAGAGTCCTCTCAGACAGTTCATTCTGCTTCGTTCTCTAGATATTTGTATATTTGTGCTCTCTCCTTAACTAAAGAGTAAATTCTCTGAGGATAAAAGTAAGACTTTAGGAGATGGGACTAGAATATGTGCTGAATAAATG
Organism: Nasua narica; assembly: GCA_028533885.1. Classification (NCBI taxonomy): domain Eukaryota; kingdom Metazoa; phylum Chordata; class Mammalia; order Carnivora; family Procyonidae; genus Nasua; species Nasua narica. Next base: position 97,769,863 of record CM052797.1, on the reverse strand, counting down.
AAGTCTCACAAAATGGCTAGTGTAATTACAGACACTCAGTTGAAAATGCCAAAGAACATCTGATGCAGAAATACATTCGTGCTAAAAAAATTTTTTTTTTTTTTTACTTTTAGAATCCTCAGAGAGCTCTGAAGTTGCACTCTTCCAAAATCCTCACTGTATGCAGTGTTCCTGAAAACTTTCAGAAGTCTGGACAACATTTTTTAACTTCCAGTCAGCATTTCCTTTATGAATGAAGCCAGGGAGAATTTTTTATATTTGGTCTAGCCAACACTTGATTATCCGAGGAGATGATCTTTTGTGATGATACTGGTATTACAATACCAATAAAACTTAGAGTAGCAAAAAAATTAAAGAAATTCGAGAATCAAAATACTGGAAAGAGTGACTAATACTTTATTTGTCCCGGTCTTCATATATTCCAATGAAGAACTAATTTTAAATACCTATATATTAGTTTGACCATTCTAATAGCATTTGGAATATCTACTGCCTTTACCAACACTTGTCAATCAACATGGGGTTATTTACTCAAAAGAACATGAAGTGCAGAAATGTTTCCATATGCTAGAAAAACGGTTTCATCATTTTAATAAAATGAGGGGAATGTGGTTTATTTTGCAAATAAACACTAAACTATAGAATGTGTCCTTACAAGAATGAGTTTTTTGAGGGCTAGCCATAAACAACTTTACTCTAGAAGGTGTCCTTATAAGTTCTTTTAGGGCTAGCCATAAACAACTTTGCAGCCACAAGAGATCACTTCACAAAAGAACAGGAAAGAATAAACTCAATAATTTACATAAATTTAAAAAATGCTACTATGGTTAAAATATAATTCATTGTCTAAATTCACATAAACTTGAACTCTTGCCTTGATTAAAAAAGGCCCATTCTTGACAAAAGACCTCAACGTGAGGCAGGAATCTATCAAAACCCTAGAGGAGAACATAGGCAGTAACCTCTATGACATTAGCCACAGCAACTTCTTTCAGGACATGTCTCCAAAGGCAAAGGAAACAAAAACAAAAATGAACTTTTGGG
>CM052797.1:97639764-97768319 GCA_028533885.1 Nasua narica | reverse complement strand
GAGGGTGGGGGGGTGGGTGAGCCTGGTGGTGGGTATCGAGAAGGGCACGTATTGCATGGAGCACTGGGTGTGGTGCATGAACAATCAATCTTGTAACACTGAAAAATTAAAATAAACATATTTGGGGAGAAAAAAAAAAAGCCCATTCTTTTGTGACACTGGTGATCACATGATTGAGATGAGACAGGTTCCAACTTTCTGATTTCAAAACCTTTAACCATTCTTACTCCACTCTGTCCAAAACTTTTAAACCAAGAGGACAATAAGCTTTAGGAAAAAATGATTACCACCTTAAAGGCTACAGGTAATTGCTTTATTTTAACAAGTAATTTAATTTCCATTTCTATTTTTCTGAAAATGTTCATTAAAATTTCACTTAAAAAATTTTTTTTCACTTAATAGCACACTACCAGAGAAGAAGAAGACCAAAGTCCTTTGACAACCAGTTGATACTGTTATTACAGACTTCATCCAACTCTAGACCAAATGAGTAACAGTATATTTCAATGGGCACCAAACCACAGGCTACCAACCACATATAAAGCAAATTTGCCATAAAAACAAAAAAATAATTATAACACTACATGTTGAGTAGCATCTATGTCCAGGCCCCAATTTCTAGTGCAAGAGATCTATACTATATCCACTCTATTTGTAGGAATTAAGGATATAACATTTCTATGACTAAAGGAGTTCAAAATGTTCCCTAATCTAAATTCAACTTAGGATGATTCTAGAACCAAGCCTCATGAGAGTCCATTTTTCAAAAAGGGTCATATCTACAATGTTCCTGTAGGCTATAATAAATTATTATGTATATCAGGAATCTGGTATGCAATAGGAATACTAACCTATATGTCCAGTTAAGTACTTAATCTAAATATAACTACAAAAGACAGAGAATTTTCCTTAACAGATGGAACAATTATTTACCTAACTTTGTCAGAGTGGCCATACTTTATTATGATCAGTACTCATTTCTGAGAAATATCATGTTTCCCGCAGTTGTAAATGTTTTGATGGACTATGTAAAGTTCTCTAAAATAAGAGAGTAAAGAGTGTTTCTTAAATATTTTATTGGAGACATTGCCTTTTCAGGCAGATTTTTCCACTATCATAAATACACCAGTACACAGGGTAATTTAAGTGTTAAACATTAGTGATTGCCTGATAAACACACAAATGAAATAAAGTTTTTTGTTTTAAGACCAAATATTTGCCTTTCTACAAAAAACATCTTAAAACTGAATGTTCTTAAGTTGAATCAAGTCTTGTTTCCCAAGTGACTTGTTTCAAACAAAACAGACCTGTTCCAAAAAAGATCTGTATTTTAATCAATAATTCTGAAAGAGTCACCTTACTGATGTGACTCTCTTGTAAGAAATTCTTAATACGAAAACAGCAACTATTTTTGGAAACTAAAGGAAAAACAGAAAAGAAAACATAGACAGATAAAGACAAATATTTAACAGAACAGGATGCCTGGGTAGCTCAGTTGGTTAAGCATCTGCCTTTGGCTCAGATCATGATCCCAGGGTCCTGGGATCGGGTCCACATCAGGCTCCTTGCTCAGAGGGGAGTCTGCTTCTCCCCCTGCCCCTCCCCCTGCTTGTGCACGTGCGTGCACTCTCTCTCTCTCTAACAAACAAATAAATAAAATCTTAAAAAAATATATTGAACAGAACATCAACCATGAGCCAGACACTAAAATGAGAGCTAAGGATAAAGGTAAATAAAACACAGTCCTGACCCTCATGAAGCTTAAAATCAATTTGATGACATAGCTATATTTTTCAAAAGAGCCATCCATATTGCTATTAATCTACAAATGAAAGCTAAAGATGTCTTGAAGAAAACTCTTTTCTAACCCGTGCAATAATCTGCTCCTCTAAACAAGACCCTAATCAACCTGACCTTCCCATTCCTGTATGTCTTTGGGTGATTTTACTATCTATTCCTTAAGCTGTATATTCAGTCATGGGGATACACAACACATGGTATTAATAATGACAATGATGATGATAATGATAGCAATAGCTAATACTTATTAAGCATTTATTAAATTCCAGATATTGCACTAAATACCACATTTATTATTTAGTCAAATTCTCACAATATCCTATTTCGTAGTTACTACTATTATGTTCGACAAAAATAATACTAAAAGATCACTGTTTAATTAAAAAATATTAGATCAAAATAAGGGACTTAAATTTATCAAATTAAGGAATCTAATTTTACTTCTTGATTCTTCTATCTAGAACCATAGGTAATAGCTTAACCAGAAGTATATAACTGTAATTTTAAGTTATAACTATCTGCTTCTCAGCAAAGTATATGCAAAGGTTAGGACAAGACAGGCAATAGGGAAGAGAAAAGTATATGCATCTCCTCCCTCCTTAAACAACAACAAAAAAAGTATATGCATCCCCCACCTCCTCCAAAAAAAAAAAAAAAAAGAAAAATTATAAAATCAATTTGAATTATCAAATGACTTATTCACCAATGATTTTTGTCTGATCTAAGGGAGCTGTTTTAACCTGTGATGAAATTTAAGATTTAGGAATTAATTTATTCAGTTCCTTACTCTACTGGAAAGATCTAACAACTTTTTCCCCTCTTGCTCCTCTCTATTCCATTTTCTAAAAATAACCCTTTATCTGACTAAAAGGTTGAATTGAAAGGAAGTATTTTCAAATTCCCCAAAAGGTATCCCTCAATTCAAATCAGTATAACCTACTCAGAGTTGAGATTTCCAAAACCCCATGGTTAAACACACCTTCAAGGCCCAAATACACTCAGAATCTCTAAACTGCAGTCCCTAAGAGGAACCAAGGAGGCGCTCCTCCTTCTCCAAGTTGCCAGTTCCGGAAGATAGCTCTTTTCATGATCCTGAACTGGAGAGAAAGTACCAGATCCCTTTAGGGTAACTCCTAATTATAATTCTTAACTTTCTAAGGGTTCATAGAATTCTTTGAGAATCTTAAAAGTGTGATGGATTTTCTTCCCAGAGGAAAGCTTTCTAAGTATGTACACATAAAATTTTACACCATTTCAGGAGTTCTATGAACTTAATGAAGCCCAGTCAATGACCTCAATTAAAAACTCTGGGTCTGTGTTACCTTATCAATTACATGGCTTTCTACTTTTTTTTTTTTTAAGATTTTATTTATTTATTTGACAGAGAGAGAGAGATTACAAGTAGGCAGAAAGGAAGGCAGAGAGAGAGGGAGAAGCAGGCTCCCTGCTGAGCAGAGAGCCCAATGTGGGGCTTGATCCCAGGACCCTGAGATCATGACCCGAGCTGAAGGCAGAGGTTTTAACCCACTGAGCCAACCAGGTGCCCCTACTTTTTTTTTTTTTAAGAAGCTTCGAATTTGTTGCATTCCTTTTGCCAAGTTCCAGATTTTTTTTTAGAATTTTATTTATTTATTCGACAGAGAGAGGGATCACAAGTGGGGGCGGGGAGCAGGCTCCCCGCTGAGCAGAGAGCCCGATGCAGGGCTCGATCCCAGGACTCCAAGATCATGACCTGAGCCGAAGGCAGGGGCTTTAACCCACTGAGCCACCCAGGAGCACCCCCCCTTTTTTTGGTGGGCAAGGGTTTTATGAATTTCACTCACAAACATCATCAACCGATTAAGGTTGACCAGGACTTAGGATCACAGTTGGGAAAATAACAGAGTGAAACTTTTTGAAGAAAAATCAATTAACAAAAAAATGTTACATGTCCCAAGAAGAAAGGGGTAGTACTTGGCCATTTGGGGTATCCCTAGCCTGGTTATACATCAAAAGATCTTACCAAATGGCACAAGTGAATCCATCTAGAAGTTACCATGGTCTTACTATGTACAAACTACATTATTTTCTCAGACTTTCACTATTGATTGATACTTTCTTGCTTAGATATTTTAATACCATTTAATCAATGGAAAATTTAGACGTTCATATATTTGAATTTTCCTTACTCTTCCTGATTCTTACCTGGAAAACAGTTTAGCTCATGTTGTTTTTTTATAGTTGATTTTATGATTTAAGTGTTAAGATTTAGAGAGGAAGTCTTGCTTTATCCTTGGTTTCTATGAGTTTACCTAAATAAATATCTTAATATAGCAGTACATTCAAGCTAGGTATGATTCTATCTTTCTCTTTTGTGAAAAGGCTCCCTGGTCTATCCAATAATCACAGTGGCTCTGAAATACATCTCTGCATTTTCTTTTTTTAAGATTTTATTTATTTATTTGATAGAGAGAAAGAGATCACAAATAGACAGAGAGGCAGGCAGAGAGAGAAGGGGAAGCAGGCTCCCTGCTGAGCAGAGAGCCCAATGTGGGGCTCGATCCCAGGACCCTGGGATCATAACCTGAGCCGAAGGCAGAGGCTTTAACCCACTGAGCCACCCAGGCACCCCACATCTCTACATCTTTATGATCTACTCCCAATGCTGTAGATTTCAAAGAGACTCCATCAAGTATCTTATAATTTGCAAGATCTCTAAGGGCAGGGTCTGGTCAGTTTTGGTCACTATACTATGCCTAGTGCTTAGCATGACTAGCACATAGCAGGTGCTCAAAAAATACAACTTTAATGCATTGATGAAACTCTTGAAGCAGTTACTTGTTCACCCACTAAGTATGTAAGTTAGTAACATCTCTGAGACACTTTATTTATCAGGAAAAAGGGAATAATAACCCGTTTCTTAGGAGTTATTCCTAAGATTAAATAATTTTTAATTATTAAATATACAGTCTAGTAGTAACAAACGTACTATAATTATCTTTTAATGTACACCTATATTTTAAGGCCTACTAGAATAAATATAGCTGAATTTTTTAATATGACAACATTATAAGCAGATGTGATTCAAATGAATTTTACAAATACATTTTTTAAAATAAATGACAATAATAGTAAAAGGCAAAAAAAAAAAAAAAAAAAAAACACTAGGAGCAGAAATATTAAATACAGGGGCACCTGAGTCGCTCTGCCTTCGGCTCAGGTCATGATCTCAGGGTCCTGGGATCGAGCCCCACATCGGGCTCTCTGCTCGGCAGGGAGCCTGCTTCCCCCCTCTCTCTGCCTGCCTCTCTCCCTACTTGTGATTTCTCTGTGTCAAATAAATAAATAAAATCTTTAAAAAAAAAAAAGAAAAAATATTAAATACAGGGACAAAGAAGGAAAAAATTCTCATAAATAAGGCAACGTTTTGAAAGGAAATAACTTTCTTATATATTTGTGGCTTAAAACACAACTAATACTTTCCAAGTGGCAAACCTGGCACAAAACAGCAACTGGGAGATTTATTTTTGCTAAAATTATTATCCAGCTCTGTCAAAAAAAAAAATCCTTACTTCTGAGGCACGTACTCTGAAATGAAATTGTCTTGGTGGTGTTTAAAAAAAATAGAAAATAAAGAAGCCCATTAAAATGTGCTTTAGCTTTCTTTTCCTTGTACTCGGTTCTTAAAAACTAAGTCTAAAGCGCCATCTAGTGTGTCTGTTAGGATCACATCTGTTTTGCTGGTTTTATGAGTGCTGAAGAAATGCAAACTAGCAAATTGGGACTCTGTTTTTAAATATTTTACTTACTTATTTGTCAGAGAGAGAGCACAAGCAAAAAGGAGGGAAAGGCAGGCTCCCTGCTGAGCAAGGAGCCTGACGTAGGGCTCTATCCCAGGACCCTGGCATTGTGACCTGAGCTGAAGGCAGACGCTAACCAACCGAGCCACCCAGGCATCCCTAGAGTCTGTTACTTTAAAATTCTTTCCCAACAAAATAAAAGAGGGTGTGCTTTTTCCTCATTATTTTTTTATACAATATACTTCACTGTAACTTAGACACACACGTTGCCGTGTCTCAGCAATCATTTTTCCTGCTTTCTTTTCACTTTGTTCTTATGTAAGTCTGAACCCATAAGAAAAGCATCACAACAGAGCAAAATGCTTTAGACAAACATGTAATAACAACAGCAAAGTTTTATTGAGGGCTTACTGTGTGCCAAATAGTGTTTTAAGTGGTTTTTACTCAGTATCTCATATAATCCCACAAAACTCCACTGAGACAAGTGCCATTATAGAGCTAAGGAAATTGAGGCACAGAGAAATTATTAAACACTTCGCCTAAAGAAACACAGCTAATAAGTGACCAAAGTAAGATTTAAACCCAAACATTCTGGCACCAGAACCCACCTTTAACCATGATACCAAGCTTTCTATTACTATCAGTGGGTTTAAACAGTTATTAACCACACTTCTGTCATTAGAACTGCACAGGACAGGGGTGCCTGGCTGGCCCAGTCGGTAAAGCACCTTTTGGTCTCGGGCTTGTTTGAGCCCCGTGGTGGGTGTAGAGATTACATAAAAATAAAATCTTTAAAAAGAGAGAAAGAGAGCTGCAAAGGACAAATGCTACATCATGCTTTATTTCAACACATTCTGACCTCATTCTACCTTCAGACTTTTTTCGATGTATCTATTTTTAGGAAGTATCATTTTATATAGAGAAGAACTTGTTTAAATACCTGGGCCCTACTGTGGAGACTCTGATTTGATATGTCTGACCTAGAATCTGAAAGCATTGTTTATAACAAGTTCCCCCAGTGGCTCTGACTTGCCAGTCTGGAGCTCTGCATTTAGAACCATGGAGCTTTAAGACATATTTTATTCTTGGGATATCCATCTGCTCTTAAATTATAAGTTCTACTGGCTTTTCTCTTATTTTAAGAGTTTAAATACAGAGAACTGTGAAGGCAAACTCAGTCATAAATTCAAATATATGGGAGATTTTGTGTTTATATTTACTTTCGAAATACGGAAGCAAAGGATTGGTAAATGGAAATTTTAAATTTTGTTTTAATAATTGCAGAAGAGTAAAGAAGAAATAAAGTAGACCTCCCTAACTGCTTCATATGCAGTCTTTCCTGACCCTCCAGACCAGGGGTTTTCAAAAGTTACTCCAGGGATTCTCATTGAGTGGGAAAGAAAAGGCAAGGATTCAGTACCATCCCTATCCCACCCTCACCTAGTCAAAATAAAATTTCCATAATGTCTGAGATCATTGACTTCTCCACTAATGCTGGTGCAATTAACTGCTGCTTATTTTACATGTATATACCACCCAGCAAATAAAACCAAGCATTTTAAGATAAGGAGCTGTGACTCACTGATCTTTTAAAGTAAATCAATGGATGGATGGATGGATGGATGGATGGATGGATGGAGATGGTCCGCCCAAAGCTCCTGTGACAGTTGCTATCTTGTATATTAACCCAGAAAGTCTTTTTTCATTAAATAAATGTAGGCTTTACTGAAAAAATATAAATGCATTCAAAAAATCTCCAGTTACTACACAATCTCCTGTTTCCCCGCTAAGAGTACACCTGGGGTCACAGACATCTAAAATTTTAAAAACAGAAGGTCACTTATTAACATGGGGTATACCTAAAATGTAATGAAATTAATGTTTTAAGAAGCGTCTAAACGACATGCGAGTTATATATAAATGAATAAATGATACACATATGATATATAAGTTATACATACATGATATAGTAAGTTAAATGACGTTGGTGAAGTCAATCAACCAAGAACTTATTCTAAAGGAAATCTTGCCATTTGCAACAACAAAACCAGGAGGACATTACATTAAGTGAAATAAGCCAGACAGAGAAATGCAAATACTGTATGATCTCACTTATATGTGGAATCTAAAAAAGCCAAACTCACAGAAAGAGAAAGTAGAATGCAGTTAGCAGGAGTGGGGAAAATGGAGTAATCCTGGTCAAAGGGTACAAACCTTCAGTTATGAGTAAGTTCCAGGGATTTAACGTACAGCCTGATGACTATATTTAACAATACTGTACTGTATACCTGAAAGTTACTGAGAACAAATCTTGAATATTTTCAATACATACACAAAAATAGTAACTATGTGAGATGATGGGTGTTACTTGACTGTGGTAATCATTTCACAATGTATACATATACCAAATTGTTACATTCCACATCTTAAATATATATAACTTTGCCAATTATACCTCAATAAACCTGGGGGGAAAAAAAAGCAGTGCATCTTAAGATTTAAAAAAAAAAAGTTATTCAAATACTACTATTACACAAATATTTTTGCAATTTCTCATTGGTAATTTACTTCAGAAATTGTTGAAGCAATATAAAGAAATTGGTTTTTGTACTTTATATTTAAAATTTACTTAGTCTGATCACTCACCTTATTCATCACACTGGATTCTAAATGACAACTGGCTGTATCAAAAATCAAAAATAATCCCCAAAATGAAGACGTGCTACCACAGAAAATAGTTAGAGGAATGTACTAGAAGCTATCCCCCCCTCAAAAAAAGAAGCATGCATAAAATGAGTATATAATCTTCCGTGACCATTTTAAGCACTTACAACCTCTTAGCATTAAAAAAAGAAACTCAGACATTATATTTTTAAATCACTACACTTTAAAATTACAACTACTGCTATAGAGGTTTTTATTTTTTATATATCAAAATGTCCTTTGTCCTAAGTCTTCTTTCACAAGAAGAATCAAAGCCAAATTCTTTATTGGGATTTCAGTCTTCTTCTCAGAAGACTTGGCAGGCCTGTGACTTCAATATATTGATATTACTCCTGCTACTTCACGTAAACCTTCACTTCAAGTTTGGTGTCTCTGACAGCACATTGCCCAATTCTTCCACTATTCCAAATACTCTGAAGAAGCTTCCCAGAAATCCCTGTTTGGATCAGCAAAAGCAATTTGGTGTCATCAGCAGATTTCACCATTTCCTTTTGGAGTCATTAAAACATTAAACAAGCATGATCTTGGTATCAACCCTTGGAGTTACTACTATTAACCTCTCTCCAGCTGAAGTCAAGCTATTCTTTGCTATGTTGTGATTCCCATCATAAAACCAGAATGTGTTTATTTGCTAAAAGTTTAAACTTTGATGGATATTTTTTTAACTGAAAGTTGCAAAATACATTACGAAAGTAAAGAGAAAAAAAATCCCAAAGGAAAGGCCAAATAAACCAGCAAAGAGAAACAGCCCCTACTTGAGTTGTCTTATCCCAATGTTCAAACCACCTCATATTCAACTGATTCTAAAACCTCAACAGAATGTTGATCTTTGCCCTCCAATTATTTACTTCTTTTATAATTGTATGAGAAACCTTATTAAGCACATTTGAAAATTCTATATGAATTATAACTGGCAAGTTCCAACTACTTTATTAGCTTTTCCCCCCTTTATTACATTTGAAGGGAAAAAAGCAAACAGTCCTTACTCAGAAAGTGAAAAAGCAAATAGCTTTCTCCTCAAACTGGTCTGTACTCTGAACAAGAGAAATCACTCTTTCTTTTATTCAAGTGCAAATCTGTTTGAAGCTTTCGGTCTGCTTTCCCAGCCTGCTCTCTGCAGCTGCATAAAAGATGAGACGTGGGAATGAAAGAAAACTAGACTGGGGCCAAAAAGCAATACTGTCCATATGCAAACTCACTCAAAGAGCAGCAAAGCTTCCATACATCCCTTCTCACATTTTCCAACCTAGCAGACCCCCAGCCAAAAGGAGGAGGTGCTGTGCTAGCCCAAGTCCAATTGCGTTTAAAACAACAACTTCTCATGGGTAATTAGAGGAAAGAAGATTACTAGACACCCTCCCCCCACCCTCCCCAGTCCTGACAGAGTGGCTGAGGTGGTCTCAGGACCAACCTTTTAGTTCTAAGTTAGATGGAATGAGGCAGAGTCAGGGAGCCAATGGGAAAAGACTCTCACAGATCTCTTAAGCTGCTTGTGGAGCAAGAGACTAACAGAGGTACAGCAACAATAAGCAGAATGATTCTACCTATCTTACCCCATGCAAAACCAAGGCACAATCTTCCCCCCAAAAAGCCAGATCTGCTGTAGACTTTCAGAAAGTCTGGTAGCCCATTAGCCTACATGCAAAGGTGTCAGCTAACCTTATAATTCCAGCAATCTACTCAAGCCAAATAGTGAACCACACAATTGAGAAAGTTCACCATCAAAATCAAACTCTGCTGGGATCAGAAGAGTATTCTCAAGGGTATTTACTCAGATGTCATTATAACTCCATGTTATTTTTAAAACTGTTCTTTGGATTTTGCCCCACACAGAATTCCCAAGTTACAGGAGGACCATGAACAATGTCCAGATGTATAAAAAGCAAAAATACTTCCCTCCTACTTGTGGATTCCAAGATAAACACCACAAGAAGCACGTGTGACTAAACTCAGAGCTCATTCCAAATTAAATACTGCATCATGTGCACAGTGTTGGGCTTAAAAAATAAAACTGCACAAATAGTCTACACGGTTCATAAGCCAGACTTGGGTGAGCACATGACCATGTTATAAGAAGGAAACATGAATTGGAGAGTAGGGGTTAAGGGTGAGAAAAGTCTTAGTCATGACCTTTCCCAGAAAATTGGTACTATTTTCGGAGAACACTTGTATAATATGGGACATAGATGAAAGAGGAAATAGTATTTTACTTTTTTTTTTCCTACTGATGACCCTCAATTCTAAAACCACCCAGCAAATAGAAAACCTTACAAAAACTTCAAAACCCCTAGCTAAGCAATGCACAAACATTATTAAACACACACACACACACACACACACACACACAGGTAATGAATACTTAAATGTCTGGCTCGCCAGCCCAGACCGAATCCTTTTGACCTATAAAATAGGTTCTAGAGAGAGTACATGGGGGCAGGGAAATAGGACATTCAGGTCATGTGAAAAGACATCAACATTATTTTTCTTGTGTTTCAAAAATTGAAGTATAAAATGGATAGAAGAATGGATGGATGAACAGACAGTAGGTAGAGAAGTAGTTTGGCTGAGTTTGGTTTTTTCCCCCACAACTTATCCTAAGTAAAAGTTTTTAATAAATTAATATTTGGAAATGTTTACTTAAAATATCTTGATTTTTAAAAATAATGTAATACTGGTGAATATAAAAGAATATATATACTATGTAAATTATGATGCATAATGAAAAAATATATATATATGAACCCATCACCCAATTTATGAATTAGAATATTCCTAGTCCCAATCAAGTTACACATGGGCTCTTCCTGAATTCCCATCTTCCTGCTTCCCTCGCAGTGGTCATCACTATTCTGAATTCTGCATTTATTTTATTCTTGAGTTTTATAAAAATAATTTTTACTGCAGCTGAAGTAGTTTTCAAATGTATTTGGTAATCCCCCTTTGTGTATGCTTCCATGATGGGGAGAAAAAAAGAATGAAGTCCTTACCTCAATGTCTGAAAAAAGGATCTGCCACATGTAAGTATCTCATGTAAGTATCTCAAGATCAGGAATTATGTCTTATTTACTCTAACTTCACAGTAGCTAGCAGAGTAATAGGTATAGAATATGTCAAATAGGGCCACCTAGGTGGCTCAGTGGGTTAAGCCTCTGCCTTCAGCTCAGGTCATGATCTCAGGGTCCTGGGATCGAGCCCCACATTGGGCTCTCTGCTCAGCATGGAGCCTGCTTCCCCCTCTTTCTCTGCCTGCCTCTCTCCCTACTTGTGCTCTCTCTCTCTGTGTCAAATAAATAAACAAAATCTTAAAAAAAAAAAAAAAAAAAAAAAGAATATGTCAAATAATTATTTTCAACTAATCTTTCAAATTAGTGCCCAAATGTCTTGATGTTTCACAGTCAGCACTGGTCAACAACAAATACTTCTCTGTGGATTATTATCTTTCTTTAATGATAGACTTCCTATCCCCAGGCCTTAAGGCCCAAGTTTATCAATTATCTCCCTAGACTACAAATCAATATAACAGTCACCACTTCACCTCATCACACCCCAGACACATATCTTAGATGGCACTGAAATTGTCAAATGAAATGATTTTCCTCAAGGGTCACAGAGTGCTGACTCCTTAGTCTGGAAGAACACATTATCACATGAAAGTTTAATTCAATAGTATTTGAGCTATACTTAACCACAGATACCAATCAGACTTGGAGGCATCAAATGTTTTCTACTTCAGGACAGCATCATCTACAAAGCAAACTATGCACAAAATGAGTGAGATACTCCTGCTATTTGACAGCAAAGAGTTTCACAACCATGTTAAAATATCTTTACATTATGTACTGAACACAAGTCTCTCAGGGGCAGTGTTCTAAAGGATAAGCCTACACCCTCAATTATGTCACCGTTATGCAATATACTCAGGATTACAAATTTGTCCTTCAGCCTGGAAGAGCAAACAGTTAATGTGGCTTCAGATTCGGATTATGTTGTGAGACCTCCCCCAGTGTATTAGTGTTAGAAAATTTTTCTGACTCATCATTCTGATCAAAGCACAAGATTAAGATTAAAATTAAGAAGATCCAAAATATCTTGCTGGGTGTGGAGAGGAGTCAGAAGAGAAAGTTCCTGAAGGACTTAAGTCAGTCATAAGACACCAATCTAAAAGATCTTTCTTAAGAGACAATTGCAATGTTACTCCAAAAGATTTAACAGTTATACTTTAGGAAGCAAAGTTTAGGGAACTGTTCACATAAATAAGTGCTATCTATAGTCCGGAATTAGGTCATGTATTATAAAAAAAGAAAATTAAAAAAATTTTAAAGCACTGCAGCACATACCAGTCTTTACAAAACCCACATCTTTTCACATAATAATGAGAAGTCTTAGGAATCCATGTTGATTTTGATAGGCCGTTCCAGGGGAAAACCTTGAAGAGGTGAACATCCTTCTTAAAAGGCATTTAGTCCTCTATTTCAAACACTTAATGCAAAAAAGGAAAAACAAATTGCTCATCTGTGCCTATCATTTACCAGATATAACCATCTCTTCTTTTTTGTGTATGTGCAGAAAGCATCTTTATTTTTTTTAATTTAAATTCAAGATAGTTAACATACAGTGTATTATTAATTTCGGGGGTAGAATTTAGTGATTTATCAGTAGCATATAACACCCAGTACTCGTTACATACATACTCGTGCCTTCCTTAATGCTCATCACCCAGTTATCCCATTCCCCACCTACCTCCCCTCCAGCAACCCTGTTTTCTCCCTATAGTCAAGAGTCTCTTGTGGTTTGCCTCTTTGTTATTATCTTATTTATTTTTCCTTCCCTTCATCTATGTTCATCAGTTTAGTTTCTTAAATTCCACATGAGTGAAATCATATGATATTTATCTTCCTCTGACTGACTTGTTTCACTTAGCATAATACCTTCTCATTCCATCTACGTTATTGCAAATGGCAAGATTTCATTCTTTTTGATAGCTGAGTAATATTCCACTGTATATATACCACATCTTCTTTATCCATTCATCCATCAAGGGACATATGGGCTCTTTCCATAGTTTGGCATTGTGGATATTGCTGCTATAAACATTGGGGCGCACATGTCCCTCCGGATCACTATTTTGAATCATTTGGATAAATACCTACTACTGCAATTGCTGAGTCATAAGGCAGTTCTACTTTTAACTTTTTGAGGAACCTCCATACTGTTTCCCAGAGTGACTGCACTAGTTTGCATTCTCACCAACAATGTAAGAGAATTCCCGTCTTCTCATCCTCGCCAATATCTGTCATTTCCTGAGTTGCTAAAATTTCTTCATTATTACCACGGTACTTTGACAGCAAGCTGAAGATGTGGTAAGGGGACTAAGAATGCTCTTGAACAGACTACTTGGAAAGACTAATCAAAAACATGGGCAAGTGCCTGCAACCGTGTCAGTGTGCCATTCCACATTCATCAAAGCAGTCCACCTGCTCAGTTACTAATGGGGCAATATCACCACTCAGACTGTGACAAAGACACACTCCATTTTCTCTACCTATCTCCCACCTTCCCCCCCCATCTAAATACGAGTTTTATAGTCACAGGGTTAGTCTTACTATACCTAAAGTCAAAGAAAAACAACAGGTTGTAGCACTATGATGTTAATCAATTGGGAGGGCATTTCTTCGATGGTGATTTGACAAAAGTAGAAGTGCTGTCATCCCTGCTGGAACCAGTCGGTCCTTTATTATTTTTTGCTTTATTTTTGGTTATATCTCAAGAGCATATCTTGCCTGAGCCACGAAAGAAGAAAACAACTACTCTTTTCTAACCATCCCAACTCCTAGCATTTCTCTACTGGTTTGTAACTAGGATAATACAAAGACAGTAGGAAGACGGTGTCATACATGCTAAAGGACATTATGCTGTGCTCTTTGTAGTTTGTTCTTTTTTGGCTTCCTAAAATTACTTTCCATACTGAGTGAGGGAACAGCTTTGAGTATTAGTAAAAGACAATTGCCAATGTCCTTGTTCATCCCCTTAAATGACAAGTTACCTGATATAATGAAGCACACACAATGCCATAAATCTAAACCACCTTATTTCATCATGTTACAAATATTGCATTTATATGTATATGAATATATTTGTGCTTCAAAGAAGCAAGAAAGTGAAAAGACACAATGGGAGAAAATACTTGAAAATCAAATATCTGATAAGGGACTTAAGATTCAGAATATATAATAATATATATATATTAATGTATATATAAATATATAATAAGCCTTCAATATTATACACGGAATATATATAAGCCTTCATATAATACACTGAATTATAACAATTCAATAATAAAAAGACAAGCAGAGGTGCCTGGATGGCTTAGTCAGTTGAGTGTCTGACTCTTGGTTATGGCTCAGGTCGTGATCTCATGGGTTATCGGACTGAGCCCCACGTTGGGCTCCATGCTCATCAGGTAGTTGTTTGAAGATTCTATCCCTTTGCCCCTCCCCACTCAAGTGTGTGCATGTTCTCTAGGTAAATAAATCTTTAAAAAAAAAAAAAAGACAAACGGGGCGCCTGGGTGGCTCAGTTGGTTAAGCGACTGCCTTCGGCTCAGGTCATGATCCCGGAGTCCCGGGATCGAGTCCCATGTCGGACTCCCGGCTCTGCGGGAGGTCTGCTTCTCCCTCTGACGTTCTCCCCTCTCATTCTCAGTCTCTCTCTCTAATAAATAAATAAATAAATCTTTAAAAAAAAAAAGACAAACAATAAAAGTAACAAACTATATGCTCTACATTCCTGAATTACTAGCCCTTGAGGAGCTAATTTTCAAATACATTAATAAGGATACTTCTCTTTAATTCCAGAAAAGGTTTACTCTGATAGGAGAATGAAATCGATGAAATGAAAGAAACCAAACTAAAATTTAAAAATACTCATTTCCATATTATTTAACATATACCCTACAAAGGGGTCAAGATTTTACATTGAGATATCTTAGGCTCTCTTTACCTACAGGGGGACCTGACTGGCTTACTAAGTAGAGAGCATGCAACTTTTGACCTTAGGGTCATGACTTCAAGACACATGACTTCAATGGGTTGGGCATAGAGCTTACTTAAACAAAAAAAAAAAGAGTCTAAGCTCCCTTTACGTATAAACTCTCAGGGGAGGAAGAACATCTTGTTCACTATGGTATCCTAAGATTAATTCCCTGACTCTCATTAAATACATGTCAAATAAATGAATTATAAAAAAAAAAAAATCAGGGGCCCCTGGGTGGCGCAGTTGGTTGAGCGACTGCCTTCGGCTCAGGTCATGATCCCGGAGTCCCGGGATCGAGTCCCACATCGGGCTCCCAGCTCCATGGGGAGCCCGCTTCTCACTCTGACCTTCTCCCTTCTCATGCTCTCTCTCACTCTCTCTCTTTCCTAATAAATAAATAAATAAAATCTTTAAAAAAAAAAATCAGTAACAAATGTCATTTTACTACTTCCTTCATGGTATACCTGTTTCTTTTCTCCTTTTCTCTTCTCTTTTCTTGCCCTCCTACTTCTTCTCTTTTATCTCTTCTTTTCTTCCTTTCTCTCTTTTTTTTTTTTTAAAAGATTTTTATTTATTTATCTGAGAGACACACAGCAAGAGAGGGAATACAAGCAGAGGGAGAGGGAGAATGAGAAGCAGGCTTCCTGTGGAGCAGAGAGCCCGATGTGGGGCTTGATCCCAGGATCCTGGGATCATGACCCTAGCCAAAGGCAAGCTCTTAACGACTGAGCCACCCAGGTGCCCCCTTCCTTTCTCTCTTATTTTAAACCAATGTCTTCCAACTGCCACTAGTTGCTCTCACTGGCCATTGTTTTTGCTAGATTGATCCCTCTGGAAGCAATAGAACACTTGCTTTTTCTAATTATAAAGCTCCATCTAGTGGTCTAAGCTCCCTTTATCTAGAAGGTACCAGATAATAAAACTAGAAAACCTGCAAGTTAACTAAGACTAAGATACATCAGTGAATTTCAGTTCCTCTATTGTGACAGATTGGTCTTCTAATGGCATCAGATACACTGAATCCATGTCTTTTCATATCCACAACCAAGTTGTCAGAAATTACCCATGTTGATGCTTCTACAAAGATTCACGGTCGTATTTACTTTGTTTCTTACCCTAAAGCAGATAAATTATGTTACTTCAATTTGGAAGAATTAGCAAGGGTACAATCCATTGAGATATTTTAGCTAAATTACACTTTAAACACTATAAAATACAAATCTGATTATATTTTCCTCTATCTGTGATAAATGTTTCCTAAACCTACCTGATCATAATTTACAAGATATTAAGTGACATTGTCCTACTGTCCCAGAATCAGTGACAAGGGCCTACAGATAAGCCTAAGAGGCAGTAAATGCCTAATCTGAGAGAAAGCTCTAAAAATTATGTCCAGATAGCTCCCTGTGAGGTTTGCTAAGTAACAAAACTGGCAGGTGCATTCAATCAGCCCTCCAACGATAGAACTAAGACAAGGGAGAACCTGGAAGTCTGGCTTCTGGGAGTCGGATCATTAATAAATGGGCACTTCAAGAGAATGGTCATAAAGATTGGGAAGTGAAGATGTCAGAAAGAAGGAGAAACTGTCAGCATGGTCCCAAGTTGGCTGCTTGCTAAGCTGCAGGACCTATAAGCGCCTACACATAGAGATATATGTAGTTAATCTGTCTGGAGGTTTCTAGAAGAAGAGGGCTAGCTAGATTAGTTCATGCCCAAAGCCAAAACACCAAAAAAGAGGACAGTAGATATGGAGCTTGCCTGCTGAGCAAAGGACTGGGGCTCTTGGCAGGCACATAAGAGGGTCTCATAAATTCCAGTGTTCCCAAGTGCAGAAGCATGAAGTAAAAGAAAGATGGGGAAGAAGATGCTCAGGAGTATGGCTCAGTTGGTTAGGTGTCCAACTGTTGATTTCAGCTCAGGTCATGATCTTGGGTCATGGGATTGACCCCGCATCAGGCTCCCAGCTCAACCGGGAGTCGGCTTGAGATTCCCTCTTGCTTGCATGTTCTCTCTCTGTATCTCTGGAAGGAAGGAAGGAAGGACGGAAGGACGGAAGGACGGAAGGAAGGAAGGAAGGAAGGAAGGAAGGTAAGAAGGAAGGAAGAAAGGAAAGGAGAGAGGGGAGGCCATCAGTATCTCGCAGAACTAGAAGATTTAGAACATTACTCTCTGCCAAGCACTCCAAAGACCTCTTAATTCCCCTATTCCCATGTTCTGTTGGCAACATAGAGGGTGTGGATTTTGAGAAGGGAGAATGAACACTATCTCTGAGCTAGACCACAAGAAGCCTGAGTTACAGCTCTAGCCTTCACTGAGAGTCTATACTTCACAAAGTTTTATACTGACCTAGACTATTTTATTAACAATAAATATATATGCATATATACATACATATAGCTATACACATACACAAAAGTTGTGAAATGTGCTCCTGAAGTTTCACATAGAAAATTTGGGAAACAATACTTGCTTATATCCTAATAAACAGAACTTACTCAATAAATCGGTTACCATAAGAACTACCATGGCACTTGTTAAAAACACAGACAACCCCCCACCCCAAGTCCTCTAAGGATTCAGATCTTCCAGGTCTAGGGTGAAGTTTAGGAATTTATTCTTTGTTTGTCTGATACTTAACACTTGTGTGATACTTAGGATCATACAAATCTGAGAAACCATGTTCTCGGAGGAATCAAAGTCCTAAGTGTAGGAGTTATCTCCTACCTATTCTATCAGAGAGCTCTCACACTTTCCCAGTCCTTCCTCTTACTCTACGCTACAATCAAAAATGTTTGCTATTTCCACAAGTAGTATTACATGTCCACTTCTATTCTTAATATCTACTTTTCTTGAGATGACCTTTTCTTCTTATTCATGTGACTAAATATCATCTAGAGCACTTTTAACCTTCTACTTTACTACATTTACTTATTTATATGTCAAATTCCTTTCTTTGAGACTAAGAATTGTTAGAGGGCAAGAGTGACATCCTAATTTGTCCTGTATACCCAGGATGTAGCACAGAGCCTAACATTTGGCAGGTGCCAATGTTTGCTAAGTGAATTAGCTAATGCACCTAGGAGGCTAGACACCATATATCATAGGAACTCAGCTACCATATAATCTTATACAATATTAAAACTTTAAAGTAATAATCTTCATTTAGATTATCTTTTTCTCCCCCTGCAGTTTTTCCTTTAAGTACTCACTTATGTATTAACTGATCAAATGAAAAAGGAGATGACACATAAACACAGTTCCATATTTATATGAGAGAAATACTAATGTGACACAAAACTGCCAAATTCTATATTACAGCCAAAGCATACAAAAGAAAAACTACAAGCCTAGATCAAATAGATTTATAATTAATTAGGCCTTATTCTTTAAACAATAAAATTTGAATTTGCTTTTAATCAATCTCCAACTACAAAATAACTGCATAACAAAGAATTCCACAAGAAAAAAAATCATTGGCATAATATTACTTTATTGGCATAAGCCAGTGGGCTAGAAGTCATCTTGGGAAGGTAAAAGAAATTATTATATTAAAAATTCAGTTGCTTCCCATACCTAAAATAACTGAAAGTCTTTTTCTTCGCACTACTACATAGCCATGTTATAAACAAGATATTCTTATAAACATGACAGTACCATACATACAAAAATAAAAACAGATAAATGCTGATAAATATATATATGAACTTTAAATTCTTTCAACTAATAATAAACAATGGTTTTCCCCTGCCCATTCTTTGCAAAAAGAAAAGGAAAAACAAAAGAAGTTTTCTCTTCTAGAGTGTCACAGGGACTATTCTTTGGCCAACCCAACAGTCAGTCCCAAGCTGTTTGTTTGCTGGTTCAATTACAGATGCTCAAGGAGCTAAATACTAGATGTTTAAGCCTTCATTCTAACTACGAGTGGTCTAGGAGTAGAGTAAAAAACTTTACAAACCTTCACAGAATATTATAATTGCCTGTTTACTTGTATGTACTCCCTACTACAGTGTAGCTCCTTTAAGAAGAGTATTCTCTAAATCTCTGAAAGAACTACAAAACTCTTTCGGAATGGTCAAACATGTCATGTATCAGTTCAGTTGGTTTCTTAGAGACACTTTCCCTGGATCTTACCTCCCTCTGCCCCCGAATCTGTACTGGCCATCTCTAAACCAGCCGTCAGCTGGCATCCTGGATGATCTTTTACCATCATCCTAGGTGTTTCTTTATCTCTCTCCAGCATTGTATCTCTGTTTTCCTTGGATTCCATGTCTTCTTTTTCCCTTCATGTCTCTTTCAAGTCTTACCTCTCTTTCTGATCCTTCAATTTCTTCCTAAGAAATGATGTATAGGAGATAAATTTTTTGAGAACTTGCATGTTGGAAGATATCTTTACTCTATTCTCATAATTAGTGTATGTTGGTGGTATAGTGGTGAGCACAGCTACCTTCTAGCCTCATAATTATTTGGACAGAGAAATACAAGTTTGTGGTAATTTTCCCTCAGAACTTTGAAGGCATTAATCCACTATTTACTAGCTTCCAGTGTTAGTTTTGAAAAGTCTGACATGCTACTAATCCCTGATCCTTTCTTTGTGACTTGTTTTTATTCTCTGAAATGTGCTGATCACTTTCAATCTACAAATTCATATCCTTCGGTTCTGGAAAATTTTCTTGTAGCATTTCATTGATAATTTCCTCCCTCCCATTTTCTTTGGTCTGTCTCTCCAAATGTCCTATTAGAAAAAAGTTAGACCACCTACATAGATTTGCTATTATTTTTAACATATCTCTGATATTTTTGCATCACTTTGACTTTTATTTTCTGGGAGATTTCCTGAATCTCTCAATCTATTATTTTTTTAAGTTCTGTTATATTCTATGAGCTCCTTTTCTCTGAACATCCCCTTTGCAACCTGTTACTCTTGTTTCATGTAACAATATATTCTCCAGGGGTGCCTGGGTGGCTCAGTGGGTTAAAGTCTCTGCCTTCCAGCTCAGGTCATGATCTCAGAGTCCTGGGATTAAGCCCTGAATCAGGCTCTCTGCTCAGCAGGGAGCCTGCCTCCCCCTCTTTCTTTGCCTGCCTCTCTGCCTACTTGTGATCTCTGTCAAAAAAAAAAAAAAAATTCTCTAACTCACAGAGATAATTATGTCAGGTACTATGCTAAATGATTTACATTTACCATATTTAAACATCTCAAATTCAATATATATGGGACTGAACTCCTAATCTTCCCCCTAAAACATGCTCTACCCACAGTCTTCCTCTTGTCAGTGAATAACAATTCCACACATCCAGTTCCTTGGATCAAAAGTCTAGGCTCCTCTTTTTGTCTCAAACAAACAACATATCCCAAACCACCAGAAAATCCTGTTGGCTGAACCTCCAAAATGTATAAGAAATTCAACCATTCCTTATCATTTTCAGTGCTACCATGTTAATTAAGCCACAATCACCTCTCACCTAGGCTACTATGAAAGCCTCTTAAGAATTTTCTCTGCCTTCATCCTCATCCCCCTACAGTCTGTCCTCAAGATGGCAACCAGAGGCAGCCTTTTAAAACCTTAGTCTTCGCTCACATGTCACTTGTCAGTGATGCCAACTCTGACAACCCTAATTCTGCACCTGCTCTCTTCCCTAATCCATTTCTCCCTGCCCCCTACTCTACTTGTTCTTTTCTTATAGCAATTATAATATACGATGTCTGGTTATTGCTTCTCCCCCCACTAGAATGTAAATGGAACAAAGGAAGAGATCATCATTGTTTTGTTCACTGATGTTTCCCCAACACATAGAAAAGTGGCTAATAACAATGTGCATGTTATCATCTTGTATGATAACACTGGGTGTGGTGCATGAACAATCAATCTTGTAACACTGAAAAATTAAAATAAACATATTTGGGGAGAAAAAAAAGTGGCTAATAACAAATATCTGTTGAATGAACAAACGAGTAACTTTGATATATAAAAGTAGTGAGGCCTACAGAGATTAACTTGTCTAAGGAGACACATCCAAAACATGAAAAACCTGATTAGAATCCGTGTTGGCCTGTTACCAAAGTCTACCTGTTTAAATTAGACTGCCCCTTGACATGTCCATGATTAAAATGAGGTCAATCTTTCACAAACTTCCAAGTTTGGAGGGTTTTTTCCTTATATTTCTAACAAAGGGAAAAATACATTCCTTTGTGTAAATTCAGAGGGAAAACGTTTATGCAAATGTGTCAGGCTGCAGAAATGTGATGGCATTTAACTCAATACAAAGGCCAGCAGAGTAAGCTAGATTGGAAATGTGTTTGAGTCCTTCAACTACCTAGATGAGAATAAGGTTGCCAGAGAAACGTCTAAGTAAGAATCACTGACCCCCTGGTAGGATATGTATTCCTCCCACTTTTACTTAGCAAGGCATGCCTTTGAGATACACAGTATATTTATTTTTTCCAGGACTTTCCAATCTTTCTTCTAAAGACTTAAACACATGCTATTATGTATTTTAACTGTACTATTGAAAAGCTTTTGGCTACTTCCTCTATTCCTATTCAAATGTCTAAATAACATATTCTCCTTAAATAAGGGCTAGGGAGGAAAAAAGCTTCAGGCTCCAAAAGGAAATATTACTTTTTTTGCACTGGCAAACTTAGAAAGTAGGGATAGAGACTTTATATGTTGTAACTTTAGACAATACGAACAAAGAGAATCGAACTCCTGTGGTACAAACATATAATTTGATAAATATTTTATGTGTTATATAAGAATAACACATTTACCCCCTAAAGTCAAGAGAAAGTTGGGGTGAGGCCTTTTATGTGTCTTTGGCAGTAGGTCTGGTAGGCAGGACCTAAGCTGCAGGAAAATAGGACCCTTATGCTTATTTTCCTTCACACTGCTTGCCTGATGTCATTTCTCTCCAGCAAGGATGACAGAAGCCAATAAAACTAGAGGAATCAGTTCTGGAAAAAATAGTAAATATTGCTAAAGTAGGAAAGAAAGTGAGTAGTAGTAAGGAGTCTATTCCCAAAGAATTTATTCAGGCTATTTTCTTTCCCCAAAGTACCACAATTTTTTCATTCACTATTAAATTCAAATCTATCCAATAAACCTTACCCATGTATTGCAGCAAACAGTTGCAGCTTTTTCCTGACCGGCACCTAATCTATACTTCTTCTAATAAATATACCCCATTTCTTTTGGAAAACCCCAGATTCTCAGACCAGGAGTTTGGGAAGGGTTACATCCCCAACAGTAGGTGTGGAGTGTGCCATCCAGGGCCAGCAGGGGCGCCAAATCCCCCCAGCCACAGAGGGCATATGACCAGGCAAATCTGACCAAAATGAACCCCAACAACTTGCACAGGAGCTACAAAGAGGAGACAACATAGGTTGAAAGCTGTTTTGCCAAAAGCAGACCCTGAGAATGAGGGGAATACTGAAGAAAGTGGAAAAGAAAGATCAAGAGAAAGAAGACTGAATCCTGATGAAATCATTTGAGCTCTCTGGATTAAATCTCACTTGAAGTTATACTACTCCCAGACTAGTAAGAAGGAAAAAGTGTGTGTGTATGTGTGTGTGTGTGTGTGTGTGTGTGTGTGTGTGTGTGTGTGTACACATTTTAATATAAGGCATTTACCAGTAATTCTAATATAAGGCATTCAAGAAACATTTACTATTATTTATTGTTGTAGGAAGCAGTGCAAATTATATTTGATTTCTGGAAAAACTAGAATTGCATATATGAGACAAAGATCAATTTTCAGGGTTCACACAATGTAAGAACTATTTTATTCACTCAGGCTATTAGCAAAGTCCAGGAAGACAGTAGAGGCAGAGTTGGTACAGTACTTCCAGAATTATTCCTACTAGCTTATTCTGCAAATGTTCAGTCTTAGATCAACCAAGTGAATAATGAAATGTGGTATCATTAAGAACAGCATCCTCTTCCCTACTGAACAGTTTTTCTGATTATTCCAAAGCCTCTTCCTTTCTTACTTGCTTCCTACTTCTGTCCCTTTCAACTCTATTTTCTCTCTCTACTTAGACACCATAATCTTGCCAGCACCAAGTTAGAAATTAATCTCTCAGTCTTACTATATCAAAATTAAAGCATCATTCACTATTTTGATCAAAAATAATACACACCTTAGTCCTAAAGTCAACATCTTACTTAACAATGAAACACTAGGGATGTACCCACTAAAATCAGATGCAAGGTAAGGCTGCCCACTTTCTCCCCTACTACTCAACACTTAACTGAAAGTAGTAGCCAGTGAAATAGGCAAGAGCCTTATGAATTAGAAAAGAAAATGAGCTCTATTTTCAGATGATATAATAGGGTTACATCAAAACCCTTGAGAATCAATAATATAAACTAACTGAAAATAATAAAAGAATTCAATGATGTAGGAAGTTATAAAATTAAAATACAGAAAACAATAGCCTTCATATACAAGCATATTAAACAGTTAAAGGATAAAGAGAAAGAGCAAATTCTACTAAATAAAACAACAAATAAGATAGGATTCTTCAGAATAAATTAACAAGAAATGTGCAAAACTTATATGAGGGAAACTTTAAGACACTCTTGAAAGGTACAAAAGTGGACCTGACCAGATGAAAAGATATCTGGTGTTCCTGGCTAGGATGATTCAACATCATAAAATTTCCAGTTCACCTTGAGTTAACTTATAAGTTTAATGCAATTCTAATAAAAATACCAATAGCCTTTTTGGGAAGAACTGGACAGCTTGATGCTAAAATTCAAATGGAAAAATAAACATGCAAAAATATCCAGGAAAGGGGCACCTGGGTGGCTCAGTGGGTTGAAGCCTCTGTCTTCGGCTCAGGTCATGATCTCAGGGTCCTGGGGTCGAGCCCCGCATCACTTGGCGGGGAGCCTGCTTCCCCCGCTCCCTCTGCCTGCCTCTCTGCCTGCTTGTGATCTCTCTTTCTCTGTCAAATAAATAAATAAAATCTTTAAAAAAAAATATCCAGGAAAACACTGAAAGAGAAAAGCTATGAGAGGGAACTACCCTACTGAACATTAGAACATAGTAAAAACCTCTATAATTAAGACATGCAGTATTAGCACATGAATAGACAGACCATTAGGACCCAGGATTAGGTCCAACGCTGGACCCAAATGCATATAAAACTTAGTAAAAATACACTTGGCATCTCAAATCACTGGAGCAAAGATGGATTTTTTTAAAGATTTATTTATTTATTTTGGAGAGAAGGAGTGAGTGGTAGGACGGGAGAGGGAGAGAACCTTCAAGCAGACTCCCCACTGAGCACAGAGCCCCAAACAGGGCTCGATCCCATGACACATGAGATCATGACCTGAGCTAAACCCAAGAGTAAGATGCCCAACCTACTGAGCCAACCAGGTGCCCCAAAGATGCATTTTTAAAATAAGTAAATAAATAGTGATGGGGCAACTGTTTAGCCATTTGGAAAAACATAAAACTAGATCTATATATCAAATCATATACACAAATAAATCCCAAAAGGATTAGAGATCAAAATGTAAAATATGAAACTAGAATTGATTTTGTTATTCACAGTAGTTATGTTCTACAAAGTCCCAGCAAACATTGAATTAGCAAATACTGAATCCTACTCCTAAGGGAAATATAGGATTAAGTTCCCCAAGCCTCTAGTCATAATATTTTCATCAATTGACCAATACATAACTTGTTTTATGTGTGCTTCTGTTTAAAGACATCTTATTTAAAAATATTGTTAATTAACACTGAACTCGCTGCCATTAGCACTAGGTAACTCATGCCTAAATGAAACCTATCTCTTCACTCTATGGGGCCCATCACAACCTCCTCGTGCTTAGGAACACCAGAGACCAGTGCACAGGGCCCATTTTAAATAGCAAAATTACCAGCGGCGCCTGGGTGGCTCAGTGGGTTAAAGCCTCTGCCTTGGGCCCCTGGGTGGCGCAGTTGGTTGAGCGACTGCCTTCAGCTCAGGTCATGATACCGGAGTCCCGGGATCGAGTCCCACATCGGGCTCCCAGCTCCATGGGGAGTCCGCTTCTCACTCTGACCTTCTCTCTCTCACTCTCTCTCTTTCCAAATAAATAAATAAATAAATAAATAAATAAATAAATAAAATCTTTAAAAAAAAAAAAAAGCCTCTGCCTTTGGCTCAGGTCGTGATCTCAGGTCCTGGGATCAAGGCCTGTATCAGGCTCTCTGCTCAGCAGGAAGCCTGCTTCCCCCCTCTCTCTGCCCGCCACTCTGCCTATTTGTGATCTCTCTCTGTGTGAAATAAATAAATAAAATCTTTAAAAAAAAAAAAAAGAATAAGTAAATCCATAGAGACAGATCACAATTTATTATCTAATAGATAATAGATAAGTAGGAAGAGGAGGAAGTAGAGAATGACTGCTAATGGGTATGGAGTTTCTTTTTGGGGTGATGAAAATGTCCTAGAATTAGACAGTGGTGATGGTTGCAAAAGGGTAACTATTACTGCTTGTTAATTATATCTCAGTAAAACTTTTTTTAAGATTTTACTTATTTATTTGACAGAGAGAGAGAGAGAGTGAGAGAGGAAACACAAGCAGGGGGAGTGAGAGAAGCAGGCTTCCCGCAGAGCAGAGAGCCCGATGTAAGGCTCGATCCCAGGACCCTGAGACCATGACCTGAGCCGAAGACAGACACTTAACAACTGAGCGACCCAACTGCCCCTCAATAAAACTTTTTTTAAAAATAGAGTATCTATATTATGCTGTCTTATGTATAAGAAATAAGGGGAAATAACATCTGCATGTGTATGCTTTTATGCAAAAAGAAACACCAGAAACTTTCGAGTTTTGTTATCTACTGGAGGTAGGTAGAACAGAATAGAATGATGAGCAGGTAGAAATGGGATAGAGGAATGGGGGGAGGGAGTGACTTTTCTTTGAGTATATCGTTTTGTATACTTTTAACTTTTAGAACTATGGTAAAAATATATACACAAATAAAACCAATTAGGGTGAGGAAAAAATTCTAAAGTGATATACTAACAGAACTATATTTCAAATGTATAACATAGTCACACTGGAGTAGGAGTGGGGGTTAGAGAAGAAACCAAACTAACTTTTGAGCACAGTATTTGAATTATATTCCCTCAGACTAAAGATTTTTTTTGAATTCCAGATGAATTGTGAATTCTAAATAGTAGGAGTTTTCCCCCCAGAGATTTAGGTCAGCATTTCTAAAACTACTTTCCGTGTATTGTATGATTGAGTAAATAAGCAAACATATACTATGAACATTGGAGAAGAGAGTTACAAATGTGGAGTGGGTGAGAAAAGAATGAATCCTCTGATGCCGGATTAGAATTAGAAGTATCAGTATGAATTCATGATTTTATATAGATAGAAAAGAAACAGGTAAAGATACAGACATAATTGGAGAAATAGAGACATATGTATATGTACACACACACACATAAACACACATATTTTCCTCTGGTTCTGTCTGCTAAGAGGACCTAGAATCGATGAGCACACCATATCCCCAAATTTTGGTTTCTAAATACTATATTAGAAAGAAGAAGGACTATTTCTACAGGTAGGACTAGGAAAGCACAAGATGAGCATAAAACATGGTTTTATGTTAGAAAGTAAAAAAGTGCTCAAAGAATGATGAGTATATGTCAAAAGAACATAGAAGCCAGCTTGAAGGGGTTCCCACTGGCCTAATCTGTGATAATTTCAGTAACTAAATAATGATAGTAATGGTTTAGAGCCAACTGAGTAAAAAAAAGATCCATGAGTTCATACTTTAAAAATAAATAAATATAGGGCGCCTGGGTGGCTCAGCTGGTTAAGCAACTGCCTTCGGCCCCGGTCATGATCCCAGAGTCCTGGGATCGAGTCCCACATCAGGCTTCCAGCTCCATGGGGAGTCTGCTTCTCCCTCTGACCTTCTCCCCTCTCATGCTCTCTCTCACTGTCTCTATCTCAAATAAATAAATAAAATCTTTAAAAAATAAATAAATATATAAACAAATGGAGAAAAAATAAACTTATTCCCTATACTAGAAAGCCGATTAATAAATGTAGATAAAGTGATAGTATTAGAGAATCATTTGACAACCATCATAGTAATAACTGATTCAGGCAAGAAGCCTCGATAAGTGCTAAAAATACAGTGAAAGTTTGAAGGGTAACAGGATATATACCAAGTCTCAAAGTAGCTTTTCACAAGATACTTATTAATTTCAAGATACTTATTAATTTCTTAGTAATTCGACAGTGGAAAAACTTGGCAGACACATCCTAAGTAAAGTGATTAATGTTAATATCACCAGTAATGGAACAAATCAATTATCATGTACCTTCCGCTATGCTACACTGAGATGACCACACATCACTTTTGTGGTATTCCTGTCAAAAAAAGCACAACCTACAACTAAGCGTAAGAAAACTCAAACTGAAGGACATTCTACTATTTAGGTGCATATTTAGACAAAGGGGCATGAATATTTATGTTCCTTTACACTCATAATCACATTTAACCTTCCATTCAACACACATGCATTGATGATTACTGCCTAAATAATTTTTCTTAAGGGTTAAAAAATGATAATCTTCTATCATTCTTTTCATATTTATCAGCCAGAATTCTTCCATAAAGAGTTCCTTTATTTGCTTACAGTGTAGTTAATATAGAAAACAGAGTAAATGCTGAATTCTTTCCTTTAAATTCCCAATTTTCACACTAAGGAATTCGTGCTCTAGATTCTTCAGTGGTTTCCTGTGAGATGTTGGGTATTTTTCTTTTTATCATAATTATATATATGATATTTACGCACTAAATGTGTTTCAATCGTGTGCTTGTTTTTTTCTGTTTATTTCTGAGACTGATATTTTCTCCTTGGCTGATAGAAGCCACTCATGCCCTTTGAAGTTCAGTTTTAGACAAAATGAGTTTGAAGAGCCTATGGGACATACAAGAGGACAGACCTAGCAGACAACTGAATGGGGTTCTGAAGAAAGAGACAAGTCTTGATGTTCCTTGGTTTGTTGCTGTATCGCTCCAATCTCTGCCTCTGACTTCGCACGGCTTTCGTCCCTACGTGTAATTCTCAGTGTCTCTATATCCAAATCTTCTTCCTTCTCTTATAAAGATACCAGTAATGATTTAGAGCCTATCCTAACCTAGTACGACCTCATCTTAACTTGACTATATGTGCCAAGGTCCTATCTCCAAATAAGGTCACAAGCCCAGGGACCAGGGATTAGGACTTGAACATATCTTTTGGGGGAACACTTGACCCACTACAAACCTCTTCACACTCTTAAAAAGTACTGAGGTTCCCAAAGAGCTTTCTTATATCTGGGCTACATTCACCAATATTTACTGTATTAGACATTAAAATTAATTTAGCACTTAAGTACTTATCTATTCATTTATTTCAAAATAACAATAAGCTCATTGCATGTTAACTTAAACAACACATTTTTATGAAGAATAACTGTATTTTCTCCCAAAGAAAACTGATGAAAAGAGTGGCACTATTTTATGTCTGCAAATCACAATAGAAGACAGCTGGATTTTCACATCTACTTCTGCAATCTAGTGCAATGAAGAGTTTTGGGTGAAGTATCTGAAGATAATCTGGTCTCACATAGATATGTAGTTGGAAAAAAGAAATGAAGTGTTTCAATGGTTTTTTCAGATAACTACAGACATTACTCCTTGATAGTACACCAAAACTCAGTAAGTGGTCATTTTTTTAAAGGTCTATTACAACATGGACTCTGAAACTCTATCAGTGAACTTTTTGAGCTGTTATATTAAAACCCATTTCTTTACTTTGCACTTCAAATGGATCTTTACCCATGCATGATTCTATAAAACCATGCATTGGTCATGTGGAATATGTTGGTTATGCAGATCTACCCAAAGTTAACACATTTCAAATATCATCAATCTCCTCAGTAAAGTCTTTAGGTATTAAGAAATTTTCCACATTCTTGTTTTCACTTGAAAGCTTAGATTTTATCATTAACAATGATAAAATTCTGCTTGTTCATTTCTGGGAAAATTTCTGCCAAATATCAAAGTCTGAATAACTATATAGTTTGTCTACCAGTTATCCTTTTTAGGTAAAAATGGTATCCCATGGTTGGGGGGCGGGGGAGGAAGGGACATAGCTAGTTTAGCTCACAACTCAAACTGCAAAAGTACTATTCACTGAGACAATTATAAAACTTCAGAATGCAGAAGTGCTTTATGAGTATTTACCACATTGTCAATTAGAATAATAAAACACGTACTCAAGGGGCAAGTCTTAATGAACTTAATAATTTTTACTGACTCAGTCTTAAGCAAAACTAGATCTTTTTTCACAAGTGTGTGGCAGTGAAGAATGCAATGATTACTAATAAAATTTGGTACCACTGCTTTAATTTTGCTACGGCAACTACAAGTCTACCCATCACTGCGTTTTCGGCATCACTACAAAAGGCAAATAATGACTTAGTATAAGTATGAAAATAATGACTTTGCACAGTCCTGAAAGAGTCTCAGAGACCACCCCCTGAGGAGTCTCCAGATCAAATTTTGAGGACCACTGCCATACATAAGTGTTCCTCAAACTTTGATGTGCATCACGATCAGCTGTGACCCCAAACTAATGAATCAAATATCTTCATAAATTGACAAAGCACCACTACCGGAGTTTTAGGGGCACCAAAGGCTGATAATTCCCAGCCTACATGGTATATGATAGATAAAACTCAGATTATAGCAATGGGAATAAACAGGAGATAGCAAGAAACTCTATTAAAAACTAAGTCTTTATAGATTAATATGTGAAAAAATGAAGAAAGTTAAAAACATCAAAGGTTTTTGTCTTGATTACTGAAAAAATAATAACCATTAAGAGAATGAGAAAAGTCCCGAGGAGCCTATGAAGGAAACAGAAAAATAAGAGTGAACATGAATTATTTGTTCCTAATCTTCCTGGCCAGAATTAATCCCCCCTTCTTCTATGCTCTCACCAAATGTTGTTTTTATCTCTATTTTTAAACTTACTTCACTTAAAATTTTACTTTATCCTCCATTATATTACAGTGAGATGTTTTTATGCCAATCTCCCACTCAGTAGAAATTAAACTCCTTGAGTTCCTGAATGAGTTTGGGAGTACCAGTCCTGGACTCTAACCGTATGCTCTTAGAAGTGCTACTTAATCTCTCTAGACTCAATTTTATCATATCTAAAATAGGGATAAAATGATCTACTTTTGAGGGTAACTGTAAGGGTCAGAGATGAATTTTCATAGTAATTAGCATAATACCTAGCACCCAATAAAACTCAAGTAACAATAATATAATCAATCAGCATAGTTGCAGTTTCCTTAAAAGTATTCCTTTCACAGCTAAGACCTCTCTGAGTGAATACAAATCTTTGGTAATTCTCACTGTAAAGCATACCACAGAAAGTTTATCCTTGATTAATTATAAAAATGAGAATCTAATTTGTGAATGCAATCATCCAATTTATGCTGCAACAGACTCATTAAGGCCTCTAGAAAAATGGACAAACAAGAAGTACAAGTTTATAATATGTTTTGCCATTTGGGAATGTTGCATCTAATTCTGCATAAAAAGTAGAAGAAACAAATCTCAAATAAAATTCCTAGATCGTTAGTGGATTGAATTTACTCATGCTAACCTTAACCCTCATATATACAGATAATTTACAACTTATGGCAGAGGAATGAAATTCTTTTCTCTACCCATGTAACTGAAGCACATCTGGTCTAAAAGACAGCAGTTTCCAAGAGTCACTTCACAGAAGTTAATAGAATAGAAGTGCAATACAAAACATCATTTAAATGAAATAGAAAGCTGAGGAGAGAATGGGAAGGAGTAATCCTAAGGGATGTGAAATGCAACTCTCAAAGCTGACTTTCAGTCAATATTGCTAAGCTTATATCTCCTGACTTGCCAAAAATAACATTAGGGTCTTTTTGACCACAAGCGGTAAGGACTACAGCTTTTGGTTTCAACTATAAAAATAACAACCGCTGCCCCCCGCCCCCGGAATACATCAGCCAGCATGTGAGGAGAATTTTTTAAACCCTATATCATGATCCGATAAATGCTATTTGTATTACAATCAGAAACTGTGTGTTCTCCCCCATTGCTTCTATATGACATGGATGAAGAAAGTTCTAACTCTTTAGAGAAACAAAATCTAGAACATCATATTAGGATGCTTTCAGTTACAAGTAAATAAAAATCCAGTTCAAAGCAGCTTAAAGTAACACTTCTCCATCTTTTGTGCACATAAGAAGCATCTAGGGATCCTATTAAACTGGAGATTCTGATTCAGTAGTACTACGGGAAGGACTGAAATTCTTCATTTCCAAGAAGCTCACAGGTGATGCTGATGCTGCCAGTCGATAAACCACAACTTCAATACCAAGGACTTAAATCATAAGGAAGTACATAGATTAACACATCTGGAAACCCAGAGATAAGACTGCTCAATAATGTCACCAAGGACCAAAGGCTTTTCTATGTCTCTGCTCTACCACCCAAAATGTCAGCTTCATTCTAAGGTTGAATATTTTCCTCCCTCATCTTACCAAAGCTATCATTTGATTCTGAATCCACTATATCAACTATTCCTGCTTTTAGAAATCCTGTTATATGAGGACATCTATTAAATCTTTTTTTTTTTTTAAAGATTTTATTTATTTATTTGACAGAGAGAGAGAGAGATCACAAGTAGGCAGAGAGGCAGGCAGAGAGAGAGAGGGAAGCAGGCTCCCACTGAGCAGAGAGCCCGATGCGGGGCCCGATCCCAGGACCCCGGGACCACGACCCGAGCCGAAGGCAGAGGCTTTAACTGACTGAGCCACTCAGGGGCCCCCATCTATTAAATCTTAACCGCATTCTGCAATATGGCTTCCTAAGCTCCTTCATCTATTAGAATTCATATTAGGGTATAACTATAAAACTAATTTCAAAATACTTTATCAACATAAAATGACAAAGAAGTTTATCATTTCAGAATGTATAAAAATTGTAGCATAATAATAATAGCAACTGGATATATAGTAGTCTAATAGTAAAGTAAGAGATAAATTCATATTGTGGGATATACAAATGAATAAATGAATGGATGAAGAAATATGGCCTTTGGTCTTGAATTTATCAGTCTTTTCAAGAAAGCAAAATTCGTCCCAGGTCAATTTCATGGTACAAAAGTTATACCTGAACAAAACAGAAAACTAAACTAAAATAAACAAAAAACCTTCCCTCTAATAACACAGAGCAACAACTTGTGGAGGAAAAGTCTAAAAATCACGGAGCCACATGTCACAAACTCCAAACATCTTCTGTTCAGTTTAAACAGAAATCAGGATCACATAAATGCAGAAAGCAATACCAAAAATGTGGGCTGCCTGATCTGATCCTTAAATTTGCTCTACTTCACAGAACTCCTAGACTCAGGAAATGCAATGGTCTTTGTAAGACGAACCCTTTGCTAGTAAACAGAAAGCAAAGCCTGGAGTCAACTATATGGGCTCAACGCATGCACAAAGTTGTTCCTAAGAAAAACTTGGCAAACACCTCAGCCATATTTCACTAACAGATGAGACGTTTTTAAAAACCATTATTAATACTAAAGAAATTTGATCATTTTACAGATCGGGCTCACTATTTCATAAGGATCTCATATTTTTTTCAGCCTTAACATTGTAAAGAACTATTTCAAAATCCGATCTACAAAAGACAATATAAATCATTATACAAGACTATCTTCAGATTTAGGTCTATGCTTTTCAACTTGATTCCTAATTGGTACCTAAACCAAGTTCCTGCATAAATCTAGCACTATACAAATCAAGTGAAATATAAAAAATTAAATGGTATTATTCCTCTCAATAGCCAGGATACAGAAACAATCTAAGACTTTGTCAACTGCTGAATGGATAAAGAAGACATGGGATGTGTGAATACTATTCAGCCATGAGAAAGAAGGAAATTCTGCCATTTGTGACAACATGGATGAACTTGGAGGACATTGTGCTAAGTGAAATAAGTTAGACGGAGAAAGGCAAATATTTTGTGATCTTACTTATACATGGAATATAAAAAAAAAGGTTGGATTATAGAAACAGAGTGGAATAGTGGTTAGCAGAAGGTGGAGTGGAGAAATGGGAAAATTTTGGTCAAGAGCACACGTCTTCAGTTATAAGATAAATAACTTCTAGGGACCTAACTTCCTACAAAAAGCAAAAGAAGTATCTCTGGCCTACAAGAATCTGCTTAATCTGATTATGACTTCCCCTTCTACCTAATAAGTATTTATGTGCCTCATAAAAGAAAAAGTCCAGAAGCAGAGTGTCCAGGGCTGACATCCAATTATATCAACATCCTTAGCACTTTAGTTTATTACATCATGGGCACAAGATAGTTGTTGCTCCTTCAAGGCAAAAAGGGATAAGCATTGAAGAACCATGCCAGAATATCACTTCCCTTTTATCTATTAAGTAAAAGCTTTCCTAGAAGCTTCCTTTTCTCCACTAAGAAGCCTTCCCTTAACTGTAGCAAACCGTATTTTTGAAATAGGCCACACCAATATATTTATCCCATCCCACATGTTCTTTTCAGGGTGTGACAGAGATCTCTAAGTGAGAGGTCATGTCTCTCCCTTTGCATCTGGGTGGGGACTTGTGATGGTGTCAACCAACGGAACACATCGGAAGTGATGCTATGTGACTTCTGAGGCAGGGTCGTAAAAAGGATCCAGCCTCCATCTGGGGCTCTCTCCTTCAGGAAACTCTCAGAAACCAGTGAACATGTTGAGACCAAGTATAAATGTTGCAGCTGGGCCCCTAGCAGACACAAGCATTAAATGCCAAACAGCATCAACAAATCTTTGTATGATTCCAGCCCCCCGTCTCAGAGTCTTCTAGCTGAGGCCTCAGACATCACGCAGTAGAAATAAGCTGTCCTCATTGGCCCTATCTGAATTCCTGACCCATCTGAGAAATAATAAAAGATAATCATTGTTTTGAATCACTATATTTTGGAATAATTTATCAAGCAGCAATAAAGAACTAAAAAGATATCATTGGCCAGCACTAGGTTACATGTCTACCTTCTGCTGTCAAATTACCTGGGAAATCAGGGAACATGATTGCCATGAACTCTTAGCTTAAGATGGGCACACACTGCCACTGAAACACATGGAAGATGGAAATGAGTATTGGGTAGGCCACTAACAGTACCTGCCACAAGCACTTACTTAAAACTTATTATTTCCTATCTTATATCATGTTAATCTTTTCTTAACTATATGTTTTATCTCCACTAACAGAATATAAGAGTCTTGAAAGCCAAGACTATTTCATTACAAAATGCTTTCAATGGTGGTTACTCTAAAAATATTAGCTATTTAATTTCTGAAAGGAAATGCTTAAGGTTACACTTTAGAAAGAACTTCAGGTCCTAGAAACTATGAAGTTCTGTGCATTTATTTCAAAATGCACAGAAAAAGATTTTTTCTAGAGTTTTTTTTTTTTCTTCAGAGTAATCTCTCTGGGAAAGTGCTGGAGCAACTGAACAAATGAATAAGCTTTGAAGATCCCTTTTGGTATATGAACAGACTCCAGAGTTAGAATGAGTTGATGCAATGGTATCTAGAAATTTTGCCCAAAGCTGGCCAATAAAGCCACTCACCCAACCCTTTATGTAGAGATAAACATTGGTGTGGGCTAATTAATAATTCAGGGCACTTTGTAAACATAAAGTGTTAAATATTTATTTTTAAGTAATTACACTGATTTATCACTAAATGATAATTTATTCTTAGTAGAGCAGGAACCTCACGGTAACTCCCAAAATGACACTAGCCCCTAAGTACTCCAGACCATTCATGATTTTTACTGAGTCACTGCCTCTATTTCTTTAAGTAATAAGAATAATAATATAGAAACCAGATGTAATTGCAATTTAATTTTAAAATAAAACTTAACACTAGTCAGAAGACATTCCAAAATTTCTATTTTAACTAACCAGAAGTTAAGTGCCTTATCTAAATTTCAAAAACCCTGATTCAACATTCAAATAACCAAAGCTGAACACAGCCACTAATTCAGGTGTAGCTGATTATGAAAATATCAACTAATATTCACATAGTGCTTCAGAATTTACAGTCCTTTCATAGATATATAAATACATATATTCCTATAAAATTATTACATATGAAAGTGCTTTGTGAACTGTAAAAACCTCTATAAAGGTTAGTAAGCTAGTAATATATGTTTATTATTATTCATTTACTAACATTATTAGTAATAATAATATTAAGCCTTATGAAGCAGGAGCTCTTATCCCCTTTCTACAGATAAGGATACTAAGGCTCAGAAATGAGAACTGACCGATCCACAATTACATAGCTAGTGGAAATGCATTTGGTTCTGAAAAATCACATTTTCTGACTTGAAATTCTAGGTACTTTCCACTGCCTCATACTGTTTGTACAAAATGTTTACTTTTCAAAGCATGGTTCCCAGAGACTAGGAGAGAGAGGTAAGAGGAGAGATCTATTGTTGGACAGAGATTCGTCATTTCCAAGGCTGCAGGGCAGGCCCAGACCATGTTATTGGACAATCCAGTAAACTAAGCTAAAGATTACAAAGCAAAACAAAAAAAGAAATTCATTCAATATAGTCTAAGAAATGAAACCAATTTTAGCAACTTTAAGCTAAGAGTATTAAAAAAAAGTTTTCACATTATAACATTTTCAGTATTTCTTTAAAATACTGCACTTTGGTCCTCATAACTACAAGCATTGCTTTATTCCAGCTCAAGTCAGAGCTGTCCCTCCCTCAAAACATATACACTAAAGGTCCTTTGAGTCATGATGCTTATAAAAACTACCTTAAGTTGTAAGTTCCTAGGAACTTTTAATTAAATTCATGAACACCCAATTTTACTGGACACATCTGGCCATGAAACCAAAATGTCTCCTGTCTAGTCACAGCACGTATTGAATTTTCATTAAATCTCAAAGCAGAATCTTAGGAGGTTGTCTGTACTTCAGATGTTCCCCAAGAGAGGTCCAAAATACAATTATTTAGGAATTACTTTCCTAAAACAGCATACATATCCCGGGACTTAAGCTACAAGGTTGCAAATTCCAGCTTGAGAATACAGAAACCCAACAAGTCTTTAGCATATTCACTGGCAGACAAAAGGCATTAATTATACTCCTTGCCTAATGTATGATTTTTATGTAGGTAAAAAAGCAATTAAAGCTGTAAAAGCAATCAAATACTTGCAAGCAAGTATGTCTCTTACTTGAAATGGTGGTATCATTCACATAGAGGCAATTTCACACAGCAATCAAAAGCATAAAGCAAAGTGTGAGACGTTCTATAGAAAAATGGCTTGGAAGAAAGAATTCTGAGTACTGAATAGCTTTTAGTATAACAATAAAAAGCAAGGGAGCAGAATAATTTTCGTACTGTATTTTAAGAAGCAGTGTTCCAGTAGGAAGAAGAATACGTGCATTGGAATCAGATCTGAGTTCAAATCCTGCCCCTTCCACTTACTAGCCATGTGATGCTGGGAAAGTTATTTAATCCTTATAAGCCTCAATTTCAACTATAAAACAGGAATAATATAACCTACCTTGCAAAACTACTTAAAGGATTAAATGAAAAATGTTTGAAATGTACTCACTATGAAACCTGAAACAAAAGTAAATCCTCAATAAGGTATAAACAGCCGTTTAAGCCTGTAGATTACTCACATAAACTAGAACAATTTCAACTACTTACTTTTGCCAGTAAACTAACACAAACTCCGAGATACTAAATAAGGCCCTTGATCCTAAAAAAGGGACTTCAAAACCCAAACATTTATGATCAAAATTTAATTTTAAAATATCAATTTTTAATTAAATTTTAAAAATTTCAAACTATTAATGGTAAGAACAAGAGCCTTTGTTCTCTTTCTAACCCTACACATTTTTCTCCCCTATGACCATAAAAATAGTCTTAGGATTAGAGAGCTATCATTTGATTTAAATGTTTACTTTTAATAAAACATTTCCCAGCAAAGGCTGAATCAACACTAAGAGAATCGAAACAAATAGGAAAATGTGAAATTGATAAGATTATATCTTTTTCAATATTAACGATAAACAAAAGGCAAAAATACACAGGAAACAAACTGTTCAAATGAGAAATATCTAATTTTTACCTTCTATTTTAAATAATCTTATTTGTATTGGAAGGCAAAACCTTTGAACTATAGCTGTTACATATTTATAGACTCTTAAATGTATAGAAAAAAATTTTAAATCTTACAAAGTTAATTAAGTGCCTACTTCAATTCTTATACTAAATAATGGAAAACATTCTAACTGGGGTAAAGTTTTCTGTTTTAAAACCAAAAGTTAAAACTAATAGTTCAAACTCCATTAAAATTACGAACTATCAGAGAAATAAATTTATTAACTTAAAAAACTTGTAACAGGGAGAAACTTAGCATGACTCGCTCCATATTGCTTCTACTTCTCTTGCTGCTGTGACCTATAACTTAGGAACTTCTAAGTAGCTCTGTTACATAAGCTCGTTAATCATCGAAGGAATTTGCTCACGGCTGAGATTTGCAAAAGCTGCTTTTTTACCCAAAACGTATCTCACTTTAGGAGATAAGGAAGTACGTACAGAAATGACTATGCTATGCTTAAGATTTATGGGAACACATGACCAGATTCCTACACTGACAGATCAACTGACCAAGGACAAAGAAGTTACACGATCATCCTCGGATGTCTACAGTCACCTTCTGACTCCAACCCCCAATGCTTCTGAGCAGAGAAGGATGTGATCAGAGATATCACATGAAAAAACTATGTAGCAGTGGTATGTACCTTTACAGAAGACAGATAAGCAGACCAATTAAGACATTGCAATAATAATCCCAGAAAGAGTAGCAAGTGATATTATTCAATTATGCAAATTATTTCTTAAAGAGCATTAGACAAATCACCTTATGTGTCTGCATCCTTGTTCTCCCATGAAAATTACAGTCTGTCACTCAACACCTTAAGGTCCTCAACTGGAAAATTCTACAAACACATCAAGGCATTGTTTAACATATGTAAAATAACACTAAAGACTATGGCCTACAACTTGCTTTCGTTTCTAACTTTTTCTTAGCAACATAACTTTGGAACTATGCTTGTGCTTTATTAGTTTAACCACTATCTATCTGTCTCCAAAAAAGCACTGTCTTTCTGAATGAGGAGGTACTATAGGGATCAAGATTAGACATGAGAGAGGCGCCTGACTGGCTCAGTCAGCAGAGCCTGTGACTCTTGATCTTGGAGTTGTGAGTTTGAGCACCACGTTGGGTGGTGGGTTGGGTGTAGAGATTACTTAAAAATAAAATCCTAAAAGAAAAAAAGATTAGACATGATAGAGCTTAAGCAGAGCCTGTGAAGGTCTAGTTACTTTCCCTTATTTCTCTCTGTGTAATCTATAGTCCCAAGTAAGGACAGAGACGGGCTACAAAGCTACTTACATAATTGCTAAAACAGAAACAGAACAGTGGACAAGATAAAAGTTTCCCCCATTATCCAAAAGTACAGCATTCCTATGAAATCTTTCATAACCCAAAAAGGCATAAAGTGAAGAAACAATTACCATTAATTTATATAAAAAAAGTTTTGAGCGTTCCCAGACCCAAAAAATAATCTCTCTTAGGCTATTCTGATACCTTAGGACACATCTTGCTATCAGATCCACAAAATAAATTGAGATAAAGCACAGATGCTCACAGACACAGTCAAAGCTCTGGTGGCTTGATGGTGAGATGGTGAGATGGTGAGTATAGTTTGGGGAGAAGGAGTTAGGTGGGACCACACTCCCTGCTCAGGTGTGTGCTGCTTCTATAAGGGTTCACTGTAAAACAAATGCTGAATGCTATTTTCACTTTTCATAAAAGTGAAAATTCTCTGAAAATATTTCTTTTGGTGAGCAGAAATACGGACTTTCAAAATGTGGAGGATACCTGTATGTATTTCATTCCCCATTATACCAGAAAGCTATCTGTCTCCCACAATTTACTTATTTATAGAAGCCTTAAGGACAATGTTTTATTTATCTTTATGACCTCATAATGCCTCGCCCAGAGTTCTGTACACAACTGATGAAGATGGAATTAAAAAGAAAAAGAAGAGAGTCAGAGAGCCAAAGAATAAATGAGTTAACCAGGCAAAATGAGTTAACCAGGCAGTAACAGCATCCATCGAAAAAACAGCGAGGAGACGATACAATGGTAAGACATGATTTTTCTGAGAAACTTACAGCTTTGTGAAGAAGAATATTTGGAGGAAAGATAAAATATACCAAGCATCTGGAATGAGGTAACTACTCAAATTAATAATTAATGGCTACCTTTTACTCAATGTGTCAAACATTATACAAAGAACATTACAGACATTATCTTATTTAATCCTCACACCCCCATGAGTCAGATATTATTATCCCTGTTTTTCAAACGGGAAACTAAGAGCTGGAGCTAGGATAAATAACTTACTCAGGGTTATAAAATCAGCAAACAGTGAGGCTATGATTCAAACCAACACCTAACTCCTAAGCTACTCTTAACCACCAGGAACCCGGGTGATGGCACTGAAGGTGATGGGAAGTAATCAGGTACTGAATATATTTTGAAAATGTAGCCAGCTAGATTTGCTGAAAGACTATGAGCAGCGTGAGGTGATATCTATAGGACCAGATGACTCAATCCGTGAGATCCAATGCCTTAGCAAAAGTAAATCCCCCTCTGGCCACTATTTTCCTTCTCTAGATACAACCAATGGCATCTTTTTATGAGCTGCCAGAGCCAATTTAT
Organism: Nasua narica; assembly: GCA_028533885.1. Lineage (NCBI taxonomy): Eukaryota > Metazoa > Chordata > Mammalia > Carnivora > Procyonidae > Nasua > Nasua narica. The sequence goes on along the minus strand of CM052797.1, from coordinate 97,728,078 downwards.
GCGTATAAAAGCATCCCCAAACCACTCTTCTTTTTTTAACTTTTTATTTTGGAATAATCTTAGACCCACCAAAAAGTTGCAAAAAGAGAGTTCCCATATGCCCTTCAACCAGCTTCTTCTAATGTTAACATCTTATACAACCACAGTACAATTGTCAAAACCAGTAAGAGTAATGCAATACTAGTGACTAATTTTGCCAGTTTTGAGCAATTACAAGCAAAGCTTCTATAAATATTCTCACACATATCTACTGGTGCCCTGTGTGTGAGGGGTCCCCAGGATGACTCTCTGGGAGGTGATTCACTGAAAGGATTCACAGGTCTCAGAAAAGCTGTTACACTCAGTGATGGCTTATTACAGCTAAAGGATAAAGACTGAAATAAGCAAAAAGAAAAAGAGAATGAGCAAAGTCAAGTAGAAACAAGGCACAAGCTTCCAGGTGTCATCCCATAGTGGAGTTGCATGGACATGCTTAATTCTCCCAGCAACAATGTACGACATCACAAGGGAGGAGATGTCAATCAGGAAAGCTTGCCCAAGCCCTGGTGCCCAGAGGTTTTACTGGGGGACAGTCACAAGGCATCCAGGACCTGTATGATTAACCACAGCTTTCAGATTCCAGTTCCCAGAGCAAAATAGGTGTCCACCATAAATCAAATTGTTTGCATTAACTATCTGATCCAAGTAGTACTGTGTAGTCCAAGGCTTCAGGCAAATGAAAACACTCTTTTTAGAAAGAATATTCCAAGAGCACAGAATTTGTCTCCCAGGAGCAAGCCAAGAGCCAATCTTGAACTCAGGCCTCTCTGAGGAACGTGCTGGATTTGGGCAACCCACACCAGATGAGTTAATCCTTTCCTATGCAACCTGTGAGTGCATATCTGGGCTCTCCATTTTAACAATGGCACAATATTGTATTATCTGGATGCACCACTACTAATTTAGCCAATTACCTACTTATTAACCTTCAAGCTATTTCTAGCTTTTGGCTCCTCTCAACAATAAAAACAAAGTTTCAGAAATTATAAAAAGCTACACTAAAGAAAATATAATTTTCGGGGGCCCCTGGGTGGCGCAGTTGGTTGAGCGACTGCCTTCGGCTCAGGTCATGATCCCGGAGTCCCGGGATCGAGTCCCACATCGGGCTCCCAGCTCCATGGGGAGTCCGCTTCTCATTCTGACCTTCTCCCTTCTCATGCTCTCTCACTCCCTCTCTCTTTCCTAATAAATAAATAAATAAAATCTTTAAAGAAAAAAAAAAAAGAAAATATAATTTTCTGGAATTATTGTCACTGACTGATAAACAAAGGTTTAGTGTAGAGTATGAGTTTCAGTCACCTGAATGAATAAAGAGTAGCTTTAAGAATAACCTAATTTCAAATATGAGTGAGCAAACAGAAGGCACTAATGGAAAAGAAAAAAGTTGTAAAGGACTTTTCTCCTCTCATAGAAGGCCTATGGTGTTTGCTTTCCATAGTTAGTAGGAAAGTCATCAAAGTAAACCAAAAAATACATGATTTCTAGAAAAGCACACAATAATATTACACAACAGCAAAATATAACTCTAGAGTTTTGATAACTTTTTTTATACGTCTAGAGTCTAGGATTCCTATTTTATAATCAGAGTATTAATATCAGGCTTTTACCATAAATGCAAATATTGAATTTTTATGTTAATGATAAGAATAAATGTCAAAATTAGAGGTACATACACTCTCCTCTAACCTACAAGTCATAAACATAATATTCCAATTTTGTAACTAATAAAACCTCAATTACTTTAAATGTACTGGCTTGGTTTCCCATTTTTTAATTTTTTTAAGCTTTTATTTAAATTCCAGTTAATGTATAGTGTAGTATTAGTTTCCGGATGTATAATCTAGTGACTCAATACGTCCAAACAACATTTTTTTAATTTTTAATATTTATTAATATCTAATATAAGGTATAATCCTACAAGAGTAAACCTACTTTGCACAATAAGACAGCTGAAGGTAAAAAGTCCTGGTCCATATGAAGTTTACCATCAAACTGAAAAAAAAAAAAAGTATACTTTCATGCTTTTGTCAAATAAGTTTAACCTTATATGTGCCTCACTTAAAACAATAACAGAAACAAATAATTTCCACTAGTTAATGGTTTTAAGCACTTATACCTTTAAAATAAGAAAACTGGGACACCTGGGTGGCTCAGTCAGTTGGGCATCTGACTTCCTCAGGTCATGATCTCAGGGTCCTGGAATCTAGCCCACATCAGCTCCCTCCTAAGCAGGGAGCCTGCTTCTCCCTCTGCCCTCTGTCCCTCCTCCCTGCTCACTCGTGCACACACTTTCACCCCCTCAAATAAATAAAATCTTAAAAAAAAAAAAGAAAATAATAAATACACATATTTTCATTCACTCTTCTGTAAACAGCTTTAAACATTTAATGAACATGAATATTTCAAAAGAAACCTTGTTATGCAATAAATTAGAGCAACGCATGTTCTCAAAACGCACATAATCAAGAACATAGATGACAACAATAGAAAAATTATTTATAATCACATCTCAGTGAAATAATTTGGATTTTAACAACTTTCAATAAAAGTAAGACTTTTCCTTCTTAGATTATTCAAAGAGCAAACCAAATTTTTTCTTGATATACCACCTTTCTAAATACCATTAACTGGTACTAGTTCCCATATACTAGAAAATATTTATACAATATCAGGAGATGAAGGTAGAATGAGATAGAAGGGAAAGAGACAAAAAAAACTTCAATGCTACTAATATACCAACAACTGAAATTAACTCATTGAATTCTCTAAAACAGTAAAAATTTAGACCTTAACATTTTGTGCATTTTTTTTTTTTTTTGCATCTGGGTTGGCTTCTTCAAAAATACAAATCTGAAGCATTTTTAAAGAAAAATCTTAAAAAAAAAAAATCTTAAAAAAAAAAAGAAGAAGCATCTTGAAGGCTAAAGTCCTTTTACGTAAGCAATGTATTTTTTTTTTTAAGATTTTATTTATTTATTTATTAGGAAAGAGAGAGAGTGAGAGAGACCATGAGAAGGGAGAAGGTCAGAGTGAGAAGCGGACTCCCCATGGAGCCAGGAGCCCGACGTGGGACTCGATTCCGGGACTCCGGGATCATGACCTGAGCTGAAGGCAGTCGCTCAACCAACTGCGCCACCCAGGCGCCCAGCAATGTATTTTTATTCCCCTTTATTCAAATAGCTTAAAAAACTCTAAAATGGAAAACAAAGCAAATTAACAAAAGAACACAGCTAATATGGCATGCTATAAAAAAGCCAATATAAAAAACAGGGCAAGAATGTCAGCAGTAAAGCATAAAAAATCAAATTATGTTTAAATTTAAAAAGATAAAAATTTTCAAATGGATATAAACATCATATATATGTAGTAAGTATATTTTCAGAAGTCTTAATTATAATTTTTTTTAACTTGTCAGGTCCCTTCATGAGACTCTTAAAATTAGGTCCCTCTTACTTAGGCAATAGGTACATGTTCTAGCAACTTATCATCATTTAACCAATTACTTTCCTTATCCAGCTCAAGAGAGAAAACTTTAATTTCAGCCCCTCATTATACATGTTGAAGTTAATATACAACTCTGTGCTATTATTTCGGAGTTCCATATATGCTTTTTTTAAAACTGAGATATAACTGACATTGTATTAGTTTCAGATGTACAAAATATGATTCAATAATTATAATTTTATTAGCTGTTACTTCCTAAATATTACTTGTCTGCAGTATGAGGCCCTGGAACAGAAATAGAAGACACAATCCTGTCTTTGAGAGGTTTACAGTTCATTATCATCCTGTAGGTCTCAGGAAAAAAAAGATAATCCTACAATAGAAAAAAAATCCCAGAACTGGCATCCAAAAAGATCTTGCATTCTACCCACTATCTGTCCTCTCCTATGCTAAGTATCCTTAAACAAGTTAGGCCACTACTCAGCCTCAGTGTCATCTGTAAAATGAAAGGGCAGACCTAAGTGACCTTTAAGGGCTTTTCTGGCAAGAAATCATATTATTTTAATCTGATACATAATTTACAATATGCATAATAACTATTCTGCATAAGGTAATTAGAAGTCCAGTGATAAACAGGTAACATAAATAACTATAACTGCAATTCATTTTATACAAGCAATACTTAAATTCTTTTATGTTATTTTCCACCAGTATCTATAAACACTTTTAGAGTCTTCTGTTTTTTTCCAATACTAGCATGGACACACTTTAAAAAGACAAAGATTCTCCATCATACTTCCCAATAGCAGAATGTCCCTTATACCTCCCCAATAAACTTCAGGAAATAAGACTCTACAAGACTTATACAACTGCATCTCTCAAACTGTAGTCTATAAATATGTTCAATGGTCTGTAAATTCTGAGACTTTTTAACTTTTATGTTTTTATTTCAATGATGGCTTGAAAATAGTAGCATAGACACTTTATAATTGAAAACTTCCACACAATTTCAATTTTTCAATACAGTTTTCTGTTTTCAATCAAGTGATGCCAAGGAGTACCACTTTGTCAGGGACTAATGAGAAAAGAACAATGGCAGACTTTAAGTGTATATGCATTCACACCCAGGGGAGGGCCAAATGATGTCACCCTTTCCAAACAGAAGAAGATTCTGTGGTAGCTCAAATAGAGAAGCGGGAAAGTTGAGTCATCACATGAACTACACTAGAATATATACATATATATTCCAAAAGAACCTGTACCATAAGTTAACTTATTTATATTACAAGCAATAATTTGAGTTAGCAAATTATCATCTATAAGAGTAATTAATTTGAATAATGCTGTGTTGTTTGTAAATGCAACCCATTTTTATGGTTTCCTAGTGTGATTTGATATGAAAAGTTATTAGCTTGCTTTATAATTCTATTTCTGTGATGTTAAAATAAAACTGAAGTCAATAATGGGGTTCATGAAACTATTACTTGCATTTAAAATTGGGTCAAAGCTTTAAACTAGTTTGAGGAACACTGCTTTTATGAACAGACTGCTCTATTTCCTTCCTCCTAATTCCATAAACTTCTGGACTTGTGGTAGCACCAGCCCTGGGTGCTTAGCCTATGGAGGAGGGTCCAGATCAGGGGTTGACAAACAAGGCCCCATGGGTCAAATATGGCCCTTCATCTGTTTTTGTAATCAAAGTTTTATTGAACCACGACCGTACCCATTTGTGTACAAATGATTTATGGCTATTTTCAAGCTATAATGGCAGAGCTGAGTAGTTGCCACAGAGACAGCACATCCCACAAAGCCTAAAATACTACTATCTGGCCCTTTACAGAAAAAATCTGCTGACCAGTGGCCCACATGAGCTAACAGGGCAAAATGAGAACAGGCCCACTGGCATTTGAAAGTCCCGGGGCAAGCAAGTGGGAAACAAAGTATTACTGTCTCTGGAAGAGAGATTCTCTCATTGTGAAATGAAGGTGTTAAGTATTAATTATAAGCTTATAGCATTTTTCAACTGATCGTTTGTTAAGCTGTACGTGAGGCTCTGTGCTAAGTATTTAATTTAATTCAAAAGAACAAGTTTCTACCATCAGGGGAAATTTTTTTTTTTTAAGTATCATCCTCTAATTTTTTTTTAAGTTTATTTATTTAAGTGATCTCTACCCTCAATGTGGGGCTCAAACTCACAACCCTGAGATCAAGAGTTTCATGCTCCTCTGACTGAGCCAGCCAGGTGCCCCATACTCTAACTTTTCTACGGATCTATTGAAGACTATCACTATACCACTGTTTTAAAGTTGGGCAAGTCCCACTTTATACACTAGGAAACTGAAAGACATCAAAGTTAAGTTACAGTTATACAGGTAGTAAATGGAGGAGTCTAAACTCTAATCGGGTCCATTTGACTCCAAACACCATTCTAAAAACTGCTGTAAACTATAATTTTTTGTATACTGTAAAAGTTTGTGAGAAGAAAAATTCTTCTCACCCAAAATCCTCTAGCAAGTAAAAACTATATTTGAGGTAAGTTTTGGCATAATTTGATTTTTCAGAGACAGCCTCCACAGACATTTAAAAAAAAAAAAAGGCATTAAAAACTGTGTGTGTGTGTGTGTGTGTGTGTCTCCCTTCTACTTGCTCACCTGAAACTCTCCAAACCAGAGCAGTGGCTGCCACTACTGATCATGCATCAAAATAAAATTTACCCCTAATGTGTCTTTATTAAGGTATATAGAAGTCTACTGTCCTAATGCTTTATATACATTTAAAAACATATATAAAATATAAGGTTTAGAGATTAAAAGTAAATATAGATGTTTCCAATGTTTTATTCCAATACCCCAATGTATCATCTTTTGTCCACCTTATGAGCACACTGCTTTGGAGATCAGTGAAGAAGACAATGCTTTCTCTCCAACAAGGAGAGATAAGACATGAAATGCAAATAAACCAGAGGCCTAAGATGAAATGAATGTAAATTTGCTGAGATGGTGTAAATGATTTGTTTCTTGTTTGTTTGTTTGTTTGTTTTCAAGAAAATACCATTTAATAGATTATTTCTCTTATTTTTCTGTGTTTGAATTGTTTCTTGTTTGAGGAAAAGGGCTAGAATATAGGACTGCACCACAGTGTGGTGGTCGTTGGAATTTGCAGAAGGGTAATTGGCAACAAAAATCCAACTTGGTGATTCCATCAGACTTGTCTCTACTGCATATTCTCTGAGCAATGGTTTATGTCTCTTGTAACAACGGTATCAATAAATTAGATACACTAGGCTTATGGATACTATGTGTTTTTTTAATATTGGGTTTCCTAGGTTGTCATATTATGACATAAATGCTTCCTAATTTGAATACACTTAGCATAGTACAAGTTTACCCCTTTTCAAGGCTGCAAGACTACCCACATTGAAACAAATACAGACAACGAAATAAATGGATCAGGTCAAATACATCTAACGTGTACACAGGATTATGGCATCCCAGTAATATCAAAAGGATGAATGTAAATGTTATTCTCTATTACCTAAACTTTTAGAGGAATCGCGAAGTCTATGAAGTCCCAAGAAATTAAATAATTATGGAAACATTTCAATTAAGTAGTAAAAATAGACCGTGTGTCTATTGAAAACTTGTATCTGCTACCATTTTGCTTTAAGACAGGAACATGATGGGCACCTGGGTGGCTCAGCCGGTTAAGCATCTGACTCTTGATTTTGGCTCAGGTCATTATCTCAGGGTTGTGAGATCCAGCCCACATCAGGCTCCATACTCAGTATGGAGCCTGCTTTTAGGATTGTCTCTCTCCCTCTTCCTCTGACCCTCCCAACCCTCTCCCTCTCTTAAAAAATAAACAAAAAAAAATAAGACAAGAACATGAACTGAAGCTTAAAATATAATGATATACTTTATTAATATCCCAAATATGGTGAAATCAAATATTTCACAAAAGTCATAAAAGAGAAAGCTAAGTCCTTAGTGTGATCAATCATAAAAACCTTTAAAAAGACATTAGTATAACAAAATGTCAGAGGGGAAAATGGCCCTGCCTTGGTCTTCTGCAGCTTACACACGCTCTGGATATTCTGAATATCCTGGATATTCAGGATAACCTGAACATCTCAAAACTTTGAAAGAGGACCAAGTCACTCATGGCCACCAAATGTCAGAACTTTAACTCCCCTGGGGGCCCTAAAAGTCCCTAAAATTTAGAATTTTACAGCTATATGCTACTCCTTCATACTACTAAAAAAAAAGTTAGTTAAGAGTAAATCCTGTATAAACTCTCCAGAAAGCTTCTTTTTTGACTTTCCACAAAACTAATAAAATATCTAGATCTAAATCTCAACTGAGAACATAATATCTTGTTATACAATACTAATGAAGAAACAACAAAAGAAGCCCTTGAGAGACCAGTTTTTCTTCAACCCCAAAGGGGGACATTTCTTCTTAACATGCTTATAAATAAATAAATCATCTCCAGAAAGAAGTCATGAATTTAAAATACAAGTTACTGATTTAATTTTTGAGGTTAAAACTATCTGAACTCAAATTGAGACATTTTAGGGGTGCCTGGGTGGCTCAGTGGGTTAAAGCCTCTACCTTCGGCTCAAGTCATGATCTCAGGGTCCTGGGACTGAGCCCTGTTGGGCTCTCTGCTCAGCAGGGAGCCTGGTTCCCCCTCTCTCTGCCTGCCTCTCTGCCTGCTTATGATCTCTTTCTCTCTGTCAAATAAATAAATAAAATCTTTAAAAAAAAAAACAAATTGAGACATTTCAGCTTTTTAGAAATTTGCCTCTGCATTTTCATTAAGGATTACTATATTTCCAGCAGTCGTTAATGTGCTGGCAGTGTTCACAAACTGTCCAAATATGATTAACTTTATAGACAAAGATAATAGTTTAAAAAAAAAGGAAACATGTTTCAGAAAGAAGAATTAGCAAGAGGCTAAGGATCAGTTGGATTATGTTTCTTACCCATAAGTCTTCAGCAACTTGCTTCTATAACTCAACTGGAAAAAAATCTATGAAACTGATTTTGAGGCTAGTATAATATAACAAGAAATAAAACTTCAATGACTTGATATTGTCCCTTAAATTCTGAAGACAACAGCAATTTTTTAAAAGGAAGGCTGTTATGCCAAAACTTGAAATGTTGAAATAAACTTAACTGATTAAACAACCTTAGTAATTAATTCTCTTTTCCTTAAGATAACAGAAAGTTAAAATCAGGGAAGAAATTTCTGAACCATCAATTTCTGAATCACCTCTAGCATAAGTGCTTCATTTGCTTTTTGTTTTTGTTTCTTGAGGAAAAATTAACATATCATCTTAAAAAACACACCCTTTTTGGGTGTACAGTTCTGAGTTTCGACTAACTTACGCTCATGTAGCCACACTGCAATCAAGATATTGACCATTCCCGGGCACCTGGGTGGCTCAGTTGGTTGAGCAACTGCCTTCGGCTCAGGTCATGATCCCGGAGTCCCGGGATCGAGTCCCATATCGGACTCCCGGCTCTGCGGGAAGTCTGCTTCTCCCTCTGACCTTCTCCCCTCTCATTCTCAGTCTCTCGCTCTCTAATAAATAAATAAAAAAAAAAATCTTTAAAAAAAAAAAAAAAAGATATTGACCATTCCCATCATGCCAAAAAGTTTCCTCATACCCAATGATAATCAATCTCCTCACCTTCCCACCCAGAGCCCCTAAAACCACAAACCTGATTCTCACTTCCACAGCTTTGCCCTTTGCAGAATATCATAAAACAAATCACATAAAATGGAGCCATTTGATTCTGGCTTCTTTCATTTAATACGGTACTTTTGAGACTCATCCCTGTTGTTTCTATCAGTAGTTTATTCCTTTTTATTACTGAGTTGCATTCTGCTATATGAATATTCCATTACTTGAATATGAATGTCTTTATCCATTCACCAGCTGATAAATATTCATGTTGCTTATGGTGTTTGGTTATAGTGAATAAAGCACTAAAAATATTTTCATGCAGATTTTTGCAGGAATATAATTTCTTTGCATTAAAAAAAAGAAGCATACCTAGAAGAAAGACTGCTGGGGCCCATAATTAAAATGTTTAACTTTACAAAAAACTGCCAAAGTGTTTTCCCCAAGTGGTTACACCATTTAGCATTTCCATCAGCATGGATGAGAGTTGGAGCTGCTCCCCAGCCTCGTCAGCATCTGGCAAAGTCAGGGTTTTGGTTTTGGTTTTTGAACCATTCTAAAAAGCGTGTAGCAGTATTTCATTATGATTTGAATTTGCATTTCCCTAACAACTAATGATTGAGCATCTTTTCATGTGCTAATTTGCCATTTATATATCTTCTTCGAAGTGTTTACTTACATCTTTTGGCCATGTAAAAAATTAGACTGTTACTGAGTTTTCATAGATCTTTATATTTCTAGTTACCAGCCCTTTAACATATAAGTCATACAAACACTGCCAGTCTGTGGCTTGTCTCTTCATCTTCTTAAGAATATCTGCAGAGACGCCTGGCGGTGGGTATTGAGAAGGGCACGTATTGCATGGAGCACTGGGTGTGGTGCATGAACAATCAATCTTGTAACACTGAAAAATTAAATAAACATATTTGGGGAGAAAAAAAAAAAGAATATCTGCAGAGAGCCATCAAGAGAAACGAAATCTTGCCATTTGCAATGACATGGATGGAACTAAAGGGTATTACACTAAGCGAAATAAGTCAGTCAGAGAAAGACAATTATCACATGATTTCTATGATATGAAGAATTTGAGAGGCAGGGCAGTGGGTTGTAGAGGGGGGTGAGAGGGAAATGAAACAAGATGGGATCAGGAAGGAGACAAACCATAAGAGACTCCTAAACTCATGAAACAAACTGAGGGTTGCTGGGGGGTAAGGGGGGTAGGGTTAGGGTGGCTGGGTTATGGACATTGGGGAGGGTATGTGCTATGGTAAGTGCTGTGAAATGTGTAAGCCTGATGACTCACAGACGTGTACCCTGGGGCAAATAATACATTATATGTTAATTAAAAAAAAGAATATCTGCAGAGAGTAGAAGTGTTAATATATTTTACAGTTCATGTCTTTTGTATCACTAAGAAATCTTTGCCTTGCTCAAAGTGACAAGATTTTTCTCCTGTGTTTTCTTCTAGAAGTTTTATAGTTTTAGGTTTTATGTTACAGTGGATGATCCATTTGGAATTAGGTTTGTATAATGGTGTGAAGAATTGGTCAAGGTTTGTTTTTTACAAACAGATATCCAATTGTTCTAGCACCATTTGTTGAAAAACTATCCCTTTCCCATTAAATTATCTTCTTTGTTCAAAATTAACTGACCATAATCTATCTATTTTCTGGACTCTCTATTCTGTTCCACTGATCTAGGAATCTACCCTATCACCAATATAACACTGTCTTACTTACTGTGGCTTTATAATAAGTCTTGAATTCAGAGAATGGAAGTTCTCTATATTCTCCTTTTTATAAATTGTTTTGGCTATTCTCAATCTGCTTTTCCACATAAATTTGACAGTCACCTTGTTGATTTCTACCAAAAAGCCTACTGGGATTTTGAATGGGATGTGTGTTAAATACATAGAGTAATTTGGAAGGAAATGACATCTTGACAGTATTGAGTCTTCATAAGCATGATATGTTTCCATTTATCTAGGTCTTCTTTGATTTCTCTCATTAACGTTCTATAGTTTTCAGCATTAAAATATTACATATATTTAGACATATTTATCACCAGGTATTTCACGTTCTTGGTGCGCTTATAAAAGGTACAGGTTTTCAATTTCCATTTCCAATTGTTCATTACTAGCATATAGAAAAACAAGTGTTTTCTGTAGAACCCATATCCCGCAACCATGCTAAAATCACTTGTTAGATCTAGTAGCTATCTTTTTTTGTGTAGAATCTTTGGGTTTTCCACTAAAATTATACAATCTATGAATAAAGACAGTCTTATTTCTTCTTGCCTAACCTGAATGTACTTAAATTATTTTTCTTGCCATATTATACTGGCTAGGATCTACAGTACATTGCTGATTAGAAATGGTAAGAGTGGTCTATCTTATCCTTGCTCCCAATCTTAGGAAGAAAGATTGTATTTTACTAAGTATAAGTATAAACATGATGTTAGCTGAAGGTTTTTGTAGATGCCCTTTATCAAGTTGAGAAAGTTCCCTTCTACTCCTGCTAGGTTGAGAGTTTTCATCATGAACAGCTGATGAATTTTGTTGACTGGTTTTCTTTCCTGCATCTACTGAGATGATCTTTTTTTTTTAATATGTTGATGTGATGGATTTTATATTTTAATGTCGCATTCAAAATTTACCTTGCATTCCTGAAATAAGCTCCACTAGGTCCCTCTTATTTACTGCTGGATTTAATTTGCTAATACTTTGTTAAGGATTTCTTTGTTCATGTTTATAATGGACATTGGTCTATAGTTTTCTTGTAAATTTTCTGGAAGACTTGTGCAGAATTGATATTTCTCCTTTAAATGTTTGGTAGATATTACCGGTAAAACCATTTGGAGCTAGAGTTTTCTTTGTGAGATTTTTAACTACAAATTCGATTTTTTAACAGATATAGGATGATTTAATTTATCTATTTTTCTCAGTAAGTAGTCTGTGTCTTTCAAAGCATTTGTTCATTTCATCTCAGCTATCAAACTTAATGGAATAAAGCTATTCATAACATTCTCTTATTATTGTTTAATGTCTATAGGACCTATAGGGATAAACCCTCTTTCATTCCTGATATTACTAATTTGTTTTTTCCTTTTCTATTAGTCAGTTTAGGTAAAGTTTTATCAATTTCATTGGTCTTCTCGAAGAACTAGCATTTTATTTCATTGACTTTTTTTTCTCCATTGTTTTTGTTTTCAATTACATTGATTTCTGCTCTTTACTATTTCCTTCCTTCTGTTTATGTTGGGTTTAATTTGTTCTTCTTTTTCTATTTCTTATAAGCTTAGATCATTGATTTGTAATGTTTCTTTCCCATAAAAGCATTTAATTGTATAAATTTCCCTATAAGCACTGACTTAGCTGCATTTCACAAATTTTGATATGTTGTATTTTCATTTTGATTTACTTGAAAATATTTTCTAAGTTCTCTTGTGATTTATTCTTTGACATATAGGTTATTTAGAAGTGTTGTGCTTAATTACCAAATATCTGGGGATTTTTCCAGATATGTATTAGTGATTTCTAATTTAATTCTTTTTGTGATCTAAAAACATACATTGTACCATTTCAACCTTTTAAATCTGTTGAGTTTTATTTTATGGCCAAGAATACTGTCTATCTTGGTGAATATCTCAAGTGTTCTTGAAAGAAATGCATTTTCTGCAAGCAGTGAGTGGAATGTTTTATAAATGTCAATTAGATCAAGTTGGTTATGTTATTCAGATCTTCTGACTTTCCGGATTTAATTTGCTAACATTTTGTCTATTTTATCAATCACAAAGAGAAGATTGAAATCTTCATGCATGCAAGCATCCTCGCATACAAATATATACAACCATATACAATGTGATAATCAAAATTAAGTACATATTACACTTTTAAGCTTTTCCCCTATTAAAGATATTGCATGTTCACAGAAAAGAAATTTTAAAATTCAGTTAAGTACTCATCCTACTACCTAAGGTGATTTTACTCATTAGTCTTATTTGAATGAAATGATATCTAGAGTGTCAAAGTACCAGGCATGGTCCTGGCCCTATCCACCATCTCAGATCCACGGCCAGAGGGCAGGCTGGAATGCTCGGCTTCCTGTCCACTCCTCAGAGGCCATCAGACATTCACTTATCATAGTTCTATTAAACTGAAATAGAATCTTTTCTACTTCCTGGCTTTCTGATACTATATAGATCTCTAAAGACTTTTCCAAGCTTAAGAATCTTAAGAATTCTTTTTCTTCCTATAAGATGCCAGTGTAATCTGAATACAGCTCCTATATGATAAGACATCCTGCTACCTAATATTGTATTTTATTACTATTAGAAATAATAAACAATATTAAAGATAGAATCAAAATAAGGCTAAAAGCAAATATTAAAAATTTAAGTACAATATACATAAGATTAACTCAAGTCCAAAAAGAAAAGCAATATCTGCAATTCATACATTTGAAAATATCTACTGAGTGCCTACTGTGTGTTAAGCACTGGTCCTGCTGCTGAGAACAAAGTAGAGAAGAAAGTAGACAGTCTCCGTGACCACTCTATGGGGTGGAGGAGACACACACACAATCAACATAAATATATAACATGCTAGAGGGTGAAAAGTATAACAAAGAAACAAAGCATAGGGGTGCCTGGGTGGCTCAGTGGGTTAAAGCCTCTGCCTTCAGCTTGGGTCATGATCTCAGGGTCCTGGGATCGAGCCTCACATCGGGCTCTCTGCTCAGCGGGGAGCCTGCTTCCCCCTCTGTCTCTCTGCCTGCCTCTCTGCCTGCTTGTGATCTCTCTCTCTCTGTCAAATAAATAAATAAAAATATTAAAAAAGAAAGAAAGAAAGAAAGAAAAAGAAACAAAGCATAATCAGGGAGATGGGGAGGCAGGGAATGTGGTTAATACTTACATGGTCAGGAAAGTCCTCATTAATTAAGATGACAGGAGAGAAGAAATCATATGGATATTTAAAGGGGAAATATTCCAGACTGAGGAATAACACTTTTTGAGGCGGGAAAGTTTGTTGGAATGTTTGAGAACTATAAAGAGGCACATGGTCTGTGATTTTGAAAGGGATAATAAATTAGATAGCAACATATTGTTTTCAGCTAGTTAGTCCATGTGGACTCGCCTATTCAAAGCACACCTTAAAAACTTAGAAGTACATGATTTTCCATTTAAATGTGGTAATTAGGCTAGGAAAATTCCCACACTTCCCAAAGGAAGTATTTTTCAAAATCCTTCTAAAACCAATACTAACTTGTCACAAAGACCACTACCATCCTTACATGTTACAGAAGTGCATATTATATTCTGCATTTATCTCTAAAGAGAAAAACAATGGCAAAGACAGAGAGATATGGAAATTATAAGTACTTATTCTTTCAGAGGGCACTAATAAAAACAAAGAAAAGCAGAGCCCTTTTCTCACTTAGGAAAATAAATTACCTCAGAAAAAAAATTGAAAAACATTAGCCTACAATTACTATTTAAAATCAAACAAATACAACTTTTAAAAAGTGAATTTTTGTATTTTACATAGGATTAAGTCAAGCAACCAGCACAAATTAAAAAATAAGTATACATACTTAACTTTTCCACTCAATCAAGTAACCCTACAAAATATTTTTAAATTCGCCAGGGAAAACATGGATTTGGATTTCTCATTTTAACCAACTACAATAAAATTTAAAAGATGAGCATCATCCGGGATAAACTTTACAGCCCTTCACCAGGAATTACATCATATAATCCAAAATATGAATTTAAAAGCCATTAGGAAATGTAGAACCTTTTATATGCCACATTTTCTCCTTTGACTTCTTGCTTGGGTTTATAAATCTCAAAGGTTGTGTGGTAGTTTACCATCTTGATACATATTACAAAGATCCAAGTTTTTAATTTTCCAAACATAAATCTAAAAATTATAAAATCATAACTAAAGCTTATCTCCATTTAAGGAATTTTCTTATCTTCTGTTGAGATGATGTCTGGCTGAAATTGAAAACCCTAACAATACGAAATGTTGCTGAGGCTGCAGAGTAAGCAGAACTCTCCTATGCACTGCTACTGGGAAAGCAATCAGTCCACACTTATACCTTGTAGCCTTGTAGCTTCCCCACCACAAAGCCTTGCAAGATACCCACATCTTCAGATTTACTCATCACAGTCTCCAGTAGGAAAGTGGGGTCAACAGTAATCTCTCAAGGTCTCCTTACTGACACTTTCATTACTATCACTCCTAATACTCTAAAACGTGATAGTCAACCTCTGGCCACTTGGAGCAAACCAAATCCTACAGAGTACAAGACAGCATCGAACATAATAATATAATATCTAAATCTAAAATATTTATAAAACTGACAAATACAGCCATAAAAGAAACTACAGAAATAGACCTAGGCAATTTCATGTAGTTTTAGTAGTTAATATTTACCTCGCTGTGAAAAAAGTAATACAAAACATACACAGAGAGTCAACAATGAGATGGAGAAAAGGACTGACTATATGGGAACTTTTACAAACAACACTTAAATCTGCTTCAGACTCCAACTGTGAAAAAGATAATGTCAACAGATGAACAAATTTCAGAGTATAGTGATATTTACTATAGTATTTAGACCATGCTACCTTTAACACATCATCTGTTTTACATTTTCTTGTAATTATATTAGTTGATATTATAAGTCAGTGAACTTAACATAAAAGAAAACAAAGAAAAAGAAAAAAAGAGGGAAAAAGAAAAAACTTACCGGGATTGAAAATTCCTCAGCCAAATACTTCAAGGAGGCGGCTTCTCTTGCCAAGAACTTGTTTCTTTCTCTCATGTTGCCCTGAAGTTGTGTATCAAACTCCTTTCTTACCACAGAAGCAACAGAGTCAATAATTACAAGTTTAACTCCCTTTGAAATAATTTCTTCTTCCAAAGATTCAATTCTGTAAAATTCAATTCAATTCAAAATTCAATTCAATTCTGTAAAAGCAGAATTTGCAAAACAGTAGATAAATTTAAGATATAATATAAAACAGGGTATTGCTAAGATTAACCAACTTAAAAACAATGACAAGAAATTGTTCTTCCCTAAGTTACAGTAATGATTGCAAATATTCAATAATCAAAACTTACTTCCAACTCTTCTGTACATATAGCACTCTTTTGAAAATGCACCAAAACGTTTTCATTTAGTTTCATTCTCTGGTTCTCCTATGATACTGCTAATTTTAGGATAAAGCTTATCATAGCCCATCTCCAAAATGGTCCCCATTTACTCTCACCTTGTATTGACAGCCTTGTGCAGTCCCCCCCCAACATTTACCAGGGTTGGTCTAAATGACCAAGAGCATATGACAAAACGATGGTATGTCACTTCTGGGGGTAAGTTATAAAAGACTACAGCTGCCATCTTGGGCTCTCTCTCACTTGCCCCCTCTCTCAGATCATTCTCTCTGGGGGACACAAGCTGCCATGTCGTTAACAGCCTTATGCAGAGGCCCACATGGTGAGGAACAGAGGCCAGGGGTCAACAGCCAGCAAGGAAGGGAGGCCTTCCAGCAACTACACGAGTAATTCTGAAATTCTCCAAGATTCCCCAGCCCCATTTGAGCCTTGAGATGACCACAGCCCTGGCCAACAGCTTGACTGCAACCTCTTCTGCAACCCTGAGCCAGAAACACTCAACTAAACCACTCCTAGACACCTAAACCTCTGCTACTATGTGAGATAATACACGTTTGCTGTTTTAAGCTGCTGAATTTTGGGGGTAACCTGTTAATGGAACAACAGATAATAATACAACCCTTAAATAATTAATTAAATCTAGAACATTTCACTCATTCACTATGTTTTCCTTTTTAAAGAAATATTTCATCCAATAGGCTGTAGCAAGTAAAGAACACTGAAATAATTTCCCATAACCCTAATATATATGTAGAGACTTTTTTCACTCAGCTGAAAACATAAAAAAACAAAAAATAAATCTTCAAAGTATTACTAAAGTACCCAAACCTAAAGCAGCATACCTTTGCAGAACTTCATCACAGCTGAGTTCCCGATAAAGATGAACCTTACTGCTTGTTAAAAGTAATTTTTCTTCAGTGTTAAAATATCTGGGAAAACGAGATTCTGCTATCTCAACCAGTCTGTAGGGAGGAAAAATAGCACAAGTGAAAATAATTAATGATATTTAAGGCTATAATGCAGAACTTCTAATGAATTTTACTTAGGAAACTCATAAGCCACAAGTAACGCTAGAAAAAAAATAGAGCAGGTATGAGCAAAATAAACCTTTCTTTATAAGCACTAAAAGAGGTCAGCAGCCAGAGCACAAGACCAGCAAGGGCTTTCAGCTCTCATCTAAGGTTAAGAAAGCAACAATGTATCTGAGGTTTATCTTTCTAGGAATAGATATGTTTTTTAATAAATGATAATTTGACAAGCAGCTGTAAGATATGTTTAGTAAATAAGAAAGTTTATTTCATCATCAGTGAAAGAAATGCATTTGAACAATTATATAATACTATCATTCTAACAATCGAATATCAGTAAGTCTCCATGTCTCACAACAGAAAAACATGCTTTCTCGATTAAAAATATATACAAAATAAATGCTATCTAATAGCTTCTTGGTAAACAGGACATTATTTTCTATTCATAGAATTGCTGCTATTCGGGCGCCTGGGTGGCTCAGTTGGTTGAGGGACTGCTTTAGGCTCAGGTCATGATCCTTGAGTTCCGGGATCGAGTCCCACATCGGGCTCCCAGCTCCACGGGGAGTTTGCTTCTTCCTCTAACCTTGTCTCCTCTCATGCGCTCTCTCACTTTCTCTGTCTCTCAAATAAATAAATAAAATCTTTAAATTGCTGCTATTCTTTTCTTCGATCTCCTGTTGAGTTTGTAGGTGTTCTGACTGGTTAGATAACTTATCTAGCTGAATTCCTGGGACCCAATGATATTTAGGTTCCCCACTCCTCCACCATCTTGCTCCTCCCCCACTCCAGGAAATTACTTTCTAAACAAATAGATGTTGTCCAATATTTCCTTAGTAGAGATAAAAGGATTGTCTACATTCTGAACTCAAAGCCAGATCTAATGCGTGGGGTAGGCCCAGTGTAGGAGAGTGACAAGGCCAAACAGATTCAAGTATCATCATTAATAGCTTAAGACATGGAGCTCAGTACGAGAAATTTCAAATGTGTCTAGTTAAAAATACAAAAGTGTAAATCTTTGAGTATAACTGCCTCCTATTTAAAATGATACTTGACCGGGACGCCTGAGTGGCTCAGTTGGTTAAGCAGCTGCCTTCGGCTCGGGTCATGATCCCAGCGTCCTAGGATCGAGTCCCACATCGGGCTCCTTGCTCGGCAGGGAGCCTGCTCCTCTCTCTGCCTCTGCCTGCCTCTCTGCCTGCTTGTGTTCTCTCTCTGTTAAAATAAATAAAATAAAATCTTTAAAAAAAAAATGATATTTGACCATCCAAGGATGACTGGAAGGAAGGACTATAAACACATAATCACCCTATACATTATGTTCCATTTAAAGACGCAAAAGTACAAAGAACAGTGTTTTCATTTCTAGATAGTTAATGAGTCCCAAGAAGAGGCTGAGAACTTTAAAGAGATAAACAAATTCCTCACATACATTATAATCAGAAATAAAAAAGAAAATTCCAAAATAAAGAGAGAAAACTAGTCAATAATATTTTTAAAGTATATTTTGAATAATTGGGGGGGGAAGGCATCATTAGGTTGAACAGGAAAAGGAAAAATCACCAAAAGATGTGTAAAGACTAATAACAAAATGAATCAAATGAGCATTCAGAGGAAGTGCATGAGAGAAAGAGAGACATACAGGGTGGAATAAAGGAGGAAATGAAGTAAGCGATGAAAGCAGGAAAAAATGAAATGGCACTGGCACAGGCAGGACAGGCACATTTTAAAGATTTGAGGAAAATGTGTAAGTTTCTTGATTAGGGCAACTATTTGCTGAGTTTGGAGCCAGTCAGAGAAGTCAGCTAAAAGCTCTGATACTTGGGACCCACTGATTTTTAATAAGATAAGTATGGCAACATCTGCTAGAAACATGGAAGTTTTTCAAAACTGGATGTCCGGTTGATTAGGTACAGAGTACTTATCGCAATCAGTGAGTACCTAACTCATTGGCAACAACAACTGAACAACTGACAGACAATAATGATTTTCTGCCTTCAACGCCAGGCTGAATTTCAACTGGTGCCTTGAGTGGTAAAAAGCTCTGGAACTTATTACTGCTCTCTCATTCCATTAAGGCTCCTCAAAAGGAAGGTAGTCAATGTATGAACACAAAGTGACTTTATTCACAGTTACCATGCGAAATAGCTGTATCAAATTATTTATATACCAATATGCTTTCTATAATCAGTTTCTCCAGATATTTTGTATTTTAGAAAAGATATCTAAAATATATATAAATCAAAACCCAAATACACATGTAGTATCTATATGCCTCACACTAATTATAGCAATTCTTGTGACAATCTTCATCACAAAGATCTTTCCTGGCTAGAATAACAGAAGAAGATATCCTATCTTTTGCTCCCAGACATTAATTACATAAAGTTTGAAAGCAATGCCATCTAGTGGACATTCTTTTTCATAAAAAGTATTCCTTTCAAGTATGCACTTAAGATTCATTCATTCAAAACATATTTATTGAGGGGCTCCTGTGTGGGTCAGTTGGTTAGGCATCCAACTCTTGGTTTCAGGTTGGGTCATGATCTCGCAGTTGTGGGATCAAGCCTCACGTCAGGCTCTGTGCTCAATGTGGAGTCGGCTTCAGTTTCTCTGTCCCTTCCCCCTCTCACTAACTTTCTCTCTCTCAAATAAATATTTTTTAAATACATATTTATTGAGGACCTACTATATACCAGGCACCATCCTAGGTGCTAAGGATGTGACAATGGACAAAAAAAAAAAAAAAAACCTTCCCTCATGGAACTTATAGTCTACTGAGAGAGACAAACAAATACATTTTATACATCAGGTAAATAAGGTGCTCTAAAGAAAAATGTCCCAGAACAAGGGCACAGATTGTGAAAGATGGAAGCAAGTGCTATTTTATGTAAAGTGGTCTGGGAAAGCCTTTTCAATACTGTAAATTTGAGCAATGGTTTAAAAGAGATGAGAAAATGAACTTGATATCCAGTGGAAGAGAGAATAGGAAAAGAGAATTATATATAACAAGTGCCTGGGGTGATCAAGGAATAACAAACAAGGAGGCTAATGTAGCTGGAACATAGGAAACAAGAAGGAGAATAAAAGGAAATAAGGTCAGGATGCCTGGGTGGCTCAGTGGGTTTAGCATCTGCCAGGGTCCTGGGATCAAGTCCCACAGGGCTCCCTGCTCAGCTGGGAGCCTGCTCCTCCCTCTACATCTGCCCCTCCCCACTGCTCCTGTTTCCTCTAACTCTCTCTCAAATAAATAAATAAAAATCGTTTTAAAAAATTAATTAAAAAGGAAATGACGTCAGAGTGCTAGCCAGGGGCCAGGATCATGTAAGATCCTTAGGACGACAGTATTTTGTTTAAATATTATTCAGTAAAATAAGAAACCTGGAAGCAGAACTGACACAATCTGACTTTTTTTTTTTTTAAGAATCACTCTATCAGATGGAAGAGGGGCTGTACATGGGGCACGAGTGAAAACAAGACCAGCTAGTACAGTAGTCCAGATAAGAGATGATGGTGACTTGACCTGGGGAAGAGCTCAGCTGATTAGAAGTAACTGAACTCAAGGAATAGTTCAAAAGCTGAAGGAATTTCCTGACTAATTGGATGAGCATCTGGAGGAATGGAATTACCATTCACTGAAGTGGAGAAGACTGGATTCGTTCCAGGTTTTTGTTATTAGTTCCCCCTGTTACTTCACAGCTCTTGTATAAAAGGAAATTTAAATGCTTAAATTAGTGACCACATGACAACTTGAAACAAAACACATGCTTAATGTAAAAAAAAAAAAAAAGTTTTCCAAAATTCTAGTTGAAATATAGCATCATAAATGTGCTGAAATAGAAGTTCATGGTTTCTCAAAGCTTCTTGTACATATGTAATATTTCCCTGTTCATTAATTCAGTATGTATTTGTTCAGCAGTGGGATATAAATATAATAATGTGAATCTGTTAGTCCTTTACGGATTCCAGATAATTCCAAAGTTTTGTTTTCATAGTAAGTACTTATGAATTTCATTTCTATCTTAGAACCTCTTTAAGATCTTCCCACTAATTCACCTAGATTCACAAATGATAAGGCAGCTAAAATTAGACTAAGGTGAAACGTACCCAGACCCATGAAACCATCTTAAAAAATCTCTCTCTCTCTCTCTCTCCATTATTGCTTGCCCTCAGGTCAAAGAACCTGGATTCATGCCAACAAGCAAATAGGTAAATGGTCCTAAGACCACACTGGTGATTACCTTCCTAATGACCCAAAGTCATGGCTAGCCACTAACACTACATGCCTCCCTTCTGATACACTGATTCAGAAAGAGTGACACTTTATAGTTGGGTAGGAATTGTAGGGCACTGGCTGTGGGGTACCTGGCACCTTGCAAGGTGACAGGCAGCTCCTCGGATCTAAGCTTGGCCACCGCTTCCACACAGAAAAATACAACATACACCTCTCCTTTGTACACGGAGCTCTAATAGTTACAATTTTACATGTTTGTGATTATTGAATGTCTTTCTCCCCTGCTGAACTATTTATTTCTCCCTAGTTTTCAGAGCTTTTCTGATTTCATGACAACTCAGGACTGTCCACTTCTACCTCCTAAATTACCAAACCTCCTAAATTCCCAATCCTATATTCCACTTCCCCAAGCCCCCACCTTCCAGAGTCCTGGGCCCCATCTCTTGCTTCGATCCCTCAGTTTGCCTCACACACATACCCACTTCCAGTTCTAAGACCCAGCTTTATCTTCCTTTATCTATTTTTTCCTTCCAAAATTATATTTTGAAACCCTCTATTACTATTTACCATCCTTCCTTTTTTATTCTTAACCTCTAGTTCCATCTTTTCCTAATTACCTCCAACAGGATATTACAGTATTCACTCAATTCACATATACTAGAATTCTCATGGTCACCAAAACTTCTGTACAGGTCACTAGATTAATCTATTTATCCATATTCTCAAGGTATATATAAGCATAGAGTGTCTAAGACCATATCAGATCTTAAGCATAAGTCCAATAGGTTAAATGAATAAATATAGAATATTCTGAATCAATCAGAAAGGGGGACCCAGAACTCTTCTTGTTTAGCATTCCCCTCTCCCCAAGGCAGTCCTTGAATACCTGAGGGTTAATACCAGACTCTACTATTATGCAATTATTAATTAGTTTGAAGATATAATTTTAGTCTAAGGTGAACAAGCATACTTAACATACTATTTTAATTATCTTTTCAAAGATATGTAAAAATGCACTAGTGTATTGCTTTAAAAAACAAAACTGGGGCACCAGGTGCACAGTTGGTTAAGTGACCAACTCTTGGTTTCTTTTGGCTTGGGTCATGATCTCAGAGTTATGAAATCGAGCCCCACCAAGACAGGCTCTGGCACAGAGTCTGATTGGGACTCTCTCTCCCTCTCCCTCTGCCCCTCCCCACTGTGCATGCACACGCTCTCTCTCTCGTTCCCTCTCTAATCTTTAAAAGTGTGTGTGTGTGTGTGTGTGTGTGTGTGTGTGTGTGTGTGTGTGTGTATAAAACTAATCTTTCCAAAGTGTTGTGGTTTTTTTAAAGATTTTATTTATTTATTTGACAGAGAGAAAGAGATCACAAGTAGGCAGAGAGGCAGGCAGAGAGCGGGGGGTGGGGGGGAGGAGAATATGTTGGGCAACAGTGCCCGCAATCACTGTTCTGTGGATACTCAGTGACTTGGGGCAGAAAGCTTTCCTAACTGATTAACTAACCTTCCCCCAGTAAATCTAAACAGGCGTCAGGCAGGGCTGTAATAGCACAAATGAAATGGGACCAGGCAGTACAGAGCCAGCTCCAGTCTCTGACCTGCCATGACGAACTCTCCAGGAGAAGGAGATACTCCAGGAGGAGGACTGGTACTTTTGATTCCACCTGACCCCATCACCATCCCCCAGAATGCAATCCGTGTGGCAGCCAGATGACCATACTCTTCAAGCCTGTGGAGAACAGACTAGAGGGGCGCCTAGGTGGCTCAGTGGGTTAAAGCCTCTGCCTTCAGCTCAGGTCCTGATCTCAAGGTCCTAGGATCGAGCCCCGCATCAGGCTCTCTGCTCAGCAGGGAGCTGCTTCCCTCTCCCTTTCTGCCTGCCTCTCTGCCTACTTGTGATCTCTCTCTCTGTGTCAAATAAGTAAATAAAATCTTAAAAAAAAAAAAAAAGAACAGATTAGAAAAGTAAAAACAATAAAAATTTCAACCCCTATGCTGCAATGATCTTCATTAAGGCTCCTTGTGAATTATGAGACATAATTCCAGGGGCACCTGGCTGTCTCAGTAGAGCAACCAACTCTTGATCTTGGGGTTTTGAGTTTGAGCCCCATGTTGGGTGTAGAGATTACTTAAAAATAAAATCTTAAAAAAAAAGAAGGAATAAACATAATTCCAATAAAGGGACTAAATTTCTACCTCATTTCCAACTTTTCTTTGCCTTATTGGTTGAAGGTTAGTCACTGACATTTTATTTTTTTTAAAGATGTTATTTATTTATTTGACAGAGAAATCATAAGTAGGCAAAGAGGCAGGCAGAGAGAGAAGGGGAAGCAGGCTCCCTGCTGAGCAGAGAGCCCAATGTGGGGCTTGATCCCATGACTCCGAGATCATGACCTGAGGGGAAGGCAGAGGCTTTTAACCCACTGAGCCACCCAGGCGCCCCAATCACTGACATTTTAAACCATTAAACTGACATTTTAGTACCTTCCATTTGGACAACCTAAGTGAACCAATGTCTTTATCAGTGTTAGCATCAAATATATTTCAGTGTTCAGATTTCCAGTGGTTTCATATATTTATGCTTCCATTCTTTATAACCATTTATTCAAGATCCAAATAAGTTCATCACATTGGAACTGACAAATACATCTTTTTTCCCCAGCTTTATTGAGAGATAACTGGCATATAACATTGTGTAAGTTTAAGGTATAAAATGTGATGAGAGGAATATACCTTTCAAATCTCTCTTAATCCAAAGGTTCCTCCTCCAACTCTAACTCCAACAATCATTT
Organism: Nasua narica; assembly: GCA_028533885.1. NCBI lineage: Eukaryota > Metazoa > Chordata > Mammalia > Carnivora > Procyonidae > Nasua > Nasua narica. The sequence continues at coordinate 97,703,672 of CM052797.1, read as the reverse complement.
GTTTTGTCATTTTCCACAGTTTGGATTCTGTTGACTGCATCTCCCTGGTTGTTAACATGTTCCTCTCTTCTCTGTATATGTTGTAAACTAGGAGTTGGATCTGAAAGCTTGATCACATTCAGGCTTGACTAATCTTCCATCAGGAGGTACCACAATGAATAGTTTTCTTTTAGTGATGCTAGTAGCCTTTATGTTTATGAACTATTTTCACTCATGACACTTCTGAAATCAAATATTTGGGTTTTCCATACCAAGAAATTCTTTAATTCCCTATGAACACCAACTGGGTATCGGACACTTAACTACCAGGAGTTAGCTCAGACTCCACAGGTTAAGGGCTCAGACCCACAAGACTGCCCTCCTGCCCCCACTTTAAGATCCTAATTGCAAGTCCTAGACCTCTGGGACTATTACTACTACTATTACTTCTGACCAACTGAGCAACTACAAAATAGGAGTTCCCACTCCCCCGTCCTCAAGTTCAACAATTTTTCTAGAATGGTGCACAGAACTCAGGAAGGCACTTTACTTACTATTACCAAATTACTACAAAGAATGAAAGACACAACACAGGAAAGATTGGGGAGGGCTCCAAGGCACGCCACCCTCCCAGCACCTTGTGTTCACCAACCCAGAAGCTCTCCAAACACTATCATTTAGAGATTTTTTGTAGAGATTTCATAACATATGCATTAATTGATTAAAGCACTGGCCATTGGCGATTAACCAGTTACTAGCCTCTTTCCCTTCCTCAGAGGTTGGGGGCAATGGGTGGAGCTGAAAGGTCCCACTCTATAATCACATGATTAGGGGGAAAAAAATGACATGATTGGCAACCAGCTCCCATCTGAAGCTATCCAGGGGCCTACCAAAAATAATCACATTAGCATAAGCTCAGGTATGTTTGAAACGGGATGATTACAGATAACAAATGATGCGCCTGGCACCTCTATTAACTCAGGAAACTCCAAAGGTTTAGAAGCTCTTTGGCCAAGAATCAGGACAAAGACAAAATATGGATTTCTTATTATACCACAGTATTCAATGCCTAGGTCCATGAGATTGTTGGAGTTTGTAATTTGATGATATTCTATCATTCCTTCCTCATTTATTGCTGGAATACTTCTGTAAAAAGACCTATTTGTAAAAAAAAAAAAAAAAAAAGACCTATTTGTTACTCAATAACACAGTTCATATAGAAAAAGAATAGATTTTGATTTCCTTTTTTCTAACTCATTTTCAAACTAATGAGTTGCTTCTCCAAATTTTCCAGTACTGTCAATTAGCTGCTTTTCATTTCTTTATATTACAGACTCATGGATTTAAACATAGTTCATGGGTTTTAATCTACTGTCATTATTATTTTATTGGTGGTCAGTTCGTCTCATCTTTAGCCAGTGGAAGCCTGTTCGAGTTGATTCCTGAGCCCTAAGTAGTCTTTGATAACTTCCTTGTTATCTGATATGATGATTCAGGCTCGACTTAAATATTTCCTGCACAGTGCTAGAAGAGGCCGTGTCCTCAAGAACCCTCATTCCTTTCAGTCGGAAATGGTATCTGATTTTCACAGTTTGAGAGTAACGCCTGTTCATTCATTTATCAAACATTTGCTGAGCAGTTAATATGCATCAGTCACTAGATTTGGCTTTAAAAATACAGAGATATAACACAAACTCACAAAGCTAACAAACCTATGGCATACACTTAAAATAGATAACAAAAAACACAGAACAAAGCAAATAAGTTCTAGGCAATATAATCCATTTGGAACTTATCTGGTCAGGAAATACACTTTCATCTAACTAATCCTTAGGTCCTTAGAGAGATCTAAGAGATCTCTTACAGAGAAAGAGAGAGAGATGATTCATAATGACACAGTTAAAGACAGACTCAAAAAACTATACCTACGCTACACCTTGACTAAAAGAACAGAATTGAATCAGTCTCCAAATCTGTAAGTACTCCTGCTCACAAAGGCTAATCAGAGCAGGGGAGGAGAGTGAATCAAACTTATTTTCAGGTGTACAGAATTACCCAAATAACCAAATGCCTCCCATAGAATGTTAAAGGTCCCTGCCAAACTAAGGAAATCTTTCTAAGCACAGGTACACTTACTATCAGTGTGTTTCTTAATGTTGAATGTCATACTTTTGCCAAGGTTAAAGTGAAATACTTCTCAATCAAAATGTATTTTGAAATGTGCAACTTTTGCATTCACGAATACTTTACTTCCAACTAGAAATTAGTTACAAAGCACCTTACCTTTTGCCTTTTTTATTAATTTTCCCTATTCCCCATTTTCACTTACATCCCTCCCTCGTTTCTTCAACTTCTTTCTTCCTGACTTTCTGCAAAACACAGCTTATCTAGGAACCTCACTTAAACCAATGACAAAGGGATAGAAAAGACAAAAAGAAACTGCTTCCTGGGTTAAAAGGAAAATTCATTTAAAATAGTCTCTAGCATTCTGTACTCTCAGGAAGAAAAGGCAAATGTTAACCTGTTTGAAAATGTTACATGCTATCAATAAGTTACAAAATAGAACATTACAATGGAAAAGAATAAAATCTCCCACCTTTCAGCACTAAATGCTGACTCTGTGTCAATGTACACAACAGCTCCTTCTAATCCCCCCATGTTGGTGGGTAACGTGGCCAAAATGCTCATCATTATACAAAACTGAGTTTTTCCACAACCCGGTGGGCCTGTAATCTAAAAAAAAAAAAAAAAGTTATTTACATAAACATCACAAGCTAGTCAAAGCAAAATCCTTTTAAGAACTTGCCACTTGCACAGTCCCACTAACCTGGGTTCTTGGAGTTCTTTAATGTTTCTTAACACTGCTTAGAATGTTCCTTAAATATTCCAATACATTCATTTTAAGGAATTAAGTCCTTCCCTATATGTCCTGGTTGATACTAGTTAGATACCATCTTTGGGAAAAATGAGAAAATAGTCACTCAAATCATACTCTGTGTTCTGTAGTTCAAATGAAAAGCTTTGGCTGAGAGAGGCTGGAGGGTGCATTTATATATTCAGAACTGGGAGTTATATATCTTTTCCTCATTAAGACATTTATAAAAGGAACTTGAAAATATTTAAGATGCTTTAATAATTGGTTTAGCATTTCTTATGAATTGGCCTTTTAGAACAATTTTGTATTAGCCCCTTAAGAAACTACTTTGATCTTTATTGTGAACAGTAAAAAGTACTGATGTAAAAATTTATTTTCAAATGCTTCAGCAAAAAAAATGTGTGTTTGTGTACAGAGAAAGATTAAGCAAATATAACAAAATTCAACAATTGTTGACTCTAGGTGATCCACACTTTGAAGTGTGTTTTGAAATTTTAGTTGGTGAAAACTATTCTGAGATTTTATAAAATTTGAAATCAAGAGGCAAGAAATGGAAAAAAATAGGAAATTCTCACATCCAACTAGAGGTAATTAAGAAAAATTAATTTGAAAATGTTAAAAAATATATATCCCCTTTAAACATATGCTATTTGTCACACTGGCTGCAGCATCCAAATTTTAAGAACCGAAACACTATCCTTTGTGTAAAAATAACACTAATAATTGTAACACAATTTTTCACAAAGGGAAAGAACAAGAGGGAAGGAGGAGAGAAAAAAAATCACAGAGATTATGGACATTGGGGAGGGGATGTGCTATGGTAAATGCTGTGAAATGTGTAAGCCTGATGATTCACAGACATGTACCCTGGGGCAAATAATACATTATATGTTAATAAAAATTTTTTAAAAAATTAAAATTTAAAAAAAAATCTCAGAGATGAAAAGGTCTGAGCTAAGACTGAGACAGACTATAAATACTTGAATCAACTGTCTTAGACACATCATGAAGTAGGGAGAAATTAGCAGGGATGGCCCATGAGTCTACATCACTTATGCCAGCTGTTCTCAAACAAGTGAGCACTGGAATTGCCAGGCAAGCTTATCAACTGGCATATCTGGTTCAGTGGGTCTGGGATGTGGCCTGAGAATTTACATTTCTAATAAATTCCCAGGGGATGCTTATGCTGCTGTATACTTTCGAGAATAATAGTCTTAAAATTTAGACTAAAGCTAACCTTCATTTATCAAGGCTCAACATTAAAAAACAAAAGCTCGCAAGTTAGAAACTATGTGCTGATTTATTATAATCTCTAAACAGTGATTTAGACTTTCAGAATAAATTGTTGCTACCAATAACAGTTTGCCAGATCATGAGTAATCAGTGGAAAGGGGTCTCCAAACTTTTTAGGTTACATAGTCTGACCAACCAAAACCAATATTTATTATGGTCTTCCAATGTATGCATATTTATTATATACATACTATTTTACTAATACATTCTATATAGTATAAAGCATACATAAAATAGGGATTTAAATTTTTTAAAAATAAGCATTTAAAAATAGTTTTGTTTCTTATTTTTTTTAAAGATTTATTTTTATTTATTTATTTGACAGAGAGAGACACCACGAGAGAGGGAACACAAGCAGGGGGGGTGGGAGAGAGAAAAGCAGGCTTTCTGCTGAGCAGGGAGCCTGATGCGGGGCTTGATCCCAGGACCCCGGGATCACAACCTGAGCCAAAGGCAGATGCTTAATGATTGAGCCACCCAGGCACCCCTCGTTTGTTTGTTTAAAGATTTTACTTGCGCCTGAGTGGCTCAGTGGGTTAAAGCCTCTGCCTTCACCTCAGGTCCTGATCTCAGAGTCCTGGGATCGAGCCCCCGCAGCATCGGGCTCTCTGCTCAGCAGGGAGCCTGCTTCCTCCTCTCTCTCTGCCTGCCTTTCTGCCTACTTGTGATCTCTCTCTGTCAAATAACTAAATAAAATCTTCAAAAAAAAAAAAAAAAGGCACTGATTTCTCACTCATTGTTAAACTAGTACCTTTATTTTTTTCCCAAATACTTTTATTTTTTCAGTGTTAACACCTCTTTAAAGGGATGTTGTCAGAGTATACCACTGATTTGGGTGGTTGGTTAATTTTTAATTTGCTATGAAGCATATTATATAACCACTTGTCGTATAAAAAAGATCAGCAAATTTGACATATCTTTTCATTTAAAAACATGTTTCACCCATCCTTAGTGAGTAGAATTTAACAGCTCTTTTCTTTGCTGTGAAACACCAAAGAAGAAGCCCTTGGAATGATCTTCATGGTCAGTCCCCATTTCATTACATAGTGCTATAGAGATTTCACATTCTACTAGTCAAGTTTTTATAAAAATTAACAACATTGATACCATCGTGAAGCACTCTCCACACATCTGACATCAACTCCTGTGTTGCTACAGATTGCCTAAGGATGATGCAACAGAAAAGTTCAAAAAATCTTAGAACGTCTGTCCATATACCTACCACTTACCATTTTTACTATTACTATGACTAGACTAATCTATCCAACAACCCATCCCTCTATCCACTCATCAATTTATCTCAGGTTTCATTTGGTTTGGTTTTTTAAAGAATTTATTTTTAAGTAATCTCTATACCCAGCATGGGGCTCAAACATACAGCCCCGAGATCCAGAGTGGCACGCTCTACCTACTGAGCCAGCCTCTGTCTCAGGTTTTTTTAATGCATTTTAAAGTAAGTCAGAGACATCAATATGCTTTCCCTTAACAATTCAGCGTATATATCATTAATATGAGTTTAATATCTTTGATTCTTTTCTTTTACAAGGTAAATTTTACATACAGTGAAATGCATAATCTTAAGGTCACCATTTGATGAGTTCCAACAAATGTATACATACATGCAATCTAAACCCCTATGAGTCAGAACATTACCATCACCCCAGGCAATTCCCTCATAAACACTGTTTTATGTTCAAGAAATCATTTATATTCAAGAAGTCATATAAACATTGTATTATATTCAGGAAGCTTATTGGGGAGGATATATCTTCTCTGACCCATCTTTAGTTTAATGGAACACACAAAAAATTTAATTCTTCCTGTATTTCATTACTGAAACAAAATCTATCTAAAATGATAATCTGGGTCATGGCAGAAACTTCTGTACTTTATATAGCATTTTTCTACATTGAATAATGTTTTAATTTTTAATGCTTCAAATAATCCCTAATGATTTCTATCTAACTTCCAACAGTATCTGCTCACAAAAGAATCCATTTAAGTTGTTGCCATACTGCTTTCTATGCTTTATTTCATTAATTTTACTGCAACAGGAAGAATAAGTGTGTCCCTAATGTTATCAATAATGTATGACATTTGGTCTTTTACTATTAAGAAAACTCAAAAGAGGCTTTTAAATATCTATCATTAATTTTAGTGATGTTTTCCTACATATTGGATTATGTATCACTTGACTTTAAATGTCACTTAGAACTTATAGAAGTTTGTCTTCCTATTCTGTGTGGTGTTTTTTTTTTTTAAAGATTTTATGTGTGTGTTTGTTTGTTTGTTTGTTTGTTAGAAAGAAAGAAAGAAAGAAAGAAAGAAAGAAAGAAAGAAAGAAAGAAAGAAAAAGAAAGAGGGCAGGTGAGCGAAAGCATGGGAGTAGGGGCAAGAGCAGAGGGAGAAGGATAAGCAGACTCCATGCTGAGCACAGAGCCTGACACGGAGCTTGATCCTACAGCCCCAAGATCATGAGCTGAGCTGAAATTAAGAGTCAAGACACTCAGCCGACTGAGCCACCCAAGTGCCCCTATCCTGTGTGTGTCTTAATTATGATGGCTTCCTACTATCATTACTCAGTATTTCAAAAATACTCAGTATTTTTTTGACAAAAAAACAACAAAAGTTTCAATATAAAGGATATAAAGGATAGTGGATATAATTCCATATATCTAATTGTCCTTAGAATTTCAAAAAATTTTGGATGTTTTCTCAGATGGAATTAGATTGTCATGGATTTACTTCATTAGTCAAGGGAGATTCATCAGCTGACTTGTCTATGCACGTGGTTCACGTCTAGCACATTATTAGCATGGACTCCAATATACAGTTTCTTTGCAGGAACCTTTTTGCCTTTTGTTTGTTTTGTGAGATTTGGTTTAGTTAAATCCAAAATCCACCTAACTAGGTATGTAGAACCACAATTCACCGCAGTATGCTGAAAATAAAGGTACAGCAAAGTGCCTCTGTCAACCTTTTGTATCATTTCCTCATGGACTATACCTGACACATGACAGTCTGACATTCAGACCAAGTGAAGATGCCAGTGTCAATCTATATATTAAATACGCCATTAAGGTTTATTTCATTTTTTAGGTTGAAATACCAATACAAGTTCAAATTTTTTTTTCCCCACAACCTAATGGACCATCTTACATACTCTGCTTTGGAAACTGCTAGTTTTAAAGGGCCCCAAGTACTTTTTTATCATTATCAAAGACAGCATGGATCAATTTAATTATCAGAAATCAGAGGAAAAGTAACTTTTGTCAGTAGAAGTTGGAAGTGGATCTAGAAAATGAAAAATGATTACTCTTCAGAGTGTTAACTAATGGGAGGAACAGAGGACTACCTTTCTATACATACTATCTACACTCCAGGTTTTAAATACATTCTACAGATTTAATGAGCTTAAACCCCTTAAATGCTTTGTGATTTTTAATGGAAAGGTAAAACAAGCATTGTTTTAATTAAAATGATACACACACATGAAAACATTCAGTAACATATCAAGTCCCATAAAAATGTAAGGTATTCTCTTATTATCCTATCTTTAAAGAAAACATGTAAAAAAAATCTAAAAACTTAAAACAAGTACAACTGGTACAACTTAAAACAAGTACAACAAGTACAACATTTTTTCTACTTCATTATTTTCATGTACTATTCAGTATAGTCTAGGAAAAAATAGAACATTATGTGAATAACATTTTAAGATTTCTGGGTTTGTTTGTTTTGTTTTGACTTTGCATTCAAAGTTGGATAACTACATTCATTTAAGCTATAATAACTAAATTCTTTAGCGATCTCAGATCATCTTCATACATTCTTCACTCTCTCCCTAGACTCAAAAAAATTTATGCTGCATGCAATTCTGATGGGCTGACTGGAGTTAAGTTTCATTATTTCTTCAGGTTTACTTAGTGGGTTAAAATATTTCAACATTAATAATTTTTAGCTTCAGATAGTTTAGCTCTGAATTCTACCAGCCAAACCACAAAGTTTCAAGTTGTGTTCAGTTCCCAGGTTCAGCTCCAATGGTGGTTAGAAAGACAGAACATGCCAAACCAGAATAGTCTCCGTTAGTTGCTTCTTGGAAACTCTAGAGTGAATACGACATTTACGCACAGAAGACACCAATAAAACACAATCAGCTTCATATAGTTTAGATTCTGGGCTTCAACCCTGCCTGAGAACGAAAAAGAACTGAAAGAAAATAACCAGTGGTGAGGATCACTCGAATATCAACGAGGAAGCAAATATTAATAATTAGCTCAAAGGAGAAAGAGAATTAGTCCCAAGAAGAGACAGTCTAGTTGTACTGAAGTAAAAATGAAGCCTGGTCATTTTAACCTTTAGAGAGACTGAAAGATTGAGATGAATGTGAAAGCTGGACCTGATGGGACCTACAACCAAGTTAACTGTCCTCTCACCGAAGATGGGACAGCAGGACGGGCCACCTACCAAACCAATACTTCACCTGAGAAAGTTCAAGGGCTACCTGGTTCTGATCTGAGCGAAGAGCTTTGGAAACTTCGTATCACTTTTTAATGATACGCCTCACCCATCATTTGTCTCCAATTGCTCTACAATTATGTAGAAACACGATTAGGCCTTCAGACCTACGGAATTCATTTGAAAAACAACTAATTCTCAAAATCCTAAAACAAACAAACAAAATCTCAACCTCAGAAAGGCCAGGTAGCACTTTGCCTTGTGAAAAAAAACCTTGATCTTAAATTACTTTACATCAACATGTGGAAGATTTTACATCTTGGATTTTCTCCACTACCCCTTCTTATTTCATATTAACAACTGCTGTCTTTCAAGTACATGGGAAGGGACAAAAAGGAGAAGGGAGGGGAACTGAGCAGAAAAACACAGGAGAACATGGAAATGACAAGTACCCCAAGCTTCAGAGTTAAAAAAAAAAACATCAAACAGTATCAAGGGACATAATCATTCATTTAACGATCACATAACATGAGCTATATAAAAGATTCTATAAAATCTTTATGGAGAAAGACGTTTATTTCTAAACCAGGAAGTGAGTGAAGAATTAGGAACAACAATCCCACCAACCACATCTGCTAAACTCCTGTATTAGGACAGAGGCCTGGTTATCTCGCTTTTCAAAACACTGGGCAGGATAAGCAAACCATGTCAGTGGATTATAGTCAAGGAATGCCAGTTAGAAATTTCTCCCCAGTAATGCCACTGCTGTCGTTACACGTGGAGCACACGTTAACCTGACTATATTGCAAAGGAGATGAGACCCATCTTGGCCAACCTACACATCCATGAGCAAGAAAAATAAATGTTTGCTGCTGTTGTAAGCAGTGTAAGCAGCCAAAATTGACTAATCAAAAAATCATGTCTTGCACTTCACTGTTTATGCATTTCTAGCACATGCCTGGCCCTTGAAGGCATTTAAGTTTACAATCCTGCCTTATTAGCTCCTCTGATCTCGCAGGCCACAGCTAACCTTGCCAGTAAGAAAGAACAAGAACTGTATATTTAACTGTTCTGAGGAAAATTAGGATGCCAAAATAGGACTCTGGCATCCTGCTCCTACCTTTTTGGGATAGTAGAATAGTCACTTCCAAAGCAAAACTGACTCACTCAAGGACAACTGGTGTCCTTAAATCATGAACAAAGCATAGAAATGAGTCAGGAAATACAAATAATGTAAAAATGTGCTACGTCCTTTCTTAGTATTTAGAGCAAGAATCTGGGTATGATCATCCCTCTTAAATGTTGTAAAGATTTGGCAGTCTTCATAGATTTACTCTTCCAGAGGTACCCTTGAACAAAGATGTGCAGATCTTATATCCCTGTCCGTTGACATGAGTTTGGACCAGTAACCTCAGGATTACAATATGAAAACACTTTTTTTGGCGATCCCTTTAAATACGACCTTAATTTTACCAAGTCACATTAGCATCTTTATTTTACATTCTTAGCAGGAGTGATCTTGACCCCAAGGATGAAACCTGGTTTTGGGGGCAGGGGGTAGATTTTACTTTTTTTCTATCTAAAACACAGATATACAGACATAAACAGGTATACAGTATATCTGTGGCATTAAAATCTCATGGGGAGGGAGGACTTCATTAGGAAAAAAAAAGTCTAAAAAGCTCCTAAGGAGAGAAATGAAAACAGGATTGAGAAATACTGATTTAATCTACATGATCCCCTATGAGAAGGCTACCATGTGATTTGACCTCCACAAAATGTAAACTTTTAAACTTTAAATTTCAAACATATCTTTACTACCCATCGTTAGTAATAGCGGATGTGGAATTCTCTGCTTAGATATTCGTTGAGTAAGGAATTTGATGTTCCCAGGAATGAGACAAAGCCCCGTAGTTCAATTTCATCTGTGATTCCACAGAGGCGGTTTCTCTTTGATTTCTCCTCTGCTGCTTCTGCTTTCGGCACAAGGAGAGCTTCTCTGGTTCCACTTTAGATCTTGGTGCTATAACTGCACCTACACAGATTCACTGACATTCACATCAGTCAAAACTGGAATCAGGAAAAAGCAGCTATAAAAATGCCAGCAGAATGTTTCCAGATTTATTCTCCCTCCCTCTCCCACTCCCTCATCTCCAGGCCTCATCTAAGTTTCTTCCAGCAGTTGCCTTACCTCTCTCTCACCAGATCTGACTTCTACATCATATCTGGGACTCTAGGTTGACTTTTTAATCAAAAATGAAGATCATGCAAGGCAATTAATTAGACACCTCCATTGATACCATATTAGTTCTCTATCGCTCTGTAACAAATTACCACAAACTTCACAGCCTAAGACACACCCGTTTCTTATCTCACACTTCTGTAGGTTAGCAGTCAAGTCTGGATGGGCTTGACAGGGCACTCCGCTCAGTCTCACGGGGCCAAGATCAAGGTGCCCACACAGCAAAATCCACTGCTCTGCAGCTGCGGATCTGAGCTGTTTCCTTTCTGGCCGTCATCCGACGGCTGCTCACTGCATCTAGAGGCCACCTACCTATGTCTCTTCTCACAATCTTTCTGGTTTCTCCTTCTTTATCCAGAGAAAGCTCAGTTTTCAAGGGCCCATGGAAAGATCAGTAGATCTCCCTCTCTTAAAGTCAATTGTGCCCCAGAACACACCGTAATAATGGGAACGCTAGCTCATCACCTCCACAGGTTCCAGGGATTCTGGCACCGCATCTCTGGGAGGCCATTTCAGAATTCTGTCTACCACAAAGTCTCTGACAACGGAGAAGTAATACTTTAAAGTTTTTTAAGACTCACACACACACACACACACACACACACACACACACATATGCATGCATACATATATAAACACACATACAGAGGCACCTGGGTGGCTCAGTTGGTTAAGCAACCGCCTTCGGCTCAGGTCATGATCCCGGATCAAGTCCCGCATAGGGCTCCCTGCTCCATGGGGAGTCTGCTTCTCCCTCTGACCTTCTCACCTTTCATGCTTTCTCTCACTCTCTCTCTCTCTCTCATATTAATAAAATCTTAAAAAAAAAACAAACACATACACATACGTAACGATAGCCAGACTCTAAGAAGGACCCAGTGCTCTCACTCTGGTACTCACACTTCTGTAGTCCCCTCCTACACTGTAACAGGTGTGTCTGTATCACAGGATACAGCAGAAGTAATGCCATGTACCTTCCAAAGCCAGGCCATAAAAGACAATGCCATTTCTACCTCGTCCTCTAAGATCACTTACTCTAGGGAAAGTCAACTGCCATGTCAGGAAGATAGGTAAGCAGTCCTGAGGAGAAGTCCAGGTGGCCAATAACCGACCCTTCCTGCCAACAATACCCAGGACCAACTTCCCAGCCACATAAATCAGCCATCTTGGAAGATGGCCACCCCGGCCAGCTCCCGTCAGGTTCTCAGATGACTGCAGCCTCACCAATACCTCGACTGTGATCTCATGAGAGATCATAACCGGAAAATCAGCTAAGATGTTCCTGAATTCCTGACTCAGTGTTTTCAGCCACTAAACTTTGGAATGACTTGTTAAGCAGTAATATTTAACAAATCTATAAATATGCAGCTATGATACACAGATAGCAGAGATATTTAAGAAAAAAACTCCTAAAATGAAAGAATCACTGATGTTCATTAATAAAAGATCAGTTAAGTAGAAGAGTCATATTCCTTAAAGGTACTATTTTGATAATTTTTAATGGCAAATAAATGTAAATAAAATTGTACCTTAGAAGAGCAAGAACATTAAAAATTACTAACATTTGGCTTATTTTAAGATCCAAGGAGAGAATATGAAAGAGACAGCAATAACCAAACATTACAGTAAATAAGCACTATATAAGTGTTTAAATACAAACTCATTCTCTCAACTAATATTTATTAAGTACCTTCTACATATGCTAATACTGTGAATCAAAAATAAAAATAAAGCCATAATCCCTGCCCACCTGGAATTTATTCTCCAATGAGGAAGACATGCACTAATTAATCATACAAACACTACAATTGTAACAGTGACAAGTGCTACATAGAAGAACCATAGTACATGGTTCAGTTCTCTAAAAACATATGACAATTCTAAATGTGTTAAGTCAAAACACAATAAATAAAATAGGCTCAAAATACATTAAGTAAAAAATAATAGAACTACAAGTAAATTTGTCAATTCAACATTTTAACAACCTTCTCTAAATTACTATTAAGTCGGGCTGAGAAAAAAAAGTTGGTAAAGATAAAGAAGATTTGAACAACTCAAATAACGAGCTGAATTTAATGGTCATATGCAGAGCATTCAAATATTAGATAATAATCATTCTTCTCAATCGCATCTAGAGCATTTATAAAAATCCATCACATCTTAAACCTTAAAACAAATTTCAGAAATTTTCAGAGAATCAGTATCATATAAAGTTCTCTGACCAAATGAATTTAGGTTAACAATCTAATTTTTAAAAGATAAATTTTTTAATTAAACAATTTAGATTCTCAAAAATTCCAAATAACTCATCAATTGGAGAAGCAATCATAATGGAAATTTTAAAATACCATTAGAACAAAATAAAAAAGAAAATCCTTTATATAAAAAAAAAATGAAGCAATGGATATCCATAGCCTACAAGTTCAGAGTAAAAAAAAAGGAAAAAACTGAAAGTTAATTGAATGTACGGAAGTTTTTTGGGAGGGGGAGAAATAATCCCAGAAAACATGCAATTACATAGAAGGGGATAATAAAGTAAAAGAAATCATTGATGTAGAAGACAAAGAAAAGATAGAGAGGACCAAAAAAGAACAACAAAAAGCACAGTCCTTTGAAAAGACTGTAATAGCGACCACTGGGTGACTCAGTTGGTTAAGTGTCTGCCTTCCACTGGGGTCATGATCCCAGGGCTCTGGGATGAGTCCTGAGTCAGCATCACACTCCTTGCTCAGCAGGGAGCCTGCTTCTCCCTCTGCCTGTCCCTCCCCCTGCTTGTACTCTCTCTCTCTGACAAATAAATAAAATCTTTAAAAAAGAAAAGACTATAATAGGATTCAAAAGTCTCACCAGACTTTTCTTTTTTTTTTAAAGATTTTATTTATTTACTTGACAGAGACAGAGACTGTAACAGCCAAAGAGGGAATACAAAGCAGGGGGAGTGGGAGAGGGACAATCAGTCTTCCCGCTGAAAAGCAGGCTTTTCTTTCAAAAAGAAAGGGAAAAAGACTAAGAAATGTTAGGAATGAAAAGGGAAATGAAATCACATATAAAACCAGATTTAAATTTTTTTATTTTCTTAAACCAGATTTAAAGATAAGGAGAATCCAGTGAATAATTTTACAACAATAAATCTGAAAAATTAAAGACAATGGGCATATTCCTTAAAATATCACTCACCAAAACTACTCAGGAATAAATAGAAAGCCTGAATAGTCCTATAAATTATTAAAGGAATCGATTTCATTTTTTTAAATCTTCCCACAAGGAAAATACAAAGATTGACAATTTTGCAGACAAGTTTTATCAAATATTCAAGAAATAAATAATTCTAACTCATACAAACTATTATAAAATATTAAAAGAGAGATATTACACAACTCGTTCTACCAATTAACTCAAAATAGATGATAAACAAAATGTAAAACCTAACACTATAAAACTTTAGAAGAAAACATAGCAAAAATCACTGTGTCTTTGGCTGGACAAAGAATTTGTAGAGATGACCAATAGCACAATCAATATAAGAAAAAAAAACTGATAGACTGGACTACACCAAAATTAAAAGCTCCAAAAGTTACCATGAACAAACCAATGAACAGACAAGCTGCAGGTTGGAAGAAAACAATTGCAAATCCCATATCTGATGAAGGGCCTGTATCCAGAATATATAAAGAATGCTTACAACTCAGTAACAAAAAATCCAATTAAACAACAGGCAAAGGATTTGACTAGACATTTAACTTAAGAAAATACACAAATGGGTGGTTCAGTTAGTTAAGCCTCTGACCCTTGATTTTGGCTCAGGTCATGATGTCAGGGATGGAGCCCCACCTGGGGCTCCACACTCAGCAGGGAGTCCGCTTGAGGATTTTCTCTCCCTGTCCCTCTGCCCCTCCCCCTGCTCATGCACAGCCGGTCTCTCTCTCCAAAATAAATAAATAAATCTTTTAAAAAGAGAGAGAGAGAAAATACACAAGTGGCCAGTAAGCACATGAGTAGATGTTCAATATCATTAGTAATTAGAGAAGTGCAATTAAAACTACGATGAATTGGCAATTCCACAGCAAGCCTGGCTGTGAGAGTGGGGATGGGCTTGCCTGTGGTGCCCCCAGTGGCACAAGGGGGAGGAAAAAAAACAACCTAAAATGAAATACCACTACGCACCCACTGGAATAGCTAAAATCAAAAAGATAAACAACACTAAATGTTAGTGAGGATGAGGAGAAACAAACCATCACACTTTGTTAGTGAGAATGTGAAATGGTACAGCCACTTTGGAAAGCAGTCTGGCAGTTTCTTTAACAGTTCAACATACACCTATCATGTGATCTATCCACTCACTCCTAGTAATCTACCCAAGAGAAACAAAACCCTATGTCCATACAAAGACATATCCATGAACGTTCATAACAGCATTATTTCCTGATCAATGAAAAATGGAAACAATCTAAGTGTCCATCAACTGATGAGTGGATAAACAAAATGTGCTACAGCCATACAAAGAAATACAAATCAACAATTAAAAGCAACAAACTACTAATACATGCTACAACATGGATGAACCTCAAAAACATCACACTATGTGAAAGAAACCGAACACAAAAGACTACATATTATATGATTCCACTTATGTGAAATATTTAGAAAAGGCAAATATATAGAGATAGAAAAATAGATGAGTGGGTACCCAAGGCTGAGGATGGAAGCAAGAATTACCTATAAATATGCATGAGAGAAATTTTTTTTTAAAGATTTTATTTATTTATTTGTCAGAGAGAGAGAGAGCACAAGCAGGCAGAGTGGCAGACAGAGGCAGAGGGAGAAGCAGGCTTCCTGCTTGCTGAGCAAGGAGCCCAATGTGGGACTCGATCCCAGGACTCTAGGATCACGACCCAAGCCGAAGGCAGCTGCCCAACCAACTGAGCCACCCAGGCGTCCCGCATGAGAGAAATTTTTAAGGTTATGGAAATGTTCTAAAATTAGACTATGGTGATTACTTACCGGTAAATTATCAAATTAGTTGAATTATGCCATTAATAATGGTTGAGTTTTTACAGCATTTAAATTGTACCTTAATAAAACTGCTTTAAAATAACCAAATGATTTATGAAAAGATATTCAAGCTCATTAGAAATCAGGAAAATGAAAACTAAGATCATAGACGCCAAAGATGGGCATAAGTTAAGAAATCTGGTAATACCAAGGAATGAAGATCTGGAGCAAAAGGAGTTCCTCACTGGTAGAAATTTAAACAGGCACAACCACTTTGGAAAACAATTTGTCCTGATTCTGCAAAGTTACATTATGCACATATCCTATAACTAGGAAATCATTCCAAGGTAGATACCCTAGACAGGGGCCAGATAGTAAATATTTTAGGTTCTACAGCCCATGAGATCTTTGCCACAACTAACTCAACTCTGCCTTCTATCATATAAATAGCAGCAGATAAAACATAAACAAACCAGCATAGTTGTATTATAATAAAACTTTATTTACAAAAACAGACATCAAGCTAGATTTGATCATTGGGCAGTAGTTTGCCAATCTCTGTTCTAGAGAAATACTTGTACATGTGATGCAGGAAACATACACAACAATTTTCATAGGATTTGTTTATATTAGCAGCAAACTAGAAATATCCCAAATGTCCACTCACAGAAAAAAAATAAATTGTGGCATATTTTCAAAATGGAATATGATACAGCAGTAAAAGGGAATTATACTCCTGTCACCTGAAACAACATGGATAAATCTTAGAAAGCACTATTCTGTGAAAAAAGCAATTCAGAGAAGAGATACGACATGATTTAATCATAGGAATGATTCAATAGAGCTCAAAATTAAGCAAAACTAAATAAAATGTTGTTATAGCTCCTATTCAGGTACATAGACATTTAAAAAAAAACTACAGAGAAAAAAATTATAGGAATGGTAAAAATTCAGGACAAAGATTACATCTCAGTAGAAGGCCAAAGATAGGATCAGGGAGAAGCTCACAGTCAGTTTCAGTGGTTTTGGTATTGTTCTGGTTCTTATTAAGTCATAGGATCATACGACTTCATTCCTTACACATGCAGGATATGTTTAATCTTATATATATAAAATATACATTAAAATTTTGTTAATAAAAGGTCAATAGAAATGCTCCCTATACTCACCTGAAAAAAATCCCAAAACAACTGAAGAGACTACTTGTAACTAAAACAGAAAGTAAAGAACTGGCCACTAAAGAGCAGTCAGAGTATCTACGCTCCAAGTCAGCCACAAGTAGATCATGGCAAAACACCAACATGGCTGGTAACTACCACTTAGATTCAGAAAGAATTGACAAATGCCAAGTGAAAAAGAATTAAAAATTATTCTAAAACTTAAACATTTTTAAAATTAGCTGTTAGTTAATCTTAAGTTCAGCTTTTGCTATTTAAGTAACTTTATAACTGTGGAACACTGCAATAAAGTCATTTGAAGAGCTCCAGCTAGAGTACAAAAAGATTATGTACAATAGGATTCTGGCACCATCTGGTGGCAGTACCATGAAACAGCAGGGGTTTTGTTTCTTTTAAAGACTCGCTTGCTCATTTATCAACTATCCAATAGGCATCCTCCAAGCATAGTACACACATATTTTCAAACCTTACTTAGAAGACAGGACATAAAATAAGGTATAGTATCTACAACAGAATGCCCATATTCAAAGAAAAAAAAATCTACACTAGAATTTATCACTATCAGAATGTCAAGAGTCTGCTCTTGCTTAGAAGTTTGCTTAAAATAGCTATGCCCCTAGAATTCTTAGGCAAGAAGTTCCTCAGGAACATCCTGGTAAGTCCATGAGTTACCACACCGGATCAGTAAGCACGCCAATGCAGCATGCAAGGAAAAGAACTGTGGTAGTTTTCAAATGCCTTCAATCTCACTATGGAAAACAATATAGAGGTTCTTCAAAAAATTAAAAATAGATCTACATGGGGCACCTGGGTGGCTCAGTGGGTTAAAGCCTCCGCCTTCGGCTCAGGTCATGATCTCAGGGTCCTGGGATCGAGCCCCGCGTCGGGCTCTCTGCTCAGCGGGGAGCCTGCTTCCCCCTCTCTCTCTGCCTGCCTCTCTGCCTACTTGTGATCTCTCTCTCTCTGTCAAAATAAAATAAAATAAAATCTTAAAAAAAAATAGATCTACATATAACTCAGAAATTCCACTTCTGGATATATACCGAAAGGAAGTAAAAACTATTTCATCAAGATATCTGCACTCCAATGATTATCACAGTAGTATTCTCGATAGCCAAGATAGGGAAACAACCTAAATGCCCATCACAGATGAACGGATTTAAAAATGCGGCATATAAGCAGCGTCCACAATAACCATCTATGGAAAGAGCCTAGATGTCCACTAACAGATGAATGGGTAAAGAAAATGTGGTACATATATACAATGGAATATTATGCAGCCATCAAAAAATGAAATCTTGCCATTTGCAACAATGTGGATGGAACTAGAAGGTATTATGCTAAGTGAAGTAAGTTAATCAGAGAAAGACAAATATCATATGATCTCACCAATATGAGGAATTTGAGAAACAAGTCAGAGGATCATAGGGGAAGGGAGAGAAAAATGAAACAAGATGAAACCAGAAAGGGAGACAAACCATAATGGACTCTTAATCTCAGGAAACGAACTCAGGGTTGCTGGAGGGGAGAGGGGTGGGAGGGATGAGGTGGCTGAGTGATGGACATTGGGGAGGGTATGTGCTATGGTGAGCGCTCTGAATTGTGTAAGACTGATGAATCACAGACCTGTACCCCTGAAACAAATAATACATTATATGTTAAAAAGATAATAATAATAAATGTGACATATATATACACAATGGAAAATTACTCAGCCATGAAGAAGGAAGATAATCTCCCATTAGCAACAACATGAATGGACCCTAAGCAGATTACACTAAGCAAGATAAGTCAGAGAAAGAAATGTATTGCATGGTATCAGTTATATGTGGAATCTAAAAAAGTTAAATCTGTAAAAAAAAAAAAACCCAACAGTAAAATAGTAGTTAAAAGGGGGTGGGGTCAGGAGATAAGAGCGATGGTATTTGGGGCACCTGGGTAGCTCAGTTGGTTAAGCAACTGACTCTTGATTTCAGCTCAGGTCATGATCTCAGGGTCTTTGAGACTGAGCTACACATCGGGGTCCACCCTCAGCAGTGACTCTACTTGAGATTCTTTCTCTCTGCTCCTCATGCCCCTCCCCGTTCACCTATGCCCTCTCTCCCTAAAATAAATAAATCTTAAAAAAAAAAAAGTGATGGTGTTTAACAGTACAAACTTGTAATGAAAAGTAAATAAACCAAAGAGATCTAATACAGCCTAATGAATATAGACAATACAGCATATTGTACTATAATTATGTGGTAAATATTGCTACATCAGCAATCATATTACAATATATAAATGTATTAAAGTAACATCAGTTAAGTGCCTGACTCTTGATTTTTGGCTCAGGTGTGATCCCATGGCTGCGAGACCAGGCCCCAGATGGAGCCTGCTTGAGATTCTCTCCCTCCTTCTCCCTCTGCCCCTCTCCACTTTCCCTCTCCAAAAAAAAGAAAGAAAAAAATGGCCTCGAATACTTGACACTTCTTTCAAAAAGTAGAGCCAATTTTCCCTTCCCTTGAACACGAGGTGTACTTAATGACTTGCTTCTAAAGAAGAGAATGTGGCAGATGTTAACAGTGTGTAACTTCCACAGCTAAATTGCCAAAGGCTTTGCCACTTCCAACTTGCCTTCTCTTGGATTACTCAGCCTGGGGGAAGTCAACCACCATGTCGTGAGGAACTCAAGCAGCCTGTGGAGAGCCTACTTGGAGAGGAACTGTGACCTCCTACCAACAACCAGCATCAACTTCCCAGTTACGTGAGTGAGCCCTCTTGGAAATATCCTCTAGTCCCACCACGCCTTCAAGATATTGCATCCCTCACCAATATCCCCGACTAAGCCACTCCCAAAGAAACAGAAATAATAACTATTAATTGTTGTTTTAGGCCACTTCATTTTGAAGTAATTTGCTGTGCAACAACACATAACTAACACAGCCTATCACATCCTAGAATCAAATTTCATCTATGACAGAAACTAAAAATAGCTCACTTCAGTTTAATACTATGATTTGCCCCCATGTCAATAAAATTTCAAATCTTCCTTCCTAATACACTAACTACTGTTCCTTTTTTAATTCCCCCAAATCATTTCATATTATTTCATAATATTCATCATTTTCTAAGTTAATTTTAAGAAACAGCAACCTAAACAGACTTTAGGCGGTTAGCAAGGACTGTTTTGAATATCTTTATTTCTGCAAAGCAACTATACTAGGTCCTGAGTGGAGAACCATGCCCTTAAGGTATGAATAATTTGTGTTTTTCAACTAAACTTTTTCCCTTGGCTCTGAAAGTTACAGGCCAATGGAAATTTTGGAAAGCTTCTCCTTTACCTCTGTGAGGGATCCACAAGCCACACCACCATGCAGGGCTTCATCCAACGCAGAAAGGGTTGTAGCTAAGAACACTGGGGAGAGAGAGGCAGACGTCTGCATCTTCATCCTATAAGCCTGAACAAGAAAAAGAAGATGTTCTTTTCAATCTCCATGTCTATTCAAAACCAGAAACCCACCTCCGAACCTCAGTTTCTAGCAGCTGGAACCCCAGTCCATCTCTCTTTTCCTCAAACATTTGTTAAACAAATATTTAGTCCATGCCAGACACTGTGCCAGACTGTGGAGATACGAGAGAGGAGACAGAGGCCCTGCCCTCACAGTACCTATGGTCACCCAGTCATTGAAATTAGGACCGGAAACTAGGCAGTTACAATACAGTTAACAAAGATACCATGACAGGGAAAGTGGATTCACAGAGACAGTATACTTCATCTATGAATTTTGTGATCCAGGAAGACTTCAGGAGGAGCTGGATATCTGAGCTAAAATGTGAAATAGCTGTTAAGCAAAGGAAATACGCATATTCCTGCCAAAGAGACAAAACGTACAAAGGAGAAAATGGGAACTAATAAAAACTACAAAAAATAAAGAGTTCATTTAGAATGGTTGAAAGAGTGTGGTCACAGTGGGGCCGGTGATGAGGCTGCAGAAATAAGCAGGGGCCAAATCATGAAAGGGCCTTGTTGAAGTCTGGGGTCAATGTGGAGAGCAACAAGGAATGGCATGCTCAAGTTATCTTTTCAAACCAAGGTTGGTCTGTGGAGAACAGCTTGAAGGTCGTTATGGTAGCCTGAGAAATGGCCCCCCCAAGAGGTATCTGCATCAAATCCTTAGAACCTTGAATGTTACCTTCCTCGGAAAAAGGGCCTCTAAAGATGTGATTAATGTGATTACATACCTAGCAATGTTTAAGAATGCTTACCTCCGCCATTTCTAACATTAAAAATTACTATTTTATTAAACTGTCCAAATAAACTGAGGTCAAGCTATAGAACCGTAATCATTCATTCATTCATTTATTCATTTTCAACAAATACTGAGTACTTACTGCATGCCATATACTACGATAAACACTGGGAACAGAGAGAGTTTCTAACCACTTTAAGTTTACAACTTAGTAAATTTATATATCAAATCCAAGGCCCTTCTGCTTCTGTGAGGATGTAAGAAAACCAGCATATTAATATTTATAAGCCATAAATGTGCCCACTTCTGTCCAATCTCACCTAGTAAATTCTTAGATCATTTAAACCATAGATTATCACATTTTTCTAAGGCTATACTCGGGTACATTAAAAGAAAGAAAGAAAAGAAAGGAAAGGAAAGGAAAGGAAAGGAAAGGAAAGGAAAGGAAAGGAAAGGAAAGGAAAGGAAAGGAAAGGAAAGGAAAGGAAAGGAAAGGAAAGGAAAGGAAAGGAAAGGAAAGGAAAGGAAAAGAAAAGAAAAAAGAAAAGAAAAGAAAAAGAAAAGAAAAAGAAAAGACTATAGAAAAAAAGTCATATGGTATGCATCTGATTTAGAAATACCTGAATATCGTCTACAATATATCATCAAGCTGTTGCCTTGTAGGTAGGCCTGGAGACATTTTATCAAACATGTAAAGGCTGCCCAATCTGTCAACATTAAAGCACTTCCTTTGCAACTATAAGAGCACTAATCACTAGAATAATAGAATTAGTGACACATGTAAAAAAGACTAAAAGGAAGGAACAGGATAAGAAATAAGAACAGGATAAGAAATATATGATATCAGAAATGATAGTATGTATATAAATGAAACAAAAAGGACTATTTTGGTAAGCCACTCTATCACTTTTTCTCCTATGGTGGTGGCTGCTGCTTCTCAGATGCATCATTATTTAATCTGATTTTAAAGGTGTTGGCTTCGATCAGGACTTGGTCTTGGATGTGCTTATCTCATCATCATATTTACACTGATGACTCCCAAACGTACACTGCTACGACAGACCTCTCCTTCAGATTCCGGGCCCATGAATTGAACTGCCTGTTTCGTATCTCCACTCAATGTTTCATAAGCACCTTACATTCAACAAGTACTAAATTAAATTCATGATCTGCCTCTGTCAAGCCTGATCCTCTTACCAGCATTCCTTATCTCAGGAAGTGGCACTACCCAGTTCCCCCAAGAAAAAAATCAAGGACTCATCTGTCACTTTGCTGTATCTCACCACCACCCACCGGCTAACAATCACCAGTCCTATCCATTCTGCCTCCCAGATATCTCTCATGACAACTGACATTATGCCATCTGCACTGACACCACACTAATAATGTACGTCACAGTCACTTTCTGTCTCGAATACAGGAGTAGACACCAACTGGTCTTCACAAACATTTTCCTGCTCCTTTTCAATCACTTATCTGTGTTCAAGACTGAGTTGTTGTTTTTCTCATTAAATTTTTGTTTTAATGGGTCTCAAAATTCCGTGACAGATTTTTGGTCAAGTTGTTTTCATTAAAAAATACTGATTTTTAAAAATTAGAAACTTAAGGGGGCGCCTGGGTGGCTCAGCTGGTTGGCGACAGCCTTTGGCTCGGGTCATGATCCTTGAGTTCCGTGATCGAGTCCCACATCGGGCTCCGGGCTCCACCGGGAGTCTGCTTCTTCCTCTGACCTTCTCTCCTCTCATGCTCTCTCTCACTTTCTCTGTCTCTCAAATAAATAAATAAAATCTTTAAAAAAAAAAAATTTAGAAACTTAAAACTGCCAAACACACACACAAAAAAAATGGTCCACAAAACATTCTCCTTTCCTTCTGAAGGTTTCATGATGCGCTGTTATCACTAACCGGTCTTTTATTATCAAACTTAATTGGCCAATTGACACAAACAGTTCTGAGACCATTCTTCCACCACTGATTAAGACTGGACTGGCAGGTATTGGGGATAATACCCATTAGCCTTCTGAGCTTTCTGGGCAGACTTGGTGACCTTGCCAGCTCCAGCTGCCTTCTTGTCCAATGCTTTGATGACCCACAGCAACCATCTGACTCATGTCACCAAGAGTAAAATGGTCCAGAGGAGGATAGAGAAGTTCTTAACATGCATAGGCATGTAGGTGCTGACTTCCTTAGTGATTTCCTCATATCTCTTCTGGCTCAGTGGGATCCATTTTGCTAACACCAACAATTTGTTGGTTTACACCCAGTGTGTAAGCCAGAAGGACATGCTCACAGATCTGCCCATTCTTGGAGACACCTGCTTCAAATTCACCAATGGCAACAGCAACAATCAGGGCAGCACCGTCAGCCTGAGATGTGCCAGGAATCACATTTTTTATAAAGTCTCTGTGTAAGACTGAGTTTTTAAAAACACAGATCATAACCTTTTATGACATTTTATTGCTCTCAGAATAAAGGTCAAAATCCTTTTCGTGATCTGCAGGCCCCAAGATCTGACTCCTCCTTGCCTCTCTGACTTCATCTCTGACGTCAATCTGCTCCTCACTGCTTTGTTCCAGTCGCACCAGCCTGATTTTACTGCTGGGAAGCACCATTCTCCTTCTCCTCACAGGGCCTTTGCACATCCTGGTCCCACTGCCTGCAGACTCCTCCATGCTCCCCTCCTTCCTGACTTCGCCTATCTCTCCCCTATTCATCCAATCAGGTTTTAGCTAAAGTGCCACTTCCTAGTGGGAGCCCTTCCCAAGCCCGGAACTAAGTAAAATACCCTGTTACTAAGTTTCAAGAGTTTTTTGTACTTTTCCTTAATAGGACTTCTCATTACTACAAATAACTGTTTATGTGATTATATGTGTAATGTCTGACTTCTCCCACTAGACTGTAAGCTGCATGAGGGCAGGATGTTACCATGTTCACTACTAGATCCCCAGGACCTGACAGAGTACCTGCTACATGGCTGGCACTCAATAAATACCAGTGAAAGGAATATATCAATGAACAAAAAAATCTTCCCTGGAAAAATGAACTGAAGCTAAGCCAATGTTTAAAGCAAGACTCAGATCTACCGAATGCTACGGGAGTGAACATACAACATGGTTTCTTGAGCCAGCATTTGGAATGGTATTGATACCTTGGCTGAAGTGGTAGTAGAAGTGGAGACTAAAGGTGAATTTCCTGCCCATGCTCTCTTCTTTAATTCTCTAACTAGAAATACACCATACATGTTGACCAAACAGAATGACGCGCATCAAACTAAAACGCTTTCTTGGTGTTTTACAAGTTTCAAAATAGTAGCAAGTTAATTGAACCTGGTCACTGCGTCATCACTTACCATTTCAGCTCTCTTCCTCCTCCCATAAAATGAAGGGAGCTGTTCAAAACCCTGAGGTCAATGACAAAGCTAAGACGGTGCCAATTTCTAACTCCAATTCTAATTCTTCTGACTACTCTGCCTATGAGGTATTTTCTTAGATCACAAGCTAAATCCGAACAAAAGAAAATACTTCATCTATTCATTAATTTCAGAAATTTCAAATGACACTAACATCCCTTCCTTTGTACTTCATAGAATTGAACTCCACTTTTCTGCTCAGTGGTTAACAAATTTCAATATAAGATATAAGTAATCTATCATCCACCTAAATAAATACATTTATAAAGCACTGAACAGACTTCTGAGCACTCTTATTCTGGGAAAACAGGATCTTTTCTACCATGCACTAAACCTACATGTTGAAAAGCTAAAGTTATAAGACCGAAAGTATAAAATAATAGTACCACTTGATGAGGATTTGTTATAAAAGACTTCGACTCTTCCAAAGGTGAGCAAAGTTTTTGGGTGCCTAGGTGGCTCAATTGGTTAAGCAGCTCCTTTCAACTCAGGTCATGATCTCAGAGTCCAGGATCGAGCCCCACTCAGGCTCTGCAATCCACGATGAGTCTGCTTCTGCCTCTCCCTCTGCCATTCCCCTCAGCTCATGCTCGCTCTCCCTCTCTCTCTGTCTCTTCTCTCTCTCTCTCTTTCTCTCATATAAATAAAATCTTTGGGAAAAAAAGTGAGCAGGGACGCCTGGGTGGCTCTTTTGGTTAGGCAGCTGCCTTCGGCTCGGGTCATGATCCCAGGGTCCTGGGATTGAATCCTACATCCAGCTCCTTGCTTGGCAGGGAGCCTGCTTCTCCCTCTGCCTCTGCCTGCCTCTCTGCCTGCTTGTGGTCTCTCTCTCTCTCTCTCTCTCTCTCTGACAAATAAATAAATAAAATCTTAAAAAAAAAAAAAGTGAGCAAAGTTTTTAAGTATTATTTAATCAATAAGCAAGTGGAAACCCAATATGTGTACTTTTTTTTTTAATTATTTATTTGACACAGAGAGAGATGACAAGTAGGCAGAGAGGGAGGTAGAGGGGGGGGGAAGCAGGCTCCCTGCTGAGCAGAGAGCCCGATGCAGGGCTCAATCCCAGGACCCTGAGATCATGACCTGAGCTGAAGGCAGAGGCTTTAACCCACTGCCCCCCAATATGTGTACTTTATGATGTAGACTGATGATGATAAAAGTATTACAGAGACAGGAACATTCTAAAATTAGGAGTATATTATAATTTAACCATGAGGTCCACAAATTCTACCCAAACAAAAGTCAAAGATGACCTTTGAAATATCACTGTTAGCTACAGAGAAAAAAACTTCCTGTTGTTTCCTCATTCCCATAATTAGGAATTATCTCCCATGAGCTTATAAACTACATAAATAAATTTTTCACATATATAATTATTAAAGGACTAACTTGATGGTGTGAGTCAATATTTTTGAGGTGTCCATCTCTATTTTTGCTTTTGCCTCATCCCAAAAAAGATTTTGTTTTTTTTAAAGATTTATTTTATTTCTTTGAGAAAGAGAGAGCATGCAGAGGCAGAGGAAAAGAGAGGCTCAAGCAGACTCCACACAGAGTGGAGCCCAACGTGGGGCTCAATCTCATGGCGCTGAGATCATGACCTGAGCCAAAACCAAGAGTTGGTTGCTTAATCAACTGTGCCCCAAGCACCCCCCAAAAAGATTTCAAATAAGATGAAGAATCGTGTCAAAAATCATAACCAAATCATAAAAATATACATATATATACCGTTTGCATCTGTGGGGCACAGGCCCTGCTGACCATACATAGAAGTTCATGGACACCTCTATAACTAAGGCCGGTCATCTTCATAAGCTCCAGCGGAGAAAGACATATAAAGTCCTAAAGAGACATAAAAAGACTACTTTAAACATAAATGTGCAACAAAGATACTGGAATTAAAAAGAAACTTTTAATGGACACTCTCCATGTGTAGATAAAGCATAATTTCTTGTAGAACACAGATTTATATGTTTCTTATAGTATTTCCCCCTACATGCCTTAACTGAAAGATATGATGCATAAACTTATCTTCTAATCCTCCAAATTAGTTAGCATATATCAGAGGACACATCAAGTAACATGACATAGCAGCAGCCTCCAACGCAGGTGTATATGAGCACTGCCCTGTGCTAGAGTTTGGGCGTACACACCAGAAAGTGTCACGTTGAAATGGGTTTCTTACTAAGCTATGAGATCATTCAGAGGAAGTATTTAATAATTGAGACAATAAAACTGACTATGGAATGAAACGCTAAATCTCATACTTCTAAGAGTGTTTTCCAGTGTGAACATGAGGATTATTAAATGTATAAGAGGAACCAAAAATACCATTCACACACAAAGCAATTTTTAAAAACTGCAGCATACTCTGCAAATCTGTCTTATTAAGGATTAAATCCTAACATAAAACCTTATTTAACCTACGAGGGATCTGCTTCACTATTGTGCTTAAAAAGTGCAACATCTGCTCTATTCATTTTTCTCATTCAGTAATAAGAAAATTATTCTATTAGTCTTTCCTGCAAGAGACATTATCCATTTTCAATACCATCTCCTCATCTAAGTCTCATTTCTCATGTAACTTTCTTTTCTTTGAAAAGAAATTTCTCATGTAACTTTCTTTTCTTTGAAAAGAAATTTCAAAATTTCTTTCAAGTGGAGGAAACTTCTCTAGAATCCCAAACAAATGGCTTGAGTATATTCACATTTCGCTATAAGCATTCTCCCCTGACCCAAAATGAAAACATATTGGAATCTGGATAAATGAAATCACATTTGGAAATATAACATAAGTGGCCTGCTATTTTAAATTAGCCTCTAGAGAAGCACGATCATTTATCTTTTTTTTTTTTTGAAAGTTAGATTTTCATATTTCAGGCTTATTTTAGTGTTATTAAGGTATATTTAAAATTAATTTGTACTTAAAGTTTCTCCATGAGAAAAAGTACATAAATTTTACCTGACAGGTAACAATCTGATGTCTGTTCAGACGATCACACAGCTCTTGTGATAAACCCACTCGTCTGAGTTTCTTGCTACCCATGCCTAAGGACCTGATTCAGATGCAGCAGAAAAAGGACCCTGAAAGAATTGGAAAAGGGCATAATCAATAGTAGATAGGCTATCCAAAACACACTACAAAATAAAAAAACTCTTCAAGCTTCTCCAGATGCAAAATGAAATGTATTTAAAATATTACTGATAAAATAAAGGACAGCTACAGAATCTTTCTAAATGTCTGCCAAACATCCACACAGAGAAACAAGACAATGTAAGAACGTGCATTTCACACAAGTCTTTGGTATTTCTTACATGAATAAAAAGACACCATGTCACATATGTATAGCATCTTAAGATTTTCAGTGCATTTATAAATTTTATTTGGATATGTAATTAACCCTCAAGGAATATTTCCAAGCACTTCTTAGAAAGCTTTTACTTTCATTGCACTGTAACAACAATAAATTTACTGTGCATCTACTATGTACCAGATACTATTCCAGAGCTTTACATAAATTATCACATTTAATCTTCTCAACAGCTGTATAAGGAAGTTTGATTATTGATCCAATTTTTACATACGAGAACACCAAGGACTGGAAATGTTAGCTATTCCATTGTCATCAGAAAAAGTTAATGGTGGATCCAGAATCTCAACTCAGGAAGTCCGACTCTAAGGCTTATCTTCTTAACCATTATACCCTACTACAAGCCCATAGTCATATTTAACCTCTTCTTTCTATGAGGCAGAGCAAATCTCTGAATCAAATGAGATTTTATTATTTCAGGTCTTATTTACAAACTGAAATTGTCTTTATTGTATTAGCTGCTCATATTTTCACATGCAATTAAATTTCACTCTAGTTGAACATCACTAGAGCTAAATGAGACTCATGAAATATTTGCCTTCAGAGAATTAGAACACAATTACTGTAATTCCTTTCATAATGCATGCAAAGGAAAGACTCTGTATCTCACTGAGACGGCAAGATGTCCTTTGGATAGAGTAGAAAAAGGAACTCTTCATTGTCCCAGGCAATAAAGCAATATAGTTATCAGAAAAAGAGTAACATTCTGGAACAAAAATACATAATACTGATAATGTAGATACCAGCTTATTTCCAATACCATGGCCCAAATTTCTACATAACATCTAAATTCTCTGAATCAAATGAACTCTTTCCCTCCCTTTCCCTCTTCTTCCTTCCTCTCTCTCTCTCTCTCTCTCTCACATACACATAACACATACACACATGTGCATGCACACATAAACACACACCTCCCAACACAAAATACATCCCTCTCATTTCTCCCAGTGGGAATTTGTGGGGATTGCTTTGTATTACAAAAGCTTACCAAGTGATATGTGCTGTATCATTTCCCAGTGTCTTTACAGATCAGATAGTTCTGGGCAATAACACCATTTAGACTGATAAATTCAATCAAAAAGGAGAACCCAAACCACCTGGACTTTAACAATAACCAACTCTGCTATCTCAGCCTCATCAGGGCCACTCCCATCATCTGCCTGCACTTTGCATACTGCCACTGCCTCAGGTTATTCCCTGCACTATTCAAAAAAAAAAAAAAAAAATCCATTCATTTGCTCCTTCCACAGACACTTCTTAATCACACACTCTGCTGAGCCCTGGGGTACAAGAATCATTTAAGCATATTCCCTAC
Source organism: Nasua narica (assembly GCA_028533885.1). NCBI lineage: Eukaryota > Metazoa > Chordata > Mammalia > Carnivora > Procyonidae > Nasua > Nasua narica. The sequence continues at coordinate 97,674,332 of CM052797.1, read as the reverse complement.
CCTTTGGGAACGCACAGTAAAAGATGAAAAGAGATGTATATACAAATAATTACAGTCATGCAATAAGTATTGTCATTGAGATTTAAATATGCTATGAAAGACAGGAAGAAGCACCAAACTGGTCTGCAAAAGTCAGATCAGTACAACAATCCTGCCAGAGGTAGCTACCTAAAAATTTGCTCCAATCCTGTCACTGTCATCCTTTAAAACTATCCATGAGACCATTAGACCCTGGGATAAATTCCACACTTCTTAAGATCCATAAAGACCCTTCATCAACTGGTCTCACTTCCCTCTCATTCATATATCTGATTGCAAGGCCCAGATCCTGGCCTTCCTGGAAGCTACTTCACCTCCTGGTGTCTGTTTCTTCATCTGTAAAACAAAGGTTATTCAAATATCTACCTCATAAGAATGTATTGAAAGGTTAAAGGATTTGGATGGTGCCTGACACACAGAGCTCAAGGTTAACAATCTTTACCATTATTAATCCAGGCAGCAAAACATCATTTGCCGCCTCACTTATGGGCTCTCCAGCCATGATATATTGCTAGGTTACACAAAGGTCAGTTAGTCCTGACTCCTTGTCTTTCCTCCACAAAGCCTGCCCTCAACTCACTCCCTTCCTCTCCAATGTTCTCATCATACTTTGTACATATTTGATGGATAATTGTATTAACGTATTATTACAGCTTGCGTGTTTGTTTCCTCCACCCGAGACTTAAATTCCTGCTGTGTGTGCGTGCGCGTGCCCGCACATGTGAACAGGGGAAAGGGAAGCGATTCCATCCTGAAGATTGAAACCCTCCCTCCTCAACAAAATAAAAATCCTCACGTAAGATGTTCAATGAAAACTGTTACGTAACGATAATAGCTCATATTTATTGAGCCCTTATTACGTGCCAAGCACTGTTCCAAGAGCTTCGGTCCGATGTTCTACCTCACTTTTCAGACTAAGGATACTGAGGCATTGAGTTGAAAAACTTGTGCAAAGTCTATCTGCTGGCAAATGGTTGAATCCGCATTCGAATCGAACTCCTCGCTTTAACCACGTTTTCTTCAATACAGTCAGGTGAGCAGACCCTAAACTTCCCTGAATGACTAGCTCCCCTGCCGAGACCCCATTTGCGAGCCCACAAATGGGAGAGGGAAAGTGGGCATCAAGAGACGAAAATGTCACCCGAATCCCCTAAAAATAACTTTTTCCAAAAAGGAGCAGTTTCCCAGCATCCACCACAAAAGAAGTCCAGAAGCCCCCAGATCAGTGGCGGGGTTTCTGTTAAGATGCCTATAGGCCTAGGGGGAGTGTAGTGGACCAAAGATTCTCCCCTACCCCGAAATCAATAACACAGAGAAGGGCCCAGAGAAGGAGCAGAAAATAATGAGCGCATCCCATTTCGCCCCCCTCCACTCCCCACCCCCCCATACGAAACTTTGCAGTACCGGGTCTGTAGCATCCAACTTTCAAAGTTTCCCCCACCCCTCACAGTTCCCCGCGGAAAGCGCCGCAAAGCAACAACCCAAATGCTGACTGGGTCGTCACTCTGGCGAAATATCCAATCAGAGGTAGAAAGAGCCCCAGGTCGACTCCCCTGCTTGCTGGGAATTGTAGTTCAAACTATAAATCAATCGATGAGTTCCAGTCAGTTTCTGGTTAAAGTGATTATCAAAGTCCTGTAGAGGAACAGCAGAAAGGAATGAATGAAGCCAGGAAAAACCTTGCTTGGAATTGTCTCTTTTCTTTCTTTTGTCACTACATTTAAAAAATGTGTAATGGACATGTTAGTTTTCAGGGAATAAGAATCCACCTATCCTAGAAGAGGTTTTGAAAGAGAGCTTGAGTTAGTTTTGGTTTGCTTTTTTCTTTTCTTTTAAGATTTTATTTATTTATTTGAGAGAGAAGGCGCACATAAGCCAGAGGAGGGACAGAGGGAGAGGGAGAAGCAGACTTCCCGCTGAGCCTTGGTGGTTGGAGGGCTCCATCCCAGGACTCTAGATCAGCTGAAGGCAGATGCTCAACCCGGGGAGACACCCAGGTGGTCCTAGTTTGCTTTTTTCATCACATTTTGGTGGGGAAATAGTTTGGGAAATGCTGAGTGAAATTGCTCAAACTGAAAACACTTAATGGGGAAACATGAGTCTGTAGTTTAAGACCATGAAGGAAACCAAACAAGTTTCTGTGTAAAAGCAGCTGTAATAAGGAAACTTAGTAAACTGTTGCTTTAAGACTCGGTTTCAGATTACAGTATTATATTTGCTAAAAAGCTTTTGCTCATTCTTTGCTCTCATCTCTCGGTGCACACTTTCTATCTTATAATTTAACCTATTGTATCCTGACTAGTGGCCTGCACTCCTCACTGGACTCTGAGCTCCTAGGGGACAGGGTCCGCAACTTAGCCTGTAGAATAGGGCCTCGCACTCCACTCAAGTAACGTTTGTCAGATAAATGAGCAAATACATTAATGGAATTAGGCAGAAAATGGGTATTCAGGACGTAAGATTCTGAGATTATAACAGAGCCCAATTGCATAGAATAACAATGGAAGAGGATCCAGATTTCCCTGCTCTCGGTATCCCAAGGCCTGGCAAAACACTGTCACTGGCTAGCACTTACTAAAAGCTGACTTCAAATGCTACGGAGTAAAAGAAAAAAAAAATCAAAGGGCACTGATATCCATGCTATTTGCTCAGACGAATGCCAAATAGGAGATGCTGAGCGGATGAGTGGTAAAAACTGATAGGAACGGTCCTTATTAGTCAGGTAGCAGATTTATTTACGTCCTAGCTTTCTGTAGGCGGAGGTGGCGTCACGTGACCCCAACAAATATGGCGCCTTATTTGCATCGTCCCTCCACTGACCAATAGGAGTAGCTGCTGTCAGTAGTCCCACCCCCCACACACACACTCCGCCCTCGGGCAACCTCCGGAATGGTATCTATCACCTGACTCGGTTCAAACATGGCTGCGTTGGAAGCTCTATTCCTTTGGGCACCGGGAGCGGGTGAGTGTTGGGCGCCCCAAAGAAGGCGGGGGCGCTCTCCACTACACCCGTAGGGAGCATCCCTCAGCCCCAGTCCCCACGGTCTTTCAGCTCTGACACAGACTCTTCTCCAAATCTTCCCTCATCTGCCTTAAGAGAGAGCTCAAACTAGGGAGGTTCCTCCTGAATTTCTCATCCTTAACGAGGTGACCACCTGGGGATTTGGAGTCGGAATGGGCGTAAAGTTAAGTGGGGAATACGAAAGTACGGTTATGGGTCTGCACCCTGAGCTAATACGATCAGTAAGATTAATTAAATATTGGATACGTGTAGAGAGATGGGATCCACCCCTCGGGGAAAGGTGGAACTTCTCAAAAAGAGTAACACGTCAAATCAAACTTAAAACAATAATTAGGGAAGTAAGTCCTGCTTTTCCCAGCCGGGCTAGTAGTTACTAGTTTGTCTAATTACAGTTCCTTCCGTTTCTCCTCACTGTGGTGTGTATTGTTTCTAGGAGGTGCTCCACGAATGAGAAAATTGACAATGTGGTCTGCGTAATTCATCTCTTCCTATCTCCCTGCACTCTGTGCTGGGAAAATGCATCATCCATTTGGAAAAGAGGAAACTGCTTCTCAGAAGCAACTTTTTGGGTTTTTCTGTGAGTGCCTTCGCAGAGGAGAATGGGAACTGGCTCAGGCATGTGTACCTCAGCTACACGAGGCACAAGGGGATATCCCAAAAAAGGTGGAAGATATACTTCAGGCTCTGGTGGTGTGTCCAGATCAGCTGAGGTAAGGATCTCTATTCCAGGTAGTCACAGGGCAGGAGACACAAGGTCAGTGTTTGGGCTCTGGTCATCGTGCCTCTCTCACCTACTCTCTGAGGAATCATCAGAGGCAGAGTATACACTCTGATGCTCTGAACAGTTCCCATGCTCTGAAAATTTACTTCTCTAATACATGTTTAGTACTTAATCAGTATTGGCTTTCAGGTATCATCTGAAACTGCATGTAAGCCTGGCCAGCAAAGTGTGCCTGAAACCACAATTTCTTGATTATTGTCATTAAAGTAGATGGTGGAACTGCATTGAAAACCATTTTCTTTGCCTCCAGAAAAGCAAACCCTGCTCTCTTCTTGCTTATGTAATTGAAGGTATTGTAACTTTAACAAAGGACTGGAAGTCAATTCACTTACAAGTTTTTATTTTGAAATAATTATATGAATATTATATTAAAAGTTATATAAATAAGTTTTATATTCACAAGATGTGCAAATGGCAGAGTACCTTTTCCACAGCTTCTCCCCATTGTGATATCTCATATACCTACTGTACAATATCAAAATTAGAAAATTGATATTGATACATTTCTGTTAACTAGACTGCAGACCTTATTAAGTTTTCACCCTTTTTTTTAAATGTGGGTTTGTTTTTATGTATGTAGTTCCATGCAGTTTTATCCAGGTACAGATTCATGTAACTACTACTAAAATCAAGATACAGAACTCTTCCATCACCACAAAAGAATTCCCTCACTCCCTGGGAATACTTCTTTGTATTTTGACCCCTCTTTGTACCTTGGCAACCGCTGTTCTCTATCTAAATTTTTTTTTATTAACATCTAATGTATTATTTGCCCCAGGGTACATGTCTGCGAATCATCAGGCTTACACATTTCACAGCACTTACCATAGCGCATACCCTCCCCAATGTCCATCTATCTAAATTTTTAATGAAGTTCTTCCTGACAGTGCTATTAACAGCTAGTGGTATAACAATTAAATGTACTGTCTAGTCTCTCCCTCACTTTTCCTTACTTTGACAGCTATGCTGTATTGTATTAACACATGTAGAGTAGACTTAGGTGATTCTTTTTTCCCTTTTTTTTTCTTTTAGGTTCTAGCCAGTTTCTGTCTACATTACTAACTTCAAAGAATGCCTTATGAAGTCCTATACCCCTGTTTTTAGCATAGAGTTAAAAATAAATTTTTCTGAAGTTCCTTTTTTTCTTTAAGACTACTTGATTCAGTTTCTGTTTTCAAGAATATACTTTAGGGAGCCTTGCTTTTATGGTTTTCTATAAATGTTATTTTGTTTAAAAACAATAAAGACTAGATAGGGAGTTGGAGGGAGGGGTGAGAATTTTTGCTTTTTTTTTTTTTAATGAAAGCTGCTGGCTCTGTTGTGATTCTAGTTTTATTGCTCTATCTTATCATTGAAAATTTCTCATTAGGACAATGTCTTCTTGCCTGTTCAGGTTTAAAATAGACTGAGTAGTGAAATCCAAATCTTGGGTCACAAAAGAGTAAAGGTCAGTAGAAACTCTTTGTTTAAAAATTCTTTCTTTTCACATTTTTCAGATGTGGACAGGACATGAACCCTCAAAGATTAGCCTGGGTCTGGTTTCTTGTACTGGAAAAATGGTTCTCCCAGGAAAAGGTAAGCGGGTTCATATTTCAGATTTTTTTCCCCCGAGGCCAAGACTGAAAACTTGGAAATAGCTAAAGATTTCCTTTTCATCTGTTACTTCCTTTATTATGAGGTTTGTCATATTCCCTTCTCAGTATCAACAGTGAGAATGGCTTAAATTTTTATTGCTATCTCCTTACCTAAATATATTCATTCATTTACTAACATATATTGGCATGTAGTACCATTTAAGGTGATATCATTTTGTTAAATACCATTGTGAGTCTTGTGCCTGAATAGAACTTTGCAAAACCAAGTGAAAGTGACAAGATAGCAAATAAAGTATGAATCTCATAATACTCAAGTAGTGGAGAATGGGCTGAGCTGAAACCTGGTTGTTCTTCCAAAAATCTCATTTTAATTAGTCCAGCATGCTGAATACTGACAGATTTAAACCTCACTGATTAATAACTTAATAATTCACATGAATTAAACTAAAAGTTACCATGTATAAAAACAGGGTGAGTAAATTAATAGTGAAAGAAAACTTGTAACATGCTTTTTTAAAAAAAAAAATGTTGGGCGCCTGGGTGGCGCAGTTGGTTGGGCAACTGCCTTCGGCTCAGGTCATGATCCCGGAGTCCCGGGATCGAGTCCCACATCGGGCTCCCAGCTCCATGGGCAGTCCGCGTCTCACTCTGACCTTCTCACTTCTCATGCTCTCTCTCACTCTCTCTCTTTCCTAATAAATAAATAAAATCTTAAAAAAAAAAAAAAGTTGCCATTAAAAGGCTTTTTAGAAGTATGTGATAACTATCAGAAGTTGATATCTATTAGAGGAATTTCTCTGAGACAATTTTGTATTAAGCCTCAGACTTAAAGATTTAAGTGAGAAACCTCTGACCCAGAAGAGAAATGACTGCCCCAGGGACACACCATAAAGTTAGTTGGAAGAACTAAGGCTGGAACCAGGGTCTTCTCACTTCGAGTCCCTAGTCTACTGGCTTTTCCACCTCAACATTATTAAAGAAACCATAAATTCTGTTCTGTAAATATCTATAATTCAGCCTGATTTTCTTCTTTACTCCCCCTCTGTCATCAGAATTAATTTTGCCTCTAGTTCCAGTTTTGCCTGACATTTCTTCACATAGCTGTTAAAAAAATAACAGAAATGCCTAATCCAAATGTATCTCATATCCAGGTTTTTGGCAGTGTCTAAAAAAAAGACCAAAAAATGACAAAAAAAAATCTAGCAAGAGAGGGCAGAAAGAGAAGCAAAATTTAAAAATAATCAACCCCAGGATGATTGAATTAGCTCTAGTGTCAGATCTAAAAGGGAAAACTTGAATTAAAATCTTCGAAGAGGAAAAGAAAAAATATCTATTGTTATTAACTAAAAATCTTTCTAGTCCAAACATGGAATTTTCAAACCAGATAAACTTTCCCCTCACTGAAGGATATTTGCGTATTTCATGGCTGCCTTTTTTTTTTTTTTTAAGATTTATTTATATATTTTAGAGACAGCATTGGGGGTGCAGGGGTGGGCAGAGAGAAGAAGAAAGAGAATCCTAAGCAGGCTCCACGAGGAGGCCCTGAGATCATGACCTGTGCCAAAATCAAGAGTCGGATGCTTAATCGAGTGAGCCACCCCGGTGCCCCATTCATGGCTGCTTTGTTGCTTATTTTCTGTACAGATGCTCCACCAGACCAAGTGGTTGATATCACTTCCATGGCTCCTTAGCACAAACCGAGAGTTGTTCTCGTTTTTCCCAATATCAAAGACCATCTTAAGGCCTCAGTGCCTCAGTTATTTAAACAATTGTGGGAATGTTTTAAACTTAAAGCAAGGACCTCAGAGACTTAACTCTTACAAGGACTAAGGTTGCAACTCTTACAAGGACTTAGAGTAGTTCCACAAGGCCAGTTGCTAACCCAGAGTGGCCTTCATCTTTTCAGGGACTTGCTGGCTGCCTCTCTTTTTCCAGTCTCCCACCTTCTCCCAAAAGCTTCCTTTGCAATCATTAGTTGAGACAGTGATTCCATTTTCCCTTTTCCTCATCCTCTTTCGTATTCTGCCTTTTTATCTTACAGTGATCTATCTCTACATGTGGAAGCATGTGTGCAAAGATTTACCTGCAGAGATGTTCACTGCCAGCCTGCTTATAATAAAGGAAAACTGGAAACATGTCCAGAGTATAGGACATGTCCCATGTCCACAGTATAGGACTGGCTAATCTATTTGTAAAATACCATGCCACTATTAAAAGTATGTGGTAAATGAACTTTCGGTGACATGGAGGGTTGTTCATACTCTGCTACATGAAAAAACACTTGAGAGAACTATGCATTTGGGATGCATGAATAGAAATGATCTGGATGTCCTTACCCCACAGTGTCAATATAAGCTGTCTTTTAGTAGGAATATTTGGGGGTTGTATGTGTGTGTTTTGACTTCCCTATTTCTGTATTCTGATTTTTCTACATTGAACATGCCTTGCTTTGGTAGTAAAATCTGTGCTTAGAAACATAGAACAAATTCTTCCCTGTTTTAGAAATGTTAGTCATTTATGACCCTGCACATGCATAAAGCAATTTCACCAGTAACATAATTACAAACTAAGGAGTCTGTAGCATTCTGGAGTAAAGTCCTAGTATCTTAACCAGACTTTGTTCTTTATCAGGGGCCTACTGTCTGGACATCTTATCTATTCCTTCCTCTTAGTCCTCAACTGAAGCACTTAAGTTTTAACTTTCCAACATGAATTTTCTCCACCGACTTCTAATCACTAGCATTATATAAGCATTGAGATGGCATAAGTGCATTAGGGAAGGAAGTGGTAAGAAGAAATAGGATTGTGCACCGAGAATATACTAGATCATATTAGTCTCTGATACGGTGAATGGCACATGAGTAGAGAAGTTATGATCTTGTGTTCTAACCCACCCCCCCACATACTCACACAGTCTTGCAGGTGCTTCTTGCTTGATATAGGAAATCTTTCAATAAAATATGATTCCCAAAACCTTTAGTGAGCCATGTAACTTACAGGTGTCCTTAATTTAAAGCAGTGTCGGGGTGCCTGGGTGGCTCAAATCAGTTAAGCATTGGACTCTTGATCTCAGCTCAGGTCTTGATCTCAGGGTCATGAGTTCAGCCCCTCACTGAGCACACTGGGTGCGGAGCCTACTTAAAAATAAATAAATAAATAAATAAATCAGTGTTTGTTAGGATCAGTCCTAGATTTTCCTCTTATTTGTATTTGTGTCTAGAGAAGGGGAAACTATACTTTTAGTTTTAAAAACCCAGTAAGGGCAAGTTATTGTGAAACAAGCAGGTCCAGGAAGAGCCAGGGGCTCTCTCTTTCCTTCCATCACTCTGCTTTGATGGCATGTCTCATTAACAACTATTTGATGAGGTCACTTTTTCTTTTTCATGCTTGAAATAATTCAAAAATACTTCCTAACCATTTCATCTTTAGTACAATATATGCTCAAGGCACAGGTTTGTTTGATTCATAGATTAAATGAAATTCTTTTAAATGTGTGAAAATATGACATACAGTATCTGGCACATAATAACCATTAGATCCCTTCCTCTTTTGTTTTCCAACTTATAATGAATACCAAAAACCAAAAGAGGATCAAGTGGACCATACCCTCCCAGGCTTACTCATAACTGGGTGTTTGGACATTGCAGGGGAGATTCTTGGAAAAAGTCACATGATGTGAGCAAACCTTGGAGTTTGAGGCTGATCAGCATGGGATTTAAAAGTCAGTATTTAAAAAAAAAAAATAATAAGTCAGTATTTAAGAGGGATATCCACCCAAGTTTAGCTGTCTTTGATTATATAGAAAAGTATCTCAGGGTGCCTGGGTGAAACAGTCAGTGCAGCATCCAACTTTTGGTTGCAGCTCAGGTTATGATCTCGCGGGCCGTGAGATCGAGCCCCACGTTAGGTTGTGAGCTCAGCAGGGAGTCTGAAGAGTCTCTCCCTTTGCCCCTCCACCCCCTTGCACGCACTCTGTCTTTCTCAAATAAATAAATCCTTTAAAAAAAAAAAAGGAGGAGGAGGAGGAGAAAATATCTCAAACATATCCAGAAATTCAGGGGTTAAAAGTACTTTATATTAGAGAAACAGCAGAAATGAAACTAACTGGAGAGACATATTTTCTTATTATTTGTTAACTAAAGCATATGTCTAATCTTTATGCTTCCTTCTTATGATTCTTTTAGAAATTACTCCCAAGTGTTTTCCGGAGAAAGCTTGAGTTTCTGTTATTATCAGAAGATCTCCAACGTGACATTCCAGAGGACATCCTCAAGGTGAGAGAGGGCTTGGGAGCCATCTACCAGATTTACAATCACTCAACAAGCTGAACTTGTCCCCATGAGGTTAGCTGTGTTCTCAGACAGACCAGGCTAAGTAGAGATCCCTCTGAGGAGAGTTCAGAATTATAATAAACTTACCTGATTTTAGAATCCTTAGAGTTGGATTGTCTAGAAGTATAAGTATAAGGGGATTAAAGTTTTTTTTTTCATTCCACATAAAAGAAAGATATAACTTAGATTTAAGCTTGGTATTTGAATTTTCCACCACTGTATCATAGAGAATATAAAGGGAGAAAGGAAATAGTATTTGTTGAATACCTCTTCTCTAACAGGTGCACTGATAATCCTCACAACAACCTTCTAGGGGAAGATTTGAACTAAGTTTTAACTATATCTGTACTTAAGTGCCTAAGGTATGCTCTGAGTGTTGGTACTAATTTTCTTCATGACCTGGCCATCAGCTAATTAAAGACATATAACAGTAGGATTTAAGATAGGGACTTTTCATTTATATTAGGTCAAGGACTCATGGCCCTGTGACCATCTTGGAGGCAGTTAATGAAGAAGCATCCCTGAGCACTGTTCATAGGCATGGTGCTAAAGCATGGAAAATCACCTACTTCCCAATCTCTTTTCTCCCTCTATACCAACTCTACAGACAAATTACAGGCTATAGAGGTTCTTGCCTTCAAAGGCTTACCATCTAGTCAGGGAGAAAAGACCAATACACACATGCCACAATTATGGATTAAACCAGATGGTACTAATTTTGAGTACTTTCAAAGCCCAATAAAGAGGGAGAGTCATGTGGGTTGGAGGTATTGGGAAGGTTTTAAAGGGTGAGGAATGGGCTATACCTCAAAGGATGGCTAGGATTTAGATCAGACATTTTAAATGGTGTGTAATATTCTCTTAAAAGTTGAATTTAAGGGCGCCTGGGTGGCTCAGTTGGTTAAGCGACTGCCTTCGGCTCAGGTCATGATCCCGGAGTCCCGGGGTCAAGTCCCATATCGGACTCCCGGCTCTGCGGGAAGTCTGCTTCTCCCTCTGACCTTCTCCCCTCTCATTCTCAGTCTCTCTCTGTCTAATAAATAAATTAAAAAAAAAAAAGTTGAATTTAAATACCATGGGAGCGGGTATCATGTCTCATACCCATTTGTTACCTGCTTGGTCTGTGAATTTTCAGCCCCTGATTTAGATCCACAGTACACATTTTAGAGGTGGGGGCGGGGGGCGTAGCTTGAGAATGAAGCCCTTGGGAAGTTGAGTTCTCTCTTTGCCTCCATCTCTTCATTTGTAAAATGAGGTTAATAGTAGTGTCTTCCTCTTAAGGTTAATTTGATTTTTCTGTGTAAAGGGCTTAGCATGAAGTAACTACTATGCAGTGTTTGCTTCTGCTACTATTACATACACACACATATTTATACTGAACAGAGGAAAACATCGAGCATAGAGGTGATAACATCCTCGACATGCTCACCATGGATCCTTTGCTTCTTCCTCTATTTAGGAGTTATACGAAGCCTTAGCACAAGATACAGGCGGCCCTGTGCTTGATGGAAATCAGAGGCAGGAGAGCTGGAGCCCTCAGCTCAGCTCAGAAGCTGTCTCTGCGCTCTGGGATCTTCTGAGGCAGGCTCCCCAGGCAGCACAGGCCCTGCTGGAGCTCCTGCTTCTCGAGGATGACGGCACTAGGCTCTGTGGCGGGTCTCTGCAGAATGCACTGGTGGACCTTATTCGAAAGGCACTTGGAGCTGCGCAGGGCCCCGCTGCTGGGCCCCCTGGTATAGTAAATGGCGTCTACGGAGCCCTGCGGAGTCTGCGTTGCCCTGAAGAGCCTCTCGGGGTTGAGCTGCGTCTCCTGTGTGAGGAACTACTCGTGGCCTGCAGGGCTGAGGGGAGTCCCCTGCAGGAGGAGCAGGTGCTCAACTGCCTACTACGCAAGGCTGGACGGAGCCTTGTCTCCCTGTACGGCCATACCTACGCAGAGAAGGCTGCAGAAAAGCCAGTGAAGGCTGTACCCTCGGGAAAAGGTGTGTTGCCTTTGCTGCTTCTCCTTGCACGTTGGTAATTCCAGTGTATCCAACCTCGGAAGTTCCTCTAGGCTGGTGCCTTCCAGGTTGCTCAGGAAAGCTAGTGGAGAAGCTCAGTATAAATGGTAAGGTGTTATTTCGTAGAAGTACAGATTTTGTAGTCCAAGATGGAATGATGGAAAAAATAATAAAGTAATAGCAATACCTGGAAAGAGCTTTTTAGAAGCTACTGAGAGAAGTAGAATAAGGTGCCTTTAAGATAGAAGTGTAGAAAACCTGGCTTAACTTTTTAAAAGAATGAACTCTCACATCTGTTGGTTTTTTGAATGGGCTTTAGCTTAGGAAAGATCTCCCTGTTCCCCACTAACCTTATTTGGTTTGATTTTTAGTCTCCCCAGATCATCTAGATCCTGAGCAGGCAATGCTAGTCCTATTCTCCAATCCTGACCCAGCCCAGGCTTGGAAATCAGCCTATTTCTACTGCCTGAGCAACAGCAAGCATTTCCTTGAGCAGATCCTGGTAAATCAAACTTACTCATTCTCTATCACAGAAGCACTCAAGGATTTTCTACAGGCTTTTTCATTTCTCATTTCTCTCTGACTCATTTATCCAACACAAAGCAGTCTAATTAGCGGTGAATCATTTGGTGTGTCCATCCCACAGTCCCAGGGGAAGGAAGGCTGTGAGAACCAGTGGCATTCATAATTAGAACTGCATTCATTTTATATACGCCCTTTGGCAGGAACTAAGATGTTAGATACGTACAAGCTTTCTGGAAGATGTGAGGAAGAAAAGACAGTGGCAGCAATATGTTGCTGAGCTGACGGGGGACTTTAATGACTCTAACCTCCGTTCAGACCACAGCTGAGCTTTAGTTTAATTCGACAGATATTTATTAACCTCATCCTGTGTGCCATGTACTGTGCTAGGAGCTGGGGTTACAACAGAAGTCAGTCCCTGCCTTCAGAGAGCTTACAGTCTAGTGTTTCTGGGAACATTTTGTACTCACCTGGCTACTCCTGTCCTAGTCGGACATCTCCCTGTCTTACTAAAAAGTTTCCTACCCTAACGAGCAGCAGGTCCACATAACTGTCTACAGCAGCCTCCTTCGGCTTACAGGTGACGGCGCTAGCACTGCTCAAAGAGGAAGACTTCCCAAGTCTTGGCTGCCTGCTGGAGAGAGAATTCAGGCCTCTCAGCCGACTGCTTGTGCTCCTGGGCTGGACGCACTGCCAGAGCCTGGCATCAGCCAAGAGGCTGCTCCAGACCCTCCACAGGGCCCAGGTAACTCTCACTCTGCAGCGTGGGCTGTTCTAGAAGTAAGTGCTGTGGGGCCTCAAGGTGAGGCAGAACGCGGGGTCCTGAAGGCGGTCACTGTCTCTGACGCCAGGTGCCTCAGTCCACATCTCTTTCCTCTCCCGTATCAACACAGGACCAGGGCTGCGACAAGCTCCTCAGGGATGCCTGCGATGGGCTGTGGGCTCACCTGGAGGTCCTGGAGTGGTGTGTACAGCAGAGCAGGTACAGTCCTGGGCGGCCAGCCCCCTTCCCACCACGGGACACACTTGACCCCATGCTCCACGCGTGTACCATTTCAGGTCGCCTTCCACGTAGATGTTTGAGTCAACAGCATTGACCTGCAACTAATAATCATCCAACTATTAAACCAGGAGAGAAACATAAATAATGATTATCTTCAGCATAGCTGTAAGGTTATAACTGAAGGATAATTTGAGGGTGACGGTGATAAATGGAACAAAAGCTCACATTTCCTGAGCACTTTCTGTATGCCAGACATTGCTCTCAGCCCTTTCAGTGGGTAATTTCACTTTAGCCTCACAGTGATTCTGTGAGATAGATGCCAATATTGTCCTCATTGTAAAGGTGGGACAACTTAAGCTCAGAGGAGTTAAATCACATGCCTAAAGTGACACAGCTAGTAAGTGTGGTCCATACTCTTAGGTGTGCTTTCCTGGATCACAGGTTTATGCAACACCTGCCTCTTGCCCGTATACAAGGCTGTGCTTCCCCGATAACTTAGCCTGAGGTCTTCCCCAGATCCGGGTTCGTGTTTAGTTCTTCACCCACTTCACCAACACTTCCTGAAGTAGAGTGCGCAGAGGGGGAGGAGAGTGGGTTACTCCAAGCAATTCGAGAACCTTAAGTCAGCTCTTAGCCAGGAAGAGTATGGAAATTGGAAACCCTAATCTGTGAGCCCTTTCTAGGTCCTTTCTAGACAAGTAGAGCTGACTTAATAGACGTACTTTCCTAACGGTAAACAAATGCTGTGCTCTATCCCAAACCAACTGGAAGTTAGTGTTGAGGGAAGTGAAACCTGTGGTGACATGGGCCAGAGAGAAAGAACATGAGGGAACTGAGATGGTTTTTCAGAGTCAGGTATACACTGACTCTCTTCCAACTTCTCAATTTTGCCCTTCAGCAACCCCATACCAAAGAGAGATCTCTTGTGTCATTTACATGGTGGAGACAGCCACTCCGTGCTCTACTCTCTCCATCACCTTACCAACCTTCCAGCCCTCAGGGAGGAAGATGTCCTCAAGCTCTTACAGAAGGTGCCAGCCAAGGACCCCCAGCAAGAGCATGGTGAGTTGGTGAGGAATGACTTGGGCAGACTTCCCTCTTAGGACAATTCTGCACGAGTTTCTTTCAGTACAAGATTTATGTGAATTTAATCTGTCAAGGTATGTGGTCCAGCAGGTGCCCACGAGTTTAGCACTATTTGCCCCAATCAAATTATAGGTTGTAGGGATGCTCCTCTCCTTTCTTGGTGAGGTATAGGGAATGAATCCTGTGAGAACAGGCCCATAGGAACCTTCGTCCTCCTGAAACTTTCTCAGGAACCACTCACATTCCTTTATCCCAATGAAGTAGAATTAGGACCTCCCCTCTAAATTTGCAGCATTGTCATGGGCAATATTTATGCAAGTTCTTGGTGAGTCTTTCCATGCTTCATAAGCTTCTTCCTAGCAAATTCTGTGCTTCCTTTCTCTCCCATCTCTCCTTCATAATCTATTAAACAGATAAAGAAGTTTAGAAGAAAGATTTGCCTAAAATAACATTTAAACCTTGGATCTCTGCTTAAAACTCAGCTCCCCATTAACAAACTCTTTTTGCTCTCAACCTAGATACTGTTTTGATTTACATTTTAAATGAACCTGTACTAATTGGAAAACCATTGTTACTATAGTCAATATTTTTTTCTGGAAAAGTAGGCAATTTGTTTACCAGATCTCCTAAAGGAACTAGAACTCTCTGTTTTCTACATACAAGTACAAAAGGCTTCCAGAAAAGTGTTTTTTCCCCAAATATGTTTATTTTATTTTTTCAGTGTTACAAAATTGATGGTTCATGCACCACACCCAGTGCTCCATGCAATACGTGCCCTTCTCAATACCCACCACCAGGCTCACCCAATCCCCCACCCCCCTCTCCTCCAAAACCCTCAGTTTGTTGCTCAGAGTCCACAGTCTCTCATGGTTCATCGCCCCCTCCAAATTCCCCCCATTCACCCTTCCTTTCCTTCTTACAGTGCCCTCTATGATTTTCCTTATGCTCCACACGTGAGACCATAAGATAATTGACTCTCTTCACTTGGCTTATTTCACTCCTCATAATCTCTTCTAGTCCCATCCATGTTGATACAAAAGTTGAATATTCATCCTTTCTGACAGAGGCATAATATTCCATTGTATAGATATACCACATCTTCCTTATCCATTCATCCAGAAAAGTATTTTAAATCAGATCCTTGGTGATCCACCAGGACACATGTGGAACTTGAACTTGGAAAAGACAGAAGAAGAGCAGTAATAGTGCTAGGATTAAGGTGACGTGAGAGAGGCATCTGGGGTACAGAATTTAAGGAGTCACTCATTCTCAAGGTCATGCAAGTGCTTGCAAGTCCTGCTATGCAGAGGCCAGGGACTTAAAACAGTTTTGGTCTCGTTTTTCATATTACCTTAACCTAGGTAAAGCTGAGGTTACTTTCTAAAATTAATCATGGGAAGTCCGTACATAAACAGGTTTATTGCAACCTCATAGTAGCAAAGCATCCCTAACTACTGCATGCCCTGCCCGAAAGGAATCCCTAGGGAAGGGATTCATTCAATAGAACTATATGCAGCCATCAGAAATTTAGTCCATGAAGAAATATAATTAAATGCTTATACTGTAAAAAATACTTAAGAAATAGGAAAGTTAAATAGTATATAAAATGTCATTACAGTCAACTTAAGTACATACTTACATGCCAAACTATCAAAGAAATTAAACCAGAATGTAACAGTGATTGTATTTAGCCGGCAGGATCATGGGTAATATATTTTTTTCTTCTTTTTTGCTTTGTTACATTTAGTGCTTTTTTCTTTTTTTAAGCAGGCTGTCCTTTTTTTTTTAACCCAACAGATTTCTGTATATTAATTTTATATCATGCAACTTTACTGAATCATTTATCACTTCTAGGAGTTTTTTGGTGGAATCTTTATGGTTTTCTATATATAGTATCATGTCATCTGCAAATAGTGAAAGTTTTACTTTTTCCTTACCAAGTTGGATACCTTTTTTTTCCTTATATGATTCCTGTGGCTAGGACTTCTAGCACTAAGTTGAATAAAAGTGATGAGAGTGGACATCTTTGTCTTGTTCGTGATCTCAGAGTAAAAGCTTTCAGGTTTTCACCATTGAGTATAATGTTAGCTGTGGGTTTTTCATATATGGACTTTATTATGTTGAGGTATGCTCTCTCTAAACTTACTTTTTGAGTTTTTATCATAAATGGATGTTGTACTTTGTCAAATGTTTTCTACATCTTGTTGAGATGATAATGTGGTTTTTATCCTTTCTCTTGTTAATGTGATGTATCACATTGATTGATTCGTGAGTATTGAATCACCCTTGCATCTCTGGAATAAATCCCCCTTGATCATGTTGAATAAATTTTTTTTTTAAAGATTTTATTTATTTATTTGAGAGACAGAGAACGTGAGAGAGAGCATGAGAGGAGAGAAGGTTAGAGGAAGAAGCAGACTCCCCGTGGAGCTGGGAGCCCGATGCGGGACTCGATCCCAGGACCCTGGGATCATGACCTGAACCGAAGGCAGTTGCTCAACCAACTGAGCCACCCAGGCGCCCTGAATAAATTTTTTAATGTATTATTTTATTCAGTTTGCTATTTTTTTAAGATTTTATTTATTTATTTGAGACAGAGAGAGAGAAAGAGCACAGAGGGAGAGGGAGAGGCAGAAGCAGACTCCCCACTAAGCAGAGAGCCCAGTGTGGGACTCTTTCCCAGGACCCTGACATCGCGACCTGAGCCAAAGGCAGATGCTTAACGGACTGAGCCACTCAGGTGCCCCTCAGTTTGCTATCTTCTTAAGGATTTTTGCATCTGTGTTCAGCAGAGATACTGGCCTATAATTTTCTTTTTTGTGTTATCTTTATCTGGTTTTGGTACCGGAGTACTGCTGGCCTCATAGAATGAATTTGGAAACTTTCCTTCATTTTCTATTTTTTGGAATAGTTTAAGAAGAATAGGTATTATTAACTCTTCCTTAAATGTTTGGCGGAATTCACCTATGAAGCCCTCTGGTCCTGGACTTTTGTTTTATGATTACTGATTCAATTCTATTACTAGTAATGAGTCTGTTCAAATTTTCTGTTTCTCCCTGATTTAGTTTTGGAAAATTGTATGTTTACAGGCATTTATCTATTTCTTCTAGGTTTTCCAGTTTGTTGGCATATAATTTTTCATATTATTCTCTCATAATTCTTTGTGTTTCTGTGGTATCAGTTATACTCTTTCATTTCTAGCTTTATTTGAATATGTCCTCTCTCTCTCTCTCTATGAATCTGCCAATTTTATCAATTTTGTTGATCTTTTCAAAGCACCAGCTCCTGGTTTCATTGACTGTTCTATTGTTTTTCTTAAGTCTCTGTTTCATTTATTTCTGCCTTAATCTTTATTATTTTCTTCCTTCTACTTGCTTTGGGCTTTGTTCTTTTTTTCTAACTCCTTTAAGTATAAGGTTGTTTATTTGAGATCTTTCTTGTTTCTTGAGATAGGCCTGTATTGCTGTAATCTTCTCTCTTAAAACAGGTTTTTCTGCATCCCAAAGATTTTGGACTGTTGTGTTTTCATTTTCATTTGTCTCCATGTGTTATTTCTTCTTTGATTACTCAGTTGACCCATTCATTGTTTAGTAGCATGTTACTTAGCCTCCATGTATTTGTGTCCTTTCCAGATTTTTTCTTGTGATTAATTTCTAGTTTCATACAATTGTGGTCAGAAAAGATGCATGATGTGATTTCAGTGTTTTTTAATTTATTGAAACTTGTTTGGTGGCATAACGTGTAATTTATTCTGGAGAATTTTCCATGTGTACTTGAAAAGAGTGTGTATTCTACTGCTTTGGGAGGAATGTTCTGAATGTATCTGTTAGATCCATCTGCTCCAATGTGTCATTCGGATCCACTGTTGCCTTGTTGATTTTGTGTCAGGTAATGTATCCATTATAAAAGTGAGGAGTTAAAATCCTCTACTATTATTGTATTATTGTCAGTTTCTTCCTTTATGTCTGTTAATAGTTGCTTTATATATTTAGGCACTCCTATGTTGAGTGTATAAATATTTACAATTACTATATTCTCTTATTGGATTGTTCCCTATATCATTATGTAATGCCTTTCTTTGTCTCTTATTACAGTCTTTGTTTTAAAGTCTATTTCATCTGATACAAATATTGCTACCCCAGCTTTCTTTTCACTTTTATTTGGAAGGTAAATGTTTTTCCATCTCTTCATTTTCAGTCTTCAGATATCTTTAGGTCTGAAGTAAGTCTCTTGTTGGCAGTATATAGATGGCTTAAGCGGTTATATTTTGCTATGGAAGGAATTAGGATCAGATTAAAATGTTAGAGACCCCTTAAAAATTATGGTGCCCTCCTTTCTCCTGATAATCAAAAAAAATTTTTAATGAGAAATTATTAAACAAGTACAAGGAATTTCAGCTGAGTTTGGCTTTTTTCCCCTTGATGTCTGCTTCAGTGCTTTCTTAAAAACATTAACTATTTGTTTCTAACTTTCTGTTGCCTTTGCTCTCATTATTCAGTCTAAATGCATTTTAAGCCTATCTCCTAGATAATGTGGCACTAGGTAGACTAAATAACTTGACATTTTAATTTTTTTAAAAAAGGGAAACAGGTATTTTAAGAAATATGAGGGAAAGACTTGTTAAATAGCCATGAGGGCCATATTGAACAGCCATGTAGAATGGAGGAGGGTGGGAAAAGGAAAAAGAGGGGCTGCATGTTGATGTTGAGTGGAAGAAAGGGCCCAGACGGGGTGCAGGTCAAACTGACAGCAAGGAGAAAGGGTGAGAAATCCGAGCCTGAAGAGCAGTGTGTCTTTGCTTCGGCCATCTTGCAGCCCCTGCCTGAGACCCGACTCTAAAGTTCTGCCCGTTTCTCTACCATTCAGATTCAGCCGAAGCCCTAGTCCCTGAGCACCTTAGCCGGTGTCAGAACCTGACGCTCTACCAGAGCTTCTGTGCCATGAAGTATGCCATCTATGCCCTCTGTGTGAACTCACACCAGCACTCCCAGTGCCGGGAATGCAGAGACAGTCCTGCAGAGGACCCGGCCTTGGCTGCGGAGCCAGCGAATGATTCTGTCTCCTCCCCAGGTACAGACTTCTCCCCGCCATCCCATCCCTGACATAAGCTGATAACAGTCTGTCCCAGAGAGTTTTTCATGGGATTGGGAGGTGGCCTTGGTTTTATTATGTCCAGGAATCATTTCATCCATTTGTCAGCCTCCATGAATCGGAAGGACATGGAGAAGACATTGCCTAAATTCTAATGGACTCTGATCACTTCGTGTAGTGTTTTCCAAATGCTTCTTTTTTGACTACAACGCACAATGAAAATAGCATTTCACATCACACTCCTGTTTACACTTATAATTTGTGAGATATACATATATGTGTGTATGTATGTATAAGAGATATACAAACTCAGTTTTAAGAAATAATACTTACCTTTCCAAATGGAGCATCCTCTCAATTATTTTTCTGTTCTATTTTTTTTAAGGTGGCTCTCTTAAGTCACAACCTGCATTATGGAAGAACCTCATGTTTTATCCTCTTTCTTTGTTCTTTTTTTTTTTTTAAGATTTTATTTATTTGAGAGAGAGTTAGAGAGAGAGCACAAGCAGGCAGAGTGGCAGGCAGAGGGAGAGAGAAACAGGCTCTCCTCTAAGCAAGGAGCCGATATGGTGCTCGATCTCAGGACCCTGGGACCATGACCCTAGATGAAGGCAGACATTTAACTGACTAAGCCACCCAGGTGCCCCCTCTTTCTTTTTTCTTAATAGTTTGTAGTTCCTTAACTTGCCATCTGTGACCAGAGGTCAGTTATCTTCCATGTGGTTTTGGAATAGACCTTCACCAGTGAGCATGGTCATTTCTGACCAGTGAGTATTTCTTGAAAGATCTAGGTAGCTCATGATCACCTTTAGTGTAACAGTGAATGAAAATAGAATTGAGGAATAAGGAGTCTCCATGCTGCCTTCATTCCAAGAAATGAACTATGAAGTGCTTGTCAGAGATGAGAAATAATATTTTTTGTTGTTGTTTTGTTTTTTAAACTTTTTTTAATTTTTTCTCTTTTTTAAAATTTAAATTCAATTGACATATAATGTATTGGTTTCAGAATGGTTCATCAGTCTTATATAATACCCAGTGCTCATTATATCACATGCCTTTCTTAGTGTCCATCACCCACTTACACCATCCTTCTCTAGCAACCCTGTCTACTATGATTAAGAGTTCCTAAAATCTTTAAAAAAATAAAATAAAAAGAGTCTCTTATAGTTTGTTTCCCTCTCTGATTTTGTCTTATTTTTTTCCCTCTTCCCCTATGATGATGAAGAAGAATATTTAAAAGCAGAAACAAAATAATGAGTGTTCAATGAACTGTACTCTTGATTAAGGTAGCAAAATCTGCACATCATGAAAAGATATGGCTGAAGTCTCTTATTCTTTCGCCTATAACTGCTTCTTTTAATCATTAAAAAATAAATGACTTAAAAAGTTGTGAGAATGTTTGAGTCTGGCAAGTAGTATTTCTGATGTTTACATTTTCTCTGTTCTCTTTCTCTGGCCTCTTTTCTTATACGTGCTTCTTTAGGTGCTTCAGATCTCTTCTCAACATACCTAGCCAGATGTCAACAGTATCTGTGCAGTATTCCTGACTCTTTGTGCCTGGAACTTCTAGAAAACATCTTCTCATTGCTCCTCATCACCTCTGCCGAGCTTCACCCAGAGCCTCACCTGCCCGAGGACTATGCTGAGGAAGAGGACATTGAGGGGAGGGTTCTGTTGGATTTGAGGTCACCATCAGAGAGCCCTCAGCACACAGCACAACCCGAGAGGAAGTCAGAACGGGGTTGCCAGGGAGTCCCCAGGAGCCTTTCTTGTACAATCCCAAGCTGTCTGAAGACAGAGGCAAAAGACGGTTCTCCAGGGCCCCATGGGCACAGCTTTTTGGACCTAAAGCACTTTACTAGTGGTATCAGCGGGTTCCTGGCTGATGAATTTGCAATAGGGGCCTTCCTCGGGCTTCTTCAGGAGCAGCTGGATAAACTCAGCAGCCACAATCCCCTTGAGAAGCCAAAGCTATTAGAAGGCCAGAGCTGCTCGGGGAGCAGAGATGGCCTGCAGAGCCGCCTGCAGCGGTTTTCCAACGTTCTCTCTGAGGCCCAGTGGAGATACAAGGTGGTAACAAGAAACCAGAGCTCAGGTGAGAGGAGACGGAGAGCCGGTGGGTCCCAAAAGCGAAGAGGGAAAAAAAAATCCCAGGAATGTGGGGAGAGTGAGTTGTTTTATGGAAATCACACCTTAACTCAGGGCATTATCACCATAGCAACCAGTGTCAGAAACCTGTCTCAGAGAGAGTCCAGATCTTCCCCTACCTGTTATCTCAGGAGATGGGTCAAATCAAAACTGAACACTCCCGTATGACCCATAGTTTGCTGTTTCAGAGGAGCAGCCTTCCCGAAGATACCGGCCCATGGCCACAGGGCATCCAAGTCTCCGCCGGGGGCGTCGGACAAGAAGGAGCCGGCCAGGTAACCTGAAGAGGTCTCCTCAGTCCTTATTCCAATGCCCCAGGCAAGTGGTATGCTGCCACTTGTCTAGGATTCTTTAAAATAAAACACATGGTCCAAACACACACACACAAACACGGGATCTAAGATTATTCCATTCCCACTCCCCCAAGGTAACCTTGCTAACAGTTTCCTTCCAAAAATTTTCATGCAATATAATCAATCGTATGTTGCATTTTATACATACAGATGCATCATACTATATTTACTATATATATTGGGAACTGTGCTTTTCTTTTTTCACTCATATTCTTTTATATATACAGATGTGTCATGCTATATATTGAAAACTTACCTTTTTCCCTTGTAATTTAAAGCCTGCTTAGCATTCCATTGTTACACATGCCCTTTAGTGTACATTTAAATTGTTTGTTTTTTACTATTCTAAGTAATGCTAGAGTAAACAACCTTGTACATATATATCTGTGTATACGTACATACATGTTTTTGTAAATAGAGCTATAGAATAAGTCCCTAGCAGTAGAATAGCAAGGTCAAAGATCTATGGATATTACCAAATTGTCTTTAAAAAGAGGTGGAGCAGGATGACTGGGTGGCTCAGTCAGTTAAGCGTCTGACTTGATTTCGGCTCAGGTTATGATCTCAGGGTCCTGACGTTGAACCCCAAGTCAGGCTCTCTGCTGGGCCTGGAGCCTGCTTCAGATTGTCTCTCTCCCTCTCCCTCTGCCACTACCCCACCAGCCCCACCACTACCACCCCCCTCCCCAGCTCGTGCTCTCTCTCTTTCCCTCTCTCTCTCTCTCTCAAAAAAAGAAAAGAAGTGGACCAATTTATATTCCCACCAACTGTATATGAATGCCTGTTGCACATACATTCATCCAAAATGAGTAGTATCAATTTAAAAATTTTTTTCACCAATATGATTAATATAATAATGGGTTTTGTTTAATTTTTTAATATTAATTTTTAGTTTGAAGTTGAGTGTCTTTGCATGTATTGGCCACTTATATTTTTCTGTGAGCTGCTTATTCATATCTGAGGTCCATATTTTCTATTGGGTTTGCTTTCTTATTGAATTGTAAAAAAGCGTCTTATGCATTAAGGAAAATAGTCTGTCATTGTGTGCTATGACTTTTTCTCTGTTTTGTCTTTAGACTTTGATTGTGAGTTTTTCTTAAGGAGTTTAATATAGGAGCATTATACAGGAGTATTACATTTTTAGATAATCAGATTTCCATCATGGCTTTTGGTGCTGGTTTTGAAATAATTAACAGGGAAGGGATGCCTGGCTGGCTTAATCAGTGGAACGTGTGACTCTTAATCTCAGAGTTGTGAGTTCGAGCTCCATGTTGGGTGTAGAGATAACTTAAAAATAAAAAATCTAATAAATAAGTGACAAGGAATACGTTAGAGTTTCCTATGTGCTATGAATTGTGCTAGGTAGCTTAAAGGTGGTGAATGAGGCATGAACCAGGACTTCAAAGAATTTGTAGGTTACCTGTATTGACACTACATATGAAAATCTTCAACTGCACTGAGGCACCGCCTGAAAACAGAAGAACACTCTTAGAAGGGAGCTCAGCATAGCCTACAAAGGTTAGGGAAAGGGATGTTATGGAAGAGTTGACTCTTGAACTGAGCTTAGAAGAAAGTCGGCTCTAGCTAAGTGGCAATGAGAAAAGTAGCACACTGGGTAGGGTGGAGGATACTGTGAGAGAAACCTAGAAACTTCAAGATTGAGTTGCTAAGGCCCTTGGGATACTCAGTTAATTGGTTTGAGTCAAAATAGTTTCCATCCACTTGACCCATCCAGCCCAAGAATGCACAGCCCATCTCCTCTTTTCTACTGCTCTTTGTTCCTTTCCAGTGAGCCAAGGAGCCTCCTCTGCGTAGGGCTGATAACAGTATTAAATTACCACACTAAGCCATAGCGGGCCTCCATTCGCAAACTCTAGCACTTCAAAAAGCAAGTGTTGAGGAGCTTTTTCTCCAGGGCTTTAAATATCATGGTCTTTGCCAGACTGGGTCTTATACTTGGTTCCCTACCTTTTCAAGTAGGAGGATACCTTTTTCTATGTCAGAAAATTTTGTGGCCCTCTTTGCGCCCTACCACCTCCTCCTCACAATAGTTGTGCTTTTATTTTTTCAGAATATTGTTCACCCCTACAAGTAACTTGAAAGCTTCTGAGTCTCTGATACCCACAGGTTGGAAACTGCTACTACTCTCATGAGTGCAGGGGCCATATTAAGCCCACCCTTTACCTTTGGTCTATAGAAACTTGCGTTTGCTGTAGAAAGAGTAGCAGGGGTAATATTTACCCATTACCCTCTCACTCTTAATGCCCAGACCTTGGCTTCAAGCTGACCTCTTGGTTTCCACACTGTATGGAGTTGAGGGTTGATTCTCTCTCTTCTTCCTAATACCTTTAGGTGGCCGGGACAGAAGTTCCAATCCACCCCTGGAAAGTACAAGTAGTGAGCTGAGCACAAGTACTTCAGGTATGGGGGTCCCAGCCAGTTGCCAACTTCAAGCAGCTTTGCCCTCATAGAGAGTTACCATACACTACAGTATAAAATCCTGGACCGAACAGTTTATGCCTGTGTTCAAGAAGGTTGGTTCTAAGAGATAGAAGCTTCCAGTTATAAATAAGTCCTGGGGCTATAATACAGCATGGTCACTATTGTTAACACTATTGTACATTTGAAAGTGGCTAAGAGAGTAGATCTTAAAAATTTTATCACAAGAAAAAGTTTGTAACTAGGTGTGATGAATGATGGATGTTAACTTATTGGGGAGATCATTTCATAATATATACATAAATCATTTGGTTGTTCACCAAAAACTAATACAATGTTATATGTCAATTATATCTCAATTTGGAAGAAAAAAGAAGAAGAAGAAGTTTGGTTCTGCAGATAGCCAAACAGATTTCAGCAAGGAAAGGGGGAAGGGCTGTCTCACCATCATGGAGTCACCCATCAACAGAGAGAAACAGAGATGAATAACCCCAAAATGTTACTTAAGTCTTGTAGTCAAAGATACTGGCATGGGTTTGCTTTTCAACTGAGGAAAAATTAAGCCCCACTTACAGAACTTATAGAGAAGGACCTTGAAGGTAGGAGTTTAGTGGGAGGTGCCCCAGTCAAGTTTTTCCTCAGTTTCTGTTGCTTCCTCGGCCCCCACATTTTTGTGTCCCAACAGAGGGAAGTCTGAATGCTGTGTCTGGAAGGAATGAGCTGGATGGCCGGTTACAGCCCCAATCTCAAAGTTCACTCATCCCCATGATGTTCTCCCCACCCGAGTCACTGCTGGCATCCTGCATCCTCCGGGGGAACTTTGCCGAAGCCCACCAGGTAAGGGGAGCACCTGTGTAGCAGGCGTTAGCCACCCAGGCCACTCCTTGTCCTAGTAAGGGATACTAAGGCAGCCCGTGGATGTGTGGGCCCTTCTGGGCCTCAGGTAAAGCTAGGTGCATGTGCGACCTCAGGAGCGCCTGACAGACCAAATCCAGCAGGAGGGACGGGGAGATTTCCATGTTCAAGGACCAGCCCTCAGCATTGTGAGTTTCAAGATTTCATCCTGGAGATTTAAGCTATTGAATCTTTCTTAACAGAAACAGTGTGTTTGTTTGTTTGTTTTTAAAGATTTTTATTTATTTGACAGAGAGAGAGAGAGTGATCACAAGTAGGCAGAGGCAGGCATACAGGTATAGGGGACTACCAAACTAGAATGTTCATCATGTTATATAGGAAAAAGCACAAGAAATAGAAGTCAGAAAGACTCTTATGCTCTCTGAAATTCCATATCCTTATTTGAAAATTGGAGTTAAGTGTAGTATCTGCTTGTCCTACCTCGTGGGAATGTTAAGAGGATTATGTACAAGCTGTAAGAAATACAAGAATCCTCTACTAAAAATTGCTTAAATTTAATGGCATAAAAACCTACTCTTCTGGTTTTTAAAACTCTCTTGGTATTTTTATTACACTTGTGCTGATCCCTTAACAAATACATCAGATTTTTTCTTTCATTTGCATTCAGTTGTTCAGGAATAAATTGAGAAATCTAGGTGGTGGAAGAATCTTTGTTCAACTTCCTCTGATCATTTTAGATCCCAAACTTAAATGATAATAATTCTGACCCTCTGTGGGAGAACAGGACTCTTGCCAACCTTTTTACACCCAAATTCAGAGAGGACTTCAGCTGGGACCACCCCCGCTCCTGCAAGGCTTTATTCCTAAAAGTCCTTGCCTCCTCTTCCTTTCCTGGGACCTTGATCATCTTCTTTTTTTTTTTTTTTTTTTTTTTTTAATAAAAATCCCTGTTTTTTTTTAACCTGGTTATAGAATAAGTCATGCGTATCACAAGAAAATACAAAAAAATGTTAACAAGTATTCACCCTGTTGTCCAGAACAACCGATATTAAAGGTAAAGTATATTTTTGCCAATACTTTTCCAAGTTATGAGTGACTTTTTTTTTTTAAGAATTTATTTATTTATGGGGCGCCTGGGTGGCTCAGTGGGTTAAAGCCTCTGCCTTCGGCTCAGGTCATGATCTCGGGGTCCTGGGATTGAGCCCCGCACCGGGCTCTCTGCTCAGCAGGGAGCCTGCTTCCCCCTTTCCCTGCCTACTTGTGATCTCTCATTGTCAAAAAAATAAATAAAATCTTTAAAAAAAAAAAAAGAATTTATTTATTTATTTGACAAAGAGATCACAACTAGGCAGAGAGGCAGGCAGAGAAAGAGGGGGAAGCAGACTCCATGCTGAGCAGAGAGCCCGGTGCAGGGCTCGATCCCAGGACCCCGAGATCACAACCTGAGCCGAAGGCGGAGGCTTAACCCACTGAGCCACCCAGGCACCCCATGAATGACTTTTATATAGCCAAAATTATTTCGAATCTAAAACTTTACTTAGGGCCTTTTTTCCATTTGCCTTTTCATTGTTTTTAGTGACCTCATTGTAGTCTGATCAAGTAGGTACATTTGACCATTCCCCTGCTACTCAACATTAGATTCTTTTCAAACTTTTAGATTATCACCTTTGAGCATTAAGTCTTTTGAATTATTTCCTTAAGAGAGTTTCTCATAAAAATTAGTAAGTCAAAGAATAAAAACATTTTTAGGGGCCCCTGGGTGGCTCAGTTGTTAAGCGTCTGCCTTCGGCTCAGGTCATGATCCCAGGGTCCTGGGATCAAGCCCCGCATCACACTCCCTGCTCAGCAGGAAGCCTGCTTGTGTTCCCTCTCTTGCTGTGTCTCTCTCTATCAAACAAAATCTTAAAAAAAACTCTCTTTAAAAAAAAGAATAAAAACATTTTTAAAGCTTTATAATTGTCAAATTGCTTTTCAAAAAAAGATCATCATGATAGATGCAAAATGGTATCGATGTTATTTAAATTCCCTGGATTACTAGTAAGGGAAAACATTTTTCATCTATGTATTAGTCATACGTAATTAGTCTTAGGCATTTTTTCTTGGAAACTACATCTTTTGCCTATTTTCTGTTGGGGCCGTGGTGGCTTTCTTGCTAATTTTTATGAATTATTTCTGTATTTGATCCATTCTTCCAACAGTAGCTGCTCTCACAAGCCTCCAAAGCAGATGTCTCACGGCCATACTCTAATGCTAGGCAAGATCTCCTATCTCTAGATTCCCTAACTCAGTGGACCCAGCACATACTACTCCTCCTTCTCCCATAACAGGTGGTGTTCATGTTCAACCTGAAGTCCTCGCCCAGCTCAGGGGAGCTGATGTTCATGGAGCGCTACCAGGAGGTGATCCAGGAGCTGTCCCGGGTAGAGCACAAGATTGAAAACCAGAACTCAGACAGCGGTAGCAGCACCATTCGAAGAACAGGCAGTGGCCGCTCCACGCTCCAGGCCATTGGCAACGCTGCAGCGGCAGGTGCGGGGAAGGCGGGGGTCGGGGGAACAGCCACGCAAATCATAGGTTCCTCATGCGGGTGAGCATAGCAATGCTGACACACGCACCGTTTCTAGCTGTGGCCCAACTTCTCTGACCCCAGTGGTTGCTGCCACTTGAGCTACTCCGTTCAGCTTGTCCTATGGCATTTAAACTGGAGGGTGTGAATGCTGTTTCCCCCATGTGTTTTGATGGCCACTGACTGGGGCTTTGGGAAATGGTTGGGAGTTTATTTCCTTCCTATGTAGTTATTCCAGAATAAAGCATATCACTTCACTTTTCTGTAAAGTGAAGAAGTTGTGTATAATACTGATAGTGTAGGATTCACAGGTGTTAGTGCCCAACATGGACTGCACCACAAAAGCCCATCCTTTCATTATTTCTTGAAAGTGGAATCCTGCCCCACATCTCCACTCTCTTACTGGCCTAGGCTCCACATATCAAGTACCATCACACATTTCCCCTTCTTCATTCTCCCAGAAATTTACTATACCTCTTCAAAAGAATATCTGCACATCTTTTTTGTCTGTAATACAAATGGGTTCTTAACAATAAGTCCTGTTTTCTACCTGGTTTTTTTAGCAGTGTGTTTTAGAGATTGTTTCTGATTAGCACACACAAATACACCTCGTTCTTTCTCAGCCTACCGTTAGATCCCATTGGGAAGAAGCCCCCAATCATCTTGACCATTTTAGGTTTCTCTGGGTCTGCCTTTTCATAACATTGTTTTGAGGCCATAAGAGCCAGCTATAATGATGGTGCTAATATGTATAGAAGATATCCTGTTCAGAAAGATCTCAAACTTTTTTTTTTTATGTAACTACTTTTCAAAATAAAAGTGAGAATCATGTTAACCTCTTGCTTTTTACTCCACTTCTGGGTGTCCAGGGATGGTATTTTACTCCATCTCTGATGTGACTGACAAGTTACTCAGCACCTCTGGAGAACCCATCCCCACGCTGCAGGAGGACTTTTGGATAAGCAGTACCCTGGTGGAGCCCACTGCTCCCCTGAGAGAGGTTCTGGCAGACCTCAGTCCCCCCGCCATGGCTGCATTTGACCTTGCTTGTTGTCAGTGTCAGCTCTGGAAAACCTGCAAGCAGCTCTTGGAAACAGCTGAACGACGTCTGAACATTAGCCTTGAGAGCCGGGGTGAGTGTGCTGCTTCAGCTTTATTCCTTCATTCCCAAATGAATCCTCTTATGGGTTTCTGAGATGCTTGATAAATTGTATAAGAAGAAAATACTGACTGGGGAGGGAGGAGACAGGGAAAAAGGAGTATTCGTTAATTTCCTCATGTCCAATCTGGTGGTTTAAATATAGTCTGAGGCTCTTACCCTTTTAATAGACTTGGCAATCCGCAGTCATTTAGGGAAATTATAGATAAATTCAAGGAAAACATATATTCAAATATTGTGTAAATGGAAATTGTGCCTTTAGACTGCATGCCCCTGCCAGAGTGAACCCCACTTAACCTAAAACCTAGAACAGTCTTGAATTTGTAAACCCTGCATTAGGGAATAGTTCATGGATCATAGTTAGAGAGGGGATTGTGTCTTGAGGTTAATAATGTCCCAGAACGTGTATATGAAATTCTTGGAGGAATCTGGTATATGAAGGTAGAAGAATGTGAAGCAAGAATTAGGAAAAGTTCCATTCCACCCATCCTTGATACACACACCAAATATTGGAAACGGCACCCCTCTGTCAGTAATATGGAGAGAGGAATGGTGAATAGGTCATGATATGATAGCCACTCCTAGGCTCAGTGATTCATTAGAAGTTACAGAACTTAGCATATGGTCATACTTATGGCTGAAATTTATTTCAGCAAAAAGATATGCAGCAAAATCAGCAAAGGGAAAAGGCTCGTGGGATAAAGTCTGAAGGAAACCAGCTTCCAAGAGTCTTCTCCCTGTGGAGTCACACAGGCTGTGCTTAATTCCTCCAGCAGTAGTTGTGACAAGTGTGTACAAGGATGCTCATTAGAGACTCAATGCCCAAGGCTTTAATGGGGGGCCATCTCTGTCCAGCATGTACCAAAATTCTAGACTCTCAAAAGGAAAGCAGGTGTTCAGTGTAAACCACATTGTACACGGTTTAGGCACAGCAGGCCACTCTCAGCATTTATGGCATGTTTTATATCAATGTCAGGAACCATTTACCGGTCATGTTTGCAGCCGCCAACCAAGGGCAACCTTGCAAGCAAGGCTTTCTAAGGATAGCAGTCACAGGTTTGCTGTGGTACCTTTTTCCTGCACACCCTGCAAATCACTTCTGAGCTGCTGATTAAAATGTCCTTTAATGTTCGCATAGTCCTTCTAAGAAAGTATTCTGTAGCATATGCAGTGCTGATTTTATCACACAATTTCCCTCCCCCTCGTCTAATACTCGTATTTGAAAATGAAAGGAGATATTATTCAGACTGTTAATAGCTGAAATGGTTTCATGTCAGTCAGTTAGGAATTAATTTAGTACCTACTGTGTTTCCAGATTATCTGAAGTGTAGGAGGTACAAGGGAGAAATAAGGAATAACCCTTGTCCATAGAGCTGTTCATAGTCTAGTCAGGGTGTCAAGATGCCACTTTAAGCAAAGAGAGAGACAGATATGATCCCAGCTCAAGTTCTCAACTGAGGACACGACCAAGGCAAATTCACGAGAAGCGATTGGCTTGGGACCGCAGTTCCAGCAGAGTGCCGGAGCTGCTGGGGTGCCGCTATTGGCCGTGGAGGCATCATGCCGGAGGCAGCTCTGGAACCTCAGGCATGGAGTAAGCCAGGCAGGCTAGTTGTCACCCGGAACGGCACAGCATGTATTTCCTCCCTGACACTGGAGATAAGTAAATACAGGACTGAGTATCAGTCTTCGAAAGTGCCTGATTTTTTCGTGCATTCCCTCTTCCTTCGATCTGTTTCCAGGTCGACGGCTAGACCACACAGCTCTCAATGCGGATGGCATTCGAGGTTTTCCAGTCGTTCTTCAGCAAATCAGTAAGATCCTCAATTATCCACTTACGTCAGCTGGACAAACTAAAGCGGGTGAGCTGCATCTCTCCCTTTTTCTCTTTGCTCCTGGACTTGGAACATTAGGTCCGCATCAGAGTTCAGTCTTTTCTCTTGCTTCCCACAGAGAGTGGAGAAGAAAAGGGAGCAGGCCCTCCGCGGTGCAGCGTTGCGGAGCTGCTTCAGCTGTGCTGGCCCAGCCTCACCGAGGACTGTGTGGCCAGCCGTGCCGCCCTCTCGCAGCAGCTGGATCAGGTCCTGCAGTCGCTGAGAGAAGCCCTACAGCTGCCAGGTACGGGCCCGACTGTGTGGCAGCAGGCGAGGGCTGACCTGGGGAGAGGAAACAGCCAGGAGTGAAGGGGCACTTTAGAGCAGAGGCCGAGCAGTCCGGAACTGGGCTCTTGCGGCCCCCTCGTTCGCCACGGCATGCCTCACAGCTAACTCCACCTGTTTCCCCACCACTCAAGTGAAGGGATGCTTCGTGCTCCATTAGCTGATACATCTTCCTGACTCCTCATGAGAAATACACCCAGAAGGCACTTAGAAAATATCGATCAACCTTTGCTAAAAGATTCCCATGCTTTCCACAAAGCCATTCCACCCCGGAGACATTGGGGTGAAAACAGGACTCTCCATCCTGATTTTTCCAGACTCAGTGCTCTTCCTGGCTGAGAATCACCTGTACAGGCAACCAGGGTAGGATTTTATATCCACCTTGTAAGTGTAGCACCCAAGCTAAAGGCGGCTTGATCCGAAGCCAGAAGCACAGGCTAAAACCTCCATCCCTTCTCCTGTCATAACTCGTTCCAGAGCCCGGGAGTACTCCACTGTCCTCGCTGGTGGAGCAGGCAGCCCAGAAAGCTCCAGCGGCCGAGGCCCACCCTGTGCACATCCAGACTCAGCTCCTCCAGAAGAACTTGGGCAAGCAGAGCCCAGCAGGCAGCAGGCAGACCGACTACATGGGCACCTTTTTCAGTTACTGCAGCACCGTGGCTGCGGTTCTCCTTCGGAGCTTGAGCTCTGAGCCTGGTGAGTAGCAAGAAAGAGGAGATGGGGTCATGACTGGCCTGGTGTTTAGAGCAGGGAAGGAAAGGTGCACAATTAAAGAGGTTCTGGGTACTGGGGTGCCTGCGTGGCTCATTTGGTTGGCTGTCCAGCTCTTGGTTTCGGCTCAGGTCACGATCTGAGGGTTGTGAGATCGAGCCCCAAGTCAGGCTTTGCACTGGGCATGGATCCTGCTTGAAATTCTCTCTCTCCCTCTGCCACCCCCACCCCTTCTCTTAAAAAAAAACAAGAAGAGAGAGAGAGATTCTGGGTACAGCGGATTTATAGAACTCTAGATTTATAGAGTCCTCTCTTACTCATCTGTGCGTTTTATTCATCCTTGTCTCCCCACTGCCTAGTACAACTGTATAGCACATGGGAGTACTCAATAAATTCTCATTGCATTAATGACCAAAAATACCTCTCTCAGACCATCGTGGATTTGAGGACCCGGAGAGGATCAAGTCTATGATATGAGGGCCAGATTCTTACCTGAGTGCACAGAGCGAGTATTGCGTGCACTTTAGTCATGTTGAAGAGAGCAGGATGAGATATTTGTGGCTAGACCTACCCACTAAAGTCTGTGCTGTGGTTGGAAGTCTTTAGAGCATAGAAAGGTATAAACTTGCACTCAGGGTCATATTGAGAATACCCTTTACATAGAAAATATCGACAAAGGGCTCTCAGTGTGGTCTTTTTTTCCCTAAGGTCTTTTTGTTTAGTTTTGTTTTTTTTTAGTTTGAGAGCAGAGTGAGAGAGAGAGAGAGCATGAGTGGGGATGCGGGGAGAGGGAGAAGGAGGCTCCCGGCTAGACATGGGGCTCCATTCCAGGACCCTGAGATCATGACCTGAGCCAAAGGCACACACTTAACCAGCTGAGCCACCCAGGTGCCCCTCAATGTAGTCTTCATTTTCTTCATTTTGACATTACACTTTTGTTATTAATTCTGGGAAACAGGGCTCTGAGCTGTTGCGGTCAGTGGTGAAAACAAAGGTCACTTTATCTTTGCAGATCGCATGGAGGTCAAAGTAGGAAATCCATTTGTTCTCCTGCAACAGAGCTCTTCCCAACTTGTGTCACACCTCCTACTTGAGCGACAAGTTCCCCCAGAGAGGTAGGAGCTACTCTGTGGGAATTAAGCATGGATGGGCCTTCTTTTTTTTTTTTTTTTTTGGATGGGCCTTCTTAAAACCGTTTCATTTCATTAAGAAATGCAAGGGCTCAGTAGTATTGTGCTTGAGTTCAGTACAGAGAGTGGAGATTTCTTCCAGACTTTTCCCTTAATTTGCATTTACTCTTACACAGCTACATTAAAATTCAATTTCAGTTTGCCTCATTTCTCTCTGTTTCACCACCTCTCACAACATTTATATTACAAGCATAAAATTAAGGGGTGAATCTTCACTTAAATCCAAAAACTAGATAACTAATTAGTTGGCTACGCTATAGGAAAACAAGCATTCTCATGGATCGCTGCTGGGATATAAATTGGTACAGCCCCTGTGGGAAGACAGATTGTCCATAATTATTTAAAAAAAACAAATCTGTATACCCTTTGACTTAGTGATCCACACTGGGGAATTTATCCTGTGGCTTTACTGACCCGTGAAAGATGATATATGTTCAAAGTCATTTTCTTCTAGCCTTAAACGTAATAGAAATGATAAGAAAAATTCACTGTTCAGTAATAGAAGACTAGTTAAATTATGGCTCAACCCATAATGGAATACTATGTAGATAGAAACAGGAATGGGGGGGTCTCTCTGTAGAGGGATGTGAATAGATCTCCCAGATAGGATATCCAGTGGGAAAACAAGAACAGAACAGTGTGTCTAATAGGCTGCCATTCATTCATGTCGGGAGAAAAGAGAGAGAATAAGAATAACAATTAAAAAGCCTGCACTTACATTTGATTGTCTAAACAAACAAATCCTGAGCTTAGTAGGTGATACGCTTGTGTACTCAGGTCTTGTGCCTCCTCTGCTTCTCTCCCTCCAGGCTGGCAGCCCTTCTGGCCCGAGAAGGGCTCAGCCTGAGCGTGCCGAAAGTCATCGTGAACTGCTGCTGTGAGCCTCTTGCCCTTTGCTCTTCCCGGCAAAGCCAGCAGACATCATCCCTTCTGACCCACCTGGGCATCCTGGTCCAGCTACATACCTCCCACTGCCTGGAAGACCTCCCACTTTCCACACTGGGCTCCCCAAAGCCAACTGGGAATTCCACAGTGGAGAGAAAGCCCTGCTCCTCGCCAAGGGATTCATCACTCCCAGCCCTTACGTCCTCTGCCTTGGCCTTCCTTAAGTCCCGCTCCAAGCTGCTGGCCACAGTGGCCTGTCTGGGGGCTTCCCAGGGACCAAAGCTCACCAAGCCCAGCTTGTCATGGAAGGAGCTTCGTGGCCGCAGGGAGGTGCCTCTGAGTGCAGAGCAGGTAGCCCAGGAGTGTGAGCGCCTCCTGGAACAGTTCCCTATGCTCAAGGCCTCCCTCCTGGCTGCCTGGGAGCCTCTACGAAGGTCCACCGAGCAGGGGCAGAGCCTGGCAGGGAGTCTCTGCGGCCAGGCCAGTCTCTCTACCGTCCTCCTAGGCCTGCACTCTCCCAGTGCCCTAGATGTGCTCACAGAGGCCTTCGAGGAAGCCCTGGTGGCCAGAGATTGGCCCCGAGCCCTTCAGCTCACAGAAGTGTATGGGCAAGACGCGGATGACGTGAGCAGC
>CM052797.1:97617058-97639264 GCA_028533885.1 Nasua narica | reverse complement strand
GAGTGCTGGGAGAACCATCAATATGAGCACTGGCTCACTTGTTAAGAGTTCAGTTACATAAAATGTTCCTAAAGAAAATGTACCCTTTTTTTTTTTTTTTTTTGGATGCACTATAACTAAATAGGGGGAATCCTTGAAAATTGGCAATGAGCAGAGCCAGTGAACATATTTCAAGCCTAGTGATAACAGTCTCTGGGAGTAGAAAGACATCATTTACCTGCAGGGCGCTGGAAGTGCTAGGTTTAGGCAGCCTACTGATACCACTTTGTGTTGCTCATTCTAATTAAGCCTCAGATGGACCGAATAGTGGCTTTAAGGATCAGGTAGAGTTCTGCTATACCTGGAGGTGCCACCTGTTGGCCAAATCCAGTCCTCAGGCTGCTTTTGTGAATCAGATTTTTTTGGAATATAAGTTCGTGCCCTCACTTACGTACATCTGGCCTATGGCTGCTTTCACACCACACTGGTAGAGCTGAGTAGTTGCCACAGAGACTTCATGGCCCATAAAGCCTAAAATATGTGTTCTCTGACCCCTTACAGAGGAAGCTAGCCAACCTCTCATCTAGGCAAAAGGTACCTGAAGTACTTCTTGCTTGCCACCTGAAAGATTGAAATAGTTCAGCCTTGCTTCCTGGAAGACAGCTAGCCAGCCCTCACAGTTGGTCATGTGCCTTTGGTCCCTGATCCCCATTCCCCTCCCAGTAAGAACCTTGGATTTCTTCTGAAATGTGTGTACTGTTTTCTTTACTCTGTGGATCTACCCTCCAAACAGGTTCTGCTGACCCTACCTGAGCCACACCGGGCCAGCTACTCCCACTTGTCCTCTAGCCCCCTCCTCATGCTGGAGCAGCTCCTCATGAACATGAAAGTGGATTGGGCCACTGTGGCCGTGCACACTCTGCACCAGCTGCTGGCTGGGCAGGAGATCGGCTTCACCATGGATGACGTTGACTCACTGCTCTCCAGATACGCGGGAAAAGCCTTGGACTTCCCATACTCTCTGAGGGAGAAACGATCCGGTAACTGCCGACATCCTAATGGGGGCTCCACCTAGAGGAGAAAACGCCATACTGCATCGCTAGTTATAATTTGCCTTCTTTTATTATTTTGAGTTGATCAAAAGTGAAAGGAATACCCCTCCAGAGAGATAGCTCTTTGCTATGCAGGAGACCTCTTTTTCTTGGAGGAAGTGGCAGGGTAACCAAAATTGAAGTATCGTGGATTACCACTGTGCAAACATAAAGGTTTGGGAAACAAAACATGCTGGAGTGGTCTCCATCTGGCCTTGGACTCTTACAAACCACCATTCTGTACTGAGGGCGTGTGCTCTCCCCAGGGTCACATCAGATACCACTACTACATGAGCTGAGCTTCTTCCATAATGAAGAAGATGAAGTAAATGTAGGCTGGTGTTCCCAGACAGCTTTTTGTTTTTCTGACTGTCTACTCTCCAGGGCCATCATTTTAATGTCTTCTACTTCCCTTTGGGCATTTTTAGATTTATTTTGTGAAATCCTAACAGCTACTTCATTATTTCATGCATTTAAACATAGTTTGCTTTTTGAGAAGTTGAAGAAGCATGCTTGCTGCTATCTTGGAAGTTCCTCCACCATGCTTTGTACCCCTGGTACAGTCATGGGATGACATTCTGCAAAGCAACAGAGTTTCAAATTAAAGGCCTAGCAAGAGTGAGTAAAGATGCTTATGATAGGATGGTATTTTGTCAGCATTCTCCCTCTCTCCAGATTCAGTGACTCACCTCCAGGAAGTCGGTCAGGCTTCAGACTTCGAGACCTTGTCTAGATCCCCATCAGTAGAGTTCTCTGCTGCTGCTGCTCCTGGTAAGAACAGATTCTGAGAGTTATCCATGGTTTAAGTCCAACTTGCCTGATTTTGACTTTTTTCACTTCCAGTAACAATACCCTTACTGTTTTTCTTGGTCCATTCCAACTTTATATATCCCAGAACATTTAATGATCGATTCTCATGGTTTGCAATAGTATTTCTATAAGATCTCTGCAAACACTGAATTAGCAAATACTGAACCATTACTTGTAGGGAAAATGTGTGCGTTGTCTTTCTATCTGTCACTTAGATTGAAATTGAAATTGAAAACGATTCATCCTAGTAGATTTTATTTTATTTTACCAGAGAAAAAGAGGTTTCGAAATGTTAAAGTGACTTGCCTGAGGCAAACCCATTAATGAGTGCCTAATGAGACTTTGGGGTTCAGACCTTGTCCAGCTCACCCGAGAGCCGGAGCGTCTTGCACCACCCCACGCTGTCCCCTGCCATCTCCATCCTCTGTCACCTCTGTGTGAGAGCTAAAATAAAAAAGCAGAACATCACCTTGTTCGTCCTCAGAGGAGAACCTCATGTCAGGCGACTCAAATTATTCACTCTGCCCATGTCTACAAAGGCACCGCAGATACTGATTTTGAGGTTACAAGTAAATTGTGGTGGGTTGGCAAATGCACAAATATAGACTCTGCAAATAGGAAGGATAGAGGGTATTCAGTGCTCATCATCATTCTGGCCCTCTGCTGCAAGTTCGTCATTTACGTCTGTCACCTACACAGCGTGCAGGCTCTTTGAAGGCTTCGGCCGTGTCTTGACCACCCCTTTCACCACCACCCTTCTCCCCCAGTCCCTGGCCCCTTGCGCAATGGCCTATCGTCCTCAGAGGAAGCTTCAGCAAGTGTTCGTTTTGCCAGCAGTCCAGGGAGCGGGATTCCAGGGGCAGATCTATGGGCCCTGCAAAGAGTCAGTGTGTTTTTCAGTTCTCTTTTTCTGAGAACTACCAGCCTTGCTCTGCTAGGTGACAGGAAATTTCCTTAAATGCCATAGAGACTGGCATTTTATGGCCGTACTTTGAAAATTAGCCATGCTTTACACAACCCAGCAGACCTGAGGGGAGGGCTTAGACTTACTGGTATATGAACAGCCCCATGCACCTGCATATGGCAGCCTGAGCACCTTTGATTTACATTTTTTTTTTTTTTTTTAGCTTTTTTTTGTGAACGTTTTCCAGTATACAAAAGTAGAATAGTGTACTGAAGTCTCACATACCTATGGCCCAAGTATAATTATTACCATCTCACAGTGGCCATTCTTGTTCCATTACACCCTTGTGCCCCTCCTGGGTTATTTTGAAGCAAATCCTAGATATCATATGATTTTGTTTATAAATGTGTCAGTGTATATCTCTAACAGGTAAGGATATTTATAAAACCAAACCATAACATCATCATCACACCTAAAACTGAATGATTTCTTATTATTACCAATTATCCAGTCAATGTCCCCACTTCCCCAGTTGTCTCATTAATGTTTTTTTAGAATTGGTTTTTCTAGAATCAAAATCTAAATAATGTCCACACATGGCATTTAGCTAAAATATCTCTCATGTCTCTTTTATTTTTTTTTTTAAGATTTTATTTATTTGACAGAAATACAGCGAGAGAGGGAACACAAGCAGAGGGAATGGGAGAGGGAGAAGCAGACTTCCCACAGAGCCGGGAGCGCGATGCAGGACTTGATCCCAGAACCCTGGGATCATGACCTGAGCCAAAGGCAGACGCCTAACGACTGAGCCACCCAGGCGCCCCCGTCTCTTTTAATCAATAGGTTCTCCTACCTCTTTCTTTCCTGTGGAGGAGACTAGCTCATTTGTCCTGTAGAGCTTCCCACATGCTAGATTTCACTGATGGCCACCCAGCAGTCTGGGTCTCAGTCCTCTGTATATCCCATACACTGATTGATAGATCTAGAAGCTTGATGTGATTCAGGCTTAATATTTTTTAGTAAGTATATTTGATAGGTGCTTGTACACCTTCCATCAGGAGACACACAGTGTCCAGGTATCTCTCTTATGATTCAGTCAGCCATTAATGACCATTAGCTGGATATATTATTGCAGTAGGGTTTTGAAACATGGTAAAATTCTGATTTTCTCATTCCTCCTTCGTTTATTAACTGGACTATTGATCACCTTTTACTCTCACTTTGGCTTTGACTCCCAGGTGTCTCCACTATACACTCCCCCAGTCAGAGGGAGAGGAGCTTCCCAGAGAGTCAGCCCCCACCGGAGTTTGTCCCCCCAGCAGCACCCCCCGGCAGGCATCAGTGGGTGCCCGATGAGAGTGCGAGCATCTGCATGGTCTGCTGCAGGGAGCGTTTCACCATGGTGAGCGGCGGCGTTGCTCCCCAGCTTTGCCTGCAGGGGAAGTGAAAGGAATCTGACTGTCATGAGCCCCGAGTTCACAGTCACTTCCTGTCCCCAAGAGGATTTTGGTATTTTCAGAACTACCAACTCCAAGACTTTGGGTTGAACTTTGGCCTAACCAGATGTGTTTTCTGGATTCAGACAGGTGGTAGACACCCTCAGGTAGCCTTAAATTCGAAAATCTTTGCCATTCTCATGAGATGACTAAACTGAGGCAGAGTAGCAGGAGGAGTCACCAACACCAGGAG
Source organism: Nasua narica (assembly GCA_028533885.1). Taxonomy (NCBI): domain Eukaryota; kingdom Metazoa; phylum Chordata; class Mammalia; order Carnivora; family Procyonidae; genus Nasua; species Nasua narica. The sequence goes on along the minus strand of CM052797.1, from coordinate 97,634,791 downwards.
AACTTGTTTCTAGCTCCCCTTTCGTCATAAGACAGGTGGCCTGGTAGTGGTTTTATGTACTGGTTCTGGGGACAGAGGACCTGGGTTCTAATCCCAGTTCTGCCTCTTATTAGCAGCATGACTTTTTCAGCCTCAGATGCTCTAGGGATGATATATATTTTGGCTGTGGAGCTCTAAGGCCCAGCTATGCAGCTATGGTTACAAATGTTACCACACTTGCCACCATACTGACTGGCATGTTAGCTCAGGGCTGATGAGAACAACAATGATATGATCGCTCTGTGTCTCTATCCCTCATCTGCGAAAGAAGTGTAATATGTCTATCAACCTCTTATAGTGAGATGAGGCAGTACTAGTGAAAGCATTTGGAAGAAAAGACTCTTTCTCGTCGTCATCAATGCCATGAAAACGTGATTTGCACTGGCTGAGAAAGTCACTTCTTCCCCACAATTTTTGCTGTGTCTTCACACATTGCCTCCACAGACAGGTAGAACTTGTCAGGAACTCTTAGAAAACGTGGACACCTTTGCCCCCCATCTAAGATGTACCTCGAAATGTCAGCTTCCTAAGGGCAAGGACTAGGTGTTCTTTCTCAATAGAAGCCCAGACACCTGGTATTCTTAGTAAATCACAGGTGGCTAATGCCAAAGATAGTGGGTTGACAGGTAGACTCCCAGTTTCTGCAATCTCACCTCTCTTCCGCCCTTTTCTTTCTCTTCCCAATGACACTCCTCAGTTCAACAGGCGTCATCATTGTCGCCGCTGTGGCCGGCTAGCGTGCAGTGCCTGCTCCACCAAGAAGATGGTGGTGGAAGGCTGCAGAGAGAGCCCTACTCGTGTGTGTGACCAGTGCTACAGTTACTACAACAAAGAGTGAGTGTCCTCTAGCGGGCCCACTACTTCCATTGACCTCTGCACACCTCCACTCCCCCGAGGTCAGGGGTCTTGGAGTCTCATTGTGGAGAGCATCTCAAATCTGGAACAATGACAGCAAGTTTTAATTTAACATTCACACTAAGATGCCATAAACTCTACAGCAATACGTTTGACCTTGGTCACAGAAACTTCTAAGAGAGGAAGGAAGCAGAGCTCAAGGCTCTTACATAATGTTCTCCCTGAGGTCAGAACACTTGATTCCTGACCGAGTCCATTAATCTTAGTTTGCCAGCAACCTCACCGATTTGTTCAGCCACTCCTGTTTCCATTGGTCTCAGCTGGATTCAGAGGGATATGTTCACACCTGCTGACTGCTCGAGCATCACTTGCATCAATTCTGATCTAGCTAGTCATCCTGGCTTGTTACCCACAACTAGAAGAGCCCCCACACCCTCCCACGCACAGTTTGCCTAGTAACAAATTTCAGAAACCACTTACACCTCTGGGAAGACAAATTAAGACTCTGTTTGCTGGCTTATTGTTGCTCAATTTTTCTCACTACTTCTAGCAGCAAAGGAGGGTGAGACTAAGGCTCCTAGGCCATCTGGGAATATGAGCCAAAGCAGCTCCTCAAAAACAAATTACTTTGAATTCTTCATGTTTTGCTTACAGACTTAAATTGATTTTATGTTCTGCTCAATGGGCATTATTGCATTTGTTTTAATATGAACATTTTGCCATTATTTACCATGATGATTACTGATCTCCTAGGAAGAAAGGTATGCCATGCTTATATTGCAGTTTCTGTGATCCAAACATACGTCTTGCCTCCCTCGGGGTAGGGGACAAAAGAAATATCCATATACCATATTGCCGAGATTGGAAATGAACAGTTAGTATCGATGGAGATCCTTTCATTCAACAGTTACTCAGCAATAATCACTTCTTCCTTAAGGAGCCCCCATTTTAGTGGGGAGACCATTAACAAACAGACCACAGAATCATTGGCTAAGTGCACTGGTAGAGCCACACAGCTTAGCCTGATGGTCAGAAGGTTTTTTAGAGGTGTGGCACCTTGTCTGAGCATTAGGGTATGAGAAGTTAGAAGGGTGTGCCCAGAAGTGGAAGTGACAACTGCAAAAGTCAGGGCAGGAGAATGTGTGGGTCCTTTGAGGGGGTGTAAATATGTGGTTGATAGGCTGAGGTTCTAGCTGGCATAGATTGGACTTAGAAACCTAACAGCCGAGCCAGGCTTTGGGCCCAAAGCCTTGGAGCTTGCTCTTTGGCAGCATGGGCTGGGGTTGACCAGCAGGCTTCTCATGCAGGGGCTAGACTTGACCTCTGACTTGTAGCATGAGGACTTAAGGCTTGGTGGTGGTGCCAACTGGAGTTGACCAGAGCCTGTGGCAGAGTGGGGAGGACTTTAATGAGCTGAGCACAGGTCATGGGTGGTGGGAGTTGTTCTCAAGACATAACCAGGCTAGGTCATAAGGGCTTTGTCTGCAGAAGCTGCAAATGTGGAATACTTTTACCCTGAGAAGCTATGGAACAATTTTAAGCAGAAGCATAACATGACCAGATTTGCATTTTTAAAAGCTTCCTCTAGCTGCAAAGTAGCGAGTAGATTGACAGAGTCAAGGACACCAGTTGGGAAGCCATTACAAAAGCCATTACAAAAACACTCTCTAGCAATAAATGATGAGGCCCCTCTCTGAGGCAGGGATGGAGAGAGAGATGGGGACATTTAAAGAGGTATTGAAGAGATGGACAGAAAATGGTCAGTGATTGGCTGTGACACGTGAGGGACAGAAAAGAGTTTGGTTGGTTCCCTGATTCTTCTTGGGTAACAATGCAAATGGCAGTGCTCTATATCAACTTCAAAACTGAGAGGAGGAGAAGGGATTCGGGCATTTCATTTTTCTTTCTCTGTTTCCAGTGTGCCCGAGGAGAATCCAGGACAACTGGAAGGTAAGGCTGAATCATACTCCTGTGCCTCTTTGTTTATATGTTCAAGTTGGCTCTTTCTTCAGTGTTTTGGCTGCAACTGATACCCTTAATAGCAACTCAGTCTGACTTGTTGGCCAAGGAAAAAAGAAAATTCTTGATATTTCTATCAAGCTGTTTCCCTTTATTATCCTATTAACCTACCGTACTGGCCCATTAGCTTCCAGCATTCAGAAGGCCAGCAGCCAAAGAATTTGGTCCCTAACCTTGAGTAGGTTATTTCTTTTTTTCTCCTAGGTTCCATTTCACCACCATCCTACCTCCAAATGCTCCCTCCTTCCCCCTAGGCAATCACTATTAATAGTTTGGTTTATATCCTTCCACAGATGTTAGTTTTTAGGGTAACCAATGATTCGGCCCTCCATCTGAGAAGGGTGTACATTTCAGAGTTTCTTCTTTGAAGCCATGGGGGTGCATGACACTGTAACTCTCATCCCAGATCTTCCCTGGGGAAGAAAGTTTGAGGTACCTCGTGCCTCGTGAGAGCTAAAGGAAATAAAGGGGACCAAGGAGAGAGAACAGGCAGGTATCTGCGTGCAGCTCACTCCAGTTTTCTGGCCAGGGCTACACTGGACTGCTGGCCAGTGACTGACACATGAACGACACTTCTCTTCTCAGCACCAGACAGCTCCAAGAGTGAAAGTCCTCCCTACTCAGCTGTGGTGAGAGTCCCCAAAGCAGCCGAGGTGGAATGGATTTTGGATCTGAATGAGGAGGAAAACGAGCTGGTGCGGAGTGAATTTTACTATGAGCAGGTAATAGCAATAAAACCTGATGGTCGTTTGAGTTTCCTTATGATGTGTAGTTATGGCACGAAATGCAGAGCTAGGTGAACACAGCCTGGCCTTCACGTGCTTACAGCATAATAGTGCAGAGCTAAGACAAGTAAACCAAATGAGGCAGAAAATGAAGAGCATCTTGGAAATGTATGAGAGCAGATCAGGAGAGGCTTCATGGGGCTCAGTTAAGCATCCAACTCTTGGTTTTGGCTTCGGTCATGATCTCGGGATTGTGAGATCCATGCCCAGCATGGAGCCTGCTTAAGATTTCTCCCTTTATCCCTACCCCCCCAAAATAAATAATAAAAATAATTTTTTTTTTAAAGGAAAGGCTTCATGGAAGAAGTAGCATTTAAGATGATAGAAGAGTGGTAGGAGTGTGACAAGTAGAAATGGGGCGGGGAGGGAGTGTAAGGATAGGAGAGGATAGGAGAAGGAACAAAAAGTGCAAAACTGGAACATCTGAGCAAAGGCACGGTGTCAGAAATTGCAGGGCATGATTAGGGGACTGGAAATGGTTTAATTTAAAGGAACATAGGGTGTCCATAGAGAGGTAGTAAAAGGTAAGATTGAAATGGGCGATTTATGGACAGGGCCTTGAATTCTGCAGTAGGGAAAGTGTACTCGGTAGGCATCAGGCACCATGCAAGGATTTGGAGTGTGCTTTGGAATATTAGTTCAGCAGCAGTGTGTCCAGGCTGGAAGCAAAGACTTCTCCAGCAAGGGAGCTATCATAGTCCAAGCCCGCAGTAAGGAGGACCTGCACTGGTTAGAAAAAGGAGGGAACACGTGGACATTCCCAAGAAGTAAGTAGCACATGAACACAGCTGCCTTCTTCCCGGTATGGTGACGGAAGCTAGCAGTGCCACTCAGAACATCTGAAATTTGTTTAGTTTCACTCCTGCTTCGCTCTGGAAGTTTGGCTCTCTCCTCCAGTATATTTCAAGAAGCCTGGTGAGCTGGGGAGAATAGCTCCTGCTATCCAACGACATTTGAAGAATGCTGTAGTCCCTGAGCTCACTGTGTGTTTCTCTCTTCTTCCACCCTGGTCAGTCCCCCAGCGCGTCCCTGTGCATTGCCATCCTGAACCTGCACCGGGACAGCATTGCCTGTGGCCACCAGCTGATTGAGCACTGCTGCAGGCTGTCCCAGGGCCTCACCAACCCCGAGGTGGATGCAGGGCTGCTCACAGACATCATGAAGCAGCTTCTTTTCAGCGCCAAGATGATGTTCGTCAAGGCCGGCCGGAGCCAGGACCTTGCTCTTTGTGACAGGTAAATGGGAGTGGATCTCTCTTCTTTCTACATGGTTATCATTTCTGTCTGGCTTCTTCTCCTGGCCCCAGGATGAGTTCCCACATCAGCATCCTCTCTCGGAACATGCACTGAAAATGTTTGGCATCTCAGTTTGAGGACGGTGAAATGCTGCCACCGGATCACAAGTGGTCTTCCTCACCGTACCTTGACAGCCTGTGGCCTCTTTCCCTGGAGATCTCAAAGCAGAGTGTTCTCTAGCTCTACCCAGGCAGAAAGAAAGTCAAGACTTCAGATAATTTGTAATTAAAATCAATTTAGGGGAGCACCTTTAGTCTCTATGGAACTTTCTGGCTTTTAGAGAAAAATGTGTCCTCCCTAAATATCCAGTGCTCAGCCTTGACTGGAACTCTACCCCAGTCTTGACCAAATCCAGACTGCGGCCTCAGAAGTTCTGGGTAACAGACCTGTGAAGCACACTGAGGGCTGGTCAATCTCTGTGTCACAGATAGGAATCTGAGTCATAAAGTGGAAGTATCTGGAAAAGGTATGATTAGGCCCCAAGCCCTGTACAACCTGCTCTGCCTCCATTCATTAACTTAACAACTGAAACTCCCAGTTCCCAGCTTATCCACCCAGATGTGTGACTCATGTATGTTCTCAGCACTCAGTCCTAGCCAGATTTGGGAGCAGAGAGCATAATTTTCTTTGAAGTATAAGTGCCTCGGGCACTTGTTCAGAGTATTTGCCTGCAAAGTCTCGAGACAGCAGAGTGAGTGCAGTGAATCTCATCTGCATTACCTCCTAGCTCTAGAATCTTGGACAAGTCTGTTAACTGCCCTGGGCCTCAGTTTCCTCCTCTGTAAAATGGGGGTGTTAGTAATACTTATAGGGCACTTAGGAGGATAAAATGAGAGTATCCCTATAAAGGGCTAAGAATTGAGTCTTTATACTCCAGAAATGCTAGTTAGTTTTTATTATTTTCATTAACAAAACTCAAAGATTGAGAAAGTTAGGAGGACGTGGGACAGAAAGTAGAAGGAAGTATACAGCAGTTAATTTCACTCTTTCATATCAAGAGACAATCGATTCTACACCATTTTTCAAGTTAATAATTGAAGGAATGGGCGTATGTTAAAGTTTCTCACTTTTTAAATTTTTTTTTGAAGGTTTTATTTATTTACTTGAGGCTGAGAGATAGAGATTGAGAGCACACAGAGGGAGAGGGAGAAGCAATCCCACCTGAGCCGAGAACCCAACCTGGGGCTCCATCCCAGGACCCTGGGATCATGACCTGAGCCAAAGGCAGATGCTTAACTGACTGAGCCACCTAGCACCCCAAATAAGGTCTTTTAAAATAACCATGCAAAGAAGCAAAAATCTACCAATTTACCAGAAATGGAAGAGAAGAGAAGAAAAGAACAAACCACTCCATATAGCAAAAAGTAGACTTTAAGGCAAAAATTAAAATATATCTAAATATATCTCAAATATCAGTAATGTAAATGAGGTAAAATCTTATTAAAAGAAAAAAGGATTCACATTGGGGGACAAAACAAATTTAACATCAAGTCCTATACTTCCTTCAATATCAAATATAAATGAACAAAATACCCACTCTAGGCTGTGGACAACAGAAATTGATAAAGTGCTTACTTTGGTAGGATCCTCACCCCCAAGTGCTGTGCATTTCACTTGACAGTGCACAGCCATGGTTTCGAATTACACATCTTTTTCCCCAACTCTGGATTCACACACCCATTCTAGAGGATTACTTCTTTTGTGTGGGTTTGCTAACGGGAGTGGATTCCTCTCAGGTGATTTGCAGAGTATTTTTTCACTGTTTTTAACCCCTACTTCCTTCCAGTAGACGTAAATAAATGTTTAAAAACAGAACATTACCTATTAAAAATGTACAATACATTGTGATACCAAATTTGCTTTTAAAACATATCCTCTCCCTTAGCCCATTCCCACTAAGTTGAAAATGGCTCAAGTACTAAATTCCGTTCTAGGGAAATTGGTGGATAAGTCAGAATCCACAGGTTCTTTGACTACATTATATATTGCACAATATATTTACTGTGTAATATATGTTGTATAATATATACAATTGTATTCAAGAACTTTGAGTGCAGGACTGTTTCAGGCAGCACCGGACAGAATGACCCAGTTCTCTGGGTTCTCTGTTGCTATAAGATTTTTGCAATCAGCAGGCATCAGGAGTAAGATCAAAGGTGGCAGGGCTAATGGGCTGTAGCAAGGACCCATTAGCACAGGGAGACGATGTCAAGTCCAGGAAACTAGAATCCAAGTGATTGCCCAGCAGCGCCTCCAGGCAATGGTAGTGGTGTGACCTCTATACTGACTAGGTGTGCAGGCCATGGAGGTAGTCACTCTGCTCTCTCCCAAGCAAACAGAGTTCTAAAGAACCAAAAAGCGAGTGGGTAATTGTGAGCATCCCTACTTTGGGCATTAGTATCTAATATTTAATGAGTACCTACAAAATTCTAGACTTAATCCTAAGCCCATTCACTTGAGCTGTTTCATTTTATCCTTAAAATTCTGTTATTGTATCCATTTTACAGATGAGTAAATTGAGGCAGAGAAGTTAACTAACTTGCCTAGGGTCGTAGAGCTGCTGAGTGGTGGAGTTGAATTCAGAGTCTGACTCCAGAGCCTTCTCTCACAGTGTTTATGTACCCCTCAATTCTCATTTTCACATTACACATTAGAATTGAAATAGAAAACTTGTAAGCAGGGGCGCCGGGGTGGCTTAGTTGGTAAGTGTCTGCCTTTGGCTGAGGTCATGATCCCAGGGTCCTGGGATCGAGCCCTGCATCAGGCTCCCTGCTCAGCGGGAAGCCTGCTTCTCCCTGCTTCTGCTCTTTCTCGCTCTCTCTCTCTCTGTCAAATAAATTAATTAATTTAATTAAATTTAAAAAAGGAAAAAGAAAACTTGTAAACAGCAACTATTTTTAGTAAGACTCTGCGGAGCCTCATTGCCTCGCCCCTTCCCTCCCTATAGCTACATCAGCAAGGTGGATGTGCTGAATATCTTAGTTGCTGCTTCCTATCGCCACGTGCCGCCTCTGGACCAGATCCTGCAGCCGGCTGCAGTAACCAGGCTAAGGAACCAGCTTTTGGAAGCTGAGTACTACCAACTGGGTGTTGAGGTGAGACAACAAAGCTTACTTCTACCCAACTTTAATGAGTTGCCTTTGCCTAACCTTGTAAATGGGTATTGTCATCTCTCAGTTGCCCTTGGCCATGGGGAAGTACCTAGGGCATTACAAGTTTCCAGTTGGCAATAATGGCAGGTAGGGTGATGGGGAAGGAAGAAGATTGGCAACAATGGGAAAGAATAGGTCTTTGGGACTTTCAGGCCTGGATTTAGGTACTTCTCACTAAAAGGAGCAATTTTTCGTCCAGGTCTCCACAAAGACTGGCCTCGATCCCACTGGAGCGTGGCATGCTTGGGGTATGGCCTGCCTCAAAGCTGGGAACCTCGCTGCTGCACGGGAGAAGTTCAGTCGGTGTCTGAAGCCTCCCTTTGACCTCAATCAGCTGAGTCATGGCTCCAGACTGGTACAGGATGTGGTTGAGTACCTGGAATCCACAGTGAGGCCACTCGTATCCTTGGTAAGAACCTAGCAGGGGAGGGTCAGTTCAGGGAGGAAGAAGGTCCAAGAGCAGTAATGACCTGGGAAAAGGATCAGCTTTCATTCAGCTTATAGTGGCAGTCCTGGTTCAGAGCTGCTAGGTTTAGATTTTATTCTTTCCATTATGCATAATTAGGTAGTAACTATATATGGTTAGATAAGTAATACAAAGTCAATTTAAAAAAAAAAAACCTACGGAAAAGTATCTTTAAAATGATAAAAATGACTTTTAATCGTACACCCAGACTCAACTAATGCTTAGATTTTGGTGAATTTTCTATGTTATGTTTTTGAATAATATGTAGAATTTTATGTAGAATAATATGGAGAATTTTATATCCGGCTTGGTTTTTTGCCCTTCAAACTGTATTGTAAGGCTACTTTCACGTTCCTAACTATTCTTTGAAAGCAATATTTTTAGAGGCTGCTGAGAATTTACTGGGTTTTTCTTTTTCTTTTGCACTCTTTTTTCTTGTCAGCAAGATGATGATTACTTTGCCACCTTGAAAGAACTGGAAGCTACCCTTCGGACCCAGAGCCTCTCTCTGGAGGTGATTCCTGAAGGGAAGGTCATGAACAACACCTACTACCAAGAATGCCTCTTCTACCTGCATAGCTACAGCACCAACCTGGCCATCATCAGCTTCTACATGAGGCACAGCTGCCTGCGGGAAGCCCTGCTGCACCTCCTCAACAAGGTGGGACACACAGAACTACCTCTCAAAGTGCAGGACCTACTTTGCCCATCTGGACTGGCCCACTCAGCTCTTAAGGGGTGGGGGGTGGTTGATAAACCCCCCTGAAACGTGACACAGCGAGTGGTGAGCTATGAGATCATCTCTGGCGGAGTCAGGCCAAAATGGAAAAGTCTGTCCACCCAAATTATGATTCGATAAGTGAGTCTTAACCTGGATCCAGATTGCCCCTCTGATTGGCAATGACAAATTTCATCCCTTCTCCCAAAACATACAGCAGAATCAGATAGTGGTTGAGAACTTGGCCTCTGGAATGAGATGGATGGTATAAGTGGGGTGACATTGACCGAATCGCTTTACCTCTCTGTTTCTGCGTACCTCCCACCTGTCCTGGGGACTGTGTCCCACTGCTGACTTGGCTGCTAATCCTCTCAGAGTTGTTACAAGAGCCAGGAAACACCCACGATCCTCTATTTGGGCCCCAAATATCTAACAGAAGGAGAGTCCTGTGCTCTCCTTTTTTCTCTCTGACATCCTCTGCCCTCCTCCCACGAGAGGCAAAGGCACTTCTGCAATGCATTGTTTCTTTGGAGCCATTGTTAAGCAAAATCAGGATTCTGTTTCACCATGACCCTTTGGCATTCATTTTTTTGTTTTGTTTTGTTTTTTTAATTTTTTTTATTAACATATAATGTACTATTTGCCCCAGGGTACATGTCTGTGAATCATCAGGCTTACACATTTCACAGCATTTGCCATAGTGGCATTCGTTTTTTTATCAGAATGTTGCATGAATACTTTCTGAGGAATTGGCTGATCTTCACCGATTTTCATCGGAAATTAAAGGAGTTCAATACTTGAATTTCAATCTGCTGCCCTAATTGAAAATGGCAGCCAATGAAAGTTTACAAATGGACATATCTTCTAGGATTGCTCCAAGTGAAGTCAACTGTTCACAGTCATGGTAACCATACCCCTACAGGGTAACTACTAACCAAGTTTTAAGAATAAAGTAAGAGTTATTTTACTTAAAGTTTAACTGCTAATTTGTTCCTTTTCCTCGGTTTCTAAATGAGTTTTGGTGTAAAGCTGCTTCTCCCAAGCACAGACTGAGCGTGGAAATAACCAGTTCTGTTTCTTCTGTTGACTAGTCCAGAGAGTTAAGCTGCTTACTTACTTATCTTGGTAGAAGCTGACAACAGCATTACCCTGCTTTACATTTGTCAGAGTACAGGGAAAGAAACCTTTTTATCTCCTATAATCACTGTTAGCCTTGAACTGAAAGATCTTAATTCTCAAGCAGGTGGGGAACAACAGAAAAACACATTGTGAAAACTACAACTGAATGGCTAGAGCCTGGAAGGTGTTCTTTTGCTAGCCTCATTTCACCCCTTTACCTGTTACACTGCCCCAGAGCGAGCTTTCTAAAACATGATGCATGTTATTTACGTTATTCGTAGTTCATGTTATTCTCCTCTCTGAAAGACCCTCGGAGATCCCCATGGCCACAAGATGAAGTCCAAATTCCTTAGCATATGTACAGGACCCACCAAGATCAGGCCCCCTTATTTCTCCTGTTTATTTTCACCACAACACCTATATATGCCCTACATTCCAGACTTACCAAATTATTTAATTTTCCTGATTTTACCTTACCCTTTCTGACTTCCATGAACGTGCTTGTGCTGTACCCCCTAATCTAGAATACCCTGGCCCACTTTGTTTTCTTGGAAAATTCCCATTTATCCTTTCATACCCTCTCTGTTGAGCATTCATAGAAAGCACCTCTTTCTATCTACCACCACTGTATTTAGTGGTTGCTGCATTTATCCTGCGCGTTGCAACTGTTTGTTTGCAACGGTGTCATCCTTTCTGGACCAAGAAAGCTTATATTTTACTTCTCTGTGTCTTCCGATGCCAGACCTAGAGCCAATTATGAATGAGTGAGTAAGTAGGTAAAAAGATGAAATGGAAGTTTTTAATGTATTGCTCTTCTGAGAAATTTCACCTTTCCTATGGAGCTGATTCCCCTGCCTTTTAAAAGTCTATCCTAAAACTTTTAGATTAGGTGTGAGTTTCTGAGTTAGGAACAGCCAGAATCTGTGAAAACTCAGAATTCCTCCAGTTCTAAGCAACTTGTACCCAGTGCCACAAGGCCAACATGGTTATACTAACATGAGCATACGACCATTCTTTACCCTCCATTTGTTATTCTTAGTCTAAAGTCTAAATGCCCAGATGATTTTTTTTTCTATGACTATGGAATTCAGGTTTATGATACAGGGTCTCTGAACCACAGATGAGCTTCAGAAGGGAGGGGATTAGTATGTGTGCACACCTTCCTGAGGAGTTGGTCCATAATGTTTGTCACTTACTCGTTTATCCAAGAAATACTTATTAAAAAGCCAAGGACTACTGTGGGCACAGTAAAAAAAAAAAAAAAATAGACAAAAATATTTGCTCTCATAAAACTTACGTTATAGCAAGGAGATAGACAATAAACAAGGTAAAGAGTATCTATAGTATAAGTTATAAATAATAAGAAAAATAAAGAAGAAAAATAAAGTGGGGGAGAGGGCAGGGATGGATTGGGCAGTTTTAGAAAGGGGAAGGGGACACTCAGTCCTTTAGGAGGTGGCCTATTAGGGCCTGTGGACACTGTGAGGGCTTGGACTTTATGCCGAGTGAGGAAAACCACTGGAAGATTTTGCACAGAGCAGTAACATGATGTGACTTATGTTTTACCAAAATCACATGGGTTGATTGGTTGGCATTAGACAAAAAATGAGGCAGGACAGAAGGTAGGAGACGAGATAGGAGGCTACTGCAATAAGTCGGACAATTGGTAACAATGACTTGTCCAGGGTGGTACATCGAGGTGGTGAGAAGTAGCCAGATAGATGCAGATTCTGTGTGTATGTTGATGGTAGAGCCAGTAGAACTTGCTCGTGAATTTGATATTGGGTGCAAGGCAGGGGGGACGGATTTGACTTAATTTTTTGACTGAACAACTAGAAAAACAAAATTCCCATCTGAAAAAGGAAAGAAGAGATTTGGAAGAAACAACCAAGAATGTAGTTTTAGGCGTATTAAGTGTACTAGACACCCGAGAGGACATTTTGAGTAGGCAGTTGGATATAAGTTGGAGGAAGGAACAAGGTGGAAATAGGGATCTAGGCATAATCAGCAAGTAGATTTAAAGCTATGAGATTATATGAAATCATCAAAAGAGTGAGTACAGAAAGAAAAGAGAACAGGTTTCTTCTAAGCCCTGAGGAAATTAGGAGGAAACAGCAAAGAAGATTGAGAAGGAATGGCTGGAGAAGGACAAGGAAAACCTGGAGAGGGTGGTATCCTAGAAGCCAAATAAAGAAAATTTTTCGAGGAGGAGGAAGCCATCAGCTGTAGCAAAAGCTCTTGATAGTTCTAGTGGAAAATGACAGATTTTAGATTTAACAATGTAGGAGTCATTGGTGATGTAAGGGGCAGTTTCAGTGGCATGGTGGGTGCAAAAGCTAGATAAGAATGGGTTTAAGAGACAATCACAGAAGAGAAATCAGAGACGGAATGTAGATGACTTTGTCAAGGACACTTTCTACTCAGCAAAGAAGCGAAGTGGAACAGTCCCCAGAGTGGGATTCTCCAAGGTGTCTGGGACACGTAAAAAGTTAAGAAGCACCACTATAGCAGGAAGCCAAAGGTGTGTGAGTGGAAGGAAATCCAGGGTAGGGCCCAGACAATGCCGGAAGCAGGCTCAAGACTTGACTTTTTGCCTTGCCCTGTCCTAGGAGAGTCCTCCAGAAGTCTTCATAGAAGGCATTTTCCAACCAAGCTATAAAAGTGGGAAGCTACACACTTTGGAGAACTTGCTAGAGTCCATTGATCCAACCTTAGAGAGCTGGGGAAAGTACTTGATAGCTGCCTGCCAACATTTACAGAAGAAGAACTACTACCACATTCTGTATGAGCTGCAGCAGTTTATGAAGGTAATCGCCCCTTCCTGCCTTCTACCTCTGTTGATGACACCCTGCCATGCAGGGAGACTGTGCAAGATGAAGGAACAAGGCTGTCATTTGGTCCCTGGCCTCACTGTGACTAATCATAGAGGAAATCCACGTGACTCTGTAGCTTTGTTGAATAATATTAGGATTTCCATCCCCATCCCAAAGAGGCAAACCTTAACCTTGTCAGTAATAGCATTCTTCAGAATTCAAGGAACGTGAAGGTGAAAAAGATCTGTGACCATTTTAAGATAAGCACAAGGCATGAATACAGAATTCATAGGGATGATGGAGAAGTGTTTTTAGAGAAGATGTACGAAGGGAGAGGGAACATGTTTCTCCCAATCTGTCCGAGGGCTATAAACCCTAAATCACAGAGGAATGGAACCATTCAAAGCCAAAGTGAGAGCAAAGCCAAGCTGAGTGGAGAATCAGAAGTATTCTTTTTGAAGCTCTCCCCTGTGGCGGAATAAAGGCCTTCCCGGGAGTTTAGCCTGTCAGTTTGCTTTAGGATCCCTTGGGCTTAGGAGTAACTCTTACAAAATAGTTGTGCAGCTGGTGATGGAAGTGGGTGCTGGCAGCCGGGTATCACGGGCAGAAATCAGGTCAAAATTCTCCTACATCCATACCCTCCAATATCCCTGATCTCATTTGCCCTGAACATTCATTTTCCTCTTCTAGGACCAAGTCCGGGCCGCCATGACCTGTATCCGGTTCTTCAGTCACAAAGCGAAGACTTACACAGAACTGGGAGAGAAGCTCTCGTGGCTGCTTAAGGCCAAGGACCACCTGAAGATCTACCTCCAAGATACCTCCCGCAGCACCAGAAGGAAGAAGACCACCTTCTTCCAAAAGAAGATGACTGCAGCTGATGTGTCAAGGTAGCCCAAGGCTTGGAACGGTTAGAGGGGGCAGAAGGGCTGGAAAGAGTTTCTGTTGGTGATGAAGCCACTCTCGTCTGTTCTTGAACCCTTGAAAGAGAACCACACATCTAAAGGGAATCATTCCTGGGGCGCCCTGGGGCCCAGTCGGTTAAGCAACTCTGCCTTCAGCTCAGGTCATGATCTCAGAGTCCTAGGATTGAGCCCCGCATCGGGCTCCCTGTTCAGGAGGGAGTCTGCTACTCCCTCTCCCTCTCCCTGTTTGCGTGCGCTCTCTCTCTCTCTCTCAAACAAGTAAAATCTGTAAAAATAAATAAAGGGAATCATTCTTGAGTGACAGTGGCCAGTACAAGCCTGGAGAGCCTTCAGAGTAGCTCGTAGAAGAGAGCAGGGGAGGTATTAGGATCAGACCCCTTCCAGTAAGCAGGCCAAAGAGGTCCTGCAAGAGGTCGGCCCGCCGCCATCTCCATCCGTCTCCCGCTCCTCCCTTGTCCCTCGCTGAGCGGCATCACGCCGGCCTACTGGGGGCTCCTCCACACCCAGGCCCTTCCCTCCTCTCAGCCTTTATGCTGGCTTACCCAGCCTCTCCCTCTGCTGACAACACGACATCTAAAGTAAATGCTGCGCCCCGCCTTTATCGCCTTCGTAGGCCCAGTTGCTAAATATTTAATGTGTTCGTTCATTATTCATCTCTCCTGTAGCCCATGAACTCTGTGAGGGCAGGTTCGTGTCCCTCTTGACCTCTGTTGCTGTCTGCAGCACGCAGGTACTTCCTTAATACTTACCGTTTCAGGGACTGGAGTCTGTCCGCTTCCACGCCGCGGCTTGCGGCTCTGAGGCACCTCTGTCCAGGGCCCCCGACCACGCTTGTTGTCTTGTAACTGCTCAGAGGGTATTTTGGATCTCTACTCCCACCATCTCATCTGTCCCGCCTTCTCCGATGCCATCTTCTCATGATGCCTCAGCCCCCCTGCCCTGGTCCCTCCTGCAGCCCCTTATGAGGCTCAGCTGTGCGTCTTCTGTCACCGCAGGCACATGAACACACTTCAGCTGCAGATGGAAGTGACCAGGTTCTTACATCGGTGTGAAAGCGCTGGGACCTCTCAGGTCACCGCCTTGCCTCTGCCAACGCTCTTTGGAAATAACCACATGAAAATGGATGTTGCCTGCAAGGTACATATGAATGTTTCAAACCTCTGATAGACTGTTCTTATCTTTCTGAAGCTTATCATAATTCTTATCGTCCAGTTAGTATCTCAGTTGTTTGTTTGAAGGCTGCCTTCCCACTAAAATGTGAGCCACAGAAGACTGGAGATCAAGTTCATTTTGACTATTCTTGTATCCCTAGTGCCTGGCGCTTAGTAGAGTCTCAACGAGTATTTGTGAATAAATGGGGGCCCTCTTTGTTGATAGAGAGGCTACTCTGTAATTATTGCCTCTTTAAGCTCATTTCCCTCTCCTTTTCAGGTCATGCTAGGAGGGAAGAATGTGGAAGATGGTTTTGGAATTGCATTCCGTGTTCTGCAGGTAGGACTTGAATCCCTCAAGGTGGATGGAACTGGCCACAGTCCCATGAGAGATTATTCTTCAGAAAACTTTTATCCCAAGGGAAGCAGATACACATATACATCATGAATGAAGTCGAGGTGGCTATTACAGAACTGTGTCCGATTCAAGAATCTAGGGCACTTTGCCAGAAGCCAAGTAACCAATGACAAATTCATCAAGAGCTATCAAATGAATACCTGAAACTGGGTCTAGGACAGTTGCGCACAGCTCTGCTTGCCCTCTGAGGGGAGCATGGCTGAAGGATGTGGCAGGGGGCTGGCGGGGGTCCTGTGCCGCAGGAAGGGCCATCAGCATCAAGGACTGTCCATCCATCCATCGGCTTCGGAGTTGCTCGAGGAGTACCTGTTCTTTGCCTGCGGTCAGAGGACACAGGTGTGACCGTGGCGCTGCACAGAGTCTCGAGCGGGGCACTGAAACCACAAGGGTCGGAGTTTCTCCAGGCCACCCCCGACCCCGCCCCACCAGACAGTCACACGGATACCCCAAGGACCATCACTCTCTGGGCAGGTGGGGCCTGGAACGCCTGTGTCTAAAGACCAGTGGCTTCGTGAGTGATTGGACTGATTCCCTTCTTTTCCACCTATTTCAGTGTTGGAAACAGCCCCCCACAGCCAGATACCCCTGGTGGACAGGCCGAGCCACAGCTCCTCTCACACTCTGTCGAGGATTCCCGTAGATCGGGCTTCAAGTGTTTATTTGGTCGTTTCTAGCAAATCAGTCTTTTGGTGAATGGGTCTGTTTCCAGATACTAAGGCATCTCTAGGCAGAGCACCAAGTGTCCACAGCAGCAGCTACCGACCCGCCAGTACCCCTTTCCTAAGACGGGGGGGCTCATTAGAAGAACGAACTGGCCTTAGGAAATTGATGAGACTGTTTTCAGAAGGTGGCGCCGCAGTGAGTGAGGTGGACCATGTTAGCTACCAGGGTGACAGTGTTTATGGTCGCTTCCTAAAATGCCGGCCTCGTTCCAAAGAGGAACTTATTGCTTGCTTTTGTTTCTGTGTCATATGAGTATTTTTTATTGTGACTACAGTCAATATGGCTTATCTACGCCAAGCCGAGCGGGGGCTCTTTACACGTTGCCTTCCTTCCTACTGCTGGTGCCCCCTGCTCCCCTGGCCCCTCGTTCTGTGTTCTCCTCTAGGACTTCCAGCTGGACGCCGCTGCCACCTACTGCAGAGCCGCCCGGCAGCTGGTGGAGAGGGGGAAATATGGCGAAATCCAGCAGCTGCTCAAGTGTGTCAGTGAGTCAGGCATGGCAGCCAGAAGTGACGGGGACACCATCCTCCTCAACTGCTTGGAAGCCTTCAGGAGAATTCCACCCCAGGTACGCTCCCTCCTGTACGTCTCGGCTCCTCCATCTATTTCATTGTCTTCGCGTCCCCCGCCCCTTGGTTTTTCTGTTCCCCACGATATACTCATAATGTACTGAAACTCTGCAAGAGCCCTTTATCTTTCTGTCTCCTCTGTCTCTGTCGGGTAATGTCTCACCCGAATCTGCCCTTCCCTGGAAAGAAAATTTGTGCTTATAACCCCTTTTCCCGGAAGGTGTCCCTCAGTGTCCGTTGTCTGCCATGGCACCTATGGACAGACCAGTCGGAGCTCCTCCCTGTGATTGTAGAGGTCAGGATGGGTCTGCAGCTGGCCTGCGAGCATGTTGCCTATGAAACTGTCCCCCTGTGGCTTCTTCGTGGGGTACACAGAGCCGCATCCACACGTGAAGGCCAAAGACAGTCCTCCCGGGAGCTGTTCTTTCTCCTTCGATTCCCAAGCCTAGTGTTAATCATTAGATTTCCTCTGGTGCTCTGATAACAGAAGTTGAATTTAAAAAGAGAAAGAGCAGCCTGAGGCTGGAGGGGTCCTCAGTCCCCACGCTGGGGACTCTTCTTCCTCCTCTCACGACCGCTGTTTCTGTTCTGCACAGGAGCTGGAGGCCCTGATCCAGGCGATACACAGCGATGACAACAAGGTGAGCCGAACCGTCTCCAAACCCTGGGCGTGCCGCGAGCAGCA
>CM052797.1:97532628-97616558 GCA_028533885.1 Nasua narica | reverse complement strand
TTTTTTTTTTCTTTCTTTCTTTCTTTTTTTTCTCATTCTAAAGCAACATCTACTTTTGTACCTAGTTTTGTGTCTGTAATTTTGTATTCTTTTTCTTAAGGGAGAGAAGGAGAGCATATGCATGCGGTGGCAGAGGGAGGGTCAGAAGGAGCGGGAGAGAGAGAATCTTAAGCAGGTTCCACGCCCAGCATAGAGCCCAACCCAGGGCTTCATCTCATGACCCTGAGATCATGACCTGAGCCGAAATCAAGAGTCGGTTGCTTAACCAACTGAGCCACCCATGAGCCCCTCTATTAACTCCTTAAATGTGGTCCCACAAATTGCCTAAGCATTCCTGGACCCATCCTGGACTGTGGGAAACACGTGATGGGGCAGCACTGAAACCAGCTGACTGATGACCTGTGGTTGATAGTGGTTCTAGACTGCCAGGTTGAGTGATTCCCTCCAGTAGCTTATAGAAATGAGGGATTTGGATTCTTCGAGGCTTGGCTTTTGCTGGACAGGTGTGATAATAGGACAAGGGAACTAGCAAGGGATGCTGGAGGAGAAGGAAGGCGTGGTTAGAGTGGCATGTTGGAAGGTAACATATCTGAGGAGCAGCAAGTTCACACAATGACAGGGTGTCCAGACGTGGCCCTGGTCATGGGAATGAGAGACCAAAGAGGAGTGAAGGAGCAGGTCAGTGCTGAGGAGATCAAGGAACTGAGTCCGAGTGGACATGCCGCACACTTTCAAACACTAGTGCTTTGGGCAACCCACATGTGCGCGCAGTTGTCACCCTCCTACAGTACCGTGGTGGTATTTGAGTCAAGATATTTACTGTCTGGGCCCCTGGGTGGCGCAGTTGGTTGAGCGACTGCCTTCAGCTCAGGTCATGATCCCGGGAGTCCCACATCGGGCTCCCAGCTCCACGGGGAGTCCGCTTCTCACTCTGACCTTCTCCCTTCTCATGCTCTCTCTCACTCTCTCTCTTTCCTAATAAATAAAATAAATAAATAAAATCTTTAAAAAAATTTGTAAAAAAAAAAAAAAGATATTTACTGTCTGATCATGAGGCAAAATTCTCCTTTGTTCAGTGAACAGTCTTTCTTTCATACCCGATTAACATTAAACCTCTGTGGTAGACATGGGCCAGGCACAGAATTCCTAGAGAATTCCTAGAGCTGGGCCGCCAGTGCCCATGTCAGGACTACGTGAGCAGTAATGCCCTCAGACCCAGACAAGAAGAGCTCCTGCCCTCAGTTATGCACTTAACAAAAAACCCCACACTTCACAAAAATGCACTTGAAAGTAGTAAATTTATTTAAGAATGTGTAGACTTCTCTGTTACTTGGGCTCTGGGGCTCAGTTCTGACATAACACAACCTGATACCCTACCCATCTGCTCCCATGCCTAACGCTGTTAAAGCCCCCAAGAAAGCGCGTCTTGACTGCATCCAAATGCCTTGAAGGTGTTGTAGATAGTGCTGCTGCTCCTGAGTGCAGGGAAGAGTTGAACCAGGGAAGCAACTGGGGAGGAGAAAAGGCCACTTTGGCACATTCTTTCTCAGCATGAGGATCACAGACACTTGCATTAAAAAAGGTTCATTTTCAGTAGTGCTGAGTGGCTATTTTTTCTTGTCTCTCTTCTTTTTCCAGTGTGTGTGTGTTTGCAACTCTTGTATCTGGAGGCTAAATAATAAATAATTCATTTTACCTTTAAATGGTTAGACATGTATGTGCAAGGAAACATGAATGAAATATACCCATTGTTTATACCGGCAACTAAATAGACATTGAATATTGGAATCATGAATAGTTTTATTTTTACAAAAATTCCTAGAATTAAATTTTCAAAAGGTAAAAAAATTTAGCTTTATTTAAATAAATTGTATTTAAAATGTTATTCGTAGTGCCTGGGTGGTTCAACCAGTGAAGCATCTACCTTCGGCTCAGGTCACGATCCCAGGGTCCTGGGATCGAGCCCCACATCGGGCTCCTTGCTAAGCGAGGAGTCTGCTTCTCCTTTTCCCACTCTCCATGCTTGTGCTCTCTCTTCTCTCTCTCTGTCAAATAAATAAATAAAATCTTTAAAAAATAAAAATAAAATGTTGATATTCATAGCTATACTCTATTTTGCTTTTTAATTTGAGTAAACAATTATTCTAGAAGAAAACCTAAGACATTTAAGATTTTTATTTTTATTAATAAAAGACATTAATTTTTAATAAAAATTAATAAAATATAAAATAAAATAAAAATTATTTTTATTAAAATAAAATATAATAAATAAATAAAAATAAAATAAAATTATTTTTATTAATTAAAAGACATTTAATTTTTATTTTTGCATTTCTTTAATTTACATGTTTATGAAAACATTTAGATTGCTTTTATTTTAATATAATTACATTTTGTATTTTTTAAATTCTTTAGGTAATACTGCCACTAGAACACAAAATAATGGATGATCTTAACCACATATGAGTTTCACTGAGATGAAAGCCATATGGAACAGAGCTACCCTCCCACTTTTGCCCCATTGGGCTATGAAATGAGCAAGAAATAAGCTTTTATTGTATTAAGACAGTAAAATTTAGCATTGTTTGTTACAGCAATTAATCTACTTCTATCAGAACAAGTTGTACCTCATGTTCTGTGATGTCAGCTGATTGTTCTAAGAGATATCATATATCCATGTGTTGAAAAAATAGATTATACACATAGATTAAAATTTGGATAAATACCTATGAAAGTATTATAACTAGGACTATTAAGACTCTGTACTGGGATGTTAGATTAGTTATCCCTGTGGAGGCCGAACATAATGGAAGATGACAGATAGTTGGAGTGGAGGAAAATACAATCAAAGCAGAGTCAAAATGTCACGTTACAGATGACGAAATTGGAGGTTATGAAAGTAGGTCAGGAAGACATTTGCCTTAAGTCAGGAGTAATGGTAGAGGAATGTACATAAAAAAATGGTAGGTGGGGCCCCTGAGTGGCTCAGTCAGTTAAGCATCCAACTCTTGGTTTTGGCTCAGCTCATGATCTCAGGGTCCTGAGATTGAGCCCCATGTCAGGCTCTGCACTGAGCATGGGGCCTGCTTTAGATTCTCTCACCTTCTGTCCTTTTCCCTATACTCCAAATAAATAAATAGATAAATTTTTTAAATGAGAGAACATCAGCATTCAGTATATGGCTCAATATAATACTATTGTATCAGGACATAGCTTTCAACAACAAGGACTGTTTATTGTATCATGTAACAATAAGTCTCAAGGGAGGATAGCTCCAGTCTTGGTTAATTCAGTGACTCACTAATTTATCATCAGCACCCCAGGTCTTTCCATCTTTCCCTCTACCATACTCAACATATGAGCTTGGTCTTCTGGCCATCTCAGCTCCACTCGTGACTCAAAATAATTGGGGTAGAGTCAAATGTCATATTCAGCCATGACAACATCCAACAGAAGAAGATAAAACATTTCTTGTGCCTCCCTTTTTAGTCAACATAGAAGCCTCTCCCAGAAGTTACCAACAAGTATCTTTCCATATCCCATGGGCCCTGATTGAGGCAGATGCCTTTTCTATAACCAATCACTTGTGAGGGAAGTGTGATCACCGTGATTAACTTGGACCAGCAGTTCACAGCCTTATGTGCACATACAATAACCTGAGACTCTGAGAAACCTTTGCCAAGGGACGCCTGGGTGGCTCAGTTGGTTAAGCAGCTGCCTTCGGCTCAGGTCATGATCCCAGGGTCCTGGGATTGAGTACCACATCGGGCTCCTTGCTCAGCAGGGAGTCTGCTTCTGCCTCTGCCTGCCACTCTGCCTGCTTGTGCTCTCTCTCTCTGACAAATAAATAAACAAACAAACAAACAAATAAATAAATAAAATCTTTAAAAAAAAAAGAAAAGAAACCTTTGCCAAGAATACAACAACTGAGTATGAATCTCTGAGGTAAGACTTAGGCATTGGCATTTTACGTTTTAAAGTACATCTAGGTTTGAGAACACTCCAATCAGTTAAGCAGTCACAGGCAGTGATACTGGCAGTCCACGGTGTCTACTGAAAGTATTAATTTTTATTTATCTAAGTATAATTGACATACAATATATTAGTTTCAAGTGTGCAACATAGTGATTCAATAATTATACACATTAAGAGGTAGTCACCATAGGAGCGCCTGGGTAGCTCGTTCAGTTAAGCAACTGACTCTTGATCTCAGCAAAGGTCTTGATCTCAGGGTCCTGAGTTCAGCCCTTAAAAAAAAGAAAAAAAAAAAGAATTTGAAGTGGTCACCATAATAAGCATAGCTACCGTCTGTCATCATACAAAGTTGTTACATATTGACTATATTCTCTATGCTGTGCATTAAATCCCCGTTATTTATTTATTTTATAACTGGAAGCTTGTATCTTTTTATCTTCTTTACCTATTTCACCCATCTCTCCCCTCCTGGGCCTACTAGATCTCTGTATCTGGGTCTATTTCTGTTTGTTCATTTGTTTTTAAGTTCCACATATAAATGAAATCGTATGACATTTATCTTTCTCTGACTTATTTTACTTAGCATAATACCTTCTAGGTCCATTCATGTTGTTGCAAATGGCAATATTTCATTCTTTTTTATGGCTGAGTAATATTTCATTGTGTGTATATATGTATATACATGTGTGTATGTACATGTAGATGTATATACACATACTATATGTGTATATGTGTGTATATGCATTTATACATATGCATACATATATATAGATGAATGAATAAAGAAGATGTGATATATATACATATATATGTTTGCTATATGTGTATATACTATTTATGTGTGTGTATACATATATGTATGTGTATATATGTGTACATGCTATATACATGTGTATGTATATATACATACACTATAGTGTATATACTATATATGTGTATATGTACATACTATATGTACATGCTATATACATATATGTATACATACATATACTATAGTTTATATATACTATATGTATTTGCCTATATATGTATGTATATGTTTATGTGTATGTGTGTATATATGTATGTATGTATGTGTACAAATGTACACATATATGTGTATATATAGATAGATGAATGGATAGAGATATGTATATATCACATCTTCTTTACCCATTCATCTTTCAGTGGACACTTGGGTTGGTTCTATATCTTGGCTATTATAAGTAATGCTGCAATGCACATAGAGGTTCATACATCTTTTCAAATGAATGTTTTTGTTTTCTTAAGGTCAATACTCAAGTAGAATTGCTGAATCATATAGCATTTCTTGGGGGAGGTAGTTCTATTTTTAATTTTTTGAGGAACTCCATACTGTTGAGTTCATAGTGGCTGCACTAATTAGCATTCCTACCCGCAGGAAATCATTCATTTTAATTTCCAAGGAAAATGTGAAAATACTGTGTTTTTCTAAAAAAATGAAATTTATTTCCTATCAATCCTTCCCAGGGACAACCTCTTTTGTGTGTTCATCGTATATGATTTTAGACCTTTTTCTGTGCTTTTACAAACTTACATATGTGCCCACAGAAAATATATGGTATCATGTTATATGTGTGCAATCTTAAATATAAATCTTATCTCCTACACACATTCATCGTTCTGCATTTCATCAATTTATCCAATAATGTGAGTGTGTCTTCATGTATGTGTGTGTATATTTTTTAATATAATTATTTTTGGAGTAATTACCCCCAAAGCAAGTATACTAGTACTCAATTGTATCCTTATATCAAAGATTAGTTTTCTCCAATTGGACATTTAGGTTGTATCCATCTTTTTGCTAGTACAAAAAAAATGCCTCCTTATGCATAAATCCTAACATTACTGCAGATATTCAGCAGAAATGTGGAATTGAAATGGCTTCACCATTTCTTCCACTCACACCAGTAGTATATGAAATTATCTACTTTCTAGACTTTTACCAACATTTTTTAAAAGAGTTTATTTATTTGACACAGAGAGAGAGAGAGAGAGAGAAAACACAGTCAGGGGACACACAGGCAGAGAGAGAGAAGCAGTCTCCCCGTGGAACTGGAAGCCCGATGTGGGGCTCAATCCAGGACCCTGGGATCATAACCTGAGCCAAAGGCAGATGCTTAACCAACTGAGCCACCCAGGCAACAATGTCTTATTCTAATTAAGAACCAAAAGTTCTAGGGGCCTGAGTGGTTCAGTCAGTTAGGCATCCAACTCTTGATTTCAGCTCAGGTCATGATCTCAGGATTGTGAGGAAGCCCCTCCCTTCCTTCTCTCCCTCTCAAAACAAAAAACAAAAAACAGTAAAAGTTCTTTATATAATATATATAATATAAAATTGTTTGTATAATGTAATACTACTACTTCTTTGTCTGACATGCATCCATCACTGCAACAGATGCCATGGCATGCCAACCAGATTCCCCCCTTGAGTAATGAATCACCTATACCCCAGATCCTGGGAGTGTTGGCAGCTGAAAGCTCTCAGCTGAGTCTCTCTCAAACCTGTCCTCATCAAAAAGAGCCACCTTGCCCAGGTCACGCCCCCTCCCTGGCTCCCTGGAAGCTGCCCACATCCAGTGACTGGGCAATGTGGGTCTACAAAGGCGACTCTTCTTTCTTTAATCCAGAACAACTCTGTTCCAGAGCTCCCATGGGTTCAGGATCATCAAAACCTTGGTCTTGATAGCACCACTGCTCCTCTTCGCCCTCTGCCTAAACATACTTCCGTCACTCCTCCATGGTTATTGATCCCAAGAGTACTCCCAGCAAGTTCCTTGTGTGCTATTTCCCAGGATATCTGGCTCGGATTTACACGTATGTTCACCAATATCACTTGACTTTTAACTTTGTTTCTGGTGTGTTTTTTAAATGTATCCCAACCTTCCCATATGCATTTTGTTCTGCATGTCTTAAAAAGGCCTTCCCGATTCTAATGGCTTAAAGATATTCTCCTACATTTTCTTCTAATGTTTTTGCTTTTTTTTTTTTTTAAGATTTTATTTATTTATTTGACAGAGATAGAGAGCAAGAGAGGGAACACAAACAGGAGGAGAGGGAGAGGGAGAAGCAGGATTCCCACTGAGCAGGGAGCCCGATGAGGGGCTCAATCCCAGGACCCTGGGATCATGACCCGAGCTGAAGGCAGAGGTTTAACCCACGGAGCCACCCAGGTGCCACTGCTTCTTAATCTATCTAGTACTTGGTTTTTTGCGTGGTGTGAAATCAGGAATCTAACCTTATTTTTCATTTGAATAGCTATTTGTCTAACAACATTATTGAATAGTCCATGTTTTTCTCATTGATTTGAAATGATACCTCTACGGCGGTCACATCCTCACACAACTCTTCCCCCTTACCACAGCTGAATGCTGTCAGTGAGCATCTGGCCCCAGCCAAACCTGAGGTTCTTTTTTTTTTTTTAAGATTTTATTTATTTATTAGCAAGAGAAAGAAAGAGTGACAGCACAAGCAGGGGGAGCAGCAGAGGGGACAGAGAAGCAGACTCCCCACTGAACAGGGAGCCTGACTCAGGACTCGATCCCAGGACCCTGGGATCATGACCTGAGCTGAAGGCAGATGCTTAACTGTGAGCCACCCCGGCGCCCCCTGAGGTTCTTTAAATACTAAAAATAAGAAATTCTACAGTGCCTCTTCAATGATAGAAAGAACAAGGGGTGAAGCTTGACAGTTTTCCAGAGACAAGTTTCTTGCCACTTACTCCGAAGTGAAGTCCACATCCAGAGAAAAGCAAATACTGTAGAGAGAGGGGCAGGGTGATGCTTGATCCCCGATCTCTAGTTAGTTCTGAGCTACATCCCTGCCCTTCCCCACATTCCATATCCAACCTTTCCTTGGATATTCTGTTATTTGGTTTAAGTTTACTCAAAATGGGTGTCTATCTTGTAAGTAAAAGAGGACTTCCCCCTTTTACTTACACAATACCAAACACACATGGTGGGTCTTCCAAGGCTTGGAGGCATGGCAACACTGAATATAAAGCTGAGTTGGAGAAAGGCAAGGTGCCAGCCAAGGTCATCTGTCACGGCTAATACGTGCTCTGGAACTGTTTGCTTCTTGACTTCTATATGTATCTTTGTTTTCCTTTTCCTTTAGTTTCTCAAGTTTTTTTTTTATTTTTTAGAATTTCATTAAAGATTTTATTTATTTACTCCAGAAAGAGAGAGCAGGGTGGGGGAGCAGAGGGAGAAGGACAAGCAGACTCTATGCTGAGCGCAGAGCCCAATGCGGGGCTTGATTTCAGGACCCCAACATCATGACCTGAGCCAAAACCAAGAGTCAGATGTTAGACTGAGCAACCTAATGAGCCACCCAGGTGTGCCCAGACAAGTTTTATTTTTAAGAAATTTAGGCCTGTCTCAGTTGAGTTAAAGGGAAAAATTTTTCTCCCCTGGGCTAGACTAGGGTTTCGGAGCATACCAGAAGCCAGGAATCATCAGACAGTGGGCCTGGGGCAGCTGGAGAAGCACCTAGGAGCAGAGAAGCCTGGGACAACTATTATCCCTGAGTCCTTCTCATCAGGAGCTTGTCCCCTGTATCCTGAGGGGCACTCTGCCAGGCCGGAAGGCATTGGCATAGCACGAGTAGACGGAAAGAAAAATGACCTCTGTGGTCATGGCAGAATCTAATGAGAAGCAGAGGTTGAATGGTAACTGGGTCACCAGATTCCTAATGTTGCTTGTGCTGGGCCAAGGCCTTTCCTTTGCTTGGTTGTTGTTAACTTGGAGCAAGTCTGTTCTGGAAAAATGACAAGAGACCAGGGCTGGCATTTGTTCCTCACCCAGGCTGAGCAGACTAGACAATGCTTTTGGTGACGAAGCCAGAGCACAGAGGGGTGGTGCTGAGCGAGACTGTGAGGGAGCGCCTGAAGGCCACAGGAAATAATAGAGTCAGGATCCGAACAGGGGAACAACCATTGTTTTATATTATGAAAATACCAACAACATGTAAATCAATACCCACACCTAATTTTTTTTCTCATTTTTAGTGTTCTTTGCTGCTCAGCTCTCATATATTTGGTGTCACCCCTATTAGGTACAAACGCATCCAACAATTTAAAATAGGATAGGAAACTTCGGATTTAAAATATGTTCCCTGGCCAGAGGCACCTGAGTGCCTCAGTCTGTTAAGCCTCTGCCTTCGGCTCATGTCGTCATCTCTGGGTCCTGGAATGGAGTCCCCGACGTTGAGCCTGCTTCTTCCTCTGTTCCTCCCCACCCCCAACCCCATGCTCTTTTTCTCATGCTCTCAATCTCAAAAATATAATTTTTTAAAAAATTATATATATATATATATATATATATATATTCATTTCCTGGTCAAATAACATTTCACAGACTTCTTTAAGTGAGAGGCAGTGTAGCACTGTGGTCAGGAACAACCACCCCCAGCCCCGTGCCCCTGTGAGCTGGCTGAGCTCTGCCCCTGCCAAGGATGGCAGGAAATAACGCACATTTCAAGTACAGTCATTCTCTAGGAAGGAAGGGAACTGTAGTACGGAAGTTTTGATTAGGGAAGTCACATTGGAGCAATTTCTACGTTCTCCAGAGACCAGGGTTAGGTGATAATACAGGGAATGGCCCCACCCCCCTCTCCAAAACTCAAGAGGGAGGATTTCTCCACCAAACACCATGACCTTAAGGTTGGCCCTCAGCCCCTAAAGTTCCTAAGGCCAGTAGACTGGGGAGAGGGAAGTCCTTCCCTCTTGGGTGCCGGATTCTCATGCAAATTGCCTTCATCTGTCTCCCGAGTTCATCTAGGCCCCTCCTAGCATGAGACCCCGAGGCTCTCAAAACCAAGCTGCCTTCTTGGCCCTCAGGGCTAGGCTCTGCTCCCTCACTATTCCCAGCCCCTGTACTCCAGATTGAGACTAAAAGCCCCTTCTTCCCAGCAATTGCCCCCATGGCCCCTGAGTATCTTAGAAAATATATAAAGAGGTTTCTCAGATTTCAGATATCTGATGCAAATCAAGAGTAGGATGACCTTCATTAAGCCAATCATGCTAACAAGTAACCTGGCAAACATGGAAAGTTTATCAAATGTAACAGCCCAAAGGATTCTAAACGCACGTAAGATAAGGATTCTGTATATTTTAAGGAACAATCTTTTGAATGTATTAGCATTGCATTCTCTGTGAAAAAGGTGTTCCACAGGGACGCCTGGGTGGCTCAGTGGGTTGAAGCCTCTGCCTTCGGCTCAGGTCATGATCTCAGGGTCCTGGGATCAAGCCCCGCATCGGGCTCTCTGCTCAGCAGGGAGCCTGCTTCCCCCCCCCTTCCTGCCTACTTGTGATCTCTTTCTCTGTCAAATAAATAAATTTTTTTTGAAAAAAAGGTGTTCCACAAAAGATTCCGATTTAATAAAAATGACTATATTTGAATGTGTGACGGTGGAGGAACCCAGACTTGGGAGCGGGTTTCCTCAAGAGCCCCACAGCACCAATCCCAATACCAGCGTGCTCTGCCTGTGGCAGCTGGAGTCACCTCCTTGCAGCCCGTAAGTGGCTGTTTCTTCCGCCTTCAGCCAGCCCCCTCTGACACGCACACACATCCACACCCCCAGCCCGCCCCTCTAGCCCCCATACTGCTTATTAGCACTTAAACAAGCAAGGTGTGCGTCCTTGTTCTCACACCCATGGTCTGCTTGCTCTCCTTGCTGGGCAGAGAGCGGCTCTGCAGGCTTGCCTTCCACGGCCCCCACTCCTGGTTTTGGCTCCATGCTTGTTCCTCGAGCCTAGAGGGACACATCCAGGATCACCCGTGCCCTGCACGCTCTTCACCAGCCCTATCTCCCACCCTTGCATGGTCTTTGCCTGTTTGGGTTTGGTTTTTCCATCTCCTCTTTTTTTCCCTTTATTCTTCACCAGGCTTTTCATGAGACCCAACAGCCTGTGAGGCACAGGCTGTGGGTCCCAGTAGTGAACAGACGTTGGTTGCTTCCCCAGTATTACCTCCCACCCCTTTGCCCATTCAGGTTCCTGGATTATTCCTGGAGGGGATGTGTTGCTTCCTCCACCCTGGGAAGCAATAGAGAGCATAGCCATTAAGAGAGCAGATTCTTAAGACCAGGAGTCAGACTACCTGGGTCCACTCCACCACTTATCCGCTGTGTGAACCTTAGCAAGCTACTTCCCTTCTCCGTGCCTCATCAGTAAAATGGAGATAAAAATAGTACCTACCCCAGAGAGTTTGTGTGAGGATAGCTAATCCTAATTAATATAAGTGCTCTGTGTTAGCTACTATTGTTCCCCCCCTGCGGGGGGGGGGGGTGGGACGGCCCCCAGCTTAGGTGTGGATAATGATTGTCTAAGGCCAATTAACATAGCCCATCTGTAGTATTCCTTCAGGCCAATGAGGTAAAAAGAGATTTGCTGAGGCTTCAGGACAGAAGAGTTTCATCTGTTTTCAGGACCATTTATCTTTCCCTGATTTGCACAAACCAACAGTAAAAAGACATTTGTGAGACAACAAGGGAAACTTGAACTCCAAGAATTAACTTATATTCAAGAATTAATGTTCTCGGGAGAGACAACAGCACTGTAGTGTAAAAAAACAAAAATTCTTACTTGGATATGCCCATTAAAGTATTTATGGGCGAATATATGATATCTGGAACGTGACTGAGACTATCCCACCTCACCCCATGAAAAAAAATGTCATGAGGGAAATAGACAAAACAAGGTTGACAAAACGTAAATCGGATTGACGCTGGATGAGGATTGACGCTGGATGATGGGATGCTCCATGAGGATTCATGATACTACTTGTTATGCTTTTATCTATTTGAAAATACGTGTAATAAAAAGGTTTTTTGGTTTTTTTTTAAAGTATCCTTGCTATGGAAGGAAAGGCATTTTTGATCCCAGAGGCCCTTTGGATGCTTTAGGACTAGAACCACTAGCGTGACTTTCTACGTCAGTCGAAAGATCAAGCATGCCGGCGCCTGCCTTTTCTTGGTGAACTTGAGCACTTGAGGCAACAAGCAGGAGGCCGAGACACAGCTCAGGAGAGCAAGGGAGGCCAGGAGAGAGAGGAGCTGCGATTTTAGGTGGAGGGTTTATCAGAGCTGGTCTTTCTGCATCTATGTATCAAATTAAATGAAGTCCTATATTACCTTTGGCCTTAATCTGTAGTGGAGATCAGCATCTGTGCGATTTAAGTCCTCCTGTTACATCTTTTTTTTTTTTTTCAAAGATTTTATTTATTTATTTGACAGAGAGAGATCACAAGTAGGCAGAGAGGCAGGCAGAGAGAGAGGAGGAAGCATGCTCCCTGCTAAGCAGAGAGCCCGATGTGGGGCTCAATCCCAGGACCCTGAGATCATGACCTGAGCCGAAGGCAGAGGCTTTAACCCATGGAGCCACCCAGGCGCCCCTCCTGTTACTTCTTTGATGATAAAATGGGAGAGCTGGAAGAAACTAGAGAAAATACTCAGCTGAACCATCTTATTTTGTACCCAGATGCAATATTATAAGAAGGTTATGGGTGGGTGGCTAGGGTGAGATACTACTAGAAGGCTGGCTTCCCAGCTTTGTCCCATTTCTCCCTGGCTACCCTGACAAAATAAATAAGGCAATAAGATGAACGCACAGTCTTTATTTTCTCTAAAATTTTAGGTAAAGAGAACTTTTGTAGAAAGAAATCATCTTTGTGTTTATAAATGAGAAGGCCCAAACTAACTCAATATTATGTCAATTATATCTCAATAAAGCTATAAATTTTTTTTTCAACTTCTTAAAAAGAACCAGAAAGAGAAAATGGGAAGGTCCAGCTTCATGCAGTGGCTCCAGGATGCTCAGAGAAAGAAACCAGAGTCAGCCAAGAATAATCCATGATTTTCCTGATTTGGTCTAGCCTCCAGAGTGGTGCCTAGTATCTCAAAGAGGAAAGAGATCAGCCCCGAGTTTGGGTCTACAGTCCCTGGAAATATAATATGTCCCGCTGATGCTCCTGTCACATCAGCTGAGCATGCTGGCTGGCGTTTCTGGTATTGGTTGAAGAAACTGACCTGATTTCCCAGGCTCTTCCGCCATCTGTGTGCTCAGCCTGGCATCTGCCCAGTCTTCCTGCCCAGAGAGGGCAGCTGACTCTGCAAGTCTTGGAGAAGAATGCTCCATATTCTTCATAAGGTGTGTACATCTTGGGCCATGAACCATCCTCACAAGAGAGTTGGGTGTGCAAAGGTTTCCAGAAGAGTTGGGAGAATCAGAGCAGGGCAGGATTCTCAACAGCAGCCAGCCAAGAGGACGGTCCTTCCGAGGTGGCCTTCTCCTTGGTCCCCTTTCCGTAAGGCATTCACTAGGCCTGATAAAGCTGTGGCTCTTCCACCAGCTCTACTCCCACTGGATTCCTAGAAGCTCACAGCTGACATTCCACAAGCGCTCGGCTGTTTTGTTATCTCGAGACTTCCAAGACACCCAGGCCTTCTTGCAGTCACTGGTGGGCAGAGAAAGAGCATGAACATCCAGGAGTAGAAAACGACAGTGTGGAAACGTTGATGGCCTCTATCTCAAGAATGTATTTCTAAATGTGCAAGATAGATCGGATGAAGAGGAACTAATTGTATTGAAATGCAGTTTTAAGATTTTTTTTTTTTAAAGATTTTATTTATTCATTTAACAGAGAGAGAACACAAGCAGGCAGAGAGGCAGGCAGAGGCAGAGAGAGGAGCAGGCTCCCTGAGGAGCAAGGAGCCCAATGTGGGACTCGATCCCAAGACGCTGGGATCATGACCTGAGCCAAAGGCCGCTGCTCAACCAACTGAGCCACCCAGGCGTCCCGCAGTTTTAAGATATTTTAAAGACAAGTGCATGACGAGGTGCCACAGAGGCTTCTTTGTTCATGTATTCTACAACAAGAGCTTGCGTTGGGTCTAACAGCCACCGGCCTTTGAAGTGGCGGTGAGCAGAAGTGACACACTGGGACAACTGCACCAACTGCTGTGTGACATGCAAACGTGTTTTATTGGTGATAGAGTCACAGGAATCACCGTTGCTCCTGCAGTTTATGGCCTACGTTTGTCATCAAAGGAAATGTCAAATTTCAGGTGGAGGGTAGTGAAATTGAAGACACAAGAATCTTCCCAACCAACATCACAGACCCCTTCAGTTCTGTCAGCAGACCCACCTGTGCCCCATGAGCCCCAGCCTCGGCACCCTGATTTCTTCTGTTTTGGAGGGAGCAGGGGAGAGAGGCGGGGGCTAGATGGATGCGGAGGTGGGGGCAGAACACAGTGCTCACGGTGTTTTTCTTTAAATAGTATTTTTTTTAATTATACAATTTCTGTACAACACTTGGAAAATGTAGTGCTGCTGAAGAAGAAAAGCCCATTTACTTTTTCTTACACTCTTGTTTGTTTTGTGTAAGACTATAGACTTTCTCTCTTCCTTTTACACAGACCTGGGATCATACTGATCATATTGTATCTAGGGTGGGGCAGGATATCTTTCTCTTAAAACAAGAGAAGGTGTATTTTTTTTTTAAGATTTTATTTATTTATTTATTTGTTTGTTTGTTTGTTTGTTTATTTATTTATTTATTTATTTATTTATTTAACAGAGAGAGAACACAAGTAGGCAGAGAGGCAGGCAGAGGCGGAGAGAGGAGCAGTCTCCCTGCCGAGTAAGGAGCCCGATGAAGGACTCGATCCCAGGACTCCGGGATCATGACCTGAGCCGAAGGCAGCTGCTCAACCAACCGAGCCACCCAGGCATCCCAGGTGTATTTTTTTTTTAAGATTTTATTTATTTATTTGAGATAGAGACAGTGAGAGAGAGCATGAGAGGGGAGAAGGTCAGAGGGAGAAGCAGACTCCCCGTGGAGCCAGGAGCCCAATGTGGGACTTGATCCCAGGACTCTGGGATCATGACCTGAGCCAAAGGCAGTTGCTTAACCAACTGAGCCACCCAGGTGCCCGAGAAGGTATATTTTAATTATACAAGTGATAAGACATATGTGATCTTTAAAAAAATTTTTGTTAAGTAGATACCTGGACTAAAAGGTTAAAATCCTCCCTCATGCTCCCCTGACTCTTTCTCAAACTCCCTAAAAGTAACTTCCACTTACGGCTCGCTCTGCACCCTTCCAGACTGTCTTCCGTGTATTTACAATGAATACTTATATAGTTCTGTATTGCAGGGTTTTTTCCCCCACAATATTATATCACCAACATGTTCCCATTAATCCAATATTATCTGGAAATATTTTAGCAACTATATGATATTTTATCACATACTTGCGACAGTGATGTCAAACACCCAGATTTCGGGGTGGCATTATCTAAGAGAAAGGTGATGTGACCCACAGCTGCAACTTTAAATTTGCTAGTAAAATTATTAAAGTATATATATTTTAAGAGATTTTATTTATTTATTTAACAGAGAGAGAGCACAAGCAGGCAGAGAGGCAGGCAGAGGCAGAGAGAGGAGCAGGCTCCCTGCCGAGCAAGGAGCCCGATGCGGGATTTGATCCCAGGACGCTGGGATCACGACCTGAGCCGAAGGGAGCTGCTCAACCAACTGAGCCATCCAGGTGTCCCAAAAGTATATTTTAAAGAGGAAAAATAAATGGGTGAAATGAATTTTATTAATATATTTTTAAACTCAGTGTAAGCCAGATAATTTCAGTGTGTAATCAATATAAAAAATATTAATGGGGGCGCCTGGGTGGCTCAGTTGGTTGGGCGACTGCCTTCGGCTCAGGTCATGATCCCGGAGTCCTAGGATCGAGTCCCACATCGGGCTCCCAGCTCCGTGGGGCGTCTGCTTCTCCCTCTGACCTTCTCCCCTCTCATGCTCTCTCTCTCACTGTCTCTATCTCAAATAAATAAAAATAAAAAATAAAATCTTAAAAAAATATATTAATGAAATATTTTATGTGTCTTTTTTCGTACTACGTCTTCGAAATCTGGCACACGCTTTGCACTTCCTGCACACCCCCGTTTGAACAAGCCCTATTTCAGGAGCCCGGTAGCCACACACCGAACAGCACAGCCCGCAGCCAGACTGCCTGGGTTTAAATCCCAGGTCTACCACTTACAAGCTATGTGACCTTAAGCAAGACTTAATTATTCTGTGCCTCCGTTCCCTTGTCTGCAGAAGGTGGATAATATTATTATCTACCTCCTAGAGTTGTGATGATTATATGAATTATCACATGTAAAATATTTAGAAGAGTACCAAACATATTCAAGAGCTCAAGTAATGTTAGCTATTATTATTTATCCATTCTTCTATTTTTCAGGAGATTTTATTTATTTGAGAGAGAGAGCACAAGAGAGAGAGAGAGAGAGAGAGTATGAGTGTGGCGAGGAGCAGAGGGAGAAGCAGGCTTTCGGCTGAGCAAGGATCCCGCGGCGGGCTCACAACCTGAGCCGAAGGCAGAGACACTTCACCAACTGAGCCACCCAGGTGCCCCATCCATTCTTCTATTGTTGGGCACTGAGGTTATCGCCAACGCTTCACTTAATAAATGCTGCACCAGGAGCACCTGGGTGGCTCAGCTGATTAAATGGCTCAGGTCATGATCCTGGGGTCTTCGGAAGGAGCCCCCAGGCGGTCAGCATGGAGTCTGCTACTGCCTCTCCCTCTGCCCCTCCCCCCCACTTGTCGGCACACCCATTCTCTCTCGATCAAATAAACAAAGAGTGGGCCAATGAACAGCCTTCAACAAAGGGGTCAGAATAGCGGAGGGGAATGGATCAAGTCATGGAATGGGAAGGAGATTTCATCTTGGGGTTTCTTTTATTCCCAACCTCTGATTCCCCATGGAGTCTGTGGCAAGATTCAACAGCGAGGTGTCTATTTCTGCATTCCAACGGATGCTGCCAATCTTGGCACTGCTGGGAGGGAGTTCACTGTGGAGAGGGGTGACCTTGCCCCAGTGCTTTGTGCTAAGTGGTCTGAAAGAATTCGGTCAAAAGCTTCAAGGAGGGAGAGCAAGGATCCAGAGGGCCTGTTAATGTTCTTTCTGAGACATAAGCAACAGGGACAGTGCTTTCTAACAGCTCTCAGAAAGGTACAAAGCTTACCTGAAAATGTGGCACACAAGATATAAAACAGAAACACAAAAGCGACTCTTGCCAAGTTTCTGATGTGAGCTCCGTTGGAAAAGTAACAGCACGCGGCTTGCAAGCCCAACCCAAACCTGGATTCCATGATCAGGCACAAACTTGGCAACTAGGGTGGGGTGCGGAGCCCAGGGAGCCCTGGGCCCCGCCCCCCCCCCCCCCCACAGCCAGATGACGGAGCCAACCAAGACCACCTCCACGCACCTGAAGTACTTGCCACTCAGTGGCTCCAGGCCCTCAGCCAGGGCACAGTGCAGGCTGGTCTGCGCCCCCTCCCAAGGCGACTTGATGAAGGGGGAGAAGAGCCTCCAGAGTAAGCACAGCAGGAAGGAGTGTCGGACCAGCTCAGAGCTGACGATGCCTGGGTGCACAGCGTAGGTGGTGACCCCCGTGCCTAGGGCAAAGGAAGCACTGTTAGTTTTGGGCACATCTGAGCCCAAAGAATTAGCTCATCTCCTGCAGCAAAATTCACAAATCAGAAGGGACTCAGAGAACAAAACCCCAGGTTCAGAAGGTGCCTCTCCTAGCCAGGTAGAATCTGATAGGAATTAATTGATCTCTCCCAGAAAGAGCTATAGCCTTCTCAGCTTCTATGCTTCACAAGGAGTGCTTGATGGAAGGGACTTCTATTTCAATGTCACCTTTACTCTGTGGCTTAAGTATTAATAGAAACAACCACATGTAGTAGTAGTAGTAGCAGCAGCAGTAGTAGACGGGGGAGGAGGAGTATCAATTACTAACAGTGGTATCCTTGAAATTCCTATACAAGAGGCTTAGCGGAAACAACTAGTTGGAAGGCAGGAGGCTGTGCTACCTGCTTCATTTGATTCTCAAAGAGGCTTGGAAGGTGCCCATTAACAGCTGCGGAAACTGAACTCTCATCACAGAGAGGCTAAGTAACTAACCCACTAGCAGGCTGCAGGGTCAAGGTCTGAACTCTGAGGAAGAGTAAAGAGCATAGACTCTGGAGCTAGACTGCCTGCATTTGAATTCCAGCTCAGCTAGGAAACTTGCTTGATCGAGTTTCTTAATATATCTTTGATGAGATATAGCTATCTCTTCTTTTGTAGAGTGGGGGAAACCTACCTGATAGGAATGTTGTATTAAATGAGTTTAGACACGTATAATATATGGCATAAACAAAACTCTCGATTATGATTATCATTATTATTTCTTCTAATAATTACCCTATTCTTCTACCTTCTGCATTCTGATAGTAAATACCATTGTTCCCAGACTCAAGGACTTATTCCCGGAGGCATATGTTCTCCAGATTTGCAGGTGTCGAAGCCAAGCCGCTCAGCGAAAACTTCCAGGGAGCACAGAACCATAGGATTAAAAGAAGACTCCCTCATATTACAGCTGAGGGGTTGAAATCAGGGGAAGTTAAAGGGACAGGTCTCTATACACATGTGGCTCCGTGTGGTAGGGCAAGAGCTCAGCCCCAGCGGGCTGACATCCAGCCGGAGCTCTCTGACTCCAGGCGGTGGCAGCCCTGTAGCTTAGCTCACCAAATAGAACTCGACAGATGGCACACACAAAAGGAAGCACCCTGAATTTAAAGCGGAGTTCCCACATTCCACTCCTGACTCCTTCCTTCACTTTCCATCTAACGTTGGGCTGGTCACTTCTTCGAACCTCAGTTTGGATCCATAAAGTAGTAATAATAGTAACTGCTCTGCCTGTTACAAGAGTTTGTTGTGAAAAGTCAAATGAGACAGTAGTGAGGAGAGAAGATGCGACATGAATTTAAGGTAATTTTGCAGGTTCCCAACCCCTCTTCCATTTTAAACTTCGCGAGGACAAGAAGTGATTTTAGTCTGTTTATAATCTCATTCTCCTTAGTGCATAAAGCTACCACAGAAAGGTGCATGTTTGACATCCTGACTTCAGAAGTTTCTGTGAAACTCTAATCTGAACAGAAGACCTGGCTTTTGCTACCTTATCCCACTCCTTTCTCCAGGCTTACCTCGGAGCCTCCTGGCCAGCTCCCGAGTAAAAAGCACATTGGCCAGCTTGCTGTGGCAATAAGCCAAACCTCGGCTGTAGTGCTTCTCACTCTGGAGGTCATGGAAGTGAATCTTGCCAGCATGGTGAACCACGGATGACAGGTTTACCACCCGTGCAGGGGTGGACTCCTTCAGCCGCTCCAGGAGCAAGTGGGTGAGAAGAAAGTGGCCTGCAGGGAGAACCAGCGAGGGAGATTGGAGTGAGAAGAGTAGAGGTCGTACCCAGGCTCAGGGGATCGAAGCTGATGGTAGGATTTCAGCAGTAGCTCACTATCTTCTGGGTATGAACAAATTTTGATGCTGTGATAACTCAGGGCAAATGACCAGTCAGTCTGAGCGAGTGGGTTCCTCAAGGCGAGGTCCAGAGCTAGACAACAGGCAAGGCAATACAGACTTAATCTGTATTTATATGTCCCTCTCCCCTTTCCCAGTCGGGAGAAATGCCACCTGCTGGCTTCCAACCACCCTTTGGCCACCATTACCCAACTGAAGGTCCAGGTACATTCATGTACAGAAGAGTGGAATAGTCAGGGCAAATAATTTACCTAGGACCAGAGAACATGTTCCATGATCTCCTCACCAGAGCCCTCACCCTGAATTCTGAGCCCCAGCCACCTTCACAGCTCAGTTTCTCAAGGTCTGCCTCCTCCATGGTCTGATCTTGACCTGCTTGGCCCTCAGGTATAGGTGTGACACTCTCCAGCCAAGCACAGACTCTTGTACCCACCATGCTTGACCCTGCTTGGCAAGCCTTGTGCTACCACGGCCCCATCTGAGAATGACATTCTTTTGCCTGGCATCTCCCAAGTCTGGGGGTTTCTCAACGGTACAAGAAGGAGGATCTCACTTTTCTGTACTGGTCAGTGGAAAAATAGCAAAAAACCAGTATGTCCAGTCAATTGGAATCCCGGGATCTTTGAGGACCACTAGAGAGTCTCAATTCTCCGCACTTGTATAGGGTCATCTACATAGAGAGATATGAGGTTCATCTTGCTTTTCAGTCACTCGAAAATACTTACCTGGGTACCTGGGTGGCTCATTCGGTTAAGTGGCCAACTCATGATTTTGGCTCAGGTCACGATCTTGGGGTCCTGAGATCAAGCCCTGCGTCAGGCTCTGCACTCAGTCTGCTAGAGGTTCTCTCTCTCCCTTTGACCCCCTCCCCACTCACACTCTGTACCTCTCTCTAAAAATGAATAAATGAATCTTTAAAACAAAACAAAACTTGGGGCACCTGGGTGGCTCAGTGGGTTAAAACCTCTGCCTTCAGCTCAGGTCATGATCTCAGAGTCCTGGGATCAAGCCCCGCATCAGGCTCTCTGCTTGGCGGGGAGCCTGCTTCCCCCTCTCTCTCTGCCTTTCTCTCTGCCTAATTGTGATCTCTCTCTCTCTGTCAAATAAATAAATAAAATCTTTAAAAACAAAACAAAACTTACCGAGGTGGTTGACTCCCAAGTGGGTTTCAAAGCCATCGGCTGTCTTCGAATATGGACACATCATCACCCCTGCATTGTTGATCAGAATATGGAGCTGCTTTTCCTCTACAGAGCAAAACCAAGCAAGCCCTGTCGTTAGCAAGGAGTCCATTAGCAGCCTGTTGCAATCCTGAGTATTTTCTCCTTGCCCTCGGATCTATCTCAGGGATATTTAATAAACACTGTCACTGGGTTTCTAAATTTAGCTACTGATATCTTCCTGGACCACCACTCATTCATTTATTCATTCATTCATTCATTCATTCATTCAGGAAATGTATACTGAGTACTGACTCTGGGCCAGGCCCGCTTGGCTACGCACTGGACATACAGCTGTAAAACAAGACAGACCCTGTCCTTTATGAATTTCATAGGCCCTGGTGGAAACTAGTCATTTTCCAAGACACAGAAGACTTCTGGTGAAGCACAGCTTCACACAGTGCCTGTGGCCACAGAAGGTTGATTCTCAGGATGAGAGAAGAGAGTGACATCAGGGCCACACCTTGATGCCAAGGTGCAAGCCCAGACAGAGAGCCCGACTTTCCCACTGCTGAGGAAAAGGACGATAAGGATCCTGCCCAGCTTGTCCACTGCCAGTTCCTCACCCTGCTGGTTCAAGTGGCAGAACTTGTCCAGTGGGATCCATGTTGGCTCTGATGTAAGGGTCCCAGGTGGCACAGGGTGGAGCACCCACTCCCACACCCAGCTTCTTGCTTTTCTGTCTACTCACGGGGGCCTTACCTTCCAGAAAGCCCTCAGCAAAGGCTCGGATGGATTTGGTATCAGATAGGTCCAGTTTCCGCACCAGCACCTGCGAGTTCTTTGTATCAGCTCGGATTTCACTGGCTGCAGACTCCCCCTTCAGGACATCTCGGCAGGCAATGTATACCCGGGCTCCTGGGGCCGAAACAAAGAGAGGGCAATGTGAAAACGAGGTTGTGAGCTTGCCACTGGGGACAGAGCACTCTCCCAACCCAGCCAGCCCTAAACTGTGAGTGGCTCAGTTCTGCCTAGGATTCTCACAAGTAGAACTGCTCAGTCCCTTTGCTGTCACCTTGACCCAAGGCTGGGAACACTGGTTTTTACACACTGGTATTTAATGTTGCTTGGTACCTCCTTTTAGAATAACTGACTTGACCAATATTATACATGGACATCATTATTTCCCTTTATACCCTAGGGAGGAGAAGGGAGGAAAGTTTAAGGGTATGGAGTAAGTTGGTGTCAGAGCTGGACTTGAATTCCAGGTTCCTTGAATTCCTGACCAGAACCTCCAAACCCAGAAGGAAAGACAAGAAAATGTGGACAGAACCCCCAGTGAGAAAGGCAAGAGGCACTGTCCTATGAACACGGAAGGGGGAGGACTTGCCTCTGCGAGCCAGCTCTCTGGCCGTCTCCTTGCCGATGCCCGTGTTGGCGCCGGTGATCACCACTACCTTCCCAGGAAGCTGCGCGTTTGATCTACAAACCCCACCAGCAAAGAACTTCCTATAGGCAAGGGAAACAAAAGTATTCATGTAGCATCCTTCCCAATTCCAGACTGAGAGCAACGTAAAATCCATTCAGCCTCAGAGAAATTTCTTTAAGTTGTCATCAGGAGATCCAAAGAAGCTAATCTTCAGGGGACACTGTTTTCCCACTGGGCATCCTGCTCATCGGCTCAGGTTGGAAGGTCATGTGCCCAGAAACTCCAAATGATCATTTGGAGGAACTGAGTAAGTGGTCTTGAGCCAGGGCCAACAGAGAGCTTCCCTGTTAGATCATGCAGATGCCTAACTCTCATCTAGAGGTTCCCAGAGGTCAGCTTCCTCTTCTAACCTGCATTCGAAACATACGGGTGACAAGCATTAGTGGAATCAGTGGCCCTGAACCCTAGGTCTTCAATCAGCATCCGCGGTGAGTAATTGATTAACACTCTAGAGATACAATTCTTGGACTGCTTCTCCAGTTT
This sequence comes from Nasua narica, assembly GCA_028533885.1. Taxonomy (NCBI): domain Eukaryota; kingdom Metazoa; phylum Chordata; class Mammalia; order Carnivora; family Procyonidae; genus Nasua; species Nasua narica. Next base: position 97,594,044 of record CM052797.1, on the reverse strand, counting down.
GAGAAAGCCGCCATCTTCAGAGGTTTTCTGCCAGCCTGCTAGAGATTCCCTTCTAGCCATCCGCACACAGAGAGAAACTTCTCTTTTTCAGATGTCTGTGCAGAGAGCATCCTTTCATATAAAGTTGGCTTGACAAGTTCCAAAAAAGAGGTTGGGAACAGGGCAGAACTAACATTTCCTGAGCATCAACTGACTGCCAGGCACTAGGCTAGGCGCTTTCTGTAGAGAACTTATTTTAATCCTCTTTTTTTTTTTTTAAGATATTATTTATTTATTAGAGAGAGAGAGAGAGACTGAGAATGAGAGGGGAGAAGGTCAGAGGGAGAAGCAGACTTCCCGCAGAGCCGGGAGTCCGATATGGGACTCGATCCCGGGACTCCGGGATCATGACCTGAGCCGAAGGCAGTCGCTCAACCAACTGAGCCACCCAGGCGCCCTATTTTAATCCTCTTAACCATTCCATCATTAGCCCCATTTTACAGTAGAGAAGACTGAGGGTCAAAGAAGTTCGAGTCACTTGTAATGGTGGCAAAATTGGAACTTCAACCCAGGTTTCTATGCCAGGACCTAGAGCAACACTCTGTTCCTGGTATGTCCATTAAACCTTCTTTATTGTCAGCAGTTTTCAAATTTTTCACTCAGTACACAGATTTCTGTGACACCTCCAGATATCCCATAGCAAAAGACCCATCCCAAATCATTAGTTGAGGGTAGTCTCAAAGGTAAAAGAGTTTGTTTCCTTTGCAAAATGTATGGTACTTAACAATAAGTCCCTCAGAAACGGCCTCCCATAGTAACCCAGCAGGGCCACCTCGATCAGGGGCAGTGAAGAAAGGACCTAGGGATCTTCAGAGAAACCCAAGGGAATAGAGTGAAAGAGCAAACACTCCCACCTCGGCTGTCTGTCCAGTGACCTCATAGGGTCAACCGTGCACTAGCATCAGGCATTCAAACAAGCCCCTTCTCTCCCAGCCCCCAGGTACTTCCTTCCCATTTCCCACCAGGGTATTCCTGACGACCTCCTTCCTGCTTTTTCTGCCCTGACCTTCCCTCCCTCAGCTTCCATCCCTTTCTTTTCTTTCAGCAGCTGAGAACTCATCTACTTACAAGCTCCGTGTCTCCAATCCAGGGCTTTGCAAAATATTCCGTGAGTTACTGAAATAAGACAAACCTGATGGATGGAGCTGTGAAGTACAGGAAAGAAAGGAAGGTGGTGAGTAGTCCCAAGATAGCCAGCATCTTTTCAACTTCTTTAGCGGCTGCCGCTTTAGCAAAAGCAACCTGGACTCCAGGTCTGGTTCAAGCTCCTGATCTGACTCCAACTCCTGGCTGTTTGGCACTGCCTCTCCCTCCTCTAGCTCCTCTCACTCCTGGGCGTTCAGCAGCAGCCTGACTCTATCTAAGCTTAGCCCAGAATCCTATTTAAATCCGAGAGCTGTCAGAGCACAGCCTGCTGGGAGATGTAGTCCTCGGGGAAGAGGACAGTGGAAAGAGCAGAACCTCACACTTCCTGGCAAAGAGAATGAGGGGAAAATAGAGCAACTACCGGCTAACTCTCCACCCTCAATTGTTTCTCTTATCTAGGGAATGCATTCTCCCAACACCACCCACCCCTACTCCTGCAAGACAGAAAGAATATTTTCAACTTTAGCAACTGACTCAATGACACTTGGAATACAAGTATGATTAAAATAGAAAGAAAGAGAAGGTAGAAACCCCCAGAAGAATGGTAAGAGAAGTCAACAGGGTGGGCCCACTTGGTGGGAAAGGAGTAGACACTGGGAGGGGGAATGTTGGGAACTCCTGTGGAGATAAGTTCTGTTCTTTGTGGTGGGTACTGGTTACAGAGGTGTGCTCACTTTGTGAAAATTCATTGATTCATATGCTTGATTTGCGCACTTTCCTGTATTTTAAGTTATACTTCAGGGAAGTTAACACATATGTGTACATGCCGAGGAAAGGGTTTCAGTGCATGAGCTCTGGAGTGGAGTTCCTGTTTCAGATTCCAGCCAATCTACTTACAAGCTCGATGGTCCTGTGTAAGTTACTGTTTCCTCACTGTGCAATGAGTATGGTAAAAATATATACCAACCTGTTTTAAGTATTAAATTAATTAAATAGTTGGAAAAGTTGAAACAGAAATTGGCATATAGGAAATACTGTGAAAGAGCTGGTTGTTTTGATTAATTGTATTGATCCCTGTCTTCTTGCTATCCCGCTTGCTTTACTCAAGGGTTTGGGGAAGAAAAGGAAGAAGTAGTGAATGGGAGTAACATTTCAGTTGGATGCTATTATTTTTTTTTTTAAAGTAGGCTCCCAATGCTGGTCTTGAACTCATGTCCCTGAGACAAAGACCTGAGCTGAGATCAAGAGTTGGGCACACAATCGACTGAGCCACCCAGGTGCCCCTCAGTTAGATGCTATTAGATGAGCAAAAACACAAGACAAAAAGCTATCAGAGCCCTCTGAAAATGTGTGAGAAGGTGGGAGGAGGGTTTGTAGCCCTTGCTCCCTCAACATCCCTCTCCTGGATGGGACAACAGGCAAGAGTCAGAACAGGACCCCCAAGAGTCATGACCTGGTTCTGCTCCTTCCTATGAAGCCAGAGGAGACTCCAGGAAGATCCATGCGATGAAGAAGACTCCTGTGGCAGGCAGGTGTTCTCTCCCTCACTCATCCATTTAACATATACTTACTAAGCACCTGTTGTGTGAGGCATGGTGCCAAGTATCCTGAAGACACAGTTCCTGCCCCTTGGGAATCTCACGGGCCTGATGAACAGAACAAGGCATGATCAGATCATTCATTCCCAGGAGGAATCTGTCTTGACTCCCATGGTGCCTGTCTCCTCTCCTCCCACTTCTCCTGCTCTGGCTCCCATTCACTGTGGCCATGCCAGGAGCAGAGCCCTCAAAGTCCAAGAAGCCCCTGAGGCGATCTTGCCACTGGCGCTCCCCCATGCCCCTCTGGTACAGTTGATGTCCACCGAGCCAGCATGGTCCAGCTGATTGGACAGGGTCCTCTTCCCCCATTCCTGGTGATCCTGGGTCTGTAACACCTCACAGATTTTATGTGAAAACAAGATCTGTTGGTGTCTTATGCTTAGAGTCCTTCCTTCCCCATGAAATCAGGGCCAGGGTCACCCAGAGAAACGGACACAATGACATAGCACCCAAAAGAAAGTACATCTTGTAACCTCAAATCTGGATAACTTTGTAGTAATGTCTCCTGGCTCCCCAGTGCTACTCAATCAAATCCAACTTCTCATCCATTTGTGGAGATGATATTCAATTTATCTAGAATTATGGAAATACACAGTTTGTGAAAAACACACATTAAGTATTATAATCCAAAGACCACCTTGAAGTGATTGATTAGTCCTACTAAATGTTAAACTATGTTACAAAGCTGTAATAATTTAAATACTGTGATACAGGCAGTGAATAGTCGGAAAAACCAACAGAACAAAATGAAAAGCCAAAAAAACAGACCCAAATACATGTGGAAATTTAGAGATGATAAAAGCACCATTCAAATCAGTGTGTGGGTTGGGGAAGATGGATTATTTAATAAAGTGTTACACTACCTAGGTAACCAGCAGGAAAAAAAGTAAACTGGATCCTTACCTTTCTCTTTACATCAAAATTTCAAATAGATCAAAGCTAAAGTATAAAAAAAATGGAACCATTAAAGTAACAAGAGCCACTGGACAAATTTGAAAATAGGGAGTGGTAAGACCCTTCTAATAAGATAGGAAACCCAGAAATCAAAAAAAGAAAAGATCTTTATGACAAAAACTACCACACACAAGGCAACATGAAAGAGAAATTGGTGGGAGGGATGGAATATCACAATACGTATTGCTGACAAGAGTCTAATTTATTTGGTATTTTAAAGAACTCATACACATTATTAAGAAAGAGAATAAACAGCCCGATTGAAGTAACAGTTTAAAGAAAAGTAAATACAAGTGGCTGTCCAACCTCACTCATAACAAGAGAGATACAAATTAAAATTACACCAGGAGCTACTTTTCATTTAACACATTGGCAAAGACCAAAAGGATAGTCCATTGGCGAAAGTGTGAAGAAATAATGAAAGACTGACAGTGGGAGAGCTGATTGTTACAGCCTCCAGAGAGAAATGAGATAACATCTAATAAAGCAAAGCATGCACCTGTTGACCTAGACATTCCACGTCCACTTATGTGTAAATCAATTCATCAATATGTGCGATAGCAAAAGCTGAGGAGCCTAACTGTCCACAGTAATGCAGACAGCCACATATGCAATGGATATTATACAGCTGTAAAAAAAAAAGAATAAATAATTAAAAAAAAAACATATTGAGGGCACCCTGGGTGGTTCGGTCAGTTGGTGAAGTGTCTGCCTTCGCCTTGGGTTATGATCCCGGAGTCCCAGGATCGAGTCCCACATCAGACTCCCTGCTCAGCATGGGGGTCTGCTTCTCCCTCTGCCCTTCACCCAGCTTGTGTTCTCTCTAGCTCTCTCTCTTAAGTAAACAAATAAAAAAAATCTTTTAAAAAATATTGATAACAGAACAATCTTTGAGACATGGTAGGTGAAAAAGCTGGGAGAACAGTGTTTATAATATGCAATCATTTGTTTTAAAAATGGAAGGAATACATGGTCAATATCTGCTTGTGAATGAATAGACTATTTCAGAAGAGATGACGAGAAATGGATAATGGTGGTCGCTTCTAAGAGGACAGGAGGACAGGAGGAGGAAGCTTTTCACCGAATGTACCCTTTGTATCTTTTTGTACGTTGTGAACTTAAAACCCATGGCTTATTAAAAATTAAAGTCTTGATCCAAGAGATCCGGAGCACTTTGAAACCTTAAAACAAACTTACTGGTTTAATTTCATTCATCATTGCAATATCATAAAACAAAGCTATTTCTCAAACCAATATGGAGACATTCTTAAACATGTGTTGCCACATTACCATGACCTACTTCATCATTGTAATCAACACCGAAGGACCATGGAGCAGTACCTGTTTTTAGGGACATTCAATCTGAAACAAACATAGATATAAATCATAGAGTGAACAGGATGAAAACACCAGGAGAACCAGTATGGGAACAGATCTGAAGTTCAGGGACGAAAAAGTACTCATCAGTTGCAACACCACTGAGAAGGGCCCTCTTTCTACAACTGATAAATCACAGGTCAGAAGGTAATGCCATCCTTCCAGGGCATGCTATGAAGCTGGGAAGCTGCTTCATGATTTGACCTTTGGTCCGAATTTAAGTGGGATCATAGTGCACTAGCCACTTGGTTATCCCTGTCCTGATTACTCTGGAAAGGAGCGTCTTATGAATGGAAAGAAATGAAAGAGAAAGAACTGTAAACCTTTCTTTCCCTCTTTCCCCTCCCCTAGCCTTAAAATCACAGATTCTAGAAGCTAGACAAGTAAAAGTTTCCAAAACCGATCTTCCTACTGCAAACCATCCCCCACTTTCCTGAAAAGGCTCAGGCAGCACTGCATTGATATTTCCATTTCTAGCCACAAGGAGCTTGCTCTGTCTTCCCCAAACTTCATGAAAATGGAAGCACATTTTGGTACTTGTTTTACCCAGTAAAATAATGATTGTTCTTTCTCTTGATTCTAAAAAGGCTGAAATAAACACACTATCTTTCAAAAGAAAAAAAGGAAGGAAGGAAGGAAGGAAGGAAGGAAGGAAGGAAGGAAGGAAGGAAGGAAGGAAGGAAGGAAGGGAGGGAGGAAGGAAGGAAAAGAAAAAAATAAAAGAAGATAAAAGGAAAAATAAAAGAGGAAAGGAAAGGAGAAAAGAAAAAAGAAAAGAAAAAAAGTTTTCTCTAATATGTAACTTCTATTGATTTTCCCCCTGTGGGTCGATTGCCCTTCCTTGCAGCAGGCACTATGGACATTCTGGGCCAGATAATTCTTCCTCTTAGGGCTGCCCTGTATATTGGCAGATGCTTGGCAGCATCTGAGGCCTCTACCCAGTGACATGTGACTCTACTGCCATGTGACAACTAAAATGTCTGTAGATGTTGCCAATTATCCCCAAGGGGTTAAAATCACCCCTTTCAGAAGCACTGCCCTCCAGGATGGGCCTTCAGGATAACAGAGGGATACAACTTTAGTATGAGTATTATTGAATAGGATTCGAGCACGGTAACGTTTTGTTTAGTATTCCATGCCTTTGGCTCAGCTGGAGTCTAACCAGCTGAGCTGCTAATTTGATCAGTCAACAGTAACTTCTCAGGCCTAGGGGTGCTGCCCTTCTCCTAATCCTTTTGCTCTTCAAAACTTTTTCTTCTCCCAGCTTAATTCCGTGTATCTCTGATTACTCCTTTTGTCTACCGTGGCTGGGATCTGTACACACATATATTTCCAAAACACCCCTCCTGAAGGAACTTTCCAGGCGTGATGGGAACGATCTATATCTTAATAGGGATTTAGGTTATGTGGATCTATGCATTTGTCAAAACTCAGGGAATGTACACTTAAGATTTGTGTGTTTCACCGTATATACAGTTTACATCAAAAGAAAAAACCAGGGCACCTGAGTGGCTCAGTGGGTTAAAGCCTCTGCCTTTGGCTCGGGTCATGATCTCAGGGTCCTGGGATCGAGACCCACATCGGGCTCTCTGCTTAGCGGGGAGCCTGCTTCCCCCTCTTTCTCTGCCTGCCTCTCTGCCTGTTTGTGATCCCTCTCTCTCTCTGTCAAGTAAATAAATAAAATCTTAAAAAAAAAAAAAGAAAAAACCATAGACAACTATTGAACTCTAGTTAATGATATACATCTGAGGGTTTTTTTTTTTTTAAAAGATTTTATTTATTTATTTGAGAGACAGAGAAAGTGAGAGAGCATGAGAGGAGAGAAGGTTAGAGGAAGAAGCAGACTCCCTGTGGAGCTGGGAGCCCGATGTGGGACTTGATCCCGGAACTCAAGGATCATGACCTGAGCCAAAGGCAGTTGCTCAACCAACTGAGCCACCCAGGCGCCCTACATCTGAGGTTTTTAAAGGGGAAGTGTCCTGATGTCTACAATTTACATGACAGTACATTAACGAAATAAGATGGACTGGCGAATGGAGGGAAGAATATTTTATTATGCTTGTTTTATGTATGTGATAAATGGAGCATAATGTGGAATCTAGGTGATACATGAATGGATGATTGCTATAAAATTATTTAATCTTTTATGAATGTTCAACATTTTTTTACATTAAAATTCTGGAAACATGCACACACCATTTGTCGTGGAAAATCAAGAGACAATATTTCAGAGTGCAAAGGTGGAACACATCGCCATATTTACTCTTTCGCTTTTTTTTTTTTTTTTTTAACTTTCTAACATCAAGGAAATTTTCTTCAGCTGAAGGAATCTTTGATCCCCTTTAAGGTTCAATTTACACATCATTTCTTCTTTAGAGCTTTCACCCACCCTATCCATGATTCCCTTCTCTGGCTCCCACACACTGTGTTAACCTCTCCCCTAAGGCAGCTGTAAAAGTTTAACTTGAAGACGAATTTCATAAATTCTTGTTTCCCCTACTCAGAGACAGAAACAGGACTTATGTCTTCATGTTTTCCCAGAACCTGGAGCCAAGGTCTGCAGGCAGCTTAATTTACAGTAATCTCTCTCTGGTTATAAATCCTAGAATCTTCTAATCTCATTCTTTGCAACTTTGTGAATACTGTAGAGAGTTTGGTTCTAACAGAAGTGAATTGTGAGTCACTCCTACAAAGGACACTTAGAAAAAGAACACACTGGGGCGCCTGGGTGGCTCCATCGTTTAAGCGTCTGCATTTGGCTCAGGTCATGATCTCAGGGTCCTGGAATCGAGCGTCGCATCGGGCTCCCTGCTCAGTGAGGGCTCTGCTTCTCCCTCTGCCCCTCCTCAACTTCCATTCTTTCTCTTTCACTTGCTCTCTCTCTCTCTCTCAAGTGAATAAAGTCTTTTTTTTTTTTGCACAGTTTATTTTTGAGTGATAGTACAAAACTCCTGAAGAGGGAAGGGACGTGAAATGGTTGCCCAAATAAACAAAATCAAAGAAAGAAAGAAAGAAAGAAAGAAAGAAAGAAAGAAAGAAAGAAAGAAAGAAAGAAAGAAAGAAAGAAAGAAAGAAAGAAAAGAAGGAAGGAAGGGGGAAGGAGGGAGGGAGGGAGGAAAGTAGAAGGGAGGGAGGGAGGGACAAATGGGAGGGAAGGAGGAAGGGAGGAAGGAAGGAAACAAACAGCACTAGGGACTGAGATGGAATGTAAAGCAGAAAAGAAGCTAAGGGGTTTTGCAATTAAATCTTGGGAAAATTTGGGGGCACTTGGGTAGCTCAGTTGGTAAGCAGCCAACTCTTGGTTTTGGCTCAGGTCATGATCTCAGGGTCGTGAGAGGGAGCCTGGTGTTGAGCTCCATGCTCAACCCAGAGTGGGCTTGAGATTCTCTGCTTCTCCTTCTGCCCACCCACCACCACTCCACACACACGTGCACGTGTGTGCGCTCTCGCTCTCTCTAAAATAAACAAATAAATAACATCTTTTTTTTTTTAAATCTTGAGAAAATTTTTTAAATACAAGAAGGTCAAAAAGCCCAGCCCTTATGCCTGTCCTGTGATGAAGCCCTCGAGGGTCGGGGTTGGGGCTGTGCAAACCTGTCCAGAGTCTCTGCCAAATCAAGTGCCCATGGCAATCAGTGAGAGTCACAAACATTGGACCCGAGGACAAGGACAGATACAGAAAGAAAATGCCTCCTGGACTCCTTAAAAAATGTTTTACTAATTTCTATTTGGAGCAAACTGAAGGATAAAGAGAATAGTTATAAGGCACTAGGTGGCTCAGCTGATTAAGTGTCAGACTCTTGGTTTTGGCTCAGGTCATGATCTCAGGGTTGGGAGACTGATGGAGCCTGCATGGGGCTCCACGCTCAGCAGGGAGTCTGCTTGAAGAGTCTTACCCCACCACCTCTGCTCCCATGTGCTCTCTCTCTCTCTCTCTCGGATGGGTAAACACATCTGTAAAAAAATATATATATATATATATATAAAGCATATTCACAGGGCGCCTGGGTGGCTCAATCATTAAGCGTCCGCCTTTGAGTCAGGTCATAATCCCAGGGTCCTGGGTTTGAGTCCCACATGGGGCTCCCTGCTCAGCAAGAAGCCTACTTCTCCGTCTCCCACTCTCCCTGCTTCTGTTCCCTCTCTCACTGTGTCTTTCTCTGTCAAATAAATAAATAAAATCTTTTAAAAAATTATTTTAAAATGTTACAGAAAAATTTAAAAATAGTATGGAAAGGTCCTGCGTACCCGTCACTTAACTTCCCCTAATGTTAACATTTTAAATAACCCTAGTATTATCGAAATCGGGAACATATTGATAGAATGCCATTAACTAAATGGCAGACCTTATTCTAGTTTCACCAGTTTTCTCACTAATATTCTATCTCTGGTCTGTGACCTAATTCAGGATCGCACACTGCATCTGGTTGTTATGTACAATGGCTCAGTTGAAGAGTATCAGTCAGTTATTTTGTAGAATGTCTCTAAATTGGAGTTTTCAGATGTTTCTCATGCTCAGATTGAGGTTCTATTGAAATGTGCTTTTAATTTTTGATAGTTGCATAGTGTGATTTCATACATAGCCACATACACTTGTAGTTTGTAGCATTGCTGCCCTAGAAACAGGAATTCTGATCAATAATTTTTTCATGTATTCACATAAAAAAAGAAATGGTACGTGTTAAAATTGCATATGCTGCATTGTTGAATAATTTCCATTTTGACGAGGCATGGATGAGAACCAAATATTCCACTTAAGCTTTTACTTTTTTTTTTTTAAGATTTTACATATTTATTTGACTGAGAGAGAGAGAGCAGAAGCAAGGGGAGTGGCAGACAGAGGGAGAAGCAGGCTTCCTGCTGAGCAGGAAGCTCGAGGAGGGGCTCCATCCCAGGGTCCTGGGATCACGACCTGAGGCAAAGGCAGATGCTTAACCTCGTGAGCCACCCAGGTGTCCGACCTTTTCTGATGATTGTAAGAATTTTCCTCCAATTAGTTTCTAGCTCCATACATTTCTTTTTTATTTTAGAATTTTATTATTTATTTATTTGAGAGAGAGAGGGGGCCATCAAAGGGAGAGGGAGAGAGGATCTCAAGCAGACTCCACACGGAGCATGGACCCTGATGTGGGACTCAATCCCAGGACCCTGAGATCCTGATGTGAGCTGCAATCAAGAGTCAGATGCTTAACCGGCTGAGCCACCCAGATAGATGTCCCTGGCTACATGCATTTCAAACCTTATTACTCAAGTCCTACCCACATGTTTGCAGAGCTAAGCACTATGAGATGCATTCATTCTGTGATGCAATCTCTGACTTTCCTACACCCATCCCTAAAAATCAGAGGGAGATTTCTTTTCCAGAGCAGTGAAAAGCCAAACAAGTTGAAGGTTTCAGAAAGTTATTCTGCCACATTTATTTGAACAATCCTTGATCATTATGTTATATTTTAATGATTAAGATGTAACCTAATCACTCTGTCTTTTGGTTTTACTTAAGTTGACCTAAACCCTTTCCTATATCTATTGGGAAGACCAAGAATCTCTGTAAGGTTTCTGTGAATTCCTGGAGGGCTTCCATTGTGTGTCCAATAGACATTCTAAAAAGGTTTGGGAAGAAGGAGGGGCTTTACAATTTGGCAGCATAAATGGCAATACAGAACTTTATTTTGTTATTTAAATTTAATTAATTAACATATAATATATAATTGATTTCAGAAGTACAGGTCTGTGATTCATCAGTCTTACATAATACCCAGTCCTCATTACAACACATACCCTCTCCAATGTCCATCACCCAGTTACCCCATCCCTTCACTCCCCTTCCCTCCAGCAATCCTCAGTTTGTTTCCTATGATTAAGAGTCTCTTATGGTTTGTCTCCCTCTGTCGTTTCATCTTGTCTCATTTTTTTTTCTCTCTTCCCGTAATATCTTCTGCCTTGTTTCTCAAATTCCACATAAGAGTGAGATCATATGATAATTGCCTTTCTCTGATTGATTTAATTCACTTAGAATAACACCCTCTAGTTCCATCCACGTCATTGCAAATGGCAAGATTTCAATTTTTGATGGCTGTGTAATACACACACACACACACACACACACACACACACACACACACACCCTACCACATCTTCTTTATCCTTTCATCTGTCAATGGACAGCTGGGATCTTTCCATAGTTTGGTTATTGTGGGCATGATGGGGTGCAGGTGCCCCTTCGGATCACTACATTTGTATCTTTGGGGTAAATACCCAGTAGTGCAATGCCTGGGTTGTAGGGTAGCTCTATTTTCAACTTTTTGAGGAACATCCATACTGTTTTCCAAGTCGCTGCACCAGCTTGCAATTCCCACCAACAGTGTAAGAGGGTTCCCCTTTCTCTGCATCCTGGCCAACATCTATCATTTCCCGACTTGTTAATTCTAGCCATTCTGACTGGTGTGAGGTGGTATCTCACTATGGTTTTGATTTGTATTTCCCTGATGGCTAATGATGTTAAGCACTTTTTCACGTGTCTGGCGGCCATTTAGATGTCTTCTTTGGGGAAATGTCTGTTCATGTCATCTGACCATTTCTTGATTGGATTATTTGTTCTTTGATTGTAGAGTTTGGTAAGTTCTTTATGGATTTTTGGATACTAGCCCTTTATATGATATGTCATTTGTAAATATCTTCTCCCATTCTGTCAGTTGTCTTTTGGTTTTGTCAACTGTTTCTTTTGCTGTGCAAAAGCTTTTTATCTTGATGAAGTCTCAACAGTTCATTTTTGCCTTTGTTTCCCTTGCCTTTGGAGATATGTCTAGCAAGAAATTGCTGCAGCTTAGGTCAGAGAGGTGCTGCCTGTGTTCTTCTCTGGGATCTTGATGGATTCTTGTCTCACATTTAGGTCTTTCATCCATTTTGAGTCTATTTTTGTGTATGGTGTAAGGAAATGGCCCAGTTTCATTCTTCTGCATGTGGCTGTCCAGTTTTCCCAACACCATTTGTTGAAGAGACTGTCTTTTTTCCATTGAATATTCTTTCCTGCTTTGTCTAAGATTAGTTGACCATAGAGTTGAGGGTCCATTTCTGGGCTCTCTATTCTCTTCCATTGATCTATGTGTCTGTTTGACAATACAGAACTTTAAACAGCCCTGTTCTTAAAGTCTTTTGGCCACCCTGACAATGAACTTTTTTCACTCATTACTTTTATCTGTAAATTCTAGTTCATGGCATTTTTCTTAACTCTATGTCTCTCTTTTTTTAAGCTTTATTGAGGTATAATTAAGAAGTCAAATGACAAGATATTTGAAGTGACAATGTAGTGGTTTGTTACCTCTCCTCTTTGGTGAGTCTTATCTTCTATCCTTTTCGACTGTTAGCCCAAACTCCCAAATTCCTGTATCTTCTCATACAAGACAGTTTAGCTCTTTCTTTATTAAACTGTCTCTTCAGGCATTCTTCCCCTTCCTAAAGATTCTATTAAGATATTTCCCCAAAACAAGACATTTATTACCTCTAAGAGAAACTATGTTTTCCAGCTTTTAAATGCCTTTCTATTTGACTTCTTACATAGAGCAAATAGGAATAAAACAAAATTTGTACCACTTTGTAACCATGATGCATAACAAGAAACAAGAGAATGTGAGAGTTAAGCTCTCATTTAGGGCCACACTTCCTGGGTCCAAAATCCTGGCTTTATTCAACAATAAAATATTAAGTAACATAATTAAAATTGGGCAAAGGATCAGAATAGACATAGCTCTGTGGAAATGTTTCCAGAAATAAAATGGCCAATACATACATTAAAAGAGGCTTAGCATCATTAGTCCTCAGGGAAAGACAAATCAAAATGACAGTGAGATACTACTCATACCTGCTAGGATGACTAAAATCAATAGACAATAAAAGTATTGGCAAGGATGTAGAGAAATTGGAAACCTGTATGGTGCTGGTAGGAATGTAAAATGAAATAGCATCTTTGGAATATGGTCCCATAGTTCCTTAAACATTTAAACAAAGTGTTAACATGTTATCTAGCAATTCTATCCCCAGGTGTATCTCCAAAATAAATGAAAACATGCAATTACACAAAGATGTGAACACGAATGTTATAGGTGACTTCATTACCTTCACTTGAGCCAGCAATTCCCTGGACCTTCAGTCCCTTGATCTCCTCATCTCCAAGGACCTCCTTCCCTGTCTCATCCCTGCCCCTCAGTCTGTCAACACCTGGAACCATCCACCACTAACTTCTTACATTCAGAGCCCCGCCATCCTGAGGCACCTCCTACTGACCTAGCTGCCTTGTGGGGTGAATCCCAACACAACAGTTGTTTAGTCCCAGGAGGACCTCCAGACCACTATCGCCCCTACTGCCATCACTTCCTCAAATCATCCTACCAAGATTCCACACTCATCCCTTCCCTCATTCTCTTGCCAATGCCCTCAGCCTCCTGGCCCTCTTGTCTCTCCATCCGGAGAGCCTGAGAAAACCCCAAATCTCGATGACCCATCCATCTGTCTAATGAGAGCTGCTACAGAAAAACCACATTGCCTTTCATGTTGATGCCATTATAATACATGGCCACCAGTATGACCCAGGGCCTCCAGTTAAACCATCAATCCTGGGCGCCTGGGTGGCTCAGTTGGTTAAGCAACCGCCTTTAGCTCAGGTCATGATCCCGGAGTCCCGGGATCGAGTCCCACATCGGGCTCCCAGCTCCATGGGGAGTCCGCTTCTCACTCTGATCTTTTCCCCTCTCATGCTCTCTCTCACTCTCTCTCTTTCCTAATAAAGAAATAAATAAAATCTTTAAAAAACAAAAAAACCCATCAATCCTTTTTTTTTTTTTTTAAGATTTTATTTATTTATTTGAGAGACAGAGAAAGTGAGAGAGAGGATGAGAGGAGAGAAGGTTAGAGGAAGAAGCAGACTCCCTGTGGAGCTGGGAGCTCTATGTGGGACTCCATCCTGGAACTCAAAGATCATGACCTGAGCCTAAGGCAGTCGCTCAACCAGCTGAGCCACCCAGGCACCCCAACCATCAATCCTTTTTTATTTACTTAATCCCACTAACCTAATCTCCACAATGATTATTTAACTTGTTTGCTACTCTTCTTAGACTTCTTGCCGACTCTCAATTTCGGCATATATCCTGGCCTCTTCACATACACGCACACATACACACAATAGGGACCATCAGAAGGAAAATTCCTCGATATTCTGCTACCAAGCAGTTTTTGAATTTGAGCTCAGCATATCTTTCTCTCCTAAAATGAATTTGTCTGCATCTCATCCTCTTCTGCTTTCTTGAGGAACTTAGTCATTTATCTTCTATCTCCCCATTCATCTTTTTTCTCTGTGCTCTTTAAAAATGCTCCTACCAGGGGCACCTGGGGGCTCAGTGTGTTAAGCATCAGACTTTTGGTTTTGGCTCAGGTCATGACCTCAGGGTTGTGGGCTCAAGTCCCAGGCTCAGCAGGGAGTCTGCTTGGGATTCTCTCTGTCTCCTTCCCCCAGCTCCTGCTCTCTCTCTCTCTCTCTCATTCTCAAATAAATAAATCTTTAAAAAAAAAAAAATGCTCCTACCATTCCACCTCCCCCTTCTGATAGGAATCTCTACTCTTTCCCTTCTGATAGAAATCTCTACTCTCTACTCTCTGCCTGCCGCTCCCCTTGCTTCTGCTCTCTCTCTCTCAGTCAAATAAATATGTAAAATCTTAAAAAAAGGAAAAGCTTAAGTGGAATGTTTGGTTCTCATCCATGCCTCGTAGAGTTGGCTACGTTTTCCTTACTTTCCACTCACCCGTCAGCCTATTCCCCTCCAATCAGGCCTCCACCCACCACTTCTCTGAAATGTCACCAATCATTAATATGATGCTACATCTATTGGATACATTTCAGTTCTTATTTTGCTTGACTTTTCAGTAGTATAACCTACTTGAATACCTATTTCTCAGCTTTATTGATGTGTAATTGACAGGCAACAATCTGCACGTTTAAAGTACACACTTCAGTGAGTTTTGACCTTTGACCTTGCTTGTGTGCTCTCTTTGACAAATAAATAAAATCTTTAAAAAAAAAAGAAAGAAAGAAAAGGAAAACATTTAATAACTCCTTTACTAGCCAGTTCCTCATTTCTCCAATCCCATTAGGTTTCATGATTCTTTTTTTTTTTTTAAGATTTTATTTATTTGACAGAGAGAGATCACAAGTAGGCAGAGAAGCAGGCAGAGAAAGAGGGGGAAGCAGGGTCCCTGCTGAGCAGAGAGCCTGATGCGGGGCTGGATCCCAGGACCCTGAGATCACAACCTGAGCCAAAGGCAGAGGCTTTTTTTTTTTTTTTTTTTTTTTGAGGCAGAGGCTTTAATCCACTGAGCCACTCAGGTGCGCCAAGTTTCATAATTCTTTTTTATTTTTAATTTTATTTATTTATTTGAGAGAGAAAGAGCAAGTGAGAGGGAGCATGAGAGGAGAGAAGGTCAGAGAGAGAAGCAGACTCCCAGAGGAGCTGGGATCCGGATGCGGGACTCGATCCCAGAACTCCAGGATCATGACCTGAGCTGAAGGCAGTTGCCTAACCAACTGAGCCACCCACGTGCCCAAGTTTCTTAATTCTTAATATTAAACTCTCCCTGTTCAGATTACTGTGTGGCTTCTCTAATCCCATTGGACTCAGTCTAATGCCTCACCAACCTCTCTGTCCCTTTGTCGCTGTCCATTTTCAGGCTCACCTTTCTCTACCTACCCCATAATGTTAGTGCTCCCAAGACCCTCCCCTCTGCTTTTGTCATAGCCTCTCTAAGCCACTCATTTGCTTACTCATCTTCCGTTATTAAGTTTAACTGATGGTTTTTAATCTGAGTTCTATGAATAAAATTGCATGCAAATTTTGTGTGGATGTGAAAAAGCACATACATATGGGGAGGTGTCCAGCCTCCTCTTTGGTCAACGTGGCTTAGTAGTTAAGGGCACAGAGCCTGGATACATCCTTCTTAAGTTCAAATCCCAGTTCTGCCACTACGAACTGGGATAATTTATTTAACCTTGCTGTTGCCTCAGTATCCTTCTCTGTAAAATAGAAAAAAAAAATTGTAGTGCTACCTCATAGAGTTATTATGGGAATTAAGTAGTTATTAATAGCACCTGGACAGGGCCTGGCACATAATAAGCATCATTTAGGCATTGGCTATTATTGTCATTTCTAGCACTCCCTTTTGCCTCTGTGCCACAGCTAGACCAGTGTTTTCCACTGTTCTAGTGCTCCTGCTTTCTCGGACTCTGAGCTCTCCAGCAGGCTCTTTTCTCTCCTTGGAGCACTCTCCCCTGTATATTGCCCACTAACTCCTGACCTTCCCTCAGGCGTCGGCTCAAATGTATTTCTTCAAAGAAGGTTTTGAGGAAACCTTCTTCAAGGTTTTCCTGATCTCCAGACCAGGAGGAGCTTCAGGCTATGACCTCCCAAACCTTTACTTTCCCTCATAACCCTCGTCACAACTTATTCAGGGTGATGACGTAAAGTTCCTCCCTGACAGGCCACAAGCTCTGAGAGGGCAGAGGTCATTTTTGCCTGGCTCTCTGCTGAACCTCAGTACAGTGCCTCGTACATTGTAGGAATAGCACAAACATTCGTCAAATGAGTGAGTGAATGAATAAGGAACAAAACACGTGAAAGTCTTTTAACAAAGGTGTAAAAAGCCCAGACATATATTAGGTACCACAATGAGCATATGACAAAATCTAATGATTATTAGATAATCTAACATTAAATGAGTAAAAAATTGTATTGTGTGAAGGAAATCTCTTCAGTTTCTATAAGATACATTCATTTAGGGGCGCCTGGGTGGCTCAGTCATTAAGCGTCTGCCTTCGGCCCAGGTTATGATACCAGGGTCCTGGGATCGAGCCCCACATCGAGTTCCCTTCTCAGTGGGAAGCCTTCTTCTCCCTCTCCCGCTCCCCCTGCTTGTGTTCCCTCTCTCACTGTGTCTCTCTCTGCCAAATAAATAAATGATCTTAAAAAAAAAGATATATTCATTTAAATTAAGCTTGGAACATGTCTTTCAATCAAATGGAAATGAATTATCCAATTATTGACTTATTAAAACATCCCCTACTTCTACCTCTTGGAAGCCAGATATAAGCCTCAGATGGCAGAGCTGAAAGGAATAATTGAACAGGGAAGCTGCTTGTTCTCAGAGAATTTTCATGGCCTTAATTCAAGACAGGATTACAGACCCTCATGAGTAAGCAAAACCAACTGTGCTAATCTGAGAAATTCATGGTCACCCTGGGAGTTAATATATCTAATCCAAGTCACCAGGAAAACTATGTTCTATTATCAATTAACATTCAAACAGCAGGAAAATGATGATAGCATTATAATACAAAATATACACAATTAAGTGACTCTCCTGGGAATGTCTTCAGGGATCGGTTGCTTACACTCACTAGATGAAGGAATCCCTAAGGAGGAAGGACTCCCACCTCCCCCCTCACTTCCCCCTTTCTTTCCCCCCTTCCTTCCCAACTGTCAGACTCCCAACGGCTCCTCTCCTGTGTAATCAGCGTAATCAGCCTCGGAACACTCTCCAGACGCCAATCTTTGATCTCCAGGAGAAACAATGCGGTAACTGTTGCACTATGATTAGGGAAAAGTTAACCAGGATCTGGCCTTGGGCACTGAGAGCTAGAGGAGTGGGAAGGTTTCACGACAACCCTGGTGGTCAGAGGGCTGTGGGGAAACTGGACGGTCCTAGAAGCCCTAGAGCCTACATAGGTGGGGATTTGTTGCCTGTCGGCTTGCCTGAGAAGCTGGGAGCAGCGCTCTCATGCCCAAGCTATGGACTACATTTCCCAGACGGCTTTGCTCCCCGGGCTGTCGTACTAAGATTAGGGCGTGTCTGGGAGGAGCAGCACGGTCCGCGAGCACTGCTGGGGCATCTCGCTCGGCTCCTACCTACAGCCACTGCAGCCGTCCCGCAAGATGATCGGGGTCCTCCTGCTCCTGCTTCTCCTTCTCCCCCTTTTCCTGTACATCGCTGCACCCCAAATCAGGTCTGTGCAAATGTATTGCCTTCTCTTGAGAAGAATTCAGGAGGATGTTAATCCTCACCGAACCTCTGTTTCCAGAAGAAGGAAAAGGAAAATCTCTGGGGGCATCCAAGTAGGTCGAGGCCGGGAGTTCTATTGGTCGGAGGAGGTCCAGCTGTCTGGATGTGGGGGAACGAGAGCTGGAGACCTCAGGCGGTGGGAAGGGGTTGTAGACCGGATCGCTTCACTATTTCTCCCGATCCCTTTTTTCGTCTCAGAAACCCTTGGTTTCTGCTCCAGAGAACCCCAAGTGCAAGGCTACCTCAGACACTTAAGTTTCCAGTATTGGGAGATTTCAGACCTTAAAATGGAGTATGGACCTTAAGACTGTTTTTCCCTTTAGCTCCCACGCCTTGAACCAGCCCTGTCTAGCTTCTTGCTTCCAGTCTTTGAAGTACAATGGAGAGGTTTGAACTTTTGCTCTCTGAAACTGTCCGCCGATGGGAATCGTCCTATCTGCAGACCGTTACTTGCTCTCTTGTTGCAGATAGATTCGCCTTTTTTTCTGGGCGGATGTTGTAGAGGAAAGAAATGAAGCGGTTTCATCATGAGCCGTATCTTGCCTTCAGAGCAGAAGTATCTGGGGACCTGAATTAAGCCCAGGGTTTGGTGGTGAGGCCGAGGGGAAGAAGGGTAGTAGTCTCCGGACCTGGTGACATATCAGCCAATGGCTGGCTGAGTGCCGCCTAGAATCGGAGGAGAGCAGCACTACGGGCGCCTGCTGATTGGTTTGAGTAAATCACCAGTAGTGACGGTGAACCAGAGACTGAAGAGACAGTCCTTCCCCGGGGGCGGGGGCGTGGTCACCATCCACCCTCGTGTGCTCCTCTTTTATTTTTCCTCCCTGCTGAACGCCTAGTGCTCCCACTCAGATGAGAACGGTTTGTATCTCTTTCCACCACAAGATCCTTTTACCCAAATAGAATCACAATGAAAAGTTGACCCTGAACTGAAAATAGTGCTCACACGTCTGCGAGATTTTTCTGAGGAAGGTTTTCCTGCAACCATTATACTCCCCAGCCACCTGGCTAGGTCAGGGGAGCTAGCTCAGAGCTGGACTTTTCACAGTTGATTGTTTCTTTCATTCCTGTTGGTAAGGAGAAGAAAGAACTCAGTAGAAGTCCTGATATGTTGTCGCTGCTGGAGCTGAAACTGAAAGGATGTAAAAAACTGAGCAGGGAGGCTTGTTCTCTGAGGAGGAAGGTATCTTTTGGTGAGCACCAATTTGCTTCCTTATTGGCCCGTGTACACTAAGTGGCTAAGAGTGTGTGCCTTGCTACTCCCAGTTCAATGAAAAAGGCTGAAATGCTCTTTAAAAGTGCACCTCCTGGTCAAGAGATTCTTTTAACTTCAGTCTTGAAATTTGCAGAGAAGAAAAAAAAACAGTCAGAGAGGTGCTAATCCCTGTTTGTGCATTCATTTCTTTGGAAAAGGAGGGTAGTATAGTGCTTAAGAACAGGGACACTAATTAAACCAGGACTTGAATCCCACCTCCCCCATGTACTGATTTATGTCTTTTCTTTGTCTTATTTGTGTGTGTATGTGTGTGTGTGTTTCTGTTTGTTTTACCCCAGCAAACAAGCTTCCATAATTTTAACTTTTTGTATTGGATTAGCTGCATATCAAGGCCATAAAGTGCCAGTTGTGGACAGATTGACATAAGTGGACCAGTTCCTGCTTCTTCTAGGGTGAATCTTTTGATTCCCTAAGGTTGTCAAAGAGCTCAAACTGAAGCCAGGTGCCTGGATAATCAAATACTTACCAAGTTCTTGTACTGCAGGGGGCAGCTCTAAGATTTGCCCTTAAAATAGAATCATTTTTGTTCCCAAGCAAGAAGCAGAAAATTTTTGAGCACAAAAACCCTTGAGCAAAAGCAGAAAATTTTTCTTCAGTCTTCCTTAAATCTATAAAATGACAGCACTAGAAAGAACCAAAGCAAACTTTAGTCTTGGAATTGGAAGATCATGGTAGTTACAGGAACCTCTGCCTAAGACAAGGAGAATGAAGAACTGATGAGCTCTCCTCTTTCTATAGGAAAATGCTGTCTAGTGGGATGTGTACATCAACCGTCCAACTTCCTGGGAAGGTAGCTGTGGTCACCGGAGCCAACACAGGCATTGGAAAGGAGACAGCCAAAGAACTGGCTCAAAGAGGCAAGCTCATCTGCTTCTAATTCCCTCCTACTCCCGCCATTTTATCCCTCACAAGGATAACCATGCTCATTATTTCCTCCCAGTCTTGGAATTCAAGAACTTTCCAAGTGTCCCACAGATTTACTGGTCTGAACTTAGTATAATGCTCTACATATAATGGACACTTAATATTATTGATTTATTTTTCTTTTTTGATTTGTTCATCAAATACCCCTGTCATGAAGTAGGAGTAAAATTCCCATTAAAAAAAAAAAAAAACAGGGAAAAAAAAAAAACAGGGGTGCCCAGGTGGCTCAGTGGGTTAAAGCTTCTGCCTTTGGCTCAGGTCATGATCTCAGGGTCCTGGGATCAGCAGGGAGCCTGCTTCCCCCTACCTCTCTGCCTACTTGTGATCTCTCTCTGTCAAATAAATAAATAAAATCTTTTTTAAAAAGTAGAAAATAACATTTATAAGTCTATAGGTCTATGGTGTCCACTCAAAAGCAGAGCTGACGATGTGTCTCTTTCATATATTGGTTGACAGGAGCCCGTGTGTATTTAGCATGCCGGGATGTGCAAAAGGGGGAATTAGTGGCCAGAGAGATCAAGCTCACGACGGGGAACCAACAGGTGTTAGTGCGGAAACTGGACTTGGCTGATACAAGATCTATTCGAGCCTTTGCGAAAGACTTCTTAGCAGGTAAGTATAGAACTGGAGATTATGTTGTTGGTCTGGCAATCAACATGGCAGACTTGGTTAAAGGAAAAGATCCTTCTCCCTCTTTAATACATAGAAGTACTAGATAAATTATAATAAAAAATTTCATTCATAGCTGAACTCCTTTGTAACAAAGGGAAATCCCCAAGAAGCAGCAACAAAAAATGAGTCTAAAAAGTCACTGCAGTGGGGTGCCTGGGTGGCTCAGTGGGTTAAAGACTCTGCCTTCAGCTCAGGTCATGATCCCAGGGTCCTAGGATCGAGCCCCGCATCAGGCTCCCTGCTTGGCGAGAAGCCTATTTCTCCCTCTCCCACTCCCCCTTGTGTTCCCTCTTGCTGTATCTCTCTCTGTCAAATAAATAAATAAAATCTTTAAATAAATAAATAAAAAATAAAAAGTCATACCAGTACATAAGAACTAAAGCCAAAAACCTCACGAGAGTATCAGAACTCAACATGAGCTTTAGGATCTGGAATCTAAATACTCATGCAAGGAAAGGAGATGAGGCCTCAGGCCCTGAGAGTGGGGAGCTGTATCTTAGGCTCCACATAAGGTGGAACTCACAAAAAGTCATCTGGTCCATGGTACAGGGGCTTAAAAAAAATTAGGCCACCAGCTCTAAGACACGGCAAAGAAGCTTATCTTCTCTTTAGGACATAGGTGGTTAGAGAGTCATCTGCAAGATATTAGAACCTCGAATTGGCATCATCTGTGGGGGAGAATTTATTACATCACCAAATAGTGCAAGAATCTTGAGCTGAGGAATTAACATAAAACGCTGTAGTATCACATCAAAATCAAACCCGAGAGTACTCTGTAGGCCTATCCCCTCCTAACACATGGATCTTGGCCTCCCGAGGTAAAAAACGTCTGCAGATATGAGCTCATAGTTAGAAATTACAAATCACATGAGAAAATAAACCACGAAAAGAGTTGTCAGATGCAACAAAGAGGTGAAACCAGAATTTCTTTGGGCACCTTTTGGAGTTCTCCCGTGGCAAGGGGTGCACACAAAACAGCCTGTTGGCTCTTGCTTAGAATCTTCTGATTCAGCTCAGGAAGTCTTTCGATCAGGAGAGATGAGCAGAACATTTTCCCAAAAGCAGTGAGTGAGTAGCTCCTTAATTGGAAAGATTGGGAAGACTACTTGGCTGTGTAATTTTGCTCTGTAGTAAGTAGGATTCAGCTAAAGTCTTAAAAACAATGAAAAACGATACAAACCACATATGAAGGAGAAACGGAGGAAAGATTAAAGTCATGCATCCCCATTTTCAAAGCCTGGTTGTTAGGCAGATTTCTCAGATGTAACTGCTGTGGCTGGCTGCTTCCCCACCACATCTCCTCTTCCCTGCAGAGGAAAAACATCTTCACATTTTGATCAACAACGCAGGAGTGATGATGTGTCCCTACTCTAAGACAGCAGATGGCTTTGAGATGCACATGGGAGTCAACCACTTGGGTAAGAAATCTGGTCTCATCACAAAACTAGAAGAAGCCTAAAGTTCTCCTTGGAAAACCTGAGGGACAGACTGAGCTGCCCGTGGGCCCTAAGAGACCCTAAGTGGATAGTGAATACTCTGGTCCTGCCCGAAAGCTCAGAGATAAACTTAGGCCCACTTGAGGTACCACCCACTTTTTAATTTGTGATCCAGATTCAGTTTACCTTGAGGCATTTTGGAACAGCCTAACTGGACGGGGGCTTTGTTGCTTTCTTTGTGGTGATCCTCATGACCAGCATCAGGCAGAGGCTGCCTGCTCTCCAAGAGTGATATTAATCCAAGCTGGAAGGAGACAAGAGTTCATAGTCACATAATCCAGACCTCCCTCATGGAAGGATGGCTGTCCTATTTCCCCAAACCCTCCCTGAGCTTGTTCTGTAGTTGATAATGAATTAATGAGGCAAAAAGCCTTGTTCCTGAGTTCTCTGCAGGGCTCACCATGACTCCCTTCACCCTGGCATTGGCCCTGAACTCTGTTAATGCTGGTTTTTCTCATAGGTCACTTCCTCCTGACCCATCTGCTGCTAGAGAAGCTGAAGGAATCAGCCCCATCGAGGATAGTGAATGTGTCTTCCCTAGCACATCACCTGGGAAGGATCCACTTCCATAACCTTCAGGGCGAGAAATTCTACAATGCAGGTCTGGCCTACTGTCACAGCAAGTTAGCCAACATTCTCTTCACCCAGGAACTGGCTCGGAGGCTCAAAGGTAGGCTTAGAGGAAGTAAGCATAGAGATATGAGTCAATGGGAGGTAGCAAAAACACTGATTTCTGGAGCTCATCCCCTGGAAGGACCTGCTGCCGTGACTATAACTGGGTATTATTTCAGTAAATGGCCCACAGCTGAATATTGGAGATGGCTGGCAGGAGACAGGGACATTCTGACTTTGAGTCGTAACACTTGGCTTTAGCACTTACTGGCTGTGTGACCGGCAGCAAGCTACTTAACTTTTCAAGACTTGTTTCCTCACAAGTAAAATAGGATTACTTACTTTATAGGTTATTGACTTCATTAAGTCAGGCCTCACGAGCAAGCACAGTGTTTTACTCATAGTGAGACTAGATAGAAGGGGAGGACCTGGGGGCACCTGGGTGGCTCAGTCGATTAAGCGTCTGGCTCTTCGTTTCAATTTAGGTCATGATCTCATGAGGTCGAGCCCCAAGTCTGGCTCTGGGCTCAGTGCAGAGTCTGCCTGAGATTCTTTCCTTCCCCCTCTCTCTGCCCCCTCCCGCACATGTGCTCTTTCTCTCTCTCTCTCAAATAAATAAATAAAATCTTAAAAAAAAAAAAAAAAGCAGGGGGAGGGACCTGAACTGGCACTAGTTATAACCATTAGGATAAAAAAAGTCACGGGACTATGGTGGTGGTGGTGGGGAGGGGGACTGTCTCCCAAACAGCAAACAGTTAAATAAGAGAGAAATGTATGCTCGAAGAGGGGAGTCTCCAGTCACAAATATACAGTCCTTAGCACTGTCTACTCTGATTTTTCTATGAAAAGAAGGCTAATCCAGGGTGGACAATGGGAGGTGCTTAGGAGTTGAGGCAGGCAGAATTTGGCTCAAAGAATCAGACATAGGAGCCTCATTGTTGGAACACGATCATCAAACTATGTGGAAATTAGGTGGGTTACAGAGTGGGTGGGATGAGGCATCTTGGGGATGTCAGGGAATATTCCAGGCAGACGGAAGAGAATGCACAAAGGTCTGGGTTCAGTTTGATTAATTAGGAGGCTGCTGTGATTAAAATGTAGAAAGCAAGAGGAACAGAGGTCTGAGCTGAGACAGTAGTCAGAGGCAAAACCCTTAGAGGCTACGGTAAGGATTTTAGCGGAAGAGCAGTAGAGAACCTTCAGGATGAAAACGTTTTTAAAATGGGGGCAGGAGTGTGTGCAGCAGGTAATTTCTATAGTCTAGGTGAGAAGGGAGGGTGGCCTGGACTAGAGTGGCGGAGATGGAGGGTAGTGGACGCTCCTAAGAGATATTCACGATGGGAAACCCCCAGGGCTTGTTGATGGATATGCGTGGTAAGGTGGGGAATCATCAAGAACTGCTCTGTGTGCCTGCCTGATAGGGAGTTAGGGCATACTGCAAGATCCAGGTTTGGCCTTGAAAGTATGAAGTTAACTTTGGACCTCTGTGTCAGCATTACTCGGGTCATCTACAGTAGATGTCAAGGGACACCTGGGTGGCTCAGTTGCTTAAGCATCTGTCTTTGGCTCAGGTTACAATCCCAGGGTCCTGGGATCAAGCCCCGCATTGGGCTCCCTGCTCAGCGGGGAGCCTACTTCTCCCTCTGCCTGCTGCTTGTGCTATCTTTTTCTCTGACAAATACATAAAATCTTAAAAAAAAATAGAGTAGATGTCAAGTTTTAAATAATATATGTTCATAGTCCTTTATCTGCAGTCATGAAATCCACAAAGACCCGAAACTTCAATTTTTTCAGAAGCTTGACACCAAAGCTCATTTGGCAGCAAAACCTCCCCTGTACTAGGGAGATGAGACAATAAGCAGTATATGTATCCGTGTCATATTATTTTTCTAAAATCAGGAAAAATTTGGAAACCTCTGTAGCCCCAAGGTTCTAGTAAAGAACTGGGGACCTGACCTAGCACATGCGTTAAGTGTCATTTAACATTTACTGTGTGCCAGAGACGATCGAGGCTCTTGTACATTTGAACTCATTTAATCCTCAGAACCGCCTTGTGGGGTGCAGATCATTAGGATGATCCCCATTTTAAGAGGAAACTGAATCACAACATAGGGAGCTTGCCCAGGGTCACACAGCTCATGAGTGGAACAGCTAGGACTTGAAACTGGGCAGTCTGACCACAGGGTCTGTGCCCTTAGCCACTCAGAGTCAGCCAAGAGTTCAACGGAGTACAATATGCATAAAAATGTGCATGCCAAGGGTGCCTGGGTGGCTCAGTCATTAAGCGTCTGCCTTCTGCTCAGGTCATGATCCCAGGGTCCTGGGATCGAGCCCTACATCGGGCTCCCTGCTCAGTGGAGAGCTGCTTCTCCCCCTGCTTGTGCTCTGTCAAATAAATAAATAAATAAAATCTTAAAAAGATAAATGTGCATGCCATATGGTTATAGAGAGGGAGTTTAGCAAGCCATGGGAACTCCAGCATTTGAATTTTGGGTAGAAGATGAGGCACTGGTCCAGGAAACCAAAGAGGAAGCAGCAAGAAAGGTTTGGAAAACTAGAAGGAGTGTGGGATCGCGGAAGCCAATAAAAAGGCAGCTTTGAAGAAAGAGTGATCCCTAGAGTCAAAGTACTACTGAGAGGTTTGAACCCTGGCTCTGCTGTTCCCTAACAGTTAATAACCTCTTTGAGCTTTAACCCTAACCTGTGAAATGGGGAGTATACACTACTGTGAGGAGTGCTTGTAAAACCACTGTGGGAAGGGAGTCTTCCTGGGGTCAGATATTTATTCACGGCCTCTGCTCTCCTCGGCTGTCCAGCAATATCAAGTCCTGCCTTCCTCTCTCTATGGGGCACCCCCATTAGGCTCTGGCGTCACGGCGTATTCTGTCCACCCGGGCACGGTCAAGTCTGAACTGGTTCGGCACTCGTCCTTCATGAAATGGATGTGGTGGCTTTTCTCCTTCTTCATCAAGACCCCTCAGCAGGGCGCCCAGACCAGCCTGTATTGTGCCATCACGGAAGGTCTTGAGGTTCTAAGTGGGCATCATTTCAGGTACGAATGTGTCTGTTTTTGAAGATGGGGTTTTTATGGCTCAAGGGAAATAATCTGGATTTGTCTGGTATACTATAATCCTACGTTGCATGGCATAGCTTACGTCTTTTGACTAGTGTTTTTAACCTTCTAGTCAGGGGGTTGACTCATTTGCGTTTTTCGTGGTACTGCTAGGTTTGATTTTCTCCATGGCTATCTTTTATTATGTTTTCTGGTTGTTTCTTTTCTTCCTGCCTTTTGTTATGTCCGCCTAGTTTTCTTTGTTCCTTTTTGGACTCCTCGTTCTATTTTTTTTTTTCTTTACATTGAAAAGAATTTGAATCTGTATTTCTCTATTGTCTTCAGGACTAAAATAGTATCGATGGACTCCCTTCATGAATAAGTGAAGACTTTTAAAACTTTTTATTATAGAGAACTTTGAATATGTACAGCAGTAGATAAAATAGCATGTTGAACACCCATATGCCCCTAATATACAGCCTCACAACCATTAAGCCATGGCCAGTACGCCCCTGGTCCCATGCACCAGCCCTTCCCATATTTTTTCCCTCTCATGTTATTTTGAATCAAGTCTCAGGCATCACATAAATTTTAGGGGCACCTCAGTGGCTCAGTCGGTTAAATGTCTGCCTTCAGCTCAGGTCATGATCCCAGGGTCCTGGGATCGAGCCCTGCATCAGGCTCCCTGCTCAGTGGGGAGCCTGCTTCTCCCTCTCCCTCTGCCTTTGGCTCCCCCTGCTTGTGCTCTCTCTCTGTCGAATAAATAAATAAAATCCATTTTTAAAAAAATGAAATTTTAGCATGTCTTTACCTCCCCCTTCAGGATTACGTGGAAATAACTCGAAATTTTAGAGAAAGGGCCATAAAAAATTAAAATTGGAAAGAAAGGTAGACAGATCATGAAAGGCCCATAGCGCCAGGCTTGGAGAGGAGCCACAGAAGTTGTTCCAGTAAAGAGAGAAATAGTCTGCTCTGTGCTTCAGAGAAACATCCCTGGCGACTTTGCTTGATGAATGAGTAAATAACCCGAGTGAGAGACAGTGAGTTTCTGATTTAGGGTAATGACAGGTGGAATACAAAGAAGGGTTAAGGGAGAGAGGCCCCGAAGAGGCAGAATTTTTATGGCTTCATGACCAAATGAGTGAGGGGTCTGGGAGGAGTTAGTGACCTGGGGTCAAGCCTCACTTACTCGGGGATGGATAATGACATTAACTGAGACAGCAGACATGGAAAAAATCATTTGTAGAGCTTAGGGTTCTTTGATTCCAGAGCAGTAGAAACAGACTCATGCTAACTTAAGCAAGAAGAGAATTTATTAGAATATGGGCATCTCCTAAGAACCAAAGAAGACTTAGAACGGAGCGGCCAAAGGGCCAGGGCACTGCTGCTAGAATGAGTGTACGCCAGTTATCTTCAGTCTTTGTTTTGTTGCTCACCATTCGCCCTCTAGCAAGGAAGCACTAGCTCTTGCATCCTCTCATCCCCGCCGCCTTGGTGAGGGGGAGACAGGGACTCGATTAATGGGGTCTTCAAACTGTGGGAAAGAGGTCATTCCTCAGAAAGGGATCGGGTCGCTGTTGCCCAGTTGTGGAATGTGGAATGGTGGCTCAGTCGGTTAAGCGTCTGACTCTTTTTTTTTTTTTTTTAATTTTATTTTTTCAATGTTCCAAGATTCCGACTCTTGATCTTGATGAAGATCATCTCAGGTCTTAATCTCAGAGTTATGAGATTGAGTTCCACATTGGGCTCCACGCTGG
This sequence comes from Nasua narica, assembly GCA_028533885.1. Taxonomy (NCBI): domain Eukaryota; kingdom Metazoa; phylum Chordata; class Mammalia; order Carnivora; family Procyonidae; genus Nasua; species Nasua narica. Next base: position 97,566,103 of record CM052797.1, on the reverse strand, counting down.
CGTGGACCCTGTTTGAGACTCTCTCTCTCCTTCTCCCTCTGCCCGTCTCCCCCTCCCTCTGCCTCATCCCCTCCTTAAAAAAAAAAAAAAAAAAAAAGAATGTGGAATGAATCAGTTGCCCACCATGGAATAAACCTGTTCGGTGTGTATCCATAAGACTCCATGTGAGTAGAAGTGTAGAGCAGATAGTTGGAAATGTGCATCTGAAATCCAGGAAGATAAATTTACATAGTTTTGTATACTAGAATGATATTCCATGGGTGAGTGGATTCTTCTTCCCTGGAGATTTTGAGGTTTTGACTGAGTAGTTTAAAGAAATTCAACCTCAAATCCATGACATAGTAATTATTTAATTGATTTTGAAGAGCCTTTCCAGTGCCATGGATTCTTAATTTTAAGCATTTTAAAGATCCAGCAGCAGCTACATTGACCATAATCAAGAAATGAACATAAGGGGCGCCTGGGTGGCTCAGTGGGTTATAGCCTCTGCCTTCGGCTCGGGTCATGGTCTCAGGGTCTTGGGATCGATACACGTATCGGGCTCTCTGCTCTCTGTGGCTATACCACATTTTACTTATCCATTCATCAGTTGTGGGCATTTGGGTTACCACTTTTTGGTTAAGTGAATAATGATGCCATGATATTTATGTACAGATTTTTGTATGGCGATTTCTCTTGGTTTATATACCGCGAAATGGAATCCCACTGAAATATGGGTCATATGTCAGCTCTGTGTTTAACTGTTGAGAAACTGTCAGATTGTTTTCCCAAGTGGCTGCACTATTTCATGTTGCCCCCAGCAGTGGCTGAGGGTCCCAATGTCTCCATGCCCTTGCTTACACTTCTTATTGTCTGTCCTTTTGATTTTAGCCATCCTGGTAAGCATGGAGTAATTTTTCTACTTAAGTTTTTCTGTTTTTTCTCATTATGGTTTTCATTTGCATTTTCCTGCTAATGATGTTAAGCATCTTTTCATGCGCTTATTGTTCATTTGTTTATCTTTGTTGGAGAAATGTCTATTCAAATCCTTTGCCCATTTTTTAAATGGATCATTATCTTTTTATTGCTTAATTGTAACAGTTCTTTATATAGTCTGGATGCAAGTCCCTTATCAGATGTGTGATTTTCAAATATTTTCTCCCGTTCTTTGGTTTGTCTTTTCACTTTCTTTCTGGTGTCTTTTGAAGCAGATAAGTTTTGATGAAGTCTAACTTACCAATTTTTTCTTTGGTCCCTTGTGCTTTTGGTGTCATATCCAAGAAACCATTGCCTAACTGAAGGTCATGAAGGTTTACTACTATGTTTTCTTCTAACACTTTTATAATTTGAGCATTACATTTTGGTCTATGATTTGCTTTGAATTAATTTTTACATATGGCAAGAGGTAGGGGTCCCAATTCATTTTTGCATGTGGATAGCCAATTGTTCCAGAACTGTTTGTTGAAAAGATTATTCTTTCCATTGAATTTTCTTGGTAGCTGTATTAAAATTCCTTGGGCTGGGGTGCCTGGGTGACTCAGTTGGTTGAGTGTCCAACTTTTTATTTTAATTAATTAATTAATTTTTAATTAATTTTTAATTTAATTAATGCATAAAATGTATTATTTGCTTCAGAGGTACAGGTCTGTGAATCATCAGTCTTTAGTGTCCAACTCTTGATCTTGGCTGTGAGTTCAAGTCCCACATTGGGCTCCATGCCCAGCATGGAGCCTACTTAAAAAAAAAAAAATTCCTTAGGCTGCCATAACAGAATACCAGAAATTAATTTTCTCACAGTTCTGGAGAATGAGAGTTCAAGATCCAGATGCAGGCAGGGTTGGATTCTGGTGAGGCCTCCATTCCTGGTTTATAGAGGACTGCCTTCTTGCTGTGTCCTCAGATGGCTTTCAATCTATGTGTCTCCTCTTCTTATAAGAACACTAGACCTATGGAATTAGGGCCTTACCTTTATGACCTTACTTACCCTTAATTATCTCTTTAAAAGCCTGATCTCCAGCTATAGTCACATTATAGATTAGGGATTCAACATATGGACTTTGGGGGATACGATTCAGTCCATAACAGATTTATCAAAAATCAATTGACCATAAATGTAAGGGTACTTCTATACTTGCAGTTCTGTTCTATTCATTTATACGTCTGTCCTTATGCCAGTAGCACAGTGTCTTGATTACTATGGCTTTGTAGTAAGTTTTGGAATTGGTCTTTTTATATATACTGATCGATACTTCTCAAAACCCTACTGGAAATATCAGCACCATGACTGTGCTGATGCCATAACCACACGTAAGTAGCTTTTACTGTGGTATTTGAATAAATTTTACAGCATGTCATAGATTATGATACAAAGGCACCTTCATGTCCATTATGTCATTTGCTATTCATTGTAACCTTGCAAAGAACATAAGGCCTAAGGCAGTAGAGGCTCTAGAGGCTTACAGAGGCCACCTCGTTTCTAGAGTCTTATGGAGCCTTTGGCTCTCAGTGATGGTCTTTGTACTCAGCAGTGGCAGGTCGTGCTGGTCATGCTGGTAAGTTCCCTTAAACAGAAGTACTAGACTTATAAGGCTAGTTCTGTAATTATGAAGATCTCTTTAAGCGGTGTTTCTCAAGTTTTCATGCGTTTTAGAACCATCTGAGGAAGTGGTTGAAGACAGATTCCTGGGCCTCTGGCCTAGAGATTCTGATTCAGCAGGTTCAGAGGGGGCCTGAGAATCGGCATTTTTAACAAACTCCCAGATGATATTCCTGCTAGTCCATAACCTGCTCTTGGATTAGCAACGTCTTTATGGACATAGTGTTAAGGATTTGCTTCATGTGCTTTTTTCAGACTTGCCAACTTTCCTTTTCACCTTCAGAATTTGATAAGAATGTCCTGGATGCAGTTCTCTTGAAATAGTATATAACTTCTTAAATTGCTTCTTACGTGGCTTACTCGATCACTTTTCAAAAAAACCCTTTATTGAATACCCACTGTGTACTAGATGCAGCTAATAGAAAAATGAGTAAAATTTTCTTTGAGAAAATTTTCTGGGTGGTGCAGAGTTTGAATACCCCTCCTGCATTTAATGGGGACTTTAAATTATTGAGATTACAGCAACGAAGAGAAGGTATGTGAAACATGCAATACCTTATTGTTACATTTCTTTTATGCTATCATCTTTTCCTTCCTTCATTACTTTTTTTTTAAATGAGTAGAGTTTTATTTTTTATTTATTTTTTATTTTTTAAAAAAGATTTTATTTATTTATTTTAACAGAGAGAGAACACAAGCAGGCAGAGAGGCAGGCAGAGGCAGAGAGAGGAGCAGGCTCCCCGCCGAGCAAGGAGCCCAATGCGGGACTCGATCCCAAGACGCTGGGATCATGACCTGAGCCAAAGGCAGCTGCTCAACTAACTGAGCCACTCAGGCGTCCCCCTTCCTTCATTACTTATGAGGCTGGCTTTACTTGTTATTTGAGTTAAAAAAGTTATAATTGGGGGTGCCCGGGTGGTATGCAGTTGGTTAAGTGTCCAACTCTTGGTTTCGGCTCAGGTCATGATCTCAGGGTCATGAGTTTGAGCCCCGCATCAGGCTTCACACTCAGTGGGGAGTCTGCTTGGTATTCTCTCTCTCCCTCTCCCTCTGCCTTTCCCCTGGTGCATACTCTTTCTCTCTCGAAAATAAATAAATCTTTAAAAAGATAGAAAGATAAAAAAGTTATAATTGCAAGTAGACCAGAAAGAGTAAGTTTTGAGGGTGGTTTTATTAGTTTTTCCCACTCCAAGCGTCTTGACCAGTGTAATCTCAGCAACGTGGCACTGTACAAGGTCCTGTGTGAACAGGCTGGACATACATAGGTGCCAGGTGGGCACTGATATTAATTAAATATGCACATCTAAAGGGGAGTATAAAGACTAAATGCTATGCATTATATATCAAACATTCTGGTCAGAGGGAGTCTAGTGAGGAGGTCTAAATGGTGATTACATTTCCTTTGTGGTAAGGATCAGACAGTGAAGAGAAGACAGAGACTGGCCCTACGAAGTGTATAGAGGACTTATCATCCCTAGGTTGTTCTTCTGTCACATTCCTTGTTCCAGGTGGAGAACAGACTCCATTCATAAACCCTGTGTTTTAAGCCTCTCTCTTTCCCTTCTAGTGACTGCAGTGTGGCATGGGTCTCTGCCCAGGCTCGGAATGAGACGATAGCAAGGCGGCTATGGGACGTCAGCTGTGACCTGCTGAGGATACCTATGGACTGACAGGTGGTGGCAGGTGGCTCAAGAGAAACCTGCAGTAGACTCCTCAGTACTCCCTGCCAAAACAATTCTCCTTCATGACGGCCAAAATCTTGAGCACAAAGTAAACAAACTTCCAGCCTTGCCTGCTTGATGTCCGATAAAAGCCCAACGTACACTGCTGGATTGATCAAAACACCTTGCATTAGTCCAGATTGACTTTGCTCTTGTTACTGCCAGACTTATAAGAGATATCATAGGATATGATCTTCATATGACCTGCAAACTCATATTTGCCTCCTGAAACCTACTCCCTGGGAGAATCTTAGCTATGGCAGGGTCAGTTTATGGCAGTTTGGATTAGTTTCCACCCTCTTTGTTAAATAAAGTTCCCCTCAACCACCAACCAGCCATCATTTCAGGAGGGCCACGCTGCAGCCCCAGTTGAACTCCCAGAGCCAACAGTGGCTTGGCTCAAAAGCAGGGCTCATCCCTCACCTATTAAGAAAACCATCATAAGCCAACATCTGGATTCTTTCAGGAAACTCTTAACTGAATCTGGATTGTGGCATGGGCTTTATCTCTGGCAACCTAAAGCCACTGCTGTTAAGACACCTTTACATGTCTGGACCATAGAAGAGCTTCCTTTTCTAAGAAGTTTGTGGGGTTGGGAGGATGGCAGAAATTTGGGGGAAGGGCAGAAATAAAAATCAAGTTTAAACTGTCATTTTCCTGCTATTTCTCAGGCCAGCAAGTGGGTAAAGAAAGGAGCAGTACTGGAAGATAGACGACCTGCCTGACTTCAGTTTACTGACCCCAGACCCATGGAGGCCTTGTGCCTTAGTTTCTCTTAGAAAACCAGAAGAAGGGAAAGGCTATTTGGTGATTGTCACTGAGTATATGTCTTTGTATGCGTTCTTATGTAGTTATGCAATTGGGATTATTTTCACAAAATTCAAAATAGCTACTAAGGAACAGTATTAGACTGGACCCTGGTGCAGGTAAGTGTTCAAAGATGGAGTAAGCAGTGTCATCCAGTCTTTAATACAAATGGGTGGAGCTGCAAAGGGAAGCAGATCGTGTGTATGCGGATAACTGCTCACGAAGAAGCACATGGGTAGCTGGGAAGAAGTCCAGAAAAGAGAAGAATCCTGGAAGGTAATGCAAACAGCGAAGGGACTAGTTAAGTATTAAAACAAACAAAAACAACAACAACAACCAGCTAAAGATGGCAATATGTAACTATGGAAGAATTGAGGGTGAGCACCTGAGTTAGCAAGACTGATACTACACTGTCTTAGCAAGCACCAACCGATGTGGCAGAAAAAGACCCCAAACAAACAAAAGAACCCAATTCTTTATTAGGCAATAATCCTAAGGACTGATACTGTAATTTAGTCAATTTAATAATCTTCAGGGCATATCCTTATATTATTATCTTGACAAGGTTAAAATGTCTTATGCTAAAAATCTACGTTTAATTTGGAGAGCTTTTATCAAAGGTAATGCTGCCATAGGAAATTGGAGGAATTAGTAATGTTCCCATCACTTGTTTGGAGTATGTTATTCTAATAGTTTGTGATTGTCTTGGACTGACAATTACATATTCACTTTGATGCCCCCATCAAAGTGTGGTTATAGGACCACAGTCTTCTCATATTTGTAAATGAATATTCTTTTGTTGGACTTGTTTTGACTTTTAAGGTATATAACTTAGAAATGGTCGTTTTATGGAAAAATTGAAAAATTTTAATAATAAGTAGCATCATTGAACAATATTTTACTTTATGTTGATCAATGACAAATAAAAATTTTTTGATTATTATGTTTTTATTCACCAAAATAAAAACTGTAAGAATTAAATGGAAGTTTAGAGTCAATGGAAGAAAACAATTAAATGAAAGTTTAATGAGAGAACACTTTTCATTATTATAGTTATACAATTGTTTCTCATTTTTAAGGATAATTTGTCCCAGAATCTAGCCCCAATACAGCCTCAATTCAGATGTCATAACTTCATTTGTGTGATAATGTGATTGTTGATTCACCCATTTTTCTACTTGTCTTTTCTGATGCTGTTCAAAGATCTGATTTTTTCCACCCCAGGCTATTATCTCTCCTTTTTGTACCTGCTCCTTCTATAACAATGCTGTGGGACTTATCACAGTACATTTCCACTAACAACCTCACATTTTGCTATCTCTATACTCCATGAACATTAGTTCAATGCGTGTGTTTAATCAGTGGGCAGTGAATCAGTCTAATAAAAATAAAGGTCCAGGAGATACAAATCACCACATCATTTTCCCCTGAACAGTCATACATCTGTTAATGTGTTTGGGCTATTTTATATCTTGGGCTGCCAAGCAAATATTTCAGAAAGGACTTCGATAGGAAAATCATAGAATAAGTTGAAAATAGGAATTTCCTGCCACTGAACCATGAAAACCCATGTAGTGCAGAAAAGGACTTGGTAATTGTTAACACATTACACCTAGTGGGAAAGAGACCTGATGAAGCCAGGCCCGCCTTGTTCACCACATTCTAAAATAACCACACGAGGAGTGCCTCTTTTATTCACCAGCATAGGCCCATATCCGGCGTGATGACTACGCGGAACATTAACAAACACCTGCTGAATGAATGAATGCACAAGGCGAGCCCAGACGCGACCGGCTGAGTGTGTATTTTGGCAGTCACATTGGGGACCATTACTGAAAGCATATGACCCTGGTCACTTGACTTCCCAGTGAAAACTACCTACCGCTCGAGGGCAAGCTGGAACCTGGCCCGACTATCTTTCCGGGACTGAAAGCTAACGTTTAGTCAGGACGCGAACTGAGGAAGTCAGCTGTCAAACAATGAGATGACAGCGAAGATAACTTCCAGGCGCTTACTGATACCAAACTACAGCGTGTCAGCACAACCCACTGCGGCTGTGACACTGACAGAGACACCGCCCCCGCCCACGCGTGACCCCTGACGGGCGTTTTTCGTGCCGAACTACAGCTCCCGGCATGCACTACAGCGTCCGCCCCCCCCCACACACACCGGGAGGCGGAGCCCTGGGGACAGGTCGGCGCGCTGCCCGTCCCGCGGGTCCTCACAGTTCCTTCCGCTGTGGCGCTCTCTCCAACCCTGGACCGAGTATTTCCGGGGTTCCAGGACTGCTGCTCGCCCGGCCCGCTGCCACCCTCTCAAGAATTGCCCGGGCGGGCAGCCCACCCAACTTTCCGTCAGGCCTTCGCGCCCGGCGCTCCCTCAGTGACGGAATGAAGGGGGTGGGCGTTCCGACTCGGGAGGACCCCGCCGCGGCCCCGGAAGCGCCTTGTCCCCGGCGGCGGTGGTGGTGGAGGCGGTCGCCGTGATGTCTGCGGGGCTGGGCGGCTGACCGCCGGCATAGGAGCGGGCCCAGTGCCCCAAATCTCGGTGGCCACTGCTGGAGCGCGGCCTGCGCCATGGCCACCTCCGCCGCCTCCTCAGAGCATTTCGAGAAACTTCACGAGATCTTCCGCGGCCTCCATGAAGACCTACGAAGGGTGCCGGAGCGGCTCCTGGGGATGGCAGGGACAGGTGAGGCGAGGGTGGGACGAGCCGTGGGGGACTCGGCCCCGCGCGGGCCTAGGGAATAAGAGGATCCCCCCTACCCCACCCTTCTCCTGGACCGGGTCCCTGTTCCCCTCCGATGCACATTCTCAGACACGCCCCCTACGGTTGGCTGAGTCTCGGCGCTCAGGATTTCCCTGCTGCCACTTGGGGGTGCTCGGAGATGAACCTGAGTGTTGTCTCCTAGGGATTCTCCCTCTGGATCCTGCTGTAGCCGTCAAAATTTTCTTGTCTCGTTTTCACCCTGGCAAGAAGAGCATAGGAGACTGGTTTCTTTCTTAACTGTCTGTATATTTTATTTTATGCATTTAAAAGCGTTCTCAAGAGAAGTTTGTAGTTCTCACCAGACTGCAAAGGATCCATAGCACCTTGATGGATAAGGGCTAAGAAGCCAAAGGAAAAATAACTTTGGGGTTGGTAAATTATCAGATTTGGGGAGGACTGGTCTTTAAATTCAGGATTGTGGGTTTAGGTGTGGGCCTCTTATGAACTTTTTTGCCTAAACTGTTTTCTGTTCCTTGATTTCAAAATTCAGGTGGTTGCAAGCTTTGCCTGGAGGAGTTAGTTTTCCAATTAAATCTCTAGGGAGACCTGCCAGGTTCTTTGCCACTCAGAACCAATAGATCTTGATGTCAAGGCTGATAACACTTTGTTTTGTTTTTACTTAAGGATCAGGGCTTGAGTATTTGCTCTGCGAGTTTCCTGAAGTCAGGTGAATTGAATGACTGTGGTGAGAATGCTAGAAAATGTTAAACACATTTATTGAAAGAGATTGCTGTGTTCAAGGCAGTCTCCTAAATGCTGGTAATATTGCAAATTATTGAAGTGAGGAGACTTATAAATCCTTGTTCTAGTGGGATGATGATGATATATAAATATTAAGAGGAAAGTAATGCAGGTCAAAGGAATGGAAGGGAGAACTCTGATATTAAATAGGGTGGTTGTGAAAGCCTTTGAGAAGGTGGCATTTGAGCAAAGACTTGAATGAATTAAGAGAGTAAACCAAGGTAAATGAATTAAGAGAGTAAACCATGTGAAAATTTGGGAGAAGTGAGTGTGAGGAGGACGGAATAGCATTGCAAAGGTCCTTAAGCAGAAATGAGCTTGGTGGGTTCTAGAAAGAGCAAGGAGGCCAGTGTGAAATGAGCAAAGGAGACAATGGTAGAGGATGAGGCTAAAAAGAGATAGGCAGGGCTAGATCACTTGTGGCCCTTATAGACCCTAGTGAAAGATTCACAATTTTTTCTAAATGTGATAGGATGCACTTACAGGGTATTGAGCAAGAAACTGATAGAATCTGATTTACATGGTTGAAAAATAGACCATTTTTCAGTTCGGTGCTGAATTAAATTTTGCAGCGTTCATTTCTGGAAGGGTCAATAGTGCAAAAGGGTATCCCATTTTGAAAAACAGAAAACTGAGTTATATTCACCTTTACCATCTACCTAACTTTCTCACTACTGCAAAGAGGACAATTAAAAAGGTATGAATGTCTACCCAAGTGCACAATACCCTTAATACAAGTTGCTGGAAACAGACTTGGTTGTTTAATGGGTAAGTAAATACAATGTACACATATCCATAGGTTACAATAAGAATTTCAACAGCTTTCAATCTCTGCTCACTACTTTGTTCACACTGTTCAATAAATATTTGTTGGATAAATTGAATTTAACTGAGCAAACACACAGTGCCTCATCCCTGAATCCTTTTTTCTAATTCTGAGATTACTTCATACGCTTTCCAGAGCTGTAATTTCCATCATGAATTATTAGGTTCTGAATAATATACATAACACAGCTCTTGAATTTGCTTATGCTTTGTAAATGAACTCAATCTGGTTCTCAATAAATACTTCAGAATTATTATGTATCAGTCACTGTCCTGGGCCCTGCGAAGTTTCGAGAGTTCTTGCCTTAAATGGGACAAAATTTACAACAGTTTGTGATTGGTCCTAAGATAGTTTTGAGACCATAAAAAGGTTACTTGGGTGTTGGGGGAGGAAAGCTTTGCAGAAAGGAGAACTGAGTATAGGGGTTGAATGGGAGTTTGCCAGACAGAGGGGAAATGGGAAAAAGCAATAACAGAATAGAAAGTCGAATACTCAAAACCAGACTGGAGCTTATGGTATGTGTGAGAGAATAATGGATAAGCAAAATGAGAGACAGCCAGATTGTGAAGGGACTTGTATATCTCATTAAGACATTTGGGCTTCTCACAAAGTACTTGACGTATAAGAAGTACTCAACAAAACATTTTATTTGTCAAATATTTATTGAGCACCTATTATACAGCCTTCTCTGAGTTAGGCGCAGAAATACAGTAGTCAAAGACCCAGACAGTCTTTGCTCCTATGAAATTTAAGTGCAGAAGAGAAAACTTAAATATTTGTTTAATGTTCATTCATCAAATACTCACTGAATATTTACTGTAGGTCAAAAGCAAATAATTACCCAAGTATCTTTCTGTATATAATTGCGATCATTGGTCTGGATAAACAAAGTACCTATATGGGAAAAAAAAACATTTGGGCTTGATATGAAGAATCAGTAAAGAATTTTAAGCAGCTAACTAATATGGTCAGATTTTATTTTAGAAGGCGAATGCTGGGGGCTGAATAGAGAATGAAGGAGAAGCATAAGACTGAATACAGTGGACCATGTTAGGAACCTTTGTGGGCAATTGTCTGGGTAGGAATCTAAAGTGTCCTAAATCCAATTTCTGAGGCAGAAATTAACCAGACTGGATTGGACATGGGGAGTGAGAAAGATTCAAGGGTGTCTGCATTTTCTCACTTGGTCATTTGAGTGAATGATAAGAAATATAAAAGAAACATGCTTATTTGGGTTGTAGATGAAAGCAACAGGTGCTTATAGAATAGCCCTTCAAAGTATTTCTTCTCTTGCCATTAAAAATAACATTTATGAAGAAGATACTATGTGAATTGAGAGGCAGTATGCTACAATATTTAATAGCAAGGATTCTAGAAACAGATTGCCTGGTTCACATCCTGGATCCATCTCTTAGTAGCTTTGTGACCTTGGACAGCTTACTTCAATCTAACCAGTTTCTCTCTGCAAAATGGGGGTAAATCATAGTATTTTTTAATAGGGGTTTTGTGAGGATTAAATTAGTTAATGTATGTAAAGCCCTTAGAATACTGCCTGACAAGAGCCATTAGCCATTGTTACTGTTGCTGGGAATTTGGATATTTTATTTAGATAAAACATAAGAATACCAGCTCTGTATGCAGCTATTATGTTGTTCTACTTTCTCTTTTTTCCTAGAGCACTTCCCTTCTAACATACTAGACACTTTATGTATTTCTGAAGTTTGTAGTATAGTATTTGTCTTCCTTTCACTAGAACAGTGTTTTTCGAAGTGTGATCCCTGAACCACTAGCGTCAGCATCATTTGGGAACTTTTTAGAAATAAATGCAAATTATTGGATCCCACCCAAGGTTTACTGAATTATTAACTGTTTTAACAGTCTTTTTGTTTTTTTAAGATTTTACTCATTCATTTGACAGAGAGGGAGAGACAGTGGGAGGGAATACAAGCAGGGGGGAGTGGGAGAGGGGACTCGGGCTTCCTGCTGAGCGGGGAGCCCCATGCCATGTGGGACCATCTCAGGACTCTTGGGATCATGACTTGACCCAAAGGCAGACGCTTAACAACTGAGCCACCTAGATGCTCCTTAACAGTCTTGTTTTAATATCCATCCAGGGGATTTCTCATTCATGTCAAGTTTGAAAGCAACTGAGCAAAAACCAAGCTCTCTGTTTTCTCCACATCTTTGTTAACATTTGTTATTTCTTGTGTTTTGATAATAGCCATCGTCTGATAGATGTGAGGTAATATCTTGTTGTAATTTGATTTGCATTTCCCTGATGATTGTGATGTTGAGTACCTTTCTTGTACTGTTGGCCATCTCCATGACTTCTTTGAAAAAATGTTTATACAGATATTGCACCCTTTTTTTAGTCAGATTGTTTAGGAGTTTTTTTGCCCTTGAGTTGTATGAGTTATTTATATATTTTGAATATTAATCCATTATCAGATACATGATTTGCAAATTTTTTCTCCCATTTGGTAAATTGCCTTTTTATTTTGTTGGTGGTTTCCTCTGCTGTGCAGAAGCTTTTTAGTTTGATATAGTCCCACTTGTTTATTTTTGCTTTTATTACCTTTTGATTGTCAAATCCAAAAAAATCATTACCAGGATGTGTCGAGGAACTCTAGTGTTTTCTTCTAGGAGTTTTATGGTTTTAGGTCTTACATTCGAGTCTTTGGTCCATTTTGAGTTAATTTTTGTATATGGTGTAAGATAGTGGTCCATTTCCATTCTTTTGCATTTTTCTGTAAAGTTTCCCCCAAACCGTTTATTGAAGAGATTGTCTTTTCCTGTGAGGTAACACATATATATGTTGGTCTCTGTCCCTCGTTCTTGCACAGAGCTTCTAAAATCCTTGTCATTTCCTAAGTGATAAGAACACTAAGAGCATCTTTTGTTCTATTGAGATGACTCCGGGTGGCCTCCTGGATGGGAATTGGTCACCAGAAAGACCAGCCAGTGATTAGAAGCTTGGATTTCAGCTCTACCCCTTGTCCTCCAGAGAGGGAAGAGTTGCTGAAAATGGGGTTACTAATTGATCATGCCTATGTGAGGAAGCCTCCATAAAATCCCAACAGTATATGGGGTTCAGGGAGCTTCCAGGTGGGTGAACATATCCAGACCTGGAGGGTTATGCACCCCATCTCCACAGGAACAGAAGCTCCTGCACTCAGGGCCCTCTCAGACCTCACCCTGTGTATCTCTCTATCTTTTTGTTCATCTGTATTCTTTTTGTTCATCTGTAAGGGTTCATCATAACCCTTAATAAGTTGGTAAATATAAGTGGCCATTGCCCTGAAACGTGTGAGCATATCTAAGAAGTTCATTGAACCTGAGGAGAGTGTCATAAGAATCTTCAATTTGTACCCAAATTGGGCAAAAGTTGTGGGTAACCTGGGAACCTACTACTTGTCACTGACATTTAAAGTGTGTGTTTGGGGTTGGGGTCAATCTTGTGAGACTGAGCCCTTAACCTATGGAATCTGATGCTGTCTCCATGTAGATAGTGTCCGAATTGAGTTGAACCGTGGACACCCAGTTGGTGTTGTAGAGAATTGTTTGGTGTGGAGAAAAATTTCCATACATTTGGTGACCAGAAGTGAAGTGTTCTATATGAGTAGTAAAGGGGAAACACAAGAAACATACACACAGGAGGAAGGACTGGGTTTTTCTCTGTACAGAGAGAAAGACACAGGAGGGGGAAAGACTTGAGTTTTCCCAGTATAGTTCCCCATTGTATATTCTTTATTCCTCTATTGTAAGTTAATTGACCATGTGTGTGTATGTTTATTTCTGGGCTCTGTATTCTGTTCCATTGGTTTTTTGCATCTGTTTTATGCCAGTACCATACTGTTCTGATTACTATAGCTTTGTAATAACAGGAAGCATGATACTTTCAGCTTTGTTCCCATTGGGGTCTTTTGTGGTTCTATACAAATTTTGGGGTTGATTTTTCTATTTCTGCTTTTGGAATTTTGATAGGGATTGAAGAGTCTGTAGATTGCTTTGGGTAGTATGGACCTTTTACAGGACTAGTTTTTCCAATCCGTTAGCAGGGAATATCTTTCCACTGATTTGTCTCTTCGGTTTCTTTCATCAGTGTCTTGTAGTTTTCAGTATACATGTCTTTAACTTCCTTGGTTAAATTTAGTGTTTCATTCTCTTTTTTCTTTTTTTAAAGATTTTATTTATTTATTTATTTGGGAGAGAGAGAGAGGGAACAAAAGCAGGGGTAGAGGGAGAGGCAGACTCCCCACTAAGCAGGGAGTCTGATGCAGGGCTCCATCCCGGGACTCCAGGATTATGACCTGGTCTGAAGGCAGATGCTTAACTGACTGAGCCACCAGGCTCTCTAGTGTTTTATTCTTTTTGTTGCAATTGTAAATGACACTGTTTTCTTAATTTCTCCTTCTGATAGTTTATTATTAGTATATAGAAATGCAATCAATTTTTGTATATTGATTTTGTATCCTGCAGCTTTACCGAATTTGTTTATTAAGTCTAACTGCTTTTTTGGTGGAGTCTTTAGGGTTTTCTATGTATAATATGCCATCTGTAAATAGTGATGGAATTTACTTCTTTCTTTCCAATTTGAATACCTTTCATTTCTTTTTCTTGCTAATTTCTCTGGCTAGGACTTCAATACTATGTTGAATAAAAATGGTGAGAGTGGGCATCCTTGTCTTGTTCTTGACCATAGAGGAAAACCTTTGAACTTTATACTCACCAGTGAGTATAATGTTAGCTGTGGGGTTGTCACATTTGGCCTTTATTTTGTTGAGGTATTTTCCTTCTGTATCCAGTTTGTGGAGAATTTCTGTAATAAATGGATGTTGAATTTTGTGAAATGCTTTCTTTGCATCTATTGAGCTGATCATGATTTTTACTCTTCATTTTGTTAATGTGGTGTATCATGTTGATTTGTGGATACTGAACCATCCTTGTATCCCTGGAGTAAATCTCACGTGATCATGATGTATGATCCTTTAATGTATCATTGAATTTGGTTTGATAATTTTGTTGAGGATTTTTGCGTCCGTGTTCATCAGGGATAGTTTTTGTGGTGTCCTTGTCTTGTTTTGGTATTGCCATAATGCTGGCTTCATAAAAGTTTGGAAGTGTTCCCTTATTTATCACATGCTCTATCTTTTGTCTGTTTTGTTTATTATGTATCCTAAGCACCTAGAATAGTGCCTTGTACATATGAGGTGCTCCATAAATATTTGTTGAATGATTGTGTATACGTACTGTGAGTTGTTGGGGAGAAACTATTAATATATGATTGGGTGTTGAAACTGAGTGTAATTTTATTTTTATTCTACCACATTTTCCACATTTTTATCGCTTTTTAACTTTTTTTAAAGATGTATTTATTTATTTTAGACAGCTTGCGTGCTGGAGCAGGGGCAGAGAGTATCTTAAAGCAGACTCCATGCTGAGTGAGTCAGGGCTCAGTCCCACAACCCTGAAGATCATGACCAGAGCCGAAACCAAGAGTCAGTTGCCCGGCCGACTGCGCCACTGAGGAGCTCCTTCATCACTTTTAAACTGGGTATCTACACCTATTAAAGCAAAGGATAGGATAATAGACAAAATATGTCCCTTTTTAGGAGTTTTGTATGGCAGTGACAGTCTATTAGTATATGCGATTAATTATTAATCCATCTAATATTATATTAAACCCAGCCATAATTTCTAGTTTTAGTTTTGTAGCATCTGAAGGTCTCTCCAAATACCTCAGAATGCTATATTATTATCCAGATAATACAATAAATGCCTGTCATCATGTTCTAGTTTTGATTTCATAACACCAGAAGGCAGGTCCAAATGTATTAATGAGTGTTATAAAATTATTGAAAGCTTTCCATTTTAATTCGCTCAAATTTTAGTATGTGTCCACAGGACCCCATTATTTTGGGAAACAGCAAAAATAATCACCATGGATAATCACATGCAACTGGTTGGTGAACACCAATTACTCATTGAAGAATTATTTTTCTAACACTCCTCATATTCTTTGGTGAATTTTGTTTTTGCTCTTAATTCTCTCCCATCTAAGGATTTACTTTTTTTAAAATTTATTTATTTGACAGAGAGAGATCACAAGTAGGCAGAGAGGCAGGCAGAGAGAGAGGGGGAAGCAGGCTCCCCGTCGAGCAGAGAGCCCGATGTGGGGCTGGATGGACCCTGAGATCGTGACCCGAGCCGAAGTCAGAGGCCTCAACTCACTGAGCCGCCCAGGCGCCCCTAAGGATTTGCTTTTAAAAATAATGGTAGTTACTGTTTATGAAACTCTTAATATGCCTAGCATTTATTAAGTGCTTATTATGTGTGTTATCTTTTAACCCTTTCAGACAACCCTACAGGTCAGTACTATTACATTTCTTTCCTACAGATAAGGAAACAGGCTCAGAGGGATCTAATACAGGCACATCTTGTTTTATTGCACTTCACTTCATTGTGCCTCTCAAATATTGCATTTTTTTTACAAATTGAAGATTTGTAGTAATCCTGTGTTGAGCAAAATTATTAGTACCATTATTCCAACAGCATTTGGTCCCTTTGTCTGTCTCACATTCTCACAATACTTCAGACTTAAATTAGGCCAATTAATAACCCTACATTGGCCTCTAAGTGTTCAAATGAAAGGAAGAGTTACACATTCCTCACTTTATTTATTTATTTTTTAAAGATTTTATTTATTTTTTTGACAGAGAGATCACAAGTAGAGAGGCAGGCAGAGAGAGAGGGGGAAGCAGGCTCCCTGCTGAGCAAAGAGCCCGATGATGCGGGGCTCCATCCCAAGACCTTGAGATCATGACCCGAGCCGAAGGCAGAGGCTTTAACCCCCTGAGCCGCCCAGGCACCCCACACATTCCTCACTTTAAATCAGAAACTCGAAATGATCAAGCTTAGTGAGGAAGGCATAGTGTAAGCTGAGATAGGCCAAAAACCTCGGCCTCTCGACCAGAGTTAAGTAAGTTGTGAACGCAAAGAGAAAGGCTTTGAAGGAAATTAAAAGTGCTACTCTACCGAACACACGAATGATAAGCAAGCAAAACAGCTTTATTGCTGATATGGAGAAAGTTTTAGTGATCTGAATAAAAGATCAGATTAGCCACAACCTTATCTTAAGCCAAAGTCTAATCCAGAGCAAGGTCCTAACCCTTTAATTCTGTGAAGGCTGAGATAGGTGAAGAAGCTGCAAAAGAAAAGTCTGAAACTAGCAGGAGTTGGTTCATGAGGTTTAAGGAAAGAAGCTATCTCCATAACGACATGCATGGTGAAGCCCCAAGTGCTGATGTAAAAGCCACAGCAAGTTATCCAGAAGATCTAGCTAAGATAATTAGTGTCTCCAGGGTATGACTGTGCTTTTCCCTTCTATGTATAGTTTGAGATCAGGTAAACTATTGTGGTCTACAAATAGAGGATGTAGGTCCTAGAAATGCCACAGTGGGGCACCAAAAGCAAATTAACCACATGATCCTCGTGAAACTGAAGTTATTTCCACAACTCTAATGGGTCAAGGTTAGTCATTCTTGGGTTGGTAACAAACCACCCATGAGGAAGAGAGGCTGCCACTTTAGTTAAACATTAAGGTAGGCTTTCTCTAGCTATTTTAGAGCTGACCCTTTCATGATGCTGCTATCCACCCAGTTTACCAGTTAGTCAGTCTTAGAGTGAGTCACTTCCATGTGACCAGTTTGGGAAGGCATGTGGGTTGGGGGATAGTGTTTGAAATGGCTCACTCTTTTTGTTTTGGTGCCCATTCTACTCAGTGTGCAGTCCTGCAATTTTGTAGTTAACTGTGGTGTTAGCTCTAACTCTCTAAAAAATTAAAAGGTCTGAACAAGTTTTACCTGTTGTTGAAGGCTATTCCCTGGGAGCACAAAAATGTCCTTCAATGCTGTAATATACAGAAGCCTTGGATCGGGAGTCAGGAGACTTGCACTCCAGAACTAGTATCACCACACATTTGCTCCTCCTATGACCTTAAGAAAAGCAGCTTCTCCAGGCTCTAGTTTCCTCAGCTGTAAAACGAGAAGGTTAGATTAGATGATCTCTGGGATCCATTTCCACTCTAACATTCGTCTGTTTCACAATTCTGAGACTAAAGTATAAAGATGCACCTACGGATACCTCTCAGTTGGGTAGAGTTCAAACTCTTTTAAAACTTTAAATATCGGAGGGAGGGGGCGGGGGAGTGGGCGAGCCTGGTGTTGGGTATTGAGAAGGGCACGTATTGCATGGAGCACTGGGTGTGGTGCATGAACAATCAATCTTGTAATACTGAAAAATTAAAATAAACATATTTGGGGAGGAAAAAAACTTTAAATATCGGGGCGCATGGGTGGTTCAGTTGGTTAAGCGGCTGCCTTCGGCTCAGGTCATGATCCCAGGGTTCTGGGATTGAGTCCCACATCGGGCTCTTTGCTCCGCAGGGAGCCTTCTTCTCCCTCTGCCTCTGCCTGCCACTATGCCTGCTTATGCTCTCTCTCTCTCTCTCTCTCTCTCTGACAAATAAATAAATAAATAAAATCTTTAAAAAAAACTTTATATATCTTTCTCCCTGGCTTCATCATCAGAAGGGAGAATTTCAGAGACTTTTTTTAACCTTAGGATTCCATAAAGAATCTCATAATGTGGTAAAAATTCTTAAAATGGTTTTCAAAGGGAGCATATTTCTTTTAAAAGTATACAAGCTGTAGAGCACTCCTAAGAGAAGGTATGCCTTATGAAATTAAGTAGAGAATGGAGTATCCCAATTCCAAAAAAGACTGAGAGAAACAGAATCAAGGAGAGAAGTTAGTTAGTGAAAGGATCAAGTTTCTGTGAGCCATTCTTTGCCCCCTGCTCTTATTTACGTAACCACATTCTTTGAATCATTCTGGAGTAAGTCTCTTAAAAATGCAGATTTTCCTATATTTAGCAAAGGAAGAATAAAGAAGGAAACTTTATGACTAACAGTTGTAGAAAAATCAAAGCTAGGAAGGGAATACAATTACATGTAGAATATTTCTTGGATTAGAAGTGAGTGTGGTTGAGTGTGGAGATGTGCCTATTCAGAGGCGTGGTGACACTCAGCGACAGCTTATTACAGAGCAATATGATACCTTTCCATGGAAATAGCCATTCTTGATTGCAGAGATTATTTTACTGCTGGTGTCTGAAAACACTACTCAGGGATAGTGACTGACAGCTGCTTTTGTGCTTACTTCATTTACATCATGGATGGTCAGGATGCAGACCACTTGCAATGGCTGGACTTTCTCCTATTGAAAACAACAACAACAACAAACCCTCGGTTTTGTGAGCGATGTAGAGTGAGAAATAGTACACTTGGAGTGTCTTATGTGCGTTAAGGGTATGTCACATAACAGTGAAGGAGGCATAGGAAAGAGTGCATTGTCGTTTGCTCTTGCAGGCAGTAGTAACATCTAAGGAACACCCTACCAGGTTTACAGTTCTGGAAGCTATGGGATTTATAAAAGAAAAAGTAAATTTCTCTGTTCTAGAAGAGCTTGATCTCCAGTTGTGAATATAGAATGTCCATGTCCAGAATGGTTCATGATCACTTAAAAAGCAGCAGACAACCGACATGATAGATGCTGTTGTGATTAACAGAATGTAAATCCATATAAAGCATTACATGGTATTATATCTTAAATGGGATTGCGTTCAAATGCTTAAAATGAAAACTAGGGTAAAGAAAATTAGCCAAGAAAATCTGAGGACAGCATGTTGAATACCCACGTGCCATCCCTACGTTAGCCCAACTCAGCTGTTTTCTTTGGCGTTGAATAAAATTGCTCTTTTTTCAGTTGATGAAGTACTGGCTTGTATTTAAGAGTCACAATGAATGAAAAATAACACAGCTTTGAAAGACCATGTCCGCATACTCATGATGCAGCATGGATGAACCTTGAGGGCATTGTGCTAAGTGAAATAAGCCAGGCACAAAAGGACAAATATTTATGATTCCTCTTCTAGGAGATACCTAGACTCATCAGATTCATAGATACAGAGAGTAAAATGGTGGTTACCAGAGTCTAGGGGAATAAGAAGTGGAGAATTAGTGTTCATTGGGTATGGAGTTTCAGTTTGGGTGTTGAAAAGGTTCTGCAGATGGGATGGTGTCGATGGTTGCATAACAAGGTGAATGTAGTTATTGCTGCTTAGCTGTGTACTTAAAAATGGTCAAAATGGTAAATTTTATGTTATATAAGTTTTACCAAAATAAAAAAAAAGACTGTATCCCCAGATTGTAAAGAATTCCAAAAGATGAACTCAAAAAAACAATGTAAGCAGTGATAACTTTTTGGTAATAAGTAGGTTGGTTATATGTAGATTTTCAGGGAGGATATTCATTTGGATGCACACATTTTTAGAAATTAAACTGCTCATAAGTAAGGCTAATTTTTGCTTGTTACATATGAAGGGGTGATCTGCGTCCTGTTTTATAGCTAATGAAGGAGGTCAGGTTCCAAGGAGATGAAGAATTATTATCCAGGCTTACATGTTGAGTCAACCCCAAGGAAAGGTCCAAAATCTAACCCCCTTTTCACACCAGCTGTTCTCTCTTACACAAATGTTTACCAGGTGATATCATGCCAGTGCTCCCCTCATCATTTTTGCCATGTCCAAGTACCATTTTTACTGTTACTTAATTGTTTTCTTTGTATCAACTTCTAAAATAAATTTACTTGTATGTAGTTATTTTATTTTATTTTTAAAGATTTATTTTATTTATTTGAGACAGATAGAGAGCGATAGCATGAGAGGAGAGAGGTCAGAGGGAGAAGCAGGCTCCCCGCAGAGCAGGGAGCCCGATGTGGGACTCAATCCTGGGACTCCAGGATCATGACCTGAAGTGAAGACAGCCGCCCAATCAACTGAGCCACCCAGGCACTCATATGCAGTTATTTTAAAAGGAAATTTTATATTACCACTTTAAGTGGGAAAATCTGTTTTTTAGTCTGACGTATTTGAGTGTTTATGTAAATTTCAATTCAGATATTGCTACTTAGCTTAATTTTTTTTTAAGATTTCTATTTTATTTGTTAGAGAGAGAGTGAGAGAGAGAGAGAGAGAGCAGGAGCACAAGCAGGAGGAGCTGCAGAGGGAGAGGGAGAAACAGGCTCTTGATTGCGTAGGGAGCCAGACATAGGGCTTGATCCTAGAACCCTGGGATCAGGACCTGTGCCAAAGGCAGACGCTTAACTGACTGAGCCACGAAGACACCCCAATTTTTAAAATTTTATTTTTATTTTGGCTTTTTTTGATGTATAATTAACATACAGTGTTGTATTAGTTTCAGGTATACAGTATAATGATTTGGTAATTCTATATATTATTCAGTGCTCATCAAGAGAAGTGTACTTCTTTTTTTTTTTTTTAAAGATTTTATTTATTTATTTGAGATAGAGACAGTGAGAGAGAGCATGAGAGGGGAGAAGGTCAGAGGGAGAAGCAGACTCCCCGTGGAGCTGAGAGCCTGACGTGGGACTCGATCCCAGAACTCGATCCCAGAACTCTCGACCTGACCCAAAGGCAGTTGCTTAACCAGCTGAGCCACCCAGGTGCTGGAGAAGTGTACTTCTTAATCCCCTTTATCTATTTCACCAATCCCCCCCCATCTGCCTCCCCTTTAGCAGCCATCAGTTTGTTCTCTGTTTAAGAATCTGGTTTTTTGTCTCTTTTATTTTGTTCATTTGTTTCTTAAATTCCAAAATATGAGTGAAATCATATGGCATTTGTCACGGTGCCTGGGTGGCTCATTCAGTTAAGCATCTGCCTTTGGCTCAGGTCATGATCTCCGGGTATTGGGATGGAACCCCGAGTTGGGCTCCCTGCTTAGCAGAAGTCTGCTCCTTCCTTTCCCTCTGCCTCTTCCTCCTGCTCATGCATGCACACGCTCGTGCTCTCTCTCTCTCTCTCAAATAAAATATATATTTTTTAAGATTTTATTTATTTATTTGACAGAGAGAGAGAGATCACAAGTAGGCAGAGAGGCAGGCAGAGAGAGAGGGGGAAGCAGGCTCCCCGCCGAGCAGAGAGCCTGATGCGGGGCTCGATCCCAGGACCCTGAGATCATGACCTGAGCCGAAGGCAGAGGCTTTAACCCACTGAGCCACCCAGGCGCCCCTCAAATAAAATCTTAAAAAAAAAAAAAAGAATCATATGGTATTTGTCTTTCATTTTCTGACTTATTTCACTTAACATTATGCCCCCTAGATGCATCCATGTTGTCACAAATGGTAAGATCTCATTCTTTTCCTTTTTTATGTGTGAATAATATTCATTTTGTATATTCATATACACATACACACACCCCACATCTTAATCCATTTATCTATAAGTGGACACTTGGGTTGCTTCCATATCTTGGTTATTGTAAATAATATTGAAGTAAACATAGGGGTGCATATGTCTTTTCAAATTAGTATTTTTGTTTTCTTTGGGTAGATACTCAGTAGTGGAATTACTGGATCATATGGTGATTCTATTTTTAATTTTTGAGAAAACTCCATACTGTTTTCCGCAGGGGCTGCACCAGTTTGCATTCCTACCAAGAGTGCATGAGGAGTCCTATTTTTTCACATCTTTGCCAACACTTATTGTTTCTTGTTTTTTCATTTTATTTATTTTATTTTAAGATTGTATTTATTTGAGAGAGAGAGAGACAGAGACAGAGAGCAAGCACAAGCACGGGGAATCTCAGGCAGGGGAGAAGCCGGCTCCCTGCTGAGCAAGGAGCCTGATGTGGGGCTCGATTGGAATCATCGTGACCTGAGCCGAAGGCAGCCACTTAACTGATCCATCCAGGCGTCCCTTGTGTTTGTCATTTTAGCCATTCTGACAGGTGTAAGATGATATCTTATTGTGGTTTTGATGTGCATTTCCCTGATGATTAGTGATGTTATTGAGTATCTTTTCATGTGTCTGTTGGCCATCTGCAGGTCGTCTTTGGAAAAATGTTTATTCAGATCCTCTGCCCATTTTTTAATTGGATTATTTGGGGGATTTTGGTGTTGAGTTCTTTAAGTTCTTTATATAGTTTGAATATTAACCCTTATCGGATATATCATTTACAAATTCAGTAGATTTCCTTTTTGTTTTGTTGATGGCTTATTTTGCTTTTTGTAAAAGCTTTTTCTTTTGGTGTAGTCCCAATAATTTCATTTTGCTTTTGTTTCCCTTGCCTGAGGATACATATCTAGAAAAATGTTTCTGTGGCTGTTGTAAAAGAGATTATTGCTTATATTTTCCTCTAGGAGTTTCATGGTTTCAAGTCTCATTTAGGTCTTTATCCATTATATATGCGTATGATGTAAGAAAGGGGTCCATTTTCATTCTTTTGCATAT
The DNA here is from genome assembly GCA_028533885.1 of Nasua narica. Taxonomy (NCBI): domain Eukaryota; kingdom Metazoa; phylum Chordata; class Mammalia; order Carnivora; family Procyonidae; genus Nasua; species Nasua narica. The sequence continues at coordinate 97,543,296 of CM052797.1, read as the reverse complement.
AGCTGTCTAGTTTTCCCAGCACCATTTGTTGAAGAGACTGTCCTTTTCCCATTGTATATTCTTGCTCCTTTATTGTATATTAATTGGTCATATGAGCATGGGTTTACTTCCGGTCTCTCTCTTCTGTTCCACTGAGCTGTGTGTCCATTTTTGTGCCAGTACCACACTATTTGATCACTACAGCTTTGTAGTCTATCTTGAAATCTGGCATTATGATACCTCCAGCTTTGTTGTTCTTTCTCAAGATTACTTTGGCTATTCAGGGTCTTTTGTGGTTCTATACAGATTTTAGTATTGTTTTAGTTTTTATGAAAAATACTGTTGGTATTTTGATAGGGATTGCATTAAATCTATCAATGCTTTAGGCAGTGTGGACGTTTTAACAGTATTTGTTCTTCCAGTCCATGAGCATGGAATATCTTTCCATTTGTTTTATGTCAGGCTCAGTTTCTTTTATCAGTGTTTTATAGTTGTCAGAATACAGATCCTTCACCTTGTTAGTTAAGTTTATTTCTAGATATCTTATTATTTTTGGTGTGATTGTAAATGGGATTGTTTTCTTAATTTCTATTTCCACTACTTCATTATTAGTGTATATAAATGCAACAGATTTTTGTACATTAATTTTATATTGTATGACCTCATTTTTTCACAGAATAAATTCATTTATTCTGGTAGTTTTTTGCTGGAATCTTTAGAGTTTTCTGTATATAGAATCATGTCATCTGCTAATAGGGAATGTTTTACTTCTTCCCTACCAGTTTGTATGCCTTTTATTTCATTTTGTCTGATTCCTGCAACTAACACTTAGAGTACTTTGTTGAATAAAAGTGCTAAGAGTAGACATCTTTGTCTTGTTCCCGATCTTAGAGGAAAAGCTCTCAGTTTTTCACCATTAAGTATGTTGTTAGCTGTGGGTTTTTCATATATGGCCTTTATTATGTTGAGGTATGTTCTCTCTAAATCTACTTTATTGAGAGTTTTTATCATGAACAGAAGTTGTACTTTGTCAGATGCTTTTTCTGCATCTACTGAGGTGATCATAATGGTTTTTTATTCTTTCTTTTATTGATGTGATATATCATGTTGATTCATTTGCAAACACTGAACCATTCTTGAATCCCTGGAATAAAGCCCACTTGATTGCGGTGAATGACTTTTTAAATGTATTGTTGGATTTGGTTTGCTAGTATTTTGTTGAGGGTTTTTACATCTGTGTTCATTAGGGAAATTGGCCTATAGTTTTTGTTTTTGTTGTGTCTTACCTGGTTTTGATATCTGGGTAATGCAGGATTAGAATGGATAGAAGTTTTCCGTCCTTTTCTACTTTTTTGGAATAGTTTGAGAGGAATAAGCATTAACTACTCTGTAAATGTTAGATAGAGTTTGCCTGTGAAGCTATCAGGTCCTGGACTTTTGCTTGTTGGGAGTTTGTTGATTACTAATTCAGTATATTTGCTGGTAATCTGTATGTTTCTAGGAATTTATCCATTTCTTGTAGGTTTTCCAGTATTTTGGCATATAATTTTTCATAATCTCATAATTGTGTATCTTGGTATTGGTTGTTATTTCTCCTCTCGTTTATGATTTTGAGTCCTATATTTTTCTTAATTCTGGGTAGAGCTTTATCAGTTCTATTGATTTTTTTTTTTTTTCGAAGAACCAGCTCCTGGTTTCATTGATCTCTTCTGTTGGTTTTTGTTTCTATCATTTATTTCTGCTCTAATCTTTATTATTTCCTTCCTTCTTCTGGTTTTTGGTTTTGTTTCTTGTTCTTTTTCTAGCTCCTTTAGGTGTAAGGTATTCTGTTGTTTTTGAAGTTTGGTTTGGTTTGTTTTTATCTCTATTCCATTTATTTCTTTTAAGAATTTTTTTTAAAAGATTTTATTTATTTATTTGAGAGAGAGAGAGCATGAGAGGGGAGGAGGTCAGAGGGAGAAGCAGACTCCCCGTGGAGCTGGGAGCCCGATGTGGGACTCGATCCCGGGACTCCGGGATCAAGACCTGAGCGACTCAGGACCTGAGCGACCTGAGTCGCTCAACCAACTGAGTGACCCAGGTGCACTATTCCATTTATTTCTGTACTAATCTTTATTATATCCTTCCTTCTACTGGCTTTGGGCTTTGTTCTTTCTCTGGCTCCTTTAGGTGTAATGTTAGGTTGATTCTTTGAGAGTGTTCTTATTTCTTGAGGTAGGCCTGTATTGCTTTAAACTTCCCTCTTAGAACAGTTTTTGCTGCATCCCAACAATTTTGGACCATTGTGTTGGTCTCCATGCATTTTTTTTTAATTCCAGTATAGTCAACATACAGTATTATATTAGTTCCAGGTGTACAATATAGCGATTTAGCAGTTCTGTACATTGTTCAGGGCTTATCATGATAAGTGTACTCTTAATTCCTTTCACCTGTTTTTCTCTTCCCTTCTCTGGAAAAGACCAGTTTGTTCTCTGTACTTCAGCATCTGTTTTTTGTCTCTTTTTTTTTCTGTTTTTGTTTCTTAAAATTCCACATATGAGTGAAATCATACAGTGTTAGTCTTCCTCTGGCTGACTTATTTCACTTAGCATTATTCCCTCTAGATCCATCCATGTTGTTGCAAATGGCAAGATTCCATTCTTTTTTATGGCTAATATTCCTCTGTGTGTGTGTGTGTGTGTGTGTGTGTGTGTGACAGATCCATTCATCTGGGATGGACACTTGGATTGCTTCCATGTTTCTCGACTAGTCTAAATACTAAACATAGGGTGCATATATCTTTTTGAGTCAGTGTTTCTGTTTTCTTTGAGCAAATAGTACTTGATTTACTGGGTCATAGGGTAGTTCTATTTTTAACTTTTTGAGGAACCTCCATACTGTTTCCTACAGTGGCTGTACCAGTTTGCATTCCCGCCAACAGTGCATGAGGGTTCCTTTTTCTCCACATCCTCGCCAACACTCATGTCTTCATGTATTTTTTGATGTCCTCTTTGATTTCTTGGTTGACCCATTCATTGTTTTGTGGCATGTTATTTAGCCTCCATATATGTGTTCTTTCCCATTTTTTCTATGATTTCTAGTTTTGTACCATTGTGTTCAGAAAAGATGGATGATGGAATTTCAATCTTTTTAAATTTATTGAGAATTGTTTTGTGGCCTAATATGTGATCTATCCTGGAGAATATTCCATGTCCACTTGAATGTGTATTGCACTGTTTTTGGATGGAATGATCTGTTCAGTGGAAAATCTGTCAGACCTATCTAAGTGATCAGAAAAATACAGTGAAGGCAGAACAGTGCTGTTTTAGTTAAATGTTACTGCTTGGCAGCTGAAGCCTATTCTTTTTGTTTAAAGAAGAAATTAGTAGTTTTTAGGCATTAAAGACATACTAGTCAGTTAAGCATATAAAGACAGAATGACAGGATAAAAGATTGAAACAATTGAAAGGGGAGTGACTTTCTCACAGTGTGAGTCAGTGTTATTTGCGTCATTTTACATATTACCATCAGTGGGTATGGCCACAAAATATGTACCATGCCATGCACTCTCCCCAGCAAGCAGAGTAGGTGAGTTTTGAATTTGTTTTGCAGAAAAGCAGTCGATAAGGGTTAATATAGAGAAGTGTTGTACAGTGGAGGTAAAAGTGGGGATGGGGGCATCTGGGTGGCTCAGTCGTTAGGAGTCTGCCTTTGGCTCAGGTCATGATCCCAGGGTCCTGGGATGGAGCCCCACATCAAGCTCCCTGCTCAGTGAAAGCCTGCTTCTCCCTCTCCTACTCCCCCTGCTTGTGTTTCCTCTCTCGCTGTGTCTCTTTCTGTCAAGTAAATAAAAAAAAATCTTAAAAAAAAACAAACAGTGGGAACAAGGATTTCAAAGAATCAGTATTGCTTAAACATTCTTGTTGATAAAGGTATGTGTGATCCTTCTAGGGGAAAATCAATGATTTTCAGTGATTAACTGAATTAATCACTGAATCAACTAACATTGATTAACTTAGACCTGTACTATTTCTTAGTAGGATAATACTAACCTTTGGGGCCAGATAATTGTCGTGCAGGAGTGTCCCAAGCATGGATATTTTTGTTCCCTGGGTACTAAATGCCATTCATAATCCCCACCCTTTCCCCTCCCACTTCATTGTAATAACAAGTTTCAGTACATTTCTAAATGCTTTTTACGGGTGCCCAGGTGGCTCAGTCTTAAGGTTAATTATTCAACTCTTGATTTTGGCTTAGGTCATGATCTCAGGATCGTGAGATGCAGTTCCACCCCACATCGTCCTTGTGCTGGATGTGGAGCCTGCTTAAGATTCTTTCTCTCCCATGGCGCCTGGGTGGCTCAGTGGGTTAAAGCCTCTGCCTTCGGCTCAGGTTATGATCCCAGGGTCCTGGGATAGAGCCCCGCATTGGGCTCTCTGCTCAGCAGGGAGCCTGCTTCCCCCTCTCTGCCTACTTGTGATCTCTCTCTCTGTCAAATAAATAAAATCTTTAAAAAACAAAAAAAAGATTTTTTTCTCTCCCTCTCCCCCTCCTCCTCCCAAGCCCTGCTAGCTAGCATGTACTTGTGCTAAAAATTTTTTTTAAAAAAGGTACTTTTTAGAGATGATTAAGTACTACTAGCCCCATCAGGGGAGGGTTGGGCAGTTTATTCTAAGCAGAGGGAATGACCTCTATAAATATATGAAAACAGGATTCAGCACTTGAAACTTGTCTCTCTTTTCCAGAAGAGAAGAAGAAGCTGATCAGAGATTTTGATGAAAAGCAGCAAGAAGCAAATGAAACGGTGAGAACAGGGAACAAAGCCTTACTTCTATCTGTCTTTTCCAGAAGTAATGCTTATTAGTTGATCACAGATTAACTGTTCCTATCTATTGATCTTGATTTTCATTATCTCTTACTAAATGAGGCCATTGGTGGGGTACATGATGAGGGAGCTTGACAAACACAAATGGTAAAGCTTGGATACTTTCTTAAAATGAGTCTTTGATATGATACATTTCTGATATGAGTAGTAAGGGCATTCTCAAACCTTTACCTGAGTGGTCTTTTAAAATTTCATTTAGGGGCACCTGTTTGTCTCAGCCTGTTAAGCGTCTGACTCTTGGTTTCAGCGGGGGTCATGATCTCATGGGTCATGGGACTGGGCTGCATCGGTCTCCGCACTCAGCAGGGAGTCTGCTTTAAGATACTCTCCCTCTGCTCCCCTCCCCCCCACTCTCTAAAATGAATAAATAAATCTTTAAAAAAAATTGGGGGCCCTTGGGTGGCTCAGTCAGTTAAGCATCAGCCTTTGGCTCGGGTCATGATCTCAGGGTCCTGGGATCAAGCCCTGTGCAGGGCTCCCTCCTCAGCAGGGAGTCTGCTTCTCCCTCTGCTCCTTCCCCAACTCATGCCCTCTTTCTCTGTCTCTCTTGGATAAATACAATCTTTAAAAATATATAAAATTTCATTTAAAAAGCTGGCCATCAAGGCACTAGGTGGCTTAGTTGGGTGTCCAACTCTTGATTTTGGCTCATTCATGATCTTAGGGTCATGGGATAAAGTCCCAGTTGTCTCATGCTGGGCATGGAGCCTGCTTGGGATTCTCTCTTTCCCTCTGCCCCTCTCCTGCATTCCCCCCCGCCACCTTCTCTCTCTCTCTCAAAAATAAAATGCTGGCAATTAAAATCAGTTATTCTTTTTGTTAAACTTACTAAATCACAAAAAAAAATGTACCTCAGAAGTGGTTGTAGCCACATTCCCTTTTGTTTTAAAAGACATCTGCAAAGACATTAGCAAAATTAACCAATCCAACTCTGGCCATTCCAGGTAGATGAAAATAATTTACGGCCTCTTGTGAACATGTGTGGGTGTTACATTTTACTTACCCAATAAAATGGAAATCTGATTTGGACCCTTGGTCCCTTGTCTCCACGACATGGAGACAAATGACTGATTTTCACAAAGAAAAAGAAGAAAGAATGACATATCCTTATCATTTTTAGTATAGTAGACTTCAAAGTGCTTTCATGATAGCACTTGAAACATAGCAAACATTGGTATACTGAAAAGGGAATTTGGAGATTTGTGGAATCTTGAGCAGATTTCTTCAATTCTTACATATAAAATAGAAGTAGTATTTCCTACCTTATTGAGGACAGGAAAGATTAAATGAGGATTAAGATAATGTATATAAAAATGTTTAATAGGAAGTAAGGTCCTTGTTAGTTTTTTCAGTCATTCATCACATACTTTTTGCATGCCTGTTCTCTGTATGCTAGGCGCTGTGCCAGGCCCTCAGAGAAAAGAGTTCAACATGTCACATGTGATCCCTGCCTTCGTGAAACACATGGCTGAATACTTATTTGCAGTTGCCCATGGTTTGATTAGTCCAAACTAGGCATATGCCCAGATGAGAGAGAAAAAAACCCAGCCCATCTATTCACTACTTTCTGCCTTCCTAGCTGGCAGAGATGGAAGAGGAACTACGTTATGCACCCCTATCTTTCCGTAACCCTATGATGTCTAAGCTTCGAACCTACCGGAAGGACCTTGCCAAACTCCATCGGGAAGTGAGAAGCACTCCTTTGACAGCCACAGCTGGGGGCCGAGGAGACATGAAATATGGCTCATACGCTGTAGAGAATGAGCACATGGTAAGCTTGAGCTGTTTTTTTCCCCTTAAGAGCCTGTGGCACAAAGATTAGCCACGTTGTACAGCCTTGTTCTTCTGACCTGTTTCCTGGATCCAACTCCCCCTTCCTCTCTTGGGTAACCAAGAGAGGAAGGGGGAGTTTCTTATTTATTTTTATTATTATTTATGTATAATATAATTATGTATATGTACATATTATGTATATGTATCTATGTGTGTATGTATATGTATGTATATTATATTTAATGCAGATCTTTCCAATCCATGCTTATTTAGATTTCTTGGTATCTTTTATGTACTAGTACTTGGTAGTGGAAAAATACAAGTGTTTCCTATTCTTAGTATCCGGATTTTGTATTCCAACCCATTGATCCAGTTTTTCACTTACAATGAAAAAATTCAGTTAGGTTTTTAATTTATCCAGAGTATTGTTAGAAATTAACCCTAGCTGTCCTTTACATCATATCAAGATGGCCCAAGAGAGACCTAGTAGAGAAGGCAGGATGCTTCTCAGGCGGGAGCTAATGGCTCACTTAGTTGTAATGGAAAGTAAGCCAGACTGCCTTTCTAGACTCCACTATTCTGATTTATAAAATTAGTCTGACAAAATTGAAAGTCTGTATTCTGAAACTATCTAGAAAAACTAGATAAATGAATACAAGTTTATAAAAATTAAATGTGATGTGTTGCATTTAGTATATGTGCTGCCGAAGCAAGCACTTGTATATGAAATGATTACTCCACTGCACAAAATATAAATGGCCTGGCAAGTAGCCTGGCAAATAGTGTGGGAGAGAGATGGACAGGGGCCCACAACTATAGACTGCACATGTGCAAAAGGTTAATAGCGCAGTGTTAAACAGTCCTGCTTCATGATGCATCCTGATTGTGGTTCAAAAGACATTCACATGATACTGGCCTGACATTGCTGATGTCAAAGCTAGAGAGAATGATACAAACTTTTCAAAATTCAATTGTGAAGAGAGACTGGGAAAAGGCAGTCAGATGAAACTTGTTAAAGATGAGAGGTATAAAATGACTTTGAGTATTTGTTACCAAAAGTTAATAACCCCAAAAAAGGGAAGATAAGGCCAAGCAATAATTTGCTTTAAAATTACTAGTTTCAGAAATTATAAGGACAATTTAGATATATATACCACCCTCAGTGACATTGTTGTTCCAAACCTGGGGTTGATTTATATGATCCGACTGCTCTCCAATCTAATCAGTTAAAAGTTCCCCCCAAAAAAAGTTCCCATCTTTTTTTTTTTTTTAAACCATTATTCCTGCTTCTTTTAAGGTAAAGTAACTGGGGTTTATTTCAGTCATTCAGTGGTTCCATCATCCATTGGTGTGTATGCCAAGTATGAGAAGACTTGTTACTTATTGGAAATTTCAGTATTTTGGTTTCTTGATGGTGGTATCTAGTGCTAGTAGTCACCTGTTTAGTCATAGGCCCTGTGCACCACCCCCTTTCTGAGTAAGTGCTTTCAGTAGCAAAGAACTTACCCATTTGTCAGTGGTTAATTCTGACTGACAAAGGCTACTTCTGTCATCATGCCTTCTGTGCTTGGGATTATAGGTAAAGTAAAACTTTGGCGGGGATTTAGAAAATTAGAGCACTTGGGAAATGAGGGCAGCTTACTTGGCCCCAGATCCTCCTTCCCGGAGAGCAATCACCAGTGTGGCAACTTCAGAGTTTTGTTTTGGTTGGCCTGAGGTGAAATTCTTTTTGGGTTTCCAAGACTGTAATGACTTAAGCATCTTCCAAAATGTGATAGTGTTTCAGACTTCTAAGTGATTTCTGTATTTGCTGCAAATGAATAGCTTATTCATGGTCTCTCAGTACCAGTCAGGTGGAAATCTTCAGTGAATTAATCTAGTTCTAGGCTGTGGAGCTGAGTTGGTTGGTTTGTTGCCGTCAACAGTTACAGGCTATACACATAGTCGGATAGCTCCTGCACCCCAAACCTGGGCCACTGCCTCTCAGAAGTTTTTAGTCCAGAAGTCAGTTTAAATTTATCACGAACACAGGGAAAATGCCCTGATGTTTTTAATTCTTTTCTTGCCTCACATTTAAGTATAACAGGCAGTGACATGGGAGGTATGTGATGTTGTATTGGATTCTAATGATCTTATAGTTAGCATCTTTAAAGTCTTTTTAAAAGTAATGAAAATCATTACATGCACTATATCCCTTCTTAAATCAGAAGGGTCACACGGAATGTGCTAGCAAATGAGTTTATAATGGAAGGTATCTAACATTTCCCCTCCTGTCCGGTTCCTGTCAGAACCGGCTACAGTCTCAAAGGGCATTGCTTCTGCAAGGCACGGACAGCCTGAACCGGGCCACCCAGAGCATTGAGCGTTCTCATCGGATTGCCACAGAGACTGACCAGATTGGCTCAGAAATTATAGAAGAGCTGGGGGAACAACGTGACCAGTTGGAACGTACTAAGAATAGGGTAAGTCTGAGCAGATAGGGGAAAGTAGGTGGGCCCCTTATATCCTGATGCCTTGCCGCTGTCAGAAGCTACAGCAGTCAGAATTCAGGGTTAGGACCTCTTAAGTGCTTATACTTTTCTTGGCTGAGAGATTTCTCTTGAAAGTAATTTTACCCCTTGGATTTAGAGGTCATTGGAGGCCAAAAAAAAAAAAAAAAAGACTGAAGAAACCCAGTTTCTGCATTTGTGGAAGATTGTCTAATCTAAGATTGTAGTGATTCTATCCTTCAATTCCTAGATTACCAACCTGAGATTTTTCTCAGATTAATCTATCTATAGTAGGATATTATGCTGTTCTTATGAAAGCACCATCTACTTAAACAGTCCTAGTTTTTTTGTCCTTTACATCCAAAGCTATTTTCTACATGTCATATAATAATACTGCTGACAGTTTAGAGTTTCAGTCCTGGACTATAACTGTTGTTACCCAAGGTAAGCTAGATCACTATGGGAAGAAGATGGGAAATAACTATATCAGGGCCTCTGAAAAACACCTCATTTCTCCCTTTCCATACACCTGCATAGCAATTTAAAAAATAGTACAACTTGCCAATAGAATGTTACATTCTTAACATTATGAGGCCAATACAAATTGAAGAACAGATACTGTCAGCAAGACTTGAATGACTTCCTCCATGTGGGGATTGGAGAAGATTTTCTCATATATCCTAAGAGTTGCAGTTCTCTACTCTTAAATCAGAATGATGCCCTTGCCGCTCAGTAAAAATTCACAAACACTGAACTTAAGGTATACTGTGGAGAAGGTAACTTGTTTACTATGTGGTTTTTGACTTTTGAACACATCAGGTGGATTGGTTGAATTTAAAAGCCAAGGAAAGAGCTGAGAGATCAGCTTACTTATGGCCACTGGGAATGGGAACAGATGGCAGGTGGCATCTGTTGAAATATTAACAGGCAACCAAAAGAAAGTAATTTTTTAAAAAGCTTTTAAAAGAATGATCCCTTTCACAATTTAATGTATCTGTAAAAGGGGTAAAGAAAAAAGAACCAGATCCCAAAAGTGGTAATCCACCAGCCTACAAAAACAAAGCCTCAAGAGGCTCCCCTGAAGTTTGGCTGATGAAATTCATATCTGAAGTTTCCTCAGTTACTGATGGAGGTACACTTGAAGCCTTTTTCTGTTTTGAGTAGCCAAGGTGAAGGATTAGTTTGGTCCCAGGAGTTCCCCACAGTAACCTTGGGATATAATAATTCCTAAGTCTACTTACCGAGTATTCAAGTATCTTGTCCTTTCCAGTTTCTTCTACATATATTCAGAGGCCATCATTCAAATTGATTTGATGGAGTTTTTCAGCATACACCCTTTAATGCCCACTGTCAGTTTAGGAACCTTCAGGTTCTACAGTATATACTTATAGAAAGGGGAAATAATTGCTATTTTCTCTTCCTAGCTGGTAAACACAAGTGAAAACTTGAGCAAAAGTCGAAAGATTCTCCGTTCAATGTCCAGAAAGTAAGTTTGTTTTCTTTTTTTTTTTTTTTTAATTTTTATTTATTTATTAGAGAGCGAGAGACTGAGAATGAGAGGGG
>CM052797.1:97515483-97532528 GCA_028533885.1 Nasua narica | reverse complement strand
CCTTCGGCTCAGGTCATGATCTCAGGGTCCTGGGATCGAGCCCCGCATTGGGCTCTCTGCTCAGCAGGGAGCCTGCTTCCTCCTCTCTCTCTGCCTGCCTCTCTGCCTACTTGTGATTTCTGTGTGTCAAATAAATAAATAAAATCTTTAAAAAAAATAATAAAGATTTTATTTGACAGAGAGGGAACACAAGCAGGGGGAGAAGGAGAAGCAGGCTTCCCGCTGAGCAGGGAGCCCAATGTGGGGCTCAATCCCAGGATCCTGGGATCATGACCTGAGCTGAAGGCAGACGCTTAACGACTAAGCCACCCAGGCGCCCCCAGAAAGTAAGTTTTAAAAATAGAGTTAAGAGAAATTTTGTGACTAAGACATTAAACAGTGACTTGCAAAGGTCCTGATAAAGCAGAAAGAATAAAGTGTTATCTTGTCTAATTAAATATCCTAGGACAAAATCCTTTTTAAAAGTATATGCTGCTCTGGGGCGCCTGGGTGGCTCAGTTGGTTAGGTTAAGCATCTGTCTTCGGCTCAGGTCATGATCCCAGGGTCCTGGGATGGAGCCCCACATGAGGCTCCTTGCTGAGCAGGGGGTCTGCTTCACCCTCTCCCTCTGTTCCTCCCCTTCTTGTGCTCTCTTTCAAATAAAAATCTTTAAAAAATAAAAAAGTATATGCTGCTCTGACAATCCCAGCTTATATTTTTCAGAGCACATGGGAATAATAGAGCTTCATATTCCTTGAAATGTATTTGTATAAACTTAGTTAGAAAAAAAAAATTTTACTGCTACAGCTTAGTACTTGCTTTTGGCTCTGCTTGTCCTTCATGGGAGTCAACCCCTTCCTTATCAGGGAGTTCTGTCAGCAAAAAGTCAACTTTTAAAAAAAAAAAAAAAAAACCCTGAAGTGGGTAGTATACATAAAACTATATATAACTGAGCCATGGAACTAGTAAGAATGAGATTTTCCTAAACAATGGTAAATGCCTTGTCAAACAAGAGGAAACCTTCAATTTAGAGTTAACATGAGAACCAGAGATTAGATTCTTTGTTAACAGAAGAATAAATTTTTGAAGCTCTTATACTACCTTTATAAAGATATCTATTTGGGTTGATGGAGGAAGAATAGTTAGTCGTATTATATGATTCAACCTGATTTCAGAAATATTTTTCAGGGCACCTGGTTCACTCCGTTGGTAGAGTGTACAACTCTTGATCTTGGGGTTGTGAGTTCGGGCCCATTGTTGGGTGTGGAGCCTACATTAAAAAAAAATCTTTTCTGGAAGGAGCTATTTATAAATATGAAAATGAGATTTTTAAAAATTTAATCTCTGGAGCCAATATGGGCTTGAACGCATGACCCCCAGATCAAGAGTTATATGCTCTTCCAACTGAGCCAGCCAGGCGCCCCTAGAAAAGCTATTTTTAAAGTGACGAATTAATTACTATTTGAAGATATTTTAAAATCAAGAAACCATTTTTATGTGTTGGTATCTGTTATCCTAGTCTTCAACATTTCTGTGAGGTAGTGTTATCCTTAAGTTACAAATGAAAAAAGCTTTCAAGTTGTCACTTACCAGCTAAAGAACTGCTGAGTGGCTATGTGATTTAAAAAAAAAAGATTCAGTCTCCCTCACAGTATCTAGCCTTGGCCACAGCATCAAACCCCTAAGTATTAAGAACAGAAAGAAATAAGGTCATCCACACTTCTGACTGTTCCCTACTTTGCTTCTCTTTGTAGAGTGACAACCAACAAGCTGCTACTTTCCCTTGTCATCTTACTGGAGCTGGCCATCCTAGGGGGCCTGGTTTACTACAAATTCTTTCACAGGCATTGAACTTCCTAGAGGGAAGGGTTTGTGGACCAGAACTTTAACCCTGTGAATGAATGGTGTTAAAGATGGGGAATAAGCATAGTGCTGCTGTGAGGTAATGGCCGAGGATGCCCTGTGTAGCCAGATTGTGGGAGGTGGGAGGGAAGGCAGAAAACCGCGTAACTGTGAAGGAACAGTGACAAGACCAGTATGATATACCAATGTAATAAATGCTGTTTATGACGTCTTTAAATTTACATAGTATTCCAACATATTAATACCCTGTGAACTGCAAAAAGAGAAAACAAACTTACAGTAGTATTATTGGTCACCAAAATGGAGAGGGAAAGGAAACTTTACAGTTGTGAGAATGCACAAATGTTCTCATTAAGGCAATATTGACCCAGATGACCATTTAGTATGTGTCTCCTCAAATGCCTCATATTTCTGGAATGTCCTTCATGACAAACATGTCAGCACACAAAATTTCCTAAATTCTCACACGTTCTTCCCTTTCTGATTCATCTGGTGAACTGGGAGTAGGAAGTTGGTCATAGACAATGTGCCCTCCCTCCCTTGTCTGACCAAAACTTGAAGCAATCACATCCACTGCAAGGCTAGCCGTAGCCTTGGCCTCTTCCTCTGAAGCCGCCAACTGAGGATTGACTTCAACAAGATCCAGTGCTGACAGCAACCCTGAAAGAACAAAGTATGACAGAACCTCAGAAGATACCCTAGCTGCTACTTTCAGTGAGGGTCATCCCACTAGACAGAACAAGCCAAGGTAAAAAGTCATTTTCTACTATTAAAGTTACCCACTATCAGGAAACCCCTTATACCTACCTCGTCTTGGGCATGAAGTTCAAACACTGTGTACTAGAGTAGGATTAAAATTTATCATCCCCGTTTAACCAACTTAATAGGCAGAGCTGTCACGCTTTCTGGATGGAAAGAGCTTGTGGGGAAGAGATAGACAAGGATTTTCCAACCTACTTGGGAAAATGTGTGCCATGTCCAGAATTACTAGGAACCTTCCAGATGTCTATCTGTAGTTGTGTGAAGAGATCACCTTCCCTCTTTTGAGCCATTCCCATTTTTGAACTCTGATACTCTCTTAAGGCACCCCACATACCCTAGTATAGTCATTAGAGCATCTCTTAGTCTTATCCCTGCAGGTCTGAGCTGAGGAGGGCAGGTACCATGTCTGATTGGGTCATCATAGTAACCCAATATCTTGCACTTAGTTCAGGGAAGACTTGGTCATACTTTAATTTGGACTTACTACCTTCTGTGAGGGTTTAAGAACTTACACTAAAGGGTTTGAGAAGGGAAGATTAGACCAGAAGATCCTATCCAGTCCTGCCTTCTACTTCCCACCCCTAACACACAGGCCTACTTCTCTGAGGTATTTAACTTTTTAGTTGGTTATTCTGGATGAAGTTAATCTACCTCTTCAAGTCTTCTGAACTAGTATTTGAGAATACAAGTATGAGAATACTTAGGGTAGCCGTTAATGCCTGGAAATAACGGGTGTATATATCTGCTTAGTGTGCAATCCCTTATTAGCAGTGCATAGTCCAAGCATGTTACTGCAGCATTTCCACTGTGCAGACATCTGGGTGTCTGATCTGTGTGTCTCATTTCAACTAAACCTGAGTCTTTGGTATAGCCCAGAAGTAATCAAGAATATTTGAACTACAGGTCATGGTCCCGGAGTCCAGGGATCAAGTCCCAAATCGGACTCCCGGCTCTGCGGGAAGTCTGCTTCTCCTTCTGATGTTCTCCCCTCTCATTCTCAGTCTTTCTCTAATAAATAAATAAAATCTTTAAAAAAAAAAAAAAAGAATGTTTGAGCTGTTAAAAATAGCTATTACCCATGTTTTCCAGACTACTGCCACCCTCTAATTTAAGAGAAGTGCTTTATGTAGCTAGTTAACGCTGTCATGATATTCTTTTGAAATAGAGATAATGTAGCAGGGGAGGGAGAGAGAAGATGATCACTACCCTACCTAACTAGTAGAGATTACTAACCCCTGCTCTAAGTAGGGTCATTGGGAACCAAAATGGAGGATTGAACACACAGGTTCAGTGGCCACTAATGAAAGGACAACTGATAACATCTAAGATTGTGGGTCTGAAAATGAGACTATCTTACCACTGCCAGACCTAATAAACCTAGGCATTCTTTTCCTTCCGTTAGTGCCTAAGGTTCCAGTAGGCTCCAGAGAGACCATTCCTCAATTCCCTTATCTATCGCAACCACTCCAGGGTTTCTCATAGCTCTAGACCTTTCATTGTGGGCTCTCTTTGCTGTTTAGACCCCAATTTAATGAAATGGTATTGAAGTATCATGTGGTAGTTTAAATTTTGCAAGGAAAGGTCATTTAAAGTAACCTTCAGGGAACTAGAACTAACAGAAATGGAAACTACAAGCAAGTATGAATGTGGGGACAGTAACCTGTGCAGCCACTCAATAATCTTTTGTCAACCATTTATCTTTAGTATCCCCATTTAAAATTCCTATCAAACATTAAAGCTCCTATCAAAGCTCTAGTATAAGGCATATCCTTTATGAAAGGACCCAAGATACTGTCCAGCTTTGAAATATCTTTAAGAAAAGGTTTAACTCTACATTCTCAACTCCCAGGTGAACTAACTCACTTTAATATGTCAGGTAGCTTTAATAAACTACCTGGCCTGCCTTTTAATCTGAGCTGCCTTTAGATAATTCAGGGGCAAAGAATTACATTGGTTTGGCAAGTTATTCTTGTATTTAATAAGTATTTAAGTAGACAATTTTTTATTCAATACTACCTTAGTATATTTTGGTATGAGCCAGGTCCAAACATGCCTTTAAATGACTATCCTTTATTAGCCTGACCATGGGGTTTTTAAAGAAGTTTAAACAAAAACAGTATCTGTAATGACATGAAATAGAAGAAACCCTCCAGTATGCAACAGGCATCAGCATATTTACTTACACAGTTAATGGGTTGATCCCTTCTTACCTGTACTGTGTATTTCCTCAGTAATATACATGCCTTCTCGATAGGTCAGTCCTCCTACAACAGGGGTTCCTGTGGCTGGAGCCACGGTAGGGTCAAATGCATCAATATCAAAACTCAGATGGATTGGCCTTTGTCTTCTTGAGGGGAAGATAAGAACAGTCATTTGGCTGTGCTTGGACATTGATCCTTTGTACAGTTGCAACTCTTTGATTTTGTTGCTGTTAGTCCTGGTACTTTGCTAATACAGATGTCCAGATTTTCTCTTCTGGAGAAGTTACTATGTATTACCACATTAGCTTCCTACACACCACCTCATAATTTTGCCATTTGTTCTTTGTGCTCAGACTAACTCCAGTTTATGTTTCTGACAACCTAGGCATTAGAGCCGTTCGCATTAACAGTTTTTCACTTCCCTGTGAGACTGGGCTCTGACAGAGTCCAACTTACATTAGACTGACCTAGGTTAGAGTTGCTCTTATTCTCTCTGTGTAACAGCAGCTGAACTTAATTGATTTAGCACAGGTATCCAAAAGTAGAAACTAGCATCCGACACATATATTGTAGATAACTAAAATTTCTTACAGCTTAAGAAATGACATACTACTAGGTAGCAATTACATTAATCACTTGAACATAAAGATTCAGCACTGAGAACATGCTCTTAAAACTAGCCTTTGATTGGCATTTATCTGCCATCTTTCTATATTACCAAGATTTGCTCAATATAAAACTTTCAAATGAAGCAACAGTGAGCTTAGGAAGAAGGGGACAGTTGAATGAATGCTTCCCATCTCAAAAGATGGGCATTAAAAATGGAGCTAAAGACTAATTCATGAGACACAGAGGAGGCGGCCAGGGAATTCAAGGAAACCCCATCCCAACCCCAGAGGAAGAACAGGATCTGTGTTTCATATCTCCCTTTCCAAATTATTTGAATTTTTTCCTCTGTGTACATATTTTGCTTTTATTTTAAAAGAAAAGCTGCTATCCTTAAGAGATAGATAGGCTAAAGTGTGCTGCTCACTGGGAGTCTGCCCTGTTCTCTGTGGGACTTTTCCCTTTGGAAGTAGACATCCATTGTAAGTTACTTACTTGCCAATTAGCAGATCAAATGTCTGTTCCATGACCTTCTGAATACCAAGTCGATCTATGTCTCTCATGGAAAAATACTGGATATCGTAATTCTTTAAAATAAAACTGTATGAGAGATAAAGGAAGGAGGCCTTAGTTTAAAGAACATTTTTAATCAAATGCATGTTGGGGTGGTGGGGGTGTCCTGTCAGTGACCTACAAGAGATTAAGGCAAGGAACACGCTGTCAAAAGGAACATAAATGGCCGGGGCAGACCCAAAGCTTAACCCCAGTATATCAACTTACTGTTCAGGAGGGTCCACATCTCTTAGTCCAATATACACAATACTTGGGGAAGAGATACAGGGTTTGATCCAGGAAAATCCTGGGAGTTGTGGTACCTGTCAAAAGAGGAATGGACAGGACTCATCAAGGATTCTTGGTCTTACTAAGATAATCACCGTGTGCTTCCCATTATATGCCGTCTGCTTTTTCCTCCTACCTACAGGATATGCTTAAAGCAACATAAGACACACCTGATCTGGGAAAGAGAATTTACAAAATGGAAATGATTCAGAGGGCAGCTGAAGAACCGATTTCTCAGAATAAAAAAAAAATTTCTCCTAAGGTGGCCACGGTTTCTCATTAACTTACCTAAATAGCAGGAATACTGCTGATTAGCCTTTTCCCACCCCTTTGTACATTACTGAATTGTTTACAGATTAGTTCTTGAAACATAATCTGGTTGCCATCTTAAGTTGTCTACAGCTAAAACAAATTCTGCCTAATGAATAACTTTGTACTATCCTGGTTTAACTTGGTCACTGAGGGGAAGGATATACAGATTCTGGTCTATGCTTAACATGGACTCCTATGTCTTCTGACCAGACTAGGAAAATATTACCTAGAGGTAATCATGATTTTGCTTTTCTCTAAACCAATGGGCCTGAGAATGAGGCAGGCCTGGGAGCCTCTACCTAAGAAGTCATCCTGCTGTGGGTATATCAGTCACTGAGTTACTACCCACTGCCACTTTCCTTTCTCGAAAATTATGACACACACGCACACACCCTCCCCCCAGAGCAGGGGACCATGTCCTAGTCCTCTTTGTATCCCTAGCATCTACTAGACTACTTGGCCGATAAAAATGTTTGATGAACAAATGAAAGAATACTAAACATTTCTACCGCCACCCTCAGCCCATCCTTCACAGAAATGTTACTGAACTAGTTCCTCAAAGACCCAGGATAACCCCTGCAAGCCATTCAGCCTTTTCATTTCAGCCCACCGACCTTGTCCTGTAGTTCTCTGAGGAGAAATGAAACTGGCTGTCCATGGAGATTTCCAGATGAAGTGGTGAGGGGTGTATTGATGTCAGCATGGGCATCAACCCAGATCACACAAAGGTCTGGGCAGTGCCGGGCGTGGCCGCTAATGGTACCGATCGCCAGGCTACAAGGAACAAACACAATATTTGAGGCCCTCTGCTTGGCAAACATCACCAATAACAAATATCCTCAGTCAGTGCAGCTCATACTTTGTCCTCAGGGCAAAGTCAGGGCCCCAGACTAAAGCTGTATTGAGATGACCAAAAGTCTCCGGGCCTGTAGTTCCCAAAGATTAACCTTGAATGAGTTAGGGAGAAACAAAAGGTTCCAAAGATTCAAAGCTTATTGACTGGTTACCCTTCTAGTTCGACAGATGGCAGTTTCCCGCCCCCCCCAAATCCCTAAAATTTGATTCATTAGCTCTGGCCCAGAAAAGGACCTCAAATATTGTTCAATGAATGAAGTCCAGTTAAATGCTATGTTCTACGTGTGACAACTCACAAATATTTAATACTCCCTTAAGACCAGGGAGATCTAACTATTTTCAAAGAATCAGTCATTCACTTTCTAAGGATAAAAATTTGCATTATAGCTTTTTAGCAAGTAACAATTTTGACATTTCCTTTTAGGAAGTATCACATAAAGACCTTAAAGTAACGGGGACCCAATTAAAGACCTCATTTAGATGACTGAATAAATGTTTATTTGCATGTTTTATCTTCTATATATTAGCATGGCATTCAGATATCAATGTTTATTTTTTTTGCCTCTCCTTGTCCTTGGACTCTGTGTACATTAGCCAACTGTCCTGTCTCAATTATAGGAATATAGCTGATGAAATCGTGTTTGGAAAGCTGCCCAGCTTTCCAGTAACTGAAGGATTTGATATAGATGGGAAATGCTACTTAAGCACTTTAGGAACTAACTACAGCTCTCCTTCTTAGTGTGGCATGAGACAGCACTTTAAGCTCCATGCTCCACGTAGGGCCTTTTTGAAGGATAGCACAGTCTAGTGTTAAAAGCACTGGCTTAAGTCAGAATACCGGGTTTCTCCCAGAAAGCCAGATGATTTAGGACAAATCATCTAGTTTTACTAGACAGTCTTTTTTCTAGAAGAAAGTGATAATATTCTTGTCTTGTTTAAGTCAGAGTTAGTCTGATGTCTAAGGGAATACTTTATACTGTGTAAAAGGAGCAGGGTGACCTAAAGATACCGCCTTCTTTTAAAACGTTCAATAGCTATTCAGTTTATATGTTCATCCCTTCTTTCTAGAATCTTCAAATAGCCTAGGTTTTAGCACTGAACAGGGAATAAGGAATAGTGACAGGGCTGCAAGAGATAGCTATAGACAAAAGAAAAGCCAAAGATGGGGCGCCTGGGTGGCTCAGTGGATTAAGCATTAGGAAGAAAATTTTCTTCCTAATGAGGAAATCTGCCTGCACTTAAAATTGTAACAAAGATTTCAACTTCTGTTAAGAGACCAGAAAAGCTCTCCTGTGCACCACAGGGGAAATTACTAGATTGGCTCTCAAAAGAAAAGTTAATTGCCTTCAGAGCTCACAATGAATTTGAATCCCACCCTGCTACTTCTTGGTTCTAGAAGTTGGGTAAATTACCTGACCTCTGTCACTCAGTGTTTCTAGCAGTAAATCAGGTAAAACTGTATCTGCCTCATGGCATTATGAGGGGTAAATGAGAATATATATGAAGTGCCCAGTCAGTAATCCTAGTATTTTAATGCTGTTTTTCTTTCTACCAAAAACCTTTATTACTTAGCTCAAATAGGACTCTTCTGGGCCCAGAATGATCTCTCTCTTCTCTGAAATTCTGTAGAATTCAATATATTTTTTCATCCCATGTGTATTTATTTCATCTAGTCCTAGTAGATCACAATTTCCACAATCCCTAGCATTGCTTGAGAACACACCAAACAGAGTTAAATAAAGGACACGCTGACTCACTAAAAGAAGGATCTATTAGTCACCTAGGGGTCCATACTGTGGAGTAGAGAACATAGTCACATGGCAGGTGGGAAATCTGTAACACATTAGCAGAAATGCTTTTTTTTTTTAAAAAAAGATTTTATTTATTTGACAGATCACAAGTAGGCAGAGAGGCAGGCAGAGAAAGAAGGGGAAGCAGGCTCCCCGCCGAGCAGAGAGCCCAATGCAGGGCTCGATCCCAGGACCCCCGAAATCATGACCTAAGCTGAAAGCAGAGGCTTTAACCCACTGAGCCACCCAGGCGCCCCAGCAGAAATGCTTTAACACACACACACACACACACACACAAATATCCCACAAATTAAGAATACTAATGGATCCTTCTAATTCTCCCAAATAGCCAAATGAAGGTCATAAGACCTTTCTTCCTAAGAAAACTTTACAAGAGATAAACACAAAATGAACAGGAACACACTGTGTCTAAAAACTTTGCTTAGTCTAACCTCTGAACTTGTCATACTGTACAATGTGTCTTACAATGAAAACCACAGGTGCCTCTAGCAGCTCAGGATCTTAGCTATTAAAATGCTATTAAGCACATCATGCCATAAAAGTTCTGAAGGTACTGTCCTCTTAAGTGGGGAAACAGACAAGCTAACTGATTAGCCCAAAGCACCATACCGTCCAGCTCCCCCACTGCCCCTGCATCCCAGCTTACCTGTGGTCGCCTCCCACTGTGACACAGCTGTAGCCACTTGACACGGCGCTACTAACCACCTCAGCCAGTTCCTGGTTGGCAAGGCCCACTGAGCGAGGGTTCACTATCAGGTTGTTGTAGAGATCATCTTTAGGGACTGGAGTAAAACTCAAATCTCCAAAATCTTTTAGGCGGCAGCCTGGAAACAAGTGGGGGATGACAAGATTAACTGTGTGTTATTCCAACTCTTACTGGCCTGGGCCACAAGTCAGAACTTGTAACAAAGTACATGTCACACTCATTTTGCCACAGTAAAATTCAAACTGTCACATGACTGGCAGGTTGGTCTGAGTCCTCCCAGCAATTCTGTGGGGCTAGATCCCATTAGGAACACCATATTGCAGAGAAGCTGGGATTTGGAAAGTGAAGCCCAGAAATATCCACTGGTTTAACCTAACGGTCACAAAATTGGTAGCAATTAGACCTCAGATATCCTAGAGTTATAAATACCAAAAGGAACCATAGGATTTACAGTAAATCAAGTACTGTTAATTTAGACCAAAAATACATAGAAATTTTCATTTTATAAACTTTTTAAGATTTATTTATTTGAGAGACAGCAAGCATGAGAGGGGAGAGGGTCAGAGGGAGAAGACTCCCTGCCGAGCAGGGAGTCCAATGTGGGACTCGATCCCAGTACTCCAGGATCACGATCCAAGCTGAAGGCAGTTATCCAACCGAGCCACCCAGGCACTCAAAGTTTTTAATGAAAGGCCAATCTGAGGATCTAAAGCATCCTAAAAGAGAAATGTCAGGGCGCCTGGGTGGCTCAGTGGGTTAAAGCCTCTGCCTTTGACTCAGGTCATGATCTCGGTCCTGGGATCAAGCCCCGCATCAGGCTCTCTGCTCAGCAGGGAGCCTGCTTCCCCCTCTCTCTCTGACTGCCACTCTGCCTACTTGTGATTTCTCTCTGTCAAATAAATAAAATCTTTAATTAAAAAAAAATGTCAAACATTTGTTACTTACGAAGATCCTAGGCAGTGTTTTAATTGCTTGATGTAAGTTCTTTTTTTTTTTTTTTTATGATTTTATTTATGTTAGAAAAGGGAGGAGAAAGGGAGACAGAGAATCTCAAGCAGACTCTGTACTGAGCGCGGAACCAGACTTGGGGCTGGAATTTACAACCCTGAGATCATGACCTCAGCCAAAACCAAGAGTTGGACACCCAACTGACTGAGCCACCCAGGTGCCCCACTTGACATAAATTATTTAAACTCACAACAGTCCTATTGGCAACTAAAACATGCCATTCTATATAGATAAGGAAACAAAGTCCCCAAATCACATAGCTGCTAAGTGGCAGAAACAGGACCCAAATTCAGGCCATCTGCCCCTAAAATGCATTGACTACAGTTTCCCAAAGAATCCCTCTCGATTCCTCCCTACTGAGAACAAGTGAGACCTTTTCGGAAAAACCAATAAGACAGCAGAAATGCCAAAGCAGCAGCGATCCTCCCGCAGGTTGGCCTATTGCAGCATACATGTAGACCTGGCCATGTCCTGGCCATGTCCTGGCCATGTCCTCCAAGCAGCTAACATGGTGGCAGTGGCAGCAGGACTCGCTCCCAAAGCGCCTGCGCAGAGCCAGCCAGAAGGCGACACCCACAGCGAAGCCAGAGATGGTGAATACACACATGCGGGAGCCTCTACAACAGCAAGACCCTCACCCAGGTGGCTATCAAGCCCAAGATGATCAGTCACAGCCACTACCCGGGCGCATCCTCCCTCATGTACAAGCCCACGAACGTGGCTGGCTCAACATCTGGGGCACCCACTCCTACAGCTTAATCCCCCTCAAGTAGCCCATTAGGTCAATAAAAGTATAGACTTCTCTTTAAAAAAAAAATTATTTTGAACAATTAATCTTGTAACACTGAATAAATAAACATATTTGGGGAAAAATTGTTTTGAAATAACTAGTGATATATTCTGACAATATGCTAGGATACTTCACTCTTAGATTTCACATAGTCTGAGGAACTATCCCACCAGTCACTGTACATTTATTTTTTACCTAAGTACCATTCTTGCCATGTAACCATATATCAATAAATTGGTTGATGCCATTTTTAGGGTTAGGCCTAAGTAATCCAACTCTCTCATGAACAGATCCAAACTGTCAGAGAACATAAGGTTACCATAGATTGTATCCTTAAGGCTCTGCTTCTCAAACTGGAGTCCAGGTATTGGCGGTGGGGGGGGGGCTCTGGGGGGAAGGGAGTGGCCACAGGATAGTAATACTGGCAGAGATTTAATACTGGATTAAGATCAGGGGTGCCTGGGTGGCTTAGTTGGTAAGTGTCTATCTTCTGCTCAGGTTATGATCTCAGGGTCCTGGGATCAAGCCCTCCATCAGGCTCCCTACTCAGTGGGAAGTCTGCTTCTCTCTCTCCTCCTACCCCTCCCTCAACTTGCACTTGCACATGTTCTCTCTCTGAAATAAATAAAATCTTAAAAAAAATTTTTTTTAAATATTTAGATTAAGATCAGCATGGACTCATCTTGAATTTAAACTACAGTTTTGAGCTTTACACATTTTTTTCCCCTAAGATACTTAATTTGAGAGAACCCACACACACAGGGTCGGGGGAAAGGCAGAGAGTCCCAAGCACACTCTGCAGTGAGCATGGAGTCAGACACAGGGCACGATCCCACAACTAGGAGATTCCGACCCGAGCTGAAACCAACAGTCAGACAACTTAACCAACTGTGCCACCCACATACCCCTTGAGCTTCACCTCTTGAACGCATGCTCAATTCAAAGCTAAACAACCAAGAGAATGTAAAAATTTGAGAAGCAATGACTTGTAACAAAAGGCCAACCAATGAATCACCACTAAAAGGAATACCAGAAGCAAAACAGAAAACCTTATTCTATTCCCAAAATTAAGATGCAGCTATAGCTGCAGAAATCTTTTGGTCATTGCATTTTTTTTCTTAAAGATTTTATTTATTGGGGTTTGGCTCAGTCAGTTAAGCCTCTGCCTTTGGCTCAGGTCATGATCCCAGGGTCCTGGGATCAAGCCCCGTATTGGGCTCCCTGCTCAGCGGGAATCCTGCTTTTCCCTCTCCCACTCCCCCTGCTTATATTCCCTCTCTGCCTTTTGCTTGTATTCCCTCTCTCACTGTCTCCCCTTCCATGTGTCAAGTAAATAAATAAAAATCTTTAAAAATTAAAAAAAGATTTTATTTATTTGTCAGAGAGCACACTAGCTAGGGGAACGGCAGGTGGAGGGAGAAGCAGGCTTCCCGCTGAGCAAGGAGCCCAAGGCAGGACTCGATCCCAGAACCCTAGGGTCATGACCTGAGCCGAAGGCAGCTGCTTAACCAACTGAGCCATCCAGGCGCCCCAGTCATTGCGTTTTAAAATATAATCCTAAAAATGCTCAGAGATCTGGAAAACTAAAAGAGAAAATATTGAAGGTAGGAGACTATGATAACAGTCCAAAGTCACTGGGATCCAAGAGAAAAAAGTATGACCAAATAAAACATCTATAAAAATCCTTTAAAATGATAAAAAGCCATAAGGGATATGCACTTCACAAGATCTCAGTACAGAGGCACCTGGGTGGCTCAATCAGTTAAGGGTCTGCCTTCAGCTCAGGTCATGATCCTAAGGTCCTGGGATCAAGCCCCCACATTGGGCTCCCTGCTCCACAGACAGTCTGCTCTCCCTCCTGCTCCTGCTGCTTGTGCTGTCAAATCATCTTTATCAGGTCTTGCTATTGGCAATAGTCTTGGGCTGGACAGATTTTGAATGTCAGTTTCTACTTCCCTATCCATGTTATCTCTGTACCCCCTTGAGCCACATCAAGCATTTAGGTTCTTAGGTATAAGACATCAGGGCATGCCTGGTGTTTTATTATATTAGGTGTATAGATAGAAAAGCTTTGTTATCTAATTAATGTTAAGGTTAACTAATTGTTGATGACTAACTCATTTAATCTTCACATGATCAATAAGAAATACCTAGGAATCAACTCAGTGGATAAGTGACAGAACCTGGAGGAACACGCAAGCCCAATCATGGAATCTAGGATGTACACTCCGACAAGTGTGAGAGAATAGAGTACTCAGCTCACTATTAAAGAAGAAAGCTGCAGAAAGCCTAAAGAGAATTTTGCAGTCTAAAATAATGCTCTCCAAGGAAGAGAGACTAAATTTCATAAAAGGATTAGGGTCATTAAAAGTGTAACTCTGTGAAGGGCATCGCCAGATTACTTCACAGCCTAGATGATGGGTTCTTCTAAGATTAGCCAACTCCATTTGCTCTCATTCCTTACTCACCAAACAGCCTCTCTCTGGTTATCCACTTAGTCTCCCTGTTGCCCTCATACCAGCAAGAGATGGCCACTCCTAACAGTGGATGTCGGAAGAACGGTTGCTTACCATAATTATGAATGGACATTTTGGTATACACATCACAGCATGAATCTCTGGGTTGGAAAGCCTGATAAGCTCTGCACATAAAGATTTCTGTTCCTAACTAATTCAAAGAGATATATGCACTCCTACTTTTATTGCAGCATTTTTACAATTACCAAGATAGGGAAGCAAAGTGTGTGTGTGTGTGTGTGTGTGTGTGTGTGTGTGTGTGTGTGTGTGAAAGAAAGAAAATTATATATGTGACACTCACATATATATAGAAATACTACTCAGCCATAAAAGGAATGAAATCTTGCCATTTGCAACAACATGGGTAGACCCAAAGGGCATTATACTAAATGAAATAAGTCAGAAAGATACCATATGATTTCATTTACATGTGGAATCTAAAAAACAAAAACAGAAACAGACTTAAATACTGTTGCCAGAGGGAGGAGGGTAGAGGGATGGGCAAAGTAGGTGAAGGGGATTAAGAGGTACAAACTTCCAGTTACAAAATAGTAATGTGTAGTAACATTTGGGACAGGTGATGACCACTTATAGTGAGCACCATGGATCTACAGACTTGTCCAATCGCTATGTTGTGTACCTGAAATTACTGTGGTATATCATCTATATTTCAATAATAAAATTTAAGCACAAGCCCTTCTCTTCCTGAGTCTACAAAGCTGAGAACCAGACTTCCTGAAAAGATTAATATCTTGAGAGACCCTGCCTAAGCTGTCCACCCTATAGGACTCCCAATTCTGCTTTTTATTTTCCCAAACAAAACAAAAACAAATGCCAGGTAAGGACTAAGGACACTGAGTGTTAAAGGACTGAAAGGAAACTCAGAGAGGATTGGAGGGTGGGGTAGGGGTCAAGGAATGATTCCTCCATCAAGTAAAGTTTGTACTAGCATTGTTTTGCTATTTTTGTTGTTCTCTTTCCTTACTGGTAGAAAATTTTTATAAAATTGATAAGGAAGTATCTAATCGTGAAAGTCCCTGCCCCACTTCCCAGGCTTAACTACTCTAGCTTTGCAGACCTTTGTGTATAAACACAATTCATACTATTCTTTTAAATAAGGTTGTTGGAGTAGGCTTAGCTGCTGAACTAATCTTCCTCAAAACAATGGCTCAAACCCAGTAAATTGGTTTCTTGTTCATTTAACATCAGGGGTGGCCATTCTAGGTCAGCAGCATTCTAGGCTTTCGTCTCTGCAGTGGTTCAGAGACCAAGCTCCTTCTGGCTGTGGCTCTGCCATCACTGGGGCTTTGCCATCTGTGTGGCTAAGGTTGGGTCTCCCTGGGGTCAAGGCAGCTGGAGAGGAAAAAAGAAAGAAGGCACGTCTACTTTTAAAGGCTCTGGCCTACAAGTGGCCCATTACACCTGCTCACATGGAAATGGCCAACAAATGCAGGCCTAACTTCTGTCTAGAAGAGAAGAATGGGTTTTGGTGGACAGCTAGCCATCTCTGCCACAATCTCTACTTTTAATTTCTACTGCCATAACCTTTAAGTGATTAAGAACTCACAATACTAAAGCCTATGTTGCCAATTCTAACCATTGGCAATCCTAACTATTCTAGTTCATTACAGAGCTGAGTTGGTGAACATACTAGGCCATCCCGATACAGCCTCTTAGGACCTTTCTCCTCCAATGCCTGCTTTGCCAAAAGCATCGTAGCACCAAAGGACCAGTGGAGAAGAGCCCAGGATTGGTTTCTAAAGTATTAACAAAGTTCTGAAAGAAGAAATGTACAGGCCATGTTTGGAAAGAGTTGAGCAACTTAATAGAAATGAGAAGTTTGGGGGCGCCTGGGTGGCTCAGTGGGTTAAAGCCTCTGCCTTCAGCTCAGGTCATGATCTCAGGGTCCTGGGATCGAGCCCCGCATCGGGCTCTCTGCTCAGCAGGGAGCCTGCTTCCCCCTCTCTCTGCCTGCCTCTCTGCCTGCTTGTGATCTCTCTGTCAAATAAATACATAAAATCTTTAAAAAAAAATGAGAAGTTTGCATATTGGAGTAATGCAAATGAGGCTGAAGAGAACAGGAATTGTAACCTATAGGGCAACATTTTTGAGGAGTGGGGAGGCTGATGGGAGGTTCATTTTTTGTAAGAACAGGATAAACAATAATAATGAAGCTATTACTTTATCAGAGTGCTGTGGTGAATTCTTTTAGTTCGGAAGGCCAAAGAAATGGTCTCACTTGTTTTTAAAGATTCTTCGAGTCCTAGTGAAAAGAGCAAATATTATAATACGGGAAGAGTATCTGCCTCTCATGCTTGAGGGAGCTATCCCCTTGGTGAACTTTTTGTGTCTCAGGTCAATTCATCAGCAAGTCTAGATCGAATGAGACGAGGTTGCCTTGCTGCTCTTTCTTCCACGAAGGCATTGTAGGACAATGTAGGGCGATGGTAGGACTACTTAAGACTTTAAAGAAGCTCTCCTGACAAAGAGATTTGGAACCAACCTGAGAGGGCTTTCGATTTTTACTTGCAGTGGGGAAAAAAAGTAAAGCTCTGTAGACATGGGCACAGCCTCATTGCTTCTCTCTGCAATGCGGGTAATAAAAACCCATGGAATACTACTGATCTTTTAAGCCCAAATGTTACCCTTGGCCTTGCTAAACCTCTCCAGGCTCCAGCAGACTGGAGTGAGGACACGTGTACATGAGCAGAATGATGCAATCGCTGGTGGGGAAGTGGTCAAGACAGCCCCTAACCTTAGCTGTATCTGGGGACAGCACTTCTATTTCAGGGCCC
>CM052797.1:97486093-97514983 GCA_028533885.1 Nasua narica | reverse complement strand
CTGGATGAAGCATCTTTGTGGTTTTGCGCCCCACCCTACCCTTCCTCTTTTCCTTGAAACTGATGGCGTAACCTAAGACTTCCCAAAACCTGTTTGTAATAGACTATGTCACTTTGATAAAATCAGGTTTTGGTGAGAAGTTGCAAATACCCACAGCCCCACTGATTGCTCACTGAAACGGCTCCTAGAGTCTCCAGCTCTCACACACAGCTTGAATCTTCCAAATCTATGAAGGAATACTAAGGCGAAGCCAATTAATCTTGGAACACCAACTCTCTGAAGCCCTAACCACAACGCCATGTCCTTCTGTGACTCAATTCTTGGGTCACACAGGAAGGAGTTTTCTACTTCTTTTCCTCTTCAGTGGTTCTGACCTTGTGGCCTGGGGGAAGGAGCCAGGAAGATTTGGTCTTCTCCCAATTTGAGCATTACAACACCTGTTATATTAATACACCCTCATATCTGAATCTTGAAGGTATCAGCCAGCAATAAAAGCAGAGGGGGGAAAGGCTTCCAAGCAGAAAAGGCACAGAATACCTTCAGCCCTACAGAACAATTCACAATTCCTGGGAGCCCAGGGTTCCTGGGAGGACTATGGAGAAGAGGAGGGTGGGCAGGGGGTGGGCAGGGGCAGTGGGGAAGGGGAAGGATGCAGATCCCAAGCAGGGAGCTACTAAGGTTTCCGCATCAGGAAGTGACCAATGAAATCTGCACCTCCCACCCTACCCCTACCCCCCCCACCAAGATCTAGTCCTCTGAGGGCTTGAGGGAAATGGATTGGCTCAGAGAAGAGCAGCTCCACGGGCTGGGGGGGGGGGGATGTTGGGGGGGATGGAGATAAGGCTGTAGGAGAGAAGCAAGAGAAGCAACAGATTCCGGTCATAACTTACAGTGGGTGTGGAGATTAAGGGCCCTCACACCAGCTTTCTGGCTTTCTACCAGAGTTGAGAAAGACACAGGGGAAGGGAGTGAAGAAGACGAGAAGTTGGGAACTGGATAGATGGCCTTGAGGTGTTAGAGACTATCCTGTTGAAAATACGTGGAGGGGCACCTGGGTGGCTCAGTTAGTTGAGCATCTGCCTTCAGCTCAGGTCATGATCACATGGTCCTGGAATGTAACCCTGAACTGAGGCTCCAAGCTCAGGGGGGAGTCTGCGTCTCCTCTCCCTCTGCCCCTTCCCCCACTCATGCTCTCAATCTCTAATAAGTAAAATCTTTTTTAAAAACACATGGAAACCAGTGAATGGATCAATTCTAGGCCATGTTCAATGACAAATAACATCACTTCTGATGGAATGCCACCACCTTTGCTGCAGAACAAGAAAAATAAGAGCCTGAATCTGACCGAGAATCTAGATCCAATCATCAGTTTATAGGAAATACAGAAGACAAAACATAGGGCATCTAGGTGGCTGAGTCTGTTAAGCACCTGTCTTCAGCTCAGGTCATGATCGGGAACCCTGGGATAGAGCCCTCAATTAGGGCTCCAAGCTCATCAGGAAGTCTGCTCTCTTCCCTCTGACTCTCCTGCCCCCCTCCGCCCCATGCCAGAGAGCACGTGTGCATGTGCTCTCTCAAATAAATAAAATCTTAAAAAAAAAAAAAAAGGAAAAAGAAAAGAACACATTGTAGGACATCATGGAGATGAATCCTGCAAAATTCGAACAGAGATTATACAAATGACCTAGTTTCCTCCACAAATACACAGCAAGAAGAAAAAACAAAAACAATGAGGAACCTATCAAGGATGTAAGAGATAGCAATCAAAATAGAACTTATTTGGATCCCAAGTCAAACAAACTAAAAAATAAGCACAAAAAGACTAAGTCAAACAACGTCAACATTAACTGGTACAAGGACAGAGACAAAATAAGAATTGATGGAATTTTCCTTATTTATTTATTTATTTATTTAAAGATCTTCTTTATTTATTTGACAAAGAGAAATCACAAGTAGGCAGAGAAGCAGGCAGAGAGAGGGGGGGAAGCAGGCTCCCTGCAGAGCAGAGAGCCCGATGTGGGGCTCCATCCCAGGACCCTGAGATCATGACCCAACCCGAAGGCAGAGGCTTTAACCCACTGAGCCACCCAGGCGCCCCTGAATTTTCCTTATTTAAAAGGGAAAGGACTTCTTGCTCCCTTCTGAAAATTTCCTTCTCTGCCCTTTTCAAATGCATGTAAATATAACAATTAGACAAGCCTCTGGCCAGTCTCCCAACCCAGGGATGTTTCCTAAGGACTGGAGATTAAGAGACACTTCCCGATACAAGGGATGGGCAGCCTGCTCCAATTTACAAAACTACCTCCTGCCTTAGAATGAGAAGTTTGTCTCCCCTCTGGTGGTTGTTCAAATATCTATGATAAAGTTAGGATGAGCTCTGACAAATGGTACTGTTCAAGTCCTCTAACTGGTGGACTAGTTACTATTTAGCTTGAAAATACATAATGGGCTGTACCTGCATGGCTATATAAAATGGCCAGGGGGCGCCTGGGTGGCTCAGTTGGTTGGGCAACTGCCTTCGGCTCAGGTCATGATCCCGGAGTCCGGGGATCGAGTCCCATATCTGACTCCCGGCTCTGCGGGAAGTCTGCTTCTCCCTCTGACCTTCTCCCCTCTCATTCTCAGTCTCTCGCTCTCTAATAAATAAATAAAAATCTTTAAAAAAAGAAATGGCCAGACTTCTTTATCTTCGAAATCTCTCAGATTGCCCGATTTAATGCTTATTCAATAAACTGTTTTCTTTCTCTACTACCTTTGTGGGAAGATTCTCTCAGTGGGGAGATTTTTTTTTTTTAGTTATTTTCCCAACACTGGGCATTTGATACTAACTTCTTTTATGCCCAAATGCAGGGCTTGAACCTATGACCCTCAGATCAAGACCTGAGCTGGGACCAAGAGTCAGACACTCAACTGACTGAGCCACCCAGACACTCCAAATTTTAAAGATTTCTTGTAATTGGAAGATATCTAATGAAATATTTGGAGATGAAACAATATGATGTCTGTGATTTGCTTCAAAAGGCTTGGCGTAGGGGCACCTGGGTGGCTTAGTCGGGAAGCCTCTAACTCTTGATTTTGATTCCAGTCATGCTCTCAGGGTCAGGAGATGGAGCTGTGTTCCAGGCTCTGCACCCAGCGGGGAGTCTGCTTCTCTCTCTCTCTCCCTCTGCCCCTCCCCCTGCTCACGCGCCCGCTCTCTAAAATAAATAAATAAACAAATAAACAAACGAGCAAATAAATAAATAAAGGCACTTCCATGTATTGATGATTGACCCTGGGTAACAGAACAAATTCACTAGGTCACCATCTCCACTTGGTTATGTTTGAACATTTCCATAATAAAGTGAAAAAGATACACAGAAGCCAACTGGGCTACAGTTTTGGAGCTGAGCGAAGAAACAAGTGTTGGAGATAAAGCTTTGGAGGTATCAGCATACAGGTGACAGAAGAGCCATGGGAATTGGACAAAATGCCAACTGAGATAACATTAAAGCAAGAGGATCAAGGGCAGAACCCTGCAGAACACCAGCAGGTAAAGGGCGGGTCGCTGAAAATCTAGTCAAGGAACCTGAAGAGCTAAAACCAGAAGAACCTGGATCTGTTTCAATAAGATCCAGGGGCGCCTGGGTGGCTCAGTCGTTAAGCGTCTGCCTTGGGCTCAGGTCATAATCCCAGCGTCCTGGGATCGAGCCCCGAATCAGGCTCCCTGCTCAGCGGGAAGCCTGTTTCTCCATCTCCCATTCCCCCTACTTATGGTTCCCCTCTCGCTGTGTCTCTGTCAAATAAATAAAATCAAAAATAAATAAAGGAAGGAAGGAAGGAGTGGCTGACAGTGACGAGTAAGGTGAATGCTACAGTGTCTCCCGTTAGAACATAGGAGGTCCAAGACCACAGCAAGACCAGCTTCGTTGCAGTCATGGCCCAGGACGTCCGACTATAGCAAGTGAAAGTGTGCAAGGGCAGTGGAGAAAGCAGGACGGTGGCTCTGAAGGGAAGCTAGAAACTACTTAAAGATAAGGGAGGATAGCAGGATGGTAAGATCTGCAGTTAATTACTGAAGGGACAGGTTAGAAGTTGAGGAACAAGGGGAAGGAAAGGATAATGGCTAGAACAAGAACGCTCTGAAGGCAGGAGAAATAGGATCTGGAGCACAGGGAGGTGGTGTGACTTGTCCAAGACCTGTTCTTCACTTCTTCCGCAGAGAAAGCAGACCTCTAACTGGGAACATAACCTCTTTGAATTAAGACTAAACTCACCGTCTTCCCCTGTAACTGGGTGTGGCCATGTGACCCACTGGGGCCAATAGGATAAGCAGGAGTGCCCCGCAACTTCTTGGAAACTTTCCTTCAGGGAAAGCACAAGTCCTCCCTTCACCTGCTTCTGTCCATTCTTGCACCCTGCTCCCAGATAGGAGGCCACACCATCTGGGACCATTCGATAGAGGCCTTGCTGGTAGGACAGTAAGATAAGAATCTAGGTCCAAACTATAAAAACAGAGTGGCCAAACCAGCTCTGGACTTCTCTCCAGATCCTGTTTACTGGAGAGAGAATTTTTTTTTTTTTAAGATTTATTTGCGGTGGGGGTAGGGAGAGCAAGGGAGGATGCAGGCACTTGAGCAGAGGGAAGAGGGAGAGGGAGACGAAGGGGCTCAATCCCAGGACCCCGGGGTTATGACCTGAGCCAAACAAACTGAGCCACCCAGGCACCCTCGAAATGATTTTTCTAAAACCGCTGCTATTTTGTGGTTTTATCACATGCAATTGTATCTACCTGATGCAGGGAGGACTGGATTCCTCGTCTCTGAGGGTGTAAAAGAATCTTGGTCCATACAACTAAGTGGGGGGAATGACTAGGAAAACGGCTGTTAAGGGAGTTCACGCCTGAGTCAGAAAGACAAGACCATGAGGATTACGGGTAAAGACTTGAGATAGCCGTCATGGGGAACGTGAGAGAGAAGACACCAGGAACACACAGGACTTTAAGTAGGAGACCATACACTTATGACAGTGCCACTCTGAGTTTCTTCCACTGCCACAAGAGCTGAGAAGGCAGCTGACTGCACCAATCCAGGGTCGGGTTATACAGGGCAAGAAATGAGATTCTCTCTTACTACTGCTGCTGACTGTATAACCTAGGGAAAGTTTCACATGGTCTTCAGGACGGAATTTTTTGGTTTGTTCATTCTCAGATTTATGAAGCAAAACAATGTGCTAAAAATCTGGGAAAAAAAAGTCATTTTAAGCACATGGCATTGTTATGTCCTAAAGAAAGCTACAACCTCAAGCTATGGCCTCGTTCTTAATTCACATTATATTCTAACTTACTTTAATTCTCCTTTAAATTGTGGTAAAATAGGGGCGCCTGGGTGGCTCAGTGAGTTAAGCCTCTGCCTTCGGTTCAGGTCATGATCTCAGGGTCCTGGGATTGAACCCCGCATTGGGCTCTCTGCTCAGCAGAGACCCTGTTTCCCCCCCCCCTCCTCTGCCTGCCTCTCTGCCTAGTTGTGATCTCTCTCTGTCAAATAAATAAAATCTCTTTTAAAAATTGTGGTAAAATACACATAAAAATAACCACTTTTAAGTGGTATTAAGTACATTCACATTATTATATAACCATAACCACCATCTACCTCCAGAATTCTTTTCATCTTGCAAAACTGAAATTCTGTACCCATTAAACAGTATTTCTTCATTCTCCCTTCCCCCAGGCCTCGGCAACCACCACTCTGCTTTTTGTCCCTATGCATTTGATTACTCTAGGTACGTCGTAAGTGGAATTATAAAGTATTTGTCTTTTTGTGACTGGCTTATGTCACTCAGCATAATGTTCTCAAGGTTCACCCATGTTACAGCATATATCAGAATTTCTTTCATTTTTAAGGCTAATAATCCATTGTATGTTTGTATCACATTTTATCCATCCATTCATCCATCAGTGGGCTCTTGGGTTCCTTCCATCTTTTGGTTGTTGTGTATAATGCTATGAACATGGGTGTATAA
The DNA here is from genome assembly GCA_028533885.1 of Nasua narica. Classification (NCBI taxonomy): domain Eukaryota; kingdom Metazoa; phylum Chordata; class Mammalia; order Carnivora; family Procyonidae; genus Nasua; species Nasua narica. The sequence goes on along the minus strand of CM052797.1, from coordinate 97,508,983 downwards.
ATATCTCTTCTAGATCCTACTTTCAATTTTTGGGGGTATATGCCCGAGGTCAAACTGCTGCAATGTTAACCGTTTTTAATTTTTTGAGGAACTGCCATATTGTTTTTGAGAGCAGCTATGCCATTTTACATTCCCACCAACAGTGCACAAGGGTCCTAATATCACCACATCCTCACCAAGTCTTGTTATTTTCTGGGGGTTTTTTGTTTTTGTTGTTGTTTTTGACACTGGCCATCCTAATGGGCATCATCATTTGTTTTTAACAAATTAAGAATGTCATAGTAGCAAGAGCCTAGCACAATGTTCAGAACACGGTAAATGGACCAAAACACTTTGAAATAAAAGGTCTAAGTTAAATTCTTTGCGTCCTGCTCCCTTGCTAAGAAGGAAAGATCTGCTTATACTGAAATTTGCCAAATCCCAAGAAAGCCTTTAAGAGATTTACCAACATCTGCAATGTAGGCTTTTGCTACATATTACTACAATATGTAGCCAGTATTGTAATATGCCCATAATATGCCTACATATTAGAATATTGGCTCAGCAAATTACTTATTGCAGAACAGCTTCAACACCTCCCAAAAGAAACCAGTACCCATTGCCAGCCGCTCCCCATTGTCTTCTCCTCGCCAGTCCCTGAATTAGTCCACTCTGTCCCTATGGATTTGCCTATTCTGGACAGTTTGTATAAGTGGAATCATAGAATATGTAGCCTTTTGTGTCTTTCTTTCACTTAGTATAATGCTTTCAAGTTTCATCCCTGCTGTAGCATGAATTGGAAATTCATTCTTCATGGTTCAGTGATATTCTGCCGTATGGATAGAGCCTATTTTTTAGTATATGTGCTGCCGAAGCGAGCACTGTTTTCATTATCATCTAACATACTGTATGTTTTTCTTACATCTGTTTCCAACCACCCTTCATTAGAATGAGTGCTCCAAGATAACAAGGCTTTTTGTCCACTATTATATTCCCAGGACCTAAAACTTAGCAGCGCTCAAATTTTTTGAATATAGAAATTAGTGAAAGAAGTTGTTATAGTTTTTAGTAACTAAAAGCTGCTCCTAGAAAAGTAAACCTGAAAATGATGGGATTTTTGTTTTGTTTTTAAAGATTTTATTTATTTATTTGCAACACTGCGAGAGCATGAGAGGGGAGAAAGTCAGAGGGAGAACCAGACTCCCCACGGAGCTGGGAGCCTGATGCAGGACTCCATCTTGGGAGTCTGGGATTATGACCTGAGCCGAAGACAGTTGCTTAACCAACTGAGCCACCCAGGCACCCTTTCTTTTGTTTGTTTGTTTTAAGATTTTATTTATTTATTTGACAGACACACAGTGAGAGAGGGAACACAAGCAGGGAGAGCAGGCTCCCTGTTGAGCAAGGAGCCTGATTCTGGGCTTGATCCCAAGACTCTGGGATCATGACTTGAGCCAAAGGCAGATGCTTAACCAACTGAGCCACCCAGGCGCCCCTGAAAATGTTTAAAAAGCTTTGATGCATACTTTATATTACATACATTTTAAGTTCAATGATTTTTAGCAGATGTATAGTCTTGTAACCCTATTAAGATATAGGCTTGAAATCTAGAACACTGAAAATGATTTAAGTCATGGTAATACATTAAAGTTGGTCTGTTTACTATAGTCAGGCATGCCTAGAACTTAAAAATGTCTTTAGTTAAAACTTGAGGCTATTTCCAGAAGTCACATTAAGGGACGTGATGGTTCAAAAATCAAAGCACCAAGAGAACAGGGAGCTCCTAAAACCCAAAGAGACTAAGAGCTAGTCCTAAATTAACTAAAGGCCAAAGAAACTGTAACCTAATGAGTTATATTATCTTACAGGAAGACTGTGTTAAGTACTAGGAAAAAGGCAAACAAAAGAACAAGAATTTATTATCAAGGGGCTAGAGAGAGGACTTAAAGAGTATCCCAGTCCACATGGCAATTTTTCTCACCAGAATTTGCAAACTGGATATCAATCAGGATCTCTAAACTGTAAGCAACAGAACCTGTTCTAGCTCATTACAGCAGAAAAGCAATGTATTCAATTTGGGTAACTCCTGGAATCTTTTTTTTTTTTTAAAGATTTATTATTATTATTTTTTAAGATTTTATTTATTTATTTGAGAGACAGAGAAAGTGAGAGAGAGCATGAGAGGAGAGAAGGTCAGGTGGAGAAGCAGACTCCCCATGGAGCCGGGAGCCCGATGTGGGACTCGATCCTGGAACTCAAGGATCATGACCTGAGCCGAAGGCAGTTGCTCAACCAACTGAGCCACCCAGGTGCCCCACTCCTGGAATCTTTAAGAGGGCTGCTATCTGGGTTAAAGGCCACAGTACCAGCAATAATGGCTCCAGAAGTCCCACTGCAGGATGGTCCAGTAAAGATCTATAGCTGCCATCACCTCCACTACTTGGGAAAGGCACTGCGTGCAGCTGGCATGGCTGACCCCATGACGCGGGACAGAAGCCACTGCTGGCACTGTTTCCACCCTGCGCATCACAGAATGAGTTATTTGCTGCCCCTTCTCGAATTTCAAGTCAAAGTTTAGGATGTGTGCTTCCACTAGTAGAGCCTAGGTCAAGGGCCCACAACTCTAGCTGCAATGAAAATAAGACAGACTGTGGGTAGAGAGAAGTATCAAGAGGTGGATGAAGGTCAAATTATGGTGCTACGTGTTCTACACTTCAACCTAGTGGTCGAAGGACAAATATCAAAATGTAAAACTATTAAATGAAACTGTATTAGAAAAATATATCTAGTACAGCCTGAGATTTCATTGCTTATTATAGGTTCAGGCTATGTTTTATTTTTATTTTTTTATTAAAGATTTTTATTTATTTGACACAGAGAGAGAGGTCGCAAGTAGGCAGAGACGCAGGCAGAGAGAGAGGGGGAAGCAGGCTCCCTGCTGAGCAGAGAGCCCGATTCGGGGCTTGATCCCAGGACCCTGAGATCATGACCCGAGCTGAAGGCAGAGGTTTTAACCCACTGAGCCACCCAGGCGCCCCCTCAGGCTACGTTTTAAAAGTATGAACCTTTAAAGCCAATTTAAAGAAATATAAAGTAAATAATATGGCAAATTAGAAAAGATGGTATATGAATGACAAAACTGAGAAGCATGGATCCATGTAAAAGAAAGCCATGTAAAGACTAAGCAAAGGAGAAATGGTCTTAGAAAGCTTACTCTGGTGGCAGTGAAGAATGTGAACCAAGGAAGGTAAGGAGGGGACAAAAGAAACCAATGGAAAGTTACAGTCCACAGCAGCACCATTATGGTGAAGAACTCTAATGGTTTAGGAAGCAGAAAAGTCAACAAGAATTTATGACCAACAGATGTAGGCACAAAAGGGAAGGAGCAAAGAATTGTGATCGTGTTTTTAGTTTGACTTGAGTAACTGGATAATGGGTGACAGCATGAAACAGACAATGGGAGGATAGCAGGAGAAACGATCTGAGGAAGAAGATAAGGAATTTTGTTTTGAACAAGTGGAGTTTGAGACATCTGTGAGAGTGAGCTGCGGTTCCTTAGAACCAAGCTGGAGAAACACTGGGGTCAACATTTAAGGGTTGGGAAGAAGAGCAAGATCCCACAAAGGAGTCCAGGAAGGACTAGTCAATGGAGACAAGAGACTCAAAAGAGGGGTGTCTTTGTTAACAGTATTTCCAGAATAAAGCCGTCAGTTGTAAAAGTGAGGCCCAGCAAAATAAAGGCTGACAGATCAGTGGGCTTGTTCAAGGTCGTTTCAGTGGGTAGAAGCCAGGCTGAAGTATCACGATCATACGAATGATGAATGCTAACATTCTCTACCAAACAGTAAAAGTAAACACATATCCCGGAACTCACACACCAAACCGTACCGAATGGTTCTCAGATCTTCCTGTTAAACTACCGCAGGCCCTCTCTCAGTTCTTCCTGAAGCAGACCAGATTCTGGGTCCCAACCGAAAAGATTCCTGGTCGGCTACCTGATGGAGCACCAAATGGAACAGAAAGGACAAATGTCTCTAGCCTGGTCGAGAGGAACCAGAGGGGCTTCCAGAACTCCAGCCGCAGTTAATTTAAAGAGTTGTTTCAGTGGCTGGCACCTTTTCAGTGCCACAGCTAAGTGTAATTACCTAATTACAATGATAAAGGCCTCAAACTGTTCATCTCCAGTGACAGTTATCCTTCCCCCATAGAACATTCCTTCAGCTTCTGAAGAAAAAAGGGGCCAATGACCAATGACTGTGGCTTTCAGCACTCACCAGAATCAGGAGCAGAGGCACCGAATCTGAGCCTTGCCAGGCCAACTGCCTGTTCATCTCTCCCAGGCTCTCTGCATACACTCAGATAAGGGGTCACCAGAGAGAGGAACCGAGTATTCTTACTAAACCCAGGATAAAAAAAAAAAAAGGGAAAACCAAACCCAGACACTAAGTCAAATCCATTCATTCCAGAAAACAGGAAGTTTGACCAATGCCATGGCAACACCAGCAGCCTGTGACATCAGGACTGAAGGTGAGGAACAAAGGGATTTGTGAAAGCTACCTTTACGTGGGTCTTCTCCGCCTTGAAATCTGACCCATGCTGCTTGTTTGAAAGTGCACTGGTTTAGTACTGTTTCACAATAGAGCGATTGAACTTCTCTTGGTACTTTTCTCCAACCTATTTTTGGAGATTAGCCAAAACCACACGCTGCAAATCTGCTGAGTGCCACACTCTTATTAATATGCAATGAGATTCTATTTTGAGCTGCTGGTGATACTGGCCTACCAGTCAGCTACAGGGCAAGGATATAAATTGTAAGGCTAAAAATATCTGAAAAAAATTTAAAGGGAAGACCAAAATAAACTGCAGCTTCCCCATCACTTTAGGTTGAGAGTTTACAGAGGAGGTTTTTGAGGAAGTAGTGTTTAAGGGAGAATGGCTTTTCCAGGTTAGAGTGGAAAAGTACCATGAGCTAGGACAGGGAAGGTCCACAAAGCAGGAGTCACAGATGCGCCCCTCCCCCTCATTCAGGAGCCTCAGCGGAATATTATAAATGTGCCCTGTGTAAGAGACGGAAATTGATTCTTGTCTCTTAAGGTAGAATTGAGGACTGAGCAGGCAATTCAAGCAAGGCCAGGCCCAGTTCATCAGATGGGCTGCCAGGGTTTATCCAGTATTAAAAAAAAAAATAGTGATCCCTCAAGATTGTCGTTTTCAGTGTAAAATGCTGCCTTTTAAAAAGGCCGAATGTGTAGGGCGCCTGGGTGGCTCAGTTGGTTGGGCGACTGCCTTCGGCTCAGGTCATGGTCCCGGAGTCCCGGGGTCAAGTCCCATATCGGACTCCCGCCTCTGCAGGAGGTCTGCTTCTCCCTCTGACCTTCTCCCCTCTTTCTCAGTCTCTCTCTAATAAATAAATAAAATCTAAAAAAAAAAAAAAAAAGAGGCCGAATGTGTACAGCTGATTTAAATGGACAGGATCTTCATTTATAAGCAGGAATAGAAACTTCTTTCCATTAGGTGACTGATGACACATTAAAACTGAATCTTCATTTCTCTTTCATCTTTGGTGGTGAGCTTAGAGAGTCATTAAAAGAATTAAGAGATCCTACTGAAGAAGGATCTGTAATTACTTAACAGAGAAAAGTTTTGAGTAGTCAACCAAAGACACCATATCTAGATATAGCCAGAGGTATAGGAAGTACCCCTCAACTCAAGGTGGCTTTGGTGACTTCACTAGTCCTGTATTTTAGAAGGAAATGATCCACCCCTGGAATGGACTCAGTGAATCAGCAGAGGTTTCAAAGCAAGAGTGAAGAGGAGATTTGTAGTTAACCTACATTCCCTATTGCTATCTGCAGCACCCACAGCTCGTTGCTGCCATGCCTTCTGCACTTACAGCTTCGGAAAAGATCTGGGAATTGTCCTAATATAAATGGAAGAAATGGCCTTGAACAGCAGCTAGAAACATTCAGGTTAGATAAAATAACTTTCCTATCATAACAGTTGGAATTTGGTACCCTCTTACCAAAAGAGGGGTTCTCTATTACCATATAAATGACATTTATCTTTGGGTCAGGTCCTGTAACTTTCCAGTACTATCCTCATTACAAGACCGCAGATTACCTGGGAGCTTGTGAAATGCACATGTCTGGGTCCCACTCAGAGTCAATAAGTCACACTATTCCATGGAGGAGCCTAGGAACCTGTATTTTTAACAAGTAACCCAGGTGATGTTCATAATCAGGGAAGTTTGAGAAACACTGATCTAAAGTTCTGCTTATAGTAATAAAAAGCTATCCATCCTGGGGAGGAAATGAAGGATATGAAGAGAGGAAACTGGCTAGACTGAATGAATCAAAAGCACATCCTGATCGAGTTCAGAGAGCTAGAATTTGAGAGGGAAAGGCTGACTGAGCAGTGAGAGCTGAAGCTAGCTAGCATTCTCCCCACTGCTTGCTCCCCGCCTCACTCCACCTCCTTGCCATCCACAGTTACTCTCTTTATTGCCGACAAGACTTTGCCTGAAGATTCCCAGATCTTAAACCGCAGATGGAATCAAAGGAGAATAAGAGGCTTCCCAAGTACAAGCAAATACTGTGCAGTCCCTGGACAGGAGGGGAGACTCTGAACTGGTCTGTTCCCAGCCATCACAGAATCTAAAATCCAGCCACTTACCCAAATTGGACAGTCTTTTCATCAAGCCAGCCTCTCTTACGGCAGCAGGACCATACTCCACTCCTTTTCTTTTCTGTCACATAAATAACACAGATGTGAGGGGAGTGGGTTAGAAATAAGACCACTTTATTTCACAAAAATACAGAAATCTGCTATTCTATACTTAGTTCCCAACAGATCCCTCTGAAAGCCTGTGACACCATCAGCCTTCCTTTTATTATTTTTACCTGAGGTCTGCTCATTTCAAACACTTGCAGGGAAAGACCAAAAATCAACAATTACTGGAATCAAGTCAATCTCCAAGCCCCTGGCTGTAGGAAGAACAAGTGGAGGCCAAGGCCGGGGAGGGGGCTGAGCCAGGTCTGGACCCAGTGGTTGGGGAGGTGTGTGTGTGTGTGTGTGTGTGTGTGTGTGTGGCTGCCGGAGGCCTGAGCCTGGAATTCTCGAGCAGTGCGCGCTCCACGACTGCAGGTTTCTTCCATTGAAGAGAACAAAACAGCGCCCCACCCCCGTTCCCCCGCCGCTAGAGACCGAAGCTCCAATTTCCCCGCCAATGAACGGTTTCTGAGAATGGACCCTGAAGCCTTAAATCCTCGGTCGCTCTCCTTAACCTGTTCTCTCTCGACTTTCCACCGGGTATTCTGGGGCCGGTTTCTCTCCCTCCAGCCCCTCCCTGAAATCCTGCCCCAACACCCCAAGCGGGACCCACGACTTTCTCGCTCCCCGGAAGGCCGAAGAGAACCGCCAGCCCGCGGCCCCCTGCCCGCAGCACAAGTAGGATGCCCTCCATCTCCTTTCTCCTTCCCCATCTCTACCAGAGGAAACCCCACGTGCTCTCCTGGTGCCCAATCGTGGGAACCCACCACCTCGTCCCCCTCTCCGTTTCTCCCCATCTCTCCTCGCCTCCCTGTCCTTCACCCCACCCCCGCTTTCTCCAGGTCCTGCCCTCGGTGCCAGGTCCCGGTTCTCACCTGACCCTGTGAGAACGGGGCTCCGATCACAGCCACCGAGTGAACGGACTTCTTCGGGATGGAATGCACTCGCGTCTGGAGGAGACGCGACAGGCTGCTTCTCAGGGACATGACTGGCAGCGCGGGAGGAAAGTCGAGAGAAAGGTTACTCCGTGCGGCTCGCGGCCTTAAGTGAGCGCAGCCGCCGGGCGCCGCGGTTCACCTACCCTGGCGCCAGCTGCCTGGTCCCGCCCTGTGACGTCACCGCCGTCCGGTCCCGCCCCCACCAGCCCCCGACACACCTTCCCGCAGACCCCGCCCACCGCCCGTGGCCTGGACACGCCTTCACTGACGTCACCCTGCCCCAGCCCGGGCTTTCCCTCCGGGAGGAGCCCAAGCAGCTGACGCCACAAGGCTAGTGTCAAGTGTCGGGCCAATAAGAGGCATGGACATGGACAGGTGTGTCCCGTCTCGGGAAGCGGCCGGTACCTGCAAAGTAAGCGAATTCCGCGGAACAGGGGAACCAACTCGCAACCACGCAGGTCGCGACTCTCTTCACACAAATGCATGCCCAACAGATGCCAACTCTAGGGAAGGGCTGCCCGGGCTAGGTCGGGGCTGGTCTGACCCTGATTAAGTGGGCTCTGCCAGGATGAAGCCAGCATTCATCTGCTCTGTTCCATCTCAACTCTGGGTTCAAAAAACACACCCATCTTCGGGCTTTGAAGGCTAGGAGACCAAATATATAGATAGAGCTCTCTGGGCCAGGCATGTTGATAAAAATTCACCTATCCTAGGTATTTTGGATGGTGAGATTAGGATTTTACAAACGATCACTTTCCAGGTGTTTCCAATTCTTTACCTAATAACGGAAGCACTGTTATTAAAAACCAAACTTAGCAACATATCTGGACTGTTCCTAAGATTTGGGGAGGCTATGGAGCTGAAAATAATTAGAGTTGTAATAATAATATTTTAATAATCATAGCCAACTAACGTTCCAAGAACGTTTAGCCCTCTAACAATTCCATAAATCGGGGACTATTTTAATGAGGAGGAAACACGATCAGAGTAGATAACTTTCCCTAAGTCCTATAGCTTGTAAGTGACAGAATTGTGTGACTCCAGATTCCAACCAAGTTCTTACCCAGGGCGGGCTTGCAGGAATTTGGACATTAGTCCTACCAAAATACATTTTTTACCTAAACAACAGAAAATTATCTCACCTGATGCCAACTTACATACTGCGCTCCAAAACAGTTCAGAAATCTCCATGGCAACATAACTCCAAGGAGCTTTAGTATTCTAAGGTAGTTTATTTTTCGAGGATAAATTTTATACCTGTCTCCCCCTGCTGGTTTCACAAAGACAAGTCTGAAGCTTTAGCAAAATAAGCAGACCATTACTGTGAGGCAATAGTTCTAAAAGTGTGGTCCTCCCGCCAGCAGCATCAGCCTTTACATACTTGTCAAATGGAAATTGTCAGGCTCTACCCCCAAATTTGCTGGTTTTCAGTAACTCTGCGGGTGGAGCACCAGCAACCTAAATTTTAGCCATGTCTCCAGGGTAGGAAGCTGTAGGGAGCAGTAGGGGTGTGGTCAGGGATTCAGTCACTGATGCTATCACACTTGTTCAGACCCTTGGAATTATCTTGGTACCTTTTTCTTTTTCTTTTTTTTAAAGATTTTTATTTATTTATTAGAGAGCGAGAGACTGAGAATGAGAGGGGAGAAGGTCAGAGGGAGAATCAGACTTCCCGCAGAGCCGGGAGTCCGATATGGGACTCGATCCCGGGACTCCGGGATCATGACCTGAGCCTAAGGCAGTTGCTCAACCAACTGAGCCACCCAGGCGCCCTTGGTACCTTTTTCCTAGCCATCACCACACCCAATTTTTTCCCCTTGTCTGTATTTTCTCAAATTGATTTAGGCTCTCCTGGACTACAGCAAAACTGGTTTCTTGAGCACCTACTGTGGGTCACCAGGTTGACCCTTCTAAAGTACTACATTAATCCTGCACGTCATTTCAGTGGTGTTCCATTACCTATAGTTTAGTCAGAGGTGAATTAACAGTTCCACATTATTATGGTCCGGCGGAGGGGGGGGGCAGGCAGTAGATTGTTATATTACTATTATCCTTTAAAATTATAATTATTATTGCTTCCATATGTCTGAAATATTTTATAATTCATTTTTAAACCCTGAAAAATAAGTGGTCTGCTTTTGTTTCCAAAATAGGCATTTATTTTCAAAATAAGTTATTAAAGATGATATTCAACATTATAAAAGTCATAGAAGAATAAGTTTGTTTTAGAAATTTACTTTACAACTTGTACTCTGTTATAGCGTAAGTCTAGGACCCTTCCTCAGATCCAAAACAAATTCTTCTGCTTTTCTTCTTCCTTTATTGAAGGACCTAAATATTCTACCTCTCTAATTCAGTGGCTGCCAACACACACTCCATCCTTGATAGGGTGCTGGCAGTTTGTATGTATGTGGAGAGTGGGGCGGGGGAGCTGGGTGAGTAGGTAAGACCTGATCATGGTGTTTGCCTATAAGTTTATATGATTTGATTTTTAATAATGATTTTTAACAACCAGCTTGAAATAGTCTTGAAAATTTAATGATAGGGTTTTGCAGATGGCAAGCATACCTCCAGTATGTCTCCAGCAGTCTCCAGCATACCACTGTTTACTGAAAATCCAAGGGAACACAGAAAAGACAACTGGAACTTCTCAAGGTCTAGGACCCTAACTTTTTCTGCTCATCGTTCTATCCCTTCCTGAGTACAATGCTTGATACATAGCAGGAGCTTGGCAAATAACAGACCTTCCATGAGATCATTACTCATGTGCTTTGGTCTCTGGTTTTGATATGGAATGGAAGTCCCCAAAGATTTCTTTCTGGATTTCTACTTTTACATCCTAAAGAACTGAGCTCACCAACCGTACCTTTAGACTCTAAAATTTAGAGCCTCTCTTTTGTTTAAAAAAAAATGTATTTGTTCAATCATTTATTGCCAATACTTACTGAGCACTTAGTGTGTGCAAAGCATTGTTCTATGTGCTGTTCATAGAGATGAAGACATAATAGCTCATCACTCCCAGTGCTTATATTCTAGTGGGGAAAACAACCAAGTAGTTAAATAATTTTAGATAGTAGTAAATGCTATGGAGAAAATAAAGCAGGGAAATGGGACACAAGGTGCTGTTTTAGAAAGGGATATCAAAGAAGATCTCTCCAAACTAAACTTTGAGCCTGAATGATGAGAAGGAGCTGGTCATAACAAGTTCTGGGAGTAGAGCTTTCTAGGTTTACAGGAACAGCAAGATCCAAAACCATAAAGTTAAAGATGCTTACGGATCAGAAGAACAAGAATGCCTGTGTAGCCCAAATGTGCAGAACAAAGGGCATATAGTCAATTGAATTAGATTGATAGGCAGTGAACAGATCTCAGAGGCAGCACTTGAGAGCATGAATTTCAGAGGGAGAATTTTTTACATAAAGGCAGAGGGTTAAAATTTCTGAATCTACATTAGGGAGTTGGGAATATTTTGTCCTTTTTTTGCTTTGCTCTTCTATCCCAGGTGTGGTAGAATTAACACAATAACCCCAGGATACAGTTAAGGTAAGGAAGAAGAGGATGAGTTCTATAGAGGGAAAAATAAATAGTCTGTTTACCATGCAGTGGGAACTTCTGGGTTCAGTAGAAAGGCTGGATAGAGGGGAATAAGGGAGGGGATAACTCTAAGTGACTGGTTTCATCGCCTACCCAACCCACAGCCTGGTCTGGAGGCAGCCACCTGAGCCCCTTTCATAATCCTTACTGCCCCCAACACCACCACAAATGGGTTTTCATTACGAGCCTTGATCAGTGATAGTGGTGTGAAAGCAGAAACAGGGCTGTGAAATCTGTTTTAGCACCAGTAGAGCTCGGGCTTCAAAGGACACCTGAATGCTTTTTTCTTTGTTCAGGTTCCAAACTGAAAACAAGTCTTAAGCCCTCTGCACCTGAATGTTCTATTTGGAACATTTTGTAGCCAAACTAACCAGAGTTCTCTCCTTGGTGAGTTACAGATAGAGACTACTCTAGGTGAAGTTGTCACACAAAGGAAACTTTATTTGCAGCAAATAAGGAGACCATGTAGAATAACTTCCAAAGTTAGCCCTTGGGGGTGAGTGGGTTTCTTTGAACATTAGGATGAATATTCAGAAAGGGGAGCTTTGTCACTGCATGTAAAGACGGGCATAAGGTTGCACAGGTGTATTTAGAAGACATGCCCACACAGGTATCCCGTGTTATGTCAATGAAGCTCGTGCTCCTCCTTGGCAGAGATTTTAACGGCATGATGAGGTACAGGAAACTGTCAGTCCGTGGTTCCTCTGCTCGGGTGTGAGTCAGTGGTCCATCTCAAACAGCTCTTGGCCTGTGGAGTTTTTCCTGTTGTTTGCCTCAAAAAGATAAGGTTAACATTCCCATGAGGAAGAACGGTGTCCATAGAGGTCTTGCTGGTGACAGTTTTAACCTCGTTGACTCTATGGGGCACAGTTTCACTTCCTCTCCCCTCCCTACCTCTATTCCTTCACTTAATTTCTTCTCATCTGTCAGGTTTCAGCATCAAAGTCCCTTCTCTGAAGAAGCCTTTCCAGACCTCCAAAGTTGAATCAGACATGATCATAGAATTCCCTGAGGTTACTGAATGAGCTAGATCCCTGCTCACCACTACACAGTTGTTATTTAATCCCCATCACAAGGCATGAGGTAGGCACTATTATCATCTCCATTTCAGATGTGGTAACCAACACCTGCAAAGGCTAACAAATTTGCCAGAGCTCACACAGAAAGTGGCCAAAAGCAGAATCCCAAACCTGAGAGAGACCAAGGGTTTTAAATATGCCGGCATGGTTCATTTAGTCCTCTGAATTATAATTGTCTCTTTAAAGGACTATCTCCTTCTCCTTGAGAGCAGCTTCTTTGAGAGTAGGAATGGTGCCTTACTCTCATTTAATACAGTGCCTAACATGAGAGGTGTTCAATAAATTTTTAGTGAATGATTAGATATTAAATGGCATATGAAAGTGTCTTTTTTAAAAAAAAGATTTATTTTTTTATTTGAAAGAGAGAGGGGGCTCACAAATGGGGGGAGGACAGAGGGGGAGAATCTTCAAGCAGAGTCCCTGCTGAGCAAGGAGCAGAGCTCAACGCAGGGCTCTATCTCACGACCCGTGAGATCATGATCTGAGCTGAAACCAAGAGTCTGACTCTTAACCAACTAAGCTACACAGGTGCCCCTGAAAGTGTCTTTTAAAATAAGTCATATCTCTTTATGTTATGAAAGTTCTGATGATGGAATTACCACTCTTATAAGGGACACAGAAGATTTCGTGGAATTAGCATTGGAGCTGAGCCTTAAGGATTTTCCAGGAGGAATCTGCAGAATGTTTGGAAAATGATAAGAATACCGATGTCAGCTAACAGGCATGAATTTGATTGATAGAAGTAGAGAGAGAGAGTCAATAAGTATTTGAGCGCTCATTGCTCAGGCAATGTTCTATAGAGGAGCTAGGGATACTGTGATAAATAGAGTCCAACCTCTCCTGGAGATAGAGAGTTACACATACTAACTTGTATGAAAAATAAAACAAGGTAATGTGGTAGAGGGTATGTATAAGGAGAACTGCATTAACTAGTGCAGTCAAGGGGATGAGGGACAGATGTTAAGAGTACTGTGCAGGTGCAGTAAATAATACTTAGCTATAGATTAGGGAAGGAACTAGAAAAGGGAGAGGTGTTAAGCCTGGATCGGGGGTAAATGATGGTACTGGAGTAGTAGTTCTGAAGGTAGTAATAGTTCTGAAGGGATTAATAGGCCGCTAAAGCAGTATAAAAATTACTTGCAACAGAAAATATCTGATGAGCTACCAAAGAAATAAATAAAAAAGCAAGGAATTTAAGCAGAGCCTTCTGAAAATACAGCTGCCATGGTTCTCCATTCCTCACCACACTGAGGGAGTTTCCTGATTGGGAAGGACTGACCTTCATAAAAGCGTGAATTCCGCTGCTCATTAACTGCAAAAAGTCCAACAGATCTTTTCACACTTAAGTACTAAGTCCTAAACCCCCTTTTCTTAGGTGTTGGTTATAGCTTTATCTCTGGCTACCTAGTAACTCATTACTGAATGGCTCCCTTTTTTCCTGTTAATACATCTATTGTCAGGTAATTTGCAGGTAATTCACATTCAACCATGTGAACCTAAAATGGTAGAGAAAAAGATTTCTTCCCAACAGTTTTCAATCCCGGCAGTTGTTAAAAATAAACTAGGCAGCTCCCAATAAATGAGCATTTCCATACCCTCCCTGCCCCTCACCCATTCTTATTCAATATTACCAAGTAACAGAGTTTTTATTTTTTAAAAAAGATTTTATTTATTTATTTGACACAGAGAGAGAGAGAGAGAGATATCACAGGTAGGCAGAGAGGCAGACTGAGAGAGGGGGAAGCAGGCTCCCCGCTGAGGGGCTTGATTCCAGGACCCTGAGATCATGATCTGAGCTGAAGGCAGAGGCTTTAACCCACTGAGCCACCCAGGTACCCCAGTAACAGAGTTTTTTTTTTTTTTTTTTTTTTTTTTTAAAGATTTTATTTATTTATTTATTAGGAAAGAGAGAGTGAGAGAGAGCAGGTCAGAGTGAGAAGCGGACTCCCCATGGAGCTGGGAGCCCGATGTGGGACTCGATCCCGGGACTCCGGGATCATGACCTGAGCTGAAGGCAGTCGCTCAACCAACTGCGCCACCCAGGGGCCCCCCAGTAACAGAGTTTTTAAATGCTCATTACATGCTTCTAATACACAGTCAGGGTAGAGAATCCAATATTAAGTGTTATATCTTTCAGTACTTCTCAAGTTTGTTTGTTTGTTTGTTTGTTTGTTTGTTTTTTTAGTACTTCTCAAGTTTTAATGTACCAGCAAATCACCTGAGGATCTTGTTAAAACTCAGATTCTGGGTGTGCCTGGGTAGTTCAGTGGGTTAGAGCCTCTGCCTTCGGCTCAGGTCATGATCTCAGGGTCCTGGGATTGAGCCCCACATGGGGCTCTCTGCTCGGCGGGGAGCCTGCTTCCTCCTCTCTGCCTACTTGTGATCTCTATCAAATAAATAAATAAAATCTTTAAAAAAAAAAAAACTCAGATTCTGACTCTGCAGGTCTGGGCTGAGACCCAAGAATCTGCATTTTGAATGAAATCTTAGGTGATGATGCCAATGCTGCTGGTCTATTTGCTACACTTTGAATAACAAGGCTTCCTTCAACCAATATATATTATTTATAAGAGTACCAAAAAACATTAAACACCTAGAAATAAGTCTAATGGAAGATGTGCAAGACAATTACAAAATATTGCTGAGAGAAATTAGAGAAGAATTAAATAAGTGGAGAAATATACCAGGTCCATGGGCTGAAAGACTCAGCATAGGTAAAAGATGTCAATTCTCCCTAAATTGATTGATAGATTCAATACAACCCAAGCAGAATTTGTGGTGAAAATACAAAGAACAGCCATCGCAATCTTGAAGAAAAAGATCGAAGTTAAAAGACAACACCATGAGAAATCAAAACCTACTATAAAGCTATAGTAACTGACAGGTTGATGTTGACACAAGGGAAGACAAAATAGAAAAACAGACCATAATAGAATCTGGAAACAGACTGACACAAAGGTAGTCACTTGATTTACAAAAAGGCATCATTGTAATCAGTGGGGAAAGATGGTATTTTCAACAAAGATATTGGGAGAAAGGCACCTGGGTGGCTTAGTTAAGTGTCTGCCTTTGGATCCGGTCATGATCCCAGGGTCCTAGGATCAAGACCCATATCAGGCTCCCTACTCAGTGAGGAGCCTGCCCATCCACTGGTGTTTTCTTTCTCTCAAATAAGTGATTTTTTTAAAGATTTTATTTATTTATTTGACAGAGAGATAGAGTGAGAGCACAAGCAGGAAGAGCAGCAGGCAGAGGGAGAAGCAGGGTCTCTGCCGAGCAGGGAGCCCAATGGTGGGGCTCCATCCCAGGATCATGACCTGAGCCGAAGGCAGATGCTTAACCAACTGAGCCGCCCAGGCGTCCCTCAGATAAATAAATTTTTAAAGATTTTATTTATTTATGACAGAGAGAGATAGTGAGAGAGGGAACACAAGCAAGGGGGGAGCTGGAGAGGGAGAAGCAGGCGCCCCACCAAGCAGAGAGCCCAATGCGTGGCTTGATCACAGGATGCCGGGATCATGACCTGAGCTGAAGGCAGAGGCTTTAACCCACTGAGCCACCCAGGCGCCCCTCAAATAAATAAGTTTCTTTATTTTTTTAAGATTTTTATTTATCTATTAGAGAGTGAGAGTGAGAATGAGAGGGGAGAAGGTCAGAGGGAGAAGCAGACTTCCCGCAGAGCCGGGAGTCCGATATGGGACTCAATCCCGGGACTCCGGGATCATGACCCGAGCCGAAGGCAGTTGCTCAACCAACTGAGCCACCCAGGTGCCCTCAAATAAATAAATTTCTAAAAAATTTTTAAAAACAAGCTATTGGGGGAAAAAAGAACCTTGATCCTTACCTCCTATCAAACAAAAATTAATTCAAAATGGATCATAAACCTAAATATAGAAGGTAAAATAAAGCTTTTAGAATAAAAAGGAATAGAATATTTTCATAACTTGAGGCAGGCAAATTGTCTTGAACAGGATCTAAAACAGCCAAGTTTTTCTTTTAACCATAAAAGAAAAAATTGATAAATTAGACTTCATTAAAATTAAAACCTTTCACCAAAAGACACCATTAAGAATATGAAAACATATGGCATAGAGTGCATTTTACTGCATGGATGGTAACACCTCAATGAAAAATTTTTGTTTTTAGGGGCACCTAGGTGGCTCAGTGGGTTAAGCCTCTGCCTTCGGCTCAGGTCATGCTCCCAGGGTCCTGGGATCATCCCAGCCCCACAGCAGGCTCTCTGCTCAGCGGGGAGTCTGCCTCTCCCTCTCCCTCTGCCCCTTCCCCTGTCCCTCCCCCTGCTCATGCTCTTTCTCTCTCCTCTCTCTCTCTCAAATAAATAAAAAATTTTTTTAAAGATTTTACTTATTTGAGCGAGAGAGGGAACACAAGCAGGGGGAGTGGGAGAGGGAGAAGCAGGCTTCCCCCTAAGCAGGGATCCCGATGCAGGGCTTGATCCCAGGACCCTGGGATCATGACCTGAGCTGAAGGTAGATGCTTAATGACTGAGCTACCCAGGAGCCCCAGTAAAGAAAATCTTTAAAAAAAAATAAAAATTCATGGTGCTTGGGTGGCTCAGTGGGTTAAGTGTCTGCCTTCAGCTCAGGCCACGAACCCTGGGTCCTGGGATGGAGCCCCATATCGGGCTCTCTGCTCAGCAGGGAGCCTGCTTCTCCCTTTCCTATTTGCCCTGCTTGTGCTCTCTCTCTGCCAAATAAATAAAAATCTGTAAATAAATAAGTAAGTAAATAAATAGATAAAATCCTTGGACATCTTACATGAAACAAACAAAAGAAGACTCTGAAAAGTGGAGAGACGGAGGCAGACTGACTAGAGATCTCACTATGACACAGCTGTGTGTTCCCTGGGTTTTCTTTTTGCCTTACATATCCCAGACGGGGAGCTGGAGAAAATGGCAACCAGGAAATGCTCTATAGAAACCTGCCTTCTCTAGCCAAAGAACAAAGTAAGGAACAAACTCTTCAGGAAGACAGAAAACTTTTAGACATTATCTACTCTACTCCAGAAAAACACTACCAAAAAAAAAAAAGTGTCCCCTTCCCACTTCTGCCAGCTGGGGAACCTAGACTTCTGCCTCACCAGCTGTTAAGAGGAGCTCCAGCCCTGCTACTGGGGTGGTATCAGAGAAGGCTGAGTGCAGAGTGGGCATTTTACCCCTTTTGAGTAGTAACAGCGTCCCCCAGCGCCCCTCCATGGTGTCTTTGGATTAATGACCCATTGTACCTACATGATGAAAGCTCCATGAAAATGCCCAAAGCATGAGATCTGGACAGCTTCCAGGTTGGTGAACGCATCAGTATACCGGGAGGGTGATGTATCCCACTTAGAAAGATGAAATGTGTTAGATTTATCTTTTTTAATGCAAAGGAAATTATTTTCTCAATCCACTTTACTAAATTGCAACAAGTTTTATGAGTTCTTTTCACTGTTCTTTATAAGTTTTATAAAAGTTCTTTTATAAAATTGAGATATAATGGACAATATTTATCCTTTTAGAACCCTATTTATTTGAAATTTCTTTTCACTTATATGGGCCTTTGCTTTCTTCACCCCAATTGGTAAGAGGTCCTAAATAGAAGGAGGCCTACACTCAGTTAACACTGTAGCAGCAATTATTAATGCTTTATCATAAAATAATAAATAGAATAAAAACTACAGTATGAGACGGTATTCTTAGAATAACTACTCAACCCTTGAGCACAAGGAAATGAAGGTTCTATAGAAGGGTTTTAAGAACCCAGCATGGGCCATAAAAGTAAAGTTAACTGAATTGTTTGATCAGATTTTTTCTTTTTTTAAAGATTTCTTTAATTTTTTAAAAAGATTATTTATTTTAGAAAGAGAGACAGAGCACGAGCGTGAGGAGCAGAGGGAGAGGGAGAGAGAATCTGAAGCAGACTCCCCGCTTAGTGTGGAGCCCAATGCAGGGCTCGATCCCAGGACCTCGAGTTCATGCCGAGTTGAAATCAAGACTTGGCCGCTTAACCGACTGACCCACCCAGGCACCTCAATCAGATTTTTTATTCATGTTCATAGATACTCAGATTCTAAGAATAACTTCACTAGTAGTAATAACTACCCATCTTACTAAAAGTAAGTCAGATTAGTTCTGTGTATTGTGACCATAATGCTCAATTCTCTCAAATATATTTAATGTTTCTTGTAGCCAGTACTCTTTGGAAAATGGAGCAAAGATTGGCTAGTAGTTGTTCTTACCAAATCATTTCTCTCTCCCCTCTGGGCATACTGATAAACCATGTTTTTCCCAGCCTTCTTTGAAGTTAGGTATAGACAAGTCACTAAATTCTGGCCAGTGGAATGTGGGTGGGTGGAAGACTTGGCCATAAAACCCTCCCATGCATGATTCTCCATTCTTGCCCTTCACCCGTTGGCCAGATACAGAAGATCCAATGGAGAGAAGCATGATGAGGTTCCAAGGGATCATGAAGCCACTATTTGGAAGAAGCCTGGGTCTCCAAATTACCTCTTGGCAGAAATTCTAAGTCATCTGACAACAAGCATCCAAGTGGAACAGAGAGGTAATAAATAAACACTTGTTTCAGCCTCTGAAATTGTGTTTTTGTTTTGTTTTGTTTTTAAAATAATAGCGTATCTTGATAAATACAGAGTATACATGTTTCTCAAGCCTCCTTTCTCTGCTTCTCCACAATAGAATGCATTAGGGTATTCGTTGTGACCCTGCAAAAAGATGGTAACCTTCCTGGAGCAACTTGTTAATTGGTAAGTCTAAGTTCTTTTCATCAGCTCCCCTTCTTTGCGAATATATTCCACTGAACTTCTGAGGCTTATCAATACTTTGAAATCCAACATTTAGAGCTAAAACAACCACTCCCTGCTGGTTTTATTTTAAAGCTTATTTATTTTCTTTTAGTACTCTCTATACCCAATATGGGGCTTGAACTCACAACCCCAAGATCAAGAGTCATATATTCTTCCGACTGAGCCAGGCAGACACCCCTCCCTCCTTGCCCTTTTTGTTCGGTCATGATCATGAAAACTTACCACTTCATGTCCCAGACGGCATCTAGCCAAATGACAAATACATAGGTCTCAATTTCTACTGAGGTCTCCAACTGCAGAACAGAGTTAAGATGACACTGTGATCTGAAAGAACAAAGGAGTTATAAGGATTTTGGAATTATATTACCACACTTTTTATCCTTAATCATTTAATATTCAAAAAAATTAAGTACATTGGAGTCCTTTTTCTCTTTCTCTGATCTATAGTTGTGAACCGTCTGAACCTGCACAGGTTCCCAACCTTTTTTTGTGCCACAGACCCTCTGTAAGTCTGGTAAACTTTATCGCAGTAATGTTTTAAAATGAATACAATACATAGGATTTAAAAAACAACTGAATTAAAATACAGTTATCAAAATATTTTTAATATGTGTTCCATGTGTCTCTGTTGACAGTTAATAAGATATAGAAGTGGGTCTAATAATTAACGCAATTTTGAAGTAGTGATGAGTGAAAATGACCTTTTGAGATAACAATTATTGTGAAACAAACATAGTTGTGTTTTCTATCAGACTAACAAGTATTGCTAATACTAATTGGTTTGTTGCCTGCATTCATAACCAAAAAAAAGGGTTAAATTTTAATTAAGAGTTAATGAAACTAAAGATAAATTTCTGATTTTATCCATGGAGTTCAGGTTAAGAGCTCCAAGACTGGAGGTTTCTCCAAAATATCGACAGTGTTTCTCTGAGTGGTGGAAATATGGGTGGCTTAAATTTTTCTTCTTTCCTGTATTTTTCAAATTTTCCATAATAAGCAAACCTCACTTTTAAAATTTTAAGAGACATCACATGTTATTTACAGTATTGCCTGGTAAGATTCAGGGTATAGAAATAAAATTGGAAAAACAAAGCAGGGGCGTCTGGGTGGCTCAGACATTAAGTGTCTGCCTTTGGCTCAGGTCATGATCCCGGGGTCCTAGGACCGAGCCCCAGGACAGGCTCCCCACTTGGCGGGAAGCCTACTTCTCCCTCTCCCACTCGCCCTGCTTGTGTTCCCTCTCTCATCCTCTCTCTCTCTGTCAAATAAATAAAATCTTAAAAGAAAAAAAAAGGAAAAACAAAGTAATACTTAAAGAATAACCTTTAGGGTGCCTGGGTGGCTCAGTTGTTAAGCAACTGCCTTCGGCTCAGGTCATGATCCTGGAGTCCCTGGATCGAGTCCCTGGATCAAGTCCCTGGATCGAGTCCCGCATCGGGCTCAGCGGGGAGTCTGCTTCTCCGTCTGACCTCTTCCTCTCATGCTTCCTCTCTCTCTCTCTCTCAAATAAATAAATAAAATCTTTATTAAAAAAAAAAAGAATAACCTTTAGGGGGGAAAAAGGAAACAAAATCCTGGATGAAGATGGAAAAACGGAACTTGACTTTCATCAGAGAAACTTAAAGCTGCTGAGACTGTTAGGCTATTTATCTTTATAAACAAGTGGAGCAATTTATATATATATATATTTAACATATAATGTATTATTTGCCCCAGGGGTACAGGTCTGTGAATCATCAGGCTTACACACAGACAGAACAATTCTTTAATACATGATGCTGCCTCCGGGCTAAAGCACCATAACTCTAACAGCCCACAAGCCACTTTTGAGCCACATCCAAAGGGGGGGAAAAAAAAGAAAAAGAAAGAAATCAAGAAGAAACCACAGGCTGCTATTTTTCATGAGCTTAGTAATTTTATTATCCACATTCCTGAACACCTTCCTCTCTTGCTAACTTCCTTGCCAGGATTCATCTATTTACTCAATGCTCCAAGCAGCAGTTGGAAAGAGAGAACTCCCAGGCAGGGAAATCCTAACTTCTTACCAGGCCCTACAAGACCCTCTAGGATCTGATCCCTGCACCTACCTTTCCAACTTCCAAATTCAGTTTCTTTTTGTCAGCCTCTTGATTCCTCCAATAAATCAAACTTGTTCCAGTCTCGGGGGCTTTGCCTTTCCTGGTCCTCCAACCTGGCAAATTCCTCCTGCAGAGCTCTCCCAGACCAGTCAGGCTCCTCGTCCGTGCAGCTCCAGCGTCCTCCTTAGAGAGACTTTCCTGACTGCCCTATTGCAAGTCCCCAAGCCACCCCTGCCCGTCATATTGCCAGCAGCACCCTTTGAAATTATTTCCACATTGTCTCTTTTACTAGGAAGGACTCTACTTGAAGGCAGAGACCTTCAGTATTGGTCAGCGCTGTATCCTCAGCACCTAAAACTACCTGGCCCAGGAATGAATGAATGCATGCGTGCATGAATGCGTTGAGAGACTGGAATGAGTGTATACCTGTGGACTGTCTCCTTGGGGCGTACTCTGGCTTAGAAAGAGAAAACGGTTTGCCGAGCAAAAGCGCGTTAACAGCGGTTTTAATTGGCTGATAGAGTTAGCGCCCCGCGAGTCTCTGGAGTAATCAGTCCCAGAAACACAGCGGGGGAGCGAAAAACGCGCCAGCAGACCCGTGCCCAAGTCTAAGCGCGGAACTGCGGCTGCGCGAAGCGTGGGGCGGGGAGGGGCGGGTCCGACGTCGCTCCCCGGAAGTAGGTCCAGAGCCGGCGAGAGGACGCTGGCGGGTGGACTAGAGCGGCGCGGCCGGGTGGGGAGGGGGCGTTCCGGCCATGGAGGACGAGCAGAGCTTCTCGGATATTTGCGGCGGTCGCCTGGCCCTGCAGCGCAGATACTACTCCCCGTCCTGCCGGGAGTTCTGCCTCAGCTGCCCGCGGCTGTCGTTGCGCTCGCTCACCGCTGTCACCTGCACCGTGTGGCTAGCGGCCTACGGACTCTTCACCCTCTGCGAGGTAATGACCGGTCGGCCTCTTCCCGCGGTCCGAATCGGGGGCTGGGGTTTCGAAGGGTCTTTGGGGTTATAGGGTCGAGCTCAGACCTCCTGTTGTTGGGTCTGAGGGCGGGAACTAGCTGGTTCCGCCGCTGGACAGCTGTTTTCTTGACGTTTAGTGAAGTGTACACCTGTACTCTATCCCTCTCGTGGGTGGCGCTCAGCGGTTCCACCCAGTGTACATTTATTTAGTCCTTGCACAACAACCTAAGGCTTTCACTTGCCTGTGCTCCACGTAGTACACGCCCACAGTAATTCAGGTCCAAGAGTTCCGAGAACTATTACGTGGATCGTCCTCATCCATCACTTCACTCCTCAGAGGAGTCTCTGCTCGCAGTACTTTATGTAGTCTTAAAGAAACTGCCTTTGCCTCCACAATATGAGCTGATAGTTCTTCCTAATCTGTTTTTCAAGGCAATGTACACCCCCAATTTTAAGTACTTTCTAAAGAATTGTGAAGTTTTGGAGATGAGTTGTTTCTGTGCTCACTTTCCAGACTCATTGCTATTTTCTTTTTTTTGTTTTATTTTTTAATTTTTTATTAACATATAATGTATTATTTGCCCCAGGGTACATGTCTGTGAATCATCAGGCTTACACATTTCACAGCATTTGCCATAGCACATACCCTCCCCAATGTCCATAACCCTACCCCCCCC
>CM052797.1:97450066-97485593 GCA_028533885.1 Nasua narica | reverse complement strand
GCATTCCCACCAACAGTGTAGGAGGGTTCCCCTTTCTCCGCATCCTCGCCAACATCTGTCGTTCCCTGACTTGCTAATTTTAGCCATTCTGACTGGTGTGAGGTGGTATCTCACTGTGGTTTTGATTTGTATTTCTCTGATGCCAAGTGATGTTGAGCATTTTTTCATGTGTCTGTTGGCCATTTGGATGTCCTCTTTACTGAAATGTCTTTTCATATCTTCTGCCCATTTCTTGATTGGATTATTTGTTCTTTGAGTGTTGAGTTTGAGAAGTTCTTTATAGATTTTGGATACTAACCGTTTATCTGATATGTCATTTGTGAATATCTTCTCCCATTCTGTCAGTTGTCAGTTGTCTTTTGGTTTTGTTGACAGTTTCCTTTGCTGTGCAAAAGCTTTTGATCTTGATGAAGTTCCAGTGATTCATTTTTGCCCTTGTTTCCTTTGCCTTTGGAGATGTTTGTAGGAAGAAGTTGCTGCGGCTGAGGTCGAAGAGGTTGTTGCCTGTGTTCTGGTCCAGGATTTTGATGGAGTCTTGTCTCACGTTGAGGTCTTTGATCCATTTGGAGTCTATTTTTGTGTGTGGTGTAAGGAAATGGTCCAGTTCCATTCTTTTGCATGTGGCTGTCCAGTTTTCCCAACACCATTTGTTGAAGAGATTGTCTTTTTTCCATTGAATATTCTTTCCTGCTTTGTCGAAGATTAGTTGACCATAGAGTTGAGGTTCCATTTCTGGGCTCTCTATTCTGTTCCATTGATCTATGTGTCTGTTTTTGTGCCAGTACCACACTGTCTTGATGATTACCGCTTTATAATAGAGCTTGAAGTCTGGAATTGTGATGCCGCCGACTCTGGTTTCCTTTTTCAATATTCCTCTGGCTATTCGTGCTCTTTTCTGGTTCCATATAAATTTTAGGATTATTTGTTCCATGTCTTTGAAATATATTGATGGTATTTTGATAGGGATTGCATTAAATATATAGATTGCTTTAGGTAGCATAGACATTTTCACAATATTTGTTCTTCCAATCCATGAGCATGGAACGTTTTTCCATTTCTTTGTGTCTTCCTCAGTTTCTTTCATGAGCACTTTGTAGTTTTCTGAGTACAGGTTCTTTGCCTCCTTGGTTAGGTTTATTCCTAGGTATCTTATGGTTTTGGGTGCAATTGTAAATGGAATCGACTCCTTAATTTCTCTTTCTTCTGTTTTGCTGTTCGTGTATAGGAATGCAACTGATTTCTGTGCATTAATTTTATATCCTGACACATGATTGAATTCCTGTATGAGTTCTAGCAGTCTTGAGTGGAGTCTTTTGGGTTTTCCACATAAAGTATCATATCATCTGCAAAGAGTGAGAGTTTGACTTCTTCTTTGCCAATTTGGATGCCTTCATTCCTATTTTCTGAGCTTCTGTTTTCATATGTCTAAAATGGAATTGCTCTCTGCCACGCCAGCTTCACAATGTTGTGAGGGTCCTGTGCTGTAGCTTTGTGACAGCCCTCAAATAAAAGGAGTCATCCTAATTGTCCTTTTCAGGATGAGTTTAGTTTCATATGTGGTGCCCTGATTTGAATATATTATTCCAGGAGTGATCTGATCAGAACTAGGGCTATTTATTTCTATAATTTGGATCTTGTTTTCATTAATGTGTTCATTGGCTTTTTTACTATCAAAGCATGGTAATTTGGTGTGGATATATGCAGAATTAAGACTGCCCTAATAAATAAAATCTTTAAAAAAAGAAAAGGAAAGAAAGTTTGTACAGTTTGTACTAAACTGTATCTAAAAGTTTGTTCAAAAGTCAGTTGAAATGGCTAAGTTTGCAGGACAGTCCTTCTCCCTCCCCCTAAAAAGATTTAATTTATAATGTAGTTGAATTTTATTATTAGCATGTCTTCTGGCCAAGTAGTTATGTGAGGAGGAGGGAACAGATAATTACTTAAATGCCCCTGACTGCCAGCTGCTTTCCTGAATGTCTCTTTCTTAGAAGAAAACCCCAAATCACAAAGGTAGTAAATAGCATACTTGGGCTTCAAACCCCAGGCTGTCTGACTTTGAAACCCTTTCTTTTCCACTATACTGTCTCTTCCTTGGGGAGGGTTTTCCTTAGGCAAAATTTTTAAATAGAAGTTTATTTTTATGCCAGCTCCTTTTTGTACAGACTCTCATCCTGTTATGTCCCATTTACCTGCACCAAGCATCCACGATTCAATAACCTTATCTTCCTTAAACTCCACTGCCAACACTTCTTAAGGGCTCTGTGTACCGAAGTTTTTTTTTCTTTCTTTCTTTTTCTTTCTTTCTTTCTTTCTTTCTTTCTTTTTCTCTTTCTTTCTTTCTTCTTTTTTTTCTTTCCTTTCCTTTCCTCTTCCTTCCTTCCTTCTTTCCTTTCCCTTTCCCTTTCCTTTCTTTCCTTTTCTTTTTTAAAAGATTTTATTTATTTGACAGAGAGAGCAAGCACAAGCAGGGGGAGCTGCAGGCAGAGGGAGAGGGAGAAGCAGGAAGCAGGCTCCCCACCAAACTGGGAGCCAGATGTGGGGCTCAATCCCAGGACCCCAGGATCATGACCTGAGCTGAAGGCAGAGGCTTAACCAACTGAGTCACCTAGGCACCCTGTACCAGAGTTTCTTATTTTTGTGTTCAAAACTATTTGTCAGAGTAATAACTCTTAGGAGTGAGAAGAAATGAAGGAATTCATAAAAACATGTGGCTTGACTTCAGCCCAAATATTGCATTGTTAGAATTTCAGACAGAAAAATGAAGTATAAAGAATGCAAGTAGTAATGAAGTTTTGGGCAGGGATTACCTTATGAAAAAGCTGATATGGATGAAGTCCCCTCATATTTACTGTTTTTTATGCCTTTGTTCCTTCTGGTTTTTGAATTCACAGTTCTATTAAAATGCAGGTTTTTACCTTATTTATTCCAATCTGGAATGTTTTTCCCTCTTCCTTTTCTCAATTAGGTCTGTCAATAACCACCACCTCTTCTGTAGCAGTGAAATCCTTCTTCCTCGGAAGTCTTCATGGGATATCCTGTGTGCTTTGATGTCTTTCTTGCTCTCTCTCTCACTCTTTTAATCCTTTCTTAGGCACTTATATCCAGTTTCTTAGTATTCTCCAAAAATATTTTATATGTATTAATTTTGTCTCTTATACATCTTTAAGGCCAGGACTGAATTTTATTTCTCTCTCTTCTTCCATAATGCTTATTCAGTTCAGACTATGAAGCAGACACTGTACTAGATACTAGGCATTTAATTAACTCAAAGTAGATATTCCTGGATCATCAGAGACCCAGCACATAGATTTTTCCATTCTCCATTCATTAATCAACAAGTAATTACCTAGCATTAATCAACAAGTAATTACCTAGAGGCCAGCAAACTTTATCTTTAAAAGGCCAAATAGTAAATATTTGAGGCTTTACAGGTCTCTGTCTCATAGTCTTCTGTTTCTTTTTCTTTCTTTTTTAAACTATTTAAAAAGTGGTAAAACCATTCTGAGCTCAGGGTGGACCAGACAAAAATAGATCAGGCCCAAACAGACTCTTGATCCAACACCTACAATGTTTTAGGTGGAACGAAGTAGAAAAGTATTTTCAAAGAAAACCAGAGGCAGTCAGTAGTTAAAGCAGTAAAAACAGATTTTATTCAGAAACTATTGTAGTAGGAGAAAAGAGTGACCTCAGTGCAGAATTGGGCACAATTCTGAATACAAAAAGGACAAGTGGGGATTTATACCCAAGAAGCACAGTGGGGGTCAGTGGATGGCAAATGACTGAAAGGAAAACTCAGGGGTAAAGGGGGTTTCTGGCTAACTTGACATGATTCTTGCTAAAGGCAGGCCAGAGTGATCAGATGCCAAAGGTTCTCTCTAAACCAACTTAGCAAGATTCTTGGTACAACTTGCTGGGCAATGAAGACCTAACAAGGATGGACACCAAGGATGAGGGTTTAGAAGAGTGTGATTAGGGTTAGGTCAAAGAGGGCATCTTGTCAGTAATAAAGAATAGATACTTCCTGCCATAAAGGAATGACATTCATAAATTACTGAATCTGTTTTGTTTCTAGGTCATCAGTGATTTTTTTCTCTGTGCCATCCTAAATAATAGCTTTTTGGGGAAAAAAAGGCACATAAAAAAAGAAACATACATCAATAGAAAAACCCATTCAACTTCAGAAGTGTTAAACGACTGTAAATGTGTCTTAGATTCAAAGGAATAAATACCCTTTTTTGAGCCTTTAACACAGAAGTTAGTCATTTCAGCTACTCATTTGGCCTTAACACATAAGTCAGACAACCCAAAAGAACTGGGGTGCCTGGATGGGGCGCCTGGGTGGCTCAGTGGTTAAGCGCCTGCCTTCGACTCAGGTCATGATCCCAGGTCCTGGGATCGAGCCCCGCATCGGGCTCCCCGCTCTGTGGGAAGCCTGCTTCCCCCTCTTTCCCTCCTCCTGCTTGTGACCTCTCTCTCGCTGTCAAATAAATAAAATCTTAAAAAAAAAAAAAACTGGGGTGCCTGGGTGGCTCAGTCATTCAGTCATTAAGCATCTGCCTTCCACTCAGGTCATGATCCCAGAGTCTTGGGATCGAGCCCCGAGCATCACATCGGGCTTCCTGCTCTTCGGGAAGCCTGCTTCTCCCTCTCCCCCTCCCCCTGCTTATGCTCCCTCTCTCGCTGCGTCTCTCTCTGTCAAATAAATAAAAAATCTTCAAAACAAAACTCAAAAGAACTAGAAGAGAGCTCCAAATGGTAGGATTTTTATTATTTAACAAAAGGAGTCAGGAGGGAGGAGGGCTCTTCAGGGCCTTTTGATTCTTTTCATGTTACTGCTTTTCCACCGTTGGTGTGCTTGTCCTCATTCTGGCTTTCTACATGGGCTGGCAGAGTAGTAGTAGTTTCATAGTAGTTCCAGGCATCAAACCTCAAGAGGAAGTGACCTTTTTTTCCCTTAGATCTCTTTTTAAGATGGACTTCATTTTCCAGAGGCCCCTTCACCAGACCTCCCCTTGCATTGGCCAGAATTGTGTCATTTGTCCATTTCTAAACCAGTCATTGCCAAGAGTGGGAACCAATCATGATTCCAGGCCCTATTAGGAAGGAGGAGTGGCTGCGGAGTACTGTCTGCTACATTGTGCTAAGCATTTTATTATTGCACAGTCTGATTTTGCAGTGTATATTCCGCTGGTGGAGCAGGAGAGAAGGTCTGAGTTCTTAAGTTTCGGTTTTGGAAGAAAAACCTCTAAGAGTGGTGTGATGGTAGATACTATTTTGGTGATGGAGGTTCTCCTCCTACACCTATCCATTTGTCGTCTGGATGTATTTCATCATATGCTTTCACAGCACTACAGAGCTGAAATAAAAGTGATTTCCTCTTCCTCCATGCATGTTCCATCTTTTCAACTCACCGTATAACACAGGCTTTTTTCCACATTGCCTAGAGTGGACCAGTTAAACAGCAGAGATCTGCATGGAGGACCATATTGTAATCTTACCGCCTGTGTCTGGCTCTCTCTTTAGAACAGCATGATCCTCTCTGCTGCCATCTTCATCACCCTCTTAGGCCTGCTTGGTTACCTCCATTTTGTCAAGATTGATCAGGAGACTCTATTAATCATTGACTCCCTTGGCATCCAGATGACTTCATCCTATGCCTCGGGCAAAGAAAGCACTACTTTCATAGAGATGGGCAAGGTGAAGGATGTGGTCATCAATGAGGCTATTTACATGGTAAGTAGTTAAGTAGTAAGTAGTACAGACTTCTCTGGAGGAGGTAGCCCCAGGCCTTTGCCCGGATCTAAACTGAGTCTTAATACCTTGATGTCACAGAATTAAACTTGAAGACTCTGTTCCAGTATGGTAGTGTTTCCTTTTTGGCTGGCATGTCCATAAATCATGAAAGTTAAATTATATTGGAAAGATACATTCCTTTATTGTTATAGAGATATAGCAGGTTTTCATAGAAAGGAAGTCAGCATTTCATTCAACTTTATTTTTTAGCCCAGCTTCAAAATCATCTTTTGTTGTTGCTGCTGCTGTTTTGTTGTTTTTCATCGAAAGAATGAGAGTCTATTTTTTCCTCACTTCAAAAGCAATCAGGTGTTCTAATAGAGATAACCATTTATAAAAAGTTTTTAGCTTTCCCTTGAAGAAAAAGAAAACAAAATTTCACTTAGATCTCTGCTGTTTGGTTTTTCTTACAGCAGAAGGTGATTTACTACCTCTGCATTTTATTGAAGGATCCAGTGGAACCACATGGGATATCCCAAGTAGTACCTGTCTTCCAGGTGAGCAGAGAACAGCTGTCTAAAGTTTCTTCAAAAAAATCCATTACCTTTCCCCATTCTCTGCATATCCATTGCTACTTATATTCAGTAGGAATGTAAACTCTTGTTGTCAAGAGTATTTGAGAACATCTGACAGCTATTTCTAGTGAAAGTTAGGATTTTAGTTATTTCAAAAGTTTCTGGGGCGCCTGGGTGGCTCAGTGGGTTAAAGCCTCTGCCTTCAGCTTGGGTCATGATCCCAGGGGTCCTGGGATCGAGCCCCGCATCTCAGGCTCTCTGCTCAGCGGGGAGCCTGCTTCCTCCTCTCTCTCACAAGCCTGCCTCTCTGCCTGCTTGTGATCTCTCTCTCTGTGAAATAAATAAAATCTTTAAAAAAAAAAAAGAGTTTCTTTCTGAAGCAAATACAGGCTTTCAGAAATATTACAAATTTATCCAAATTTTAGAGAAAAAAATAGCAATTTCTGCCTATAAATCACCATGCATCTATTTTGTTAGTATGCCAAAATATGATTTTACATTGATGTCATTGATCTGCACATATTATAGCCAATCAGTGTCTTGCTTTTTAAATCTAATATACATATTTTCATGCATCTACAGAGTCCATTATAATTATTATTTTAAATAGTTATATTATCATGTTGAGTATCAGTTTATTTAGCCACTCTACTGCTAGCTTTTGAAATCATCTCCAGGTTATTTTTTGTCTTACTTTTACACAGAATACACAAACAGGATTATAGATACATAAAGTATTTATGTATATAGTTAACTCTGCCTTACTGCCCTTCCTTGTCTCACAAAGGATTTAAATTTAAGACTGCTAAGCTAAAATTCTTTTGCATTACAGTTCAAAATTATTTTACTTATTTTTTTTAAATTGTTTTAAAGATTTTATTTATTTATTTGACAGAGAGAGATCACAAGTAGGCAGAGAGTCAGGCAGAGGGGGGGGCGGGGAAGCAGCAGGCTCCCCGCTGAGCAGAGAACCCGATGTGGGGCTCGATCCCAGGACCCCGAGATCATGACCTGAGCCGAAGGCAGAGGCTTTAACCCACTGAGCCCTCCAGGTGCCCTTCAAAATTACGAACAGTTTCATAGATTTTTACAGTTTGAGATTTGGCATCAGAGATTAGACAACTTTACCATACTTTTGGAAATTTGTACTTGTTTTTCTGCAGTCTTGGTTAACAGTGGGTTTAATTATTTGTTTCCTTTAGTATGTAGGTAACGGAATTTAAAGTTACTAAATTGCTTCTTAAATGACAAAGAGATTTTTCATCTTTCCTTGAATTACCTGTTTTTCCTCTTGTTCGAAACTATCCATCTCCTCTATTAGTCAAGTAAAGTCTAGATATTGATTATGCATTTATAACAACTTACATATTTTGGGTAATGAACTTTTATCAAATATGCTTTCCACATATATTTTTCCCATTCTGCGACTTTTCTTTTAATTTTGGTTGTATCACATTTAATTGTACAAAATACTTTTCAATATTTACATATTAAATCGCTCTTCTTGTTCTTGAAGACTTTCATAACCTATGACATTTCCGAGAGGGTCTGTCTTTTGTTATGTTCTTGCTTTCTTAGCCAGTTAGATGCTGTGTGGCCTGAACTGCCTCTCTGAGCTCACACCTGAGCTGTTTAGACCCCTGCTGTGGGGAGAGCTTGAGGTTGCACATGGATGCAGCACCGCTAAGCTCTCTCTTATGTTCATCTTGACTCTGCATTTCTTCCTTTTGGAATTCAGAGTGCCAAGCCTCGCCTGGACTGCTTGATTGAAGTGTACAGGAGCTGCCAGGAGATCCTGGCACACCAGAAAGCTGCACCAGCAAGTCCGTGAGTCACAGCATTTCAGAAGGCCAGTATTATCTTCCATGGGAGATGACTCCTAAGCCATAGTGGCTGGTTTATTTTCTGTATTCTAAACCATCAGGTGGACACAGCCCTAGGAACCAGTATGGATGCAATGGCTCTCAGAGCCACAGAGCAGGTGACTGGAAACCTAACTCATTGTGTGATGTTGAGCAAAGTATTTGTCTATTTTAGTGATTCCCTTGTAAGGTTTTGCCTACTTTATCATTTGAGGGGAGACCTTAAGCAGTGGTATGTCAAAAGTAACACTGACAAAGAGCACTTTGTGAAACTCTTAATTACAGTCAGGTTTACATTTTGTAGAGATTTGTGGCTCAGACATGGGAAACTGACCTCAGGTCTCTTAAGAAACATAATTTCCTACTACACAGCACCTCTGTGTAAAAGTCAAGCCCTTCAGGTACTGGTGAGTAGGGAGAAATGTCCTACAAAACACTAGTCTCTGTCCACCTAGCTCCTGTGTTCTGTACAGGGTTCATTTATGATGACTATCTTAATAAATCCATCTCCTTCCAAAACATACACAATAATTGCCTGGTTTACAGCTGCTTTTTATTGACAATAGGAACATGGCATTTCAGTCACGGATGTCAAGCACATTAATACTCTGCTGTTAGTCAGCATTGTCTATGGTTTCAAAAACGTCTTTTGCCAGGAGTGACACCAAAGGCTGGACAGAAATTCGACTTTGGTTTCCAGACATGTTAAAGAAGGATAAACACAACAACTGTAGATGTCTTTGATTATAAGGCAGTTTCTTCTGTGTAAAATTAATAAACTATGGGAGGATTTTTTGGGAAGGAGATAGGGTGGGGGAAATAGCTTGACCCCCAAGTTCAGTGGGAACACAGCTCCATCCTTGCTTGCTTTTTCCTTGGAATCCTTTTTTTTTTTTTTAAATTCCCAAGTAGATAACATTATCCTCATGGGCCTTGGAGACACTCAGGGTATTACAAACGAGAGCTATAATTCTACAACAGCCCAGGAGGGGTTATTTGGAGCCTCTGGTACATATGATGTTTGACTTGTTTGAGGTAGAAATGTCTCAGCTAGTTCCCAAATCCTGGGGGAAAGGCAGCAATAGAAATGAGAGATGGCTGCAAAATTTCCATCCTTGCACAGTCAAGTTCATTTAGAAGAGGCAGACACTATCATGTGCTGCTTTATTTTTTCTCATGCTTGTCAGTATAAAGGGTGAGAGAGGGGAAGCCTACAGCAGCTGAGCTGTTCAGATAAATCAGTTCCTGCCTTGAAGTTCTTACAGTGTGCAACGCACACACTCTTTGTTGACGTCAAAGGCTTGGGTCTTAGATGCTACTGCTAAACCCACAGTTTTCAGCACTTTATTGACAAGTGCTCAGACTGCCTTAGAGCTATGAAATAAAACACAGTTTGTCCAATGCTGGAAAATCAGAGTATGAATGAACTCTTTCGTCTTTTTGTTTTCTGTCGGGAGGGTGGAGACAAGGATCATCTCTGCACTCAACATAAGGTCTCAGTTGGGGATAGAGGGTGGGTATATGTATCATCAGGATGCTCTTAGCCTATATGACTTCTGCCCTCAGACTAATTCCCAGCGGAAGTTCGCCAGAAGTCTTGAGCAAATCCAGGCCCACAAGCCTGGATTCTGTTTCTGACTCATCTTTGGTGGCCTCACAAAGCAGCAAAAACCAGTGCATATGCTTGCTCTTTCAAAGACCAAGGAAACAAGTGATGACCACCCCATCCTACAGTAGGAAGCACAGCCTTCACTGAGCCCTATCTAGTCGTTCAAATGAGACAGGGAGAGGTCACGTTGGACTTACCCCCTGCCCTTGCTTGTACCCAGTTGGGCTGACAGTCCAGTGTGAGGGAGAATAGCTTCAATCTCAGCAGGGATGGTGCCTTTTCCTTGTCCTGCAAAGACAGGAGCTACTGCCCCAGGGAGCACTGCAAATGCCTCCTCATTTACAGTGGGGAAGGGAAAAGGTGAGTCTATTCCTTTTTCTTCAGCCCTGCCAAAACCTTTCCCATCTGGGAATGGCAGTCCAGTTTTAATTTATAAAAAAGTTATAGGCTTTTGTCATAGTTCAGATGAACTGGAAATTTTAGTCCTATCTTGTTCGGGGATGTTGGGAAAACTTCAAGTATAAATCCCCACATAAGGACCATGTACAATAAAAAAGATACTAGCCTTCTCGAGAATATCAGTGCAGAAAGCCTTGATTTACAGCACTGATGCCTTCAGTAACCAGTAACAGCAGATCATCCCAGTCTGTGTCTAGAATCAGAGAGCATCCAGAGCTCAGTGTTCTGGTGGAAAAAAAGTGGTTTCTATACTGGGTCTGGATTTTTAAAAATTGGGCCCCGAAACATAAGGCACGTAGAGAGTACAGGGTTCATGGACACTGAACTAGACATTTCATAGAACAAACAGGGCGAGGTTGGCGGAGGGCTCTCAGGCCCGTCACAGTAGTATCGTAGCCCAGGATACAGGTCTCTAATCCCAGAGGCACCAGGTGGTCGGCGGGGAAAGGGGTCAGAGAAACATTCACAGCAACGTTGGCCCTCTGGCAGCACACGGACCAGAAGCCAAGAACTGCTGTCCGTCCAGTTCCCATAGCTGGGGGGCAGCGGGTGGGTTGGTGGGGGGGTTCACAGCTGCGGAGCAATGGTTCATGTAGCTGGCCATGATGAATGCAGCCTCTGCAATCTTGAGACAACAGAAACAAAGGAACTGAGCTGGCCTTGGCTTGAATGCTGGTTTTCCCATGTACTAGCTGCTATACTGGGAGCATAACCTTCCTGGGCTTCAGTTTCTTATCTCTTAAAAATACCTGGGAGAAAATGTTGAAAGGGGATCATTTCTGGGAGGTTCTGAGGCCCAGGAAGTGGGTGCCTGTTGGTGTGAAAGGCCACTGATGCAGAGTACCCTCCTGGGAACAGGAGAGGCCATAGTCTGCTCTCTATCGAAGCCAGGGAAGCGGGCCTCCCTGGAGGAAGTACCTGTCTATCCTCTCCTTTGGCAGGGGGCATATTAAAAGGAGGAGGTTGGGGAGACTCCAATTTAGGATTAAAACAACAGGGTTTCCGTTTACTCTCAGAAGAGAGTCAGGAGGGACGCCTGGGTGGCTCAGTTGGTTGAGCGGCTGCCTTTGGCTCAGGTCATGATCCTGGCATCTTGGGATCGAGTCCTGCATTGGGCTCCTTGCTCGCAGGGACTCCTTGCTCCTCTCTCTGCCTCTGCCTGCCTCTCTGCCTGCTTGTGTTCTCTCTCTGTTAAATGAATAAATAAAATCTTTAAAAAAAAAAAAAAGAAGAGAATCAGGAACTATAAATCGTAACTTCGGTTTTAGAGTCTTTGTAATTGTTCCTTTCACCGGTCTGTATCTGCTGCACTGGGCCGGATACAAAGCCCTTAAGGCAGAAGAGGTCTCGGGGAGGGACTTTAAGACCATAAGGAAGGGGGAGCACGTGCAGACTGTCCCACTTGGGGACTAGTGTCGGCAGAAGCCAGGAGAAGAGCGCACAGGGAGGAAGCTGGCTGCCCTGGCCCCTGGGTCTGCTGCAAGAGGAGCGAGTGGGCACCCGCCTCCAGCCTGTGCAGTGCTGGGCTGCAGGGACTGAACGCACCACGTGGAGGGCTGGGGAGCAGCTGGACCAGAGTGCGTGCCCCCTCGGCGGCCCCTCACCCACCAGCCCGGCAGGGACCCTTTAGAGGACTGATTATAGACAAGACCAGAGTTTTACCTGGGGCAGGGCCCCTGTAGAAGACGTCATAACCTAGCTTCCTTAACTTCAAGCCCACCTCCTCATGCTAGAGAGAGCCGAGTAACATGTTTTAACAGCTGTCAGACCCACCTTGGGAGCAGCCATCCGGAAGAGCAACTTCTCAACGTGGCCTTTTCCAGAGTTCTGGTCTGGAACAGATCTAATCACGAGCATGAAGTCATCCCGGCAGCCCCCGAAGGTCATTACTGAAGAGTAGGGGTACGTGACGTGCACTTGCTGTGAGAAGAAGCCAGTTAGTTCTGGGGAAACTTCCCACCTGCCTCCTGAGATGAACCAGCACCCCCCGTCTCTTCCAGGCACAGGTAATCTTAACCAGAAAGGGAGGACTTGGAAGTGGGCCTGACTTGGAGATCTACATCTTGAATGTCTACAAGCTGTGTCTAGACTAGAGGACAGCAAGGCTTGGGAGGGGTGGGTACGGAAACCATGGTCACTTAGCTCAGCTCTTTGAGGCCACAGAGGAAAAGAAAAGGCACTGCAGGAGAAGGGTCAGAAAGCCGGCCCTCATCCTTTCCTACCATAGTGTTGTGGTCCAGGATGCTGACACCATCCTCATTCACGGCAATCCACACCAGAGTGCTCTCCTTGGACGACATCTGTGCAGGCTGGGGAAACAGGAAATGCCCATCAGACATATCCACAGCTAGGGATGCTCAACCGTCAGGGCTTTCGGAGGAAGAAGGCACATCCAGGAATTTGCTAGGCAGTGATTTCCAACCTTTGTCTTGGAAAACGGGAAGGACAGTATTTGAACGGATGCTGAAGTAAACAGAAGACCAATGGCCTTGGGGCTCCGGCCACCTAATTACCATCGGAGAGGGGAGGGGAGGGGTACCCAGTGCCCTGGCTGGGAGGCTCTGTGCTGCCGAACAAGGCCAGCGCCGGCTGCTCGGCCACGGGCACAGAGAACGGGCTGTGTTCTAGCGCTCACACACCGACAGCATTCCACCCAGTCTCTCCAGGCTGAAGTGCTCCTTGGTTCAGCCAATTTCCTAGGGGCCGTGAGAGAAACAGGAAAGCAAGAATGCAATCTTACAGGCTTTCGGCTCTACGAGTGAGAAATGTGGCTATTTGGTGGACAATTCCTGGCATGACCCATTTTCACTGCCACAGCCGCAGTAGGGCAATTCAGATTTCCTAGCTCTCCTACCCAAAAGGCTGGGGAGAGGGATGGACATGCCCTCATTTTCAGAAGCTTTTCCCAACCTCCAGACTGAGAGGGTCCCAGGGTCCCCTATTCTATCCCTTTATAACACCCCGAAACTTCTTAAGCACTTATGACAGCTTGCAAAATAACTTACATGTGTATTTAGAGAGAGAATATACATGATTATCTGATTGACGGGTATCTCCCCTACTAGATGGGAAGCTCCACGAAGGCCAGGATGGTATTTGATTCGCTCATCTCATGCCGTCTCAAACAGTGCCTGAGACCTAGTAGCTCAACAATTCTTTCTTGAATGAATGAGTGAATGTCCCCGGTCTAATCTATACCATCAGTGAATAGGATCGTGACCCAGCTTTGAGGACATGATACTCTGATTATGAATAAAGTTTATGCACACCAGACACCTAGCCAAGAAAAGTTCCAGCTGAAATTACTACTGGCCACCTGAGCTTCATGCAGGCGAAATTAACTCTTGCCTGAGTAGTTAAGAGTCCCCTGTGGCCCTGCTAAGTCTATAGAGATGTATTCGTTTAGATTACATACTGTTCTTTTACACTCTAAGAAATGGAAGTATTTTTGAAATGGTTGTTATGTGAAGTTTGAACCCTTGTGTGTGAATTAGTTGGTCCTCTGTTTTTTCTTCAGGGGCAGCACTGAGAGAGAAGTCAAAAAGGAAGGATGAAGGGCCACCTGGGTGGCTCAGTTGTTTAAGTGTCTGCCTTCAGCTCAGGTCATGATCCCAGGGTCTTGGGATCTAGTGTCATATGGGGCTTCTTACTCAGCGGGGAGCCTGCAGCTCCCTCTGCTGGTGTGCTCTCTCTCTGAGAAATAAAATCTTAAAAAAAAAAGAAAAAGGAAAGATGAAGGTCACCCAGAAATCATCTGGGCCCAAAAGCAGTGATCACAACTCTGCTCTGGACCATGGAGAGCAGAGAGGCCAGAAATGGGTGGGGAAACATCGCCCTCTGGTGGTTGCTACTGTGCAGGCAGGCCCTGCAGACTGGACTGGCTCAAATCCGACCAGATGTGGACAGTAGCTCGAGGAGAGGTTTATGGCATGTTCCTGAGGGTGTGGTAATCACCCCTTCCCCTGGAAGCCACCGGCACTTACCTGAGCAGCAAAGAGCTTAGCACCAAAGAAAGGCCATTTCCGGGCCACTGTCAGGTAGATGCGGATGCACTCGGGAGGGGAGCAGCCCTGGAGGGCTGCCCACTTTGTGGTCAGCAGATCTGCCAGGTGCCTGGTTTGGATGGATGGAGAGAATTGGGCCGATGAAGTGCCAGCCGGTTTTCACTGCAGCACTGAGGCCTTCCCCCACCCTACAGCCCCGGCCTCCACAGCAACTCCCTCCGAGGCCTGGCCAGCCTACCTCAGCTGTTCAGGGGGTGCCCCGTGTCTGTAGCGCCTCGGGTAGAACCTGTCTAGGACCTGCTGGAGATGATGCTGAACCTTGGCAGGGGGAGTGCTCCCGGGGCCCGGTGGGCTGGGCCTCTCCATGTCCCCATATTCTACCTGTGTTGGAAGCACACGGAGGGAGCAGTCAAGAATCCGGAGGTGGAGGGGGTGGGGCCGGGGCTGCTGCGGAGGTGAAATCAACCATCACTTCATTACTTCACTGATGGGGTGTGCATGGATGCGAAAACACTCGTGAGCAGACCCTTCATCTCACGTTTCACATGGTCCTCGAGGATTATTTACATCCACTTTCCTTTTGCAGTGAAGGTTAAGTGCTTTTCCAAAGACGTAGTTAATTAGTGGCAGACAAGGAAGAACTATGGATCTTCTGGCTTCTAATCCAAACACAGGAGATCCAGGACTGCAAATGCTATAGATCCTAGCCTACTGCAGAGTTCCCAGTGTGGCCTTTGGAATCACAGATCCGGCTCAGACCCCGGCTCTGCCATCTGCCGGCCTTGTGAACCTGAGCAAGTTACGTAAATTTCCTCATCTGTCACATGGGGCTAAGAACTGAGATAATACACATGAACTACTTAGCAGAGGACCCTCTACAGAGCATTCAGTAAATGTTTATTATAAACATCAACTATTATTACTCCTTCCTCTCCAGCATGTAGATTCAGACCCTTTCTCATGGGAACCACGAGGGCATTCCAGACACCTTTGGCAAGACAACCTCTTAAAGGTAACAGGGAGAAGAGTCAAAGTCTGAATGCACGTTCCCCTTCTTGATTCTATTTACAATGTTTTATAGTTGTAAGCACAAATCTTATCACATCCATTATGTGATATACTTCATTTCAGTAGCATACTTAGTACAACCCTGTGGGGGGCAGGCAGGGAGGCATTTTTATTTTCGGTATACAGAGAAGGAAACGAAAGCACAGACCACTGCAGTGACTTGGCCAAGATCTCATGGCGGGAAGGTGGCTAGCTCGCAAAGGCAGGGCTCTGGGTTCCACATCCAGAGTTCTGCATGTAGTCTGTCTCTGCAGTGAAGGGCTCTGAGGGTAAGGAGTCAGCTTCCCTCCATAGCCAGAGACAGCCAGACACAGCAGGGTCCGCAGTCTCCTGTTTCAGGCTGCGTGCTACGTGCCCTCCATGAGTCCAAGGATGGTGCCCGGTCCTCCCAATTCCTGCACAGAACCTTACCTGCGCCATCAGGGCAGCCATCTCGAGCGCCAGCTCCTTGTTCACGGGAAATCTCCCCGCCACGATCTCCCCGCTGGTCTGGGAGGCGAGCAGCAGCCGCTCCCGCTCCGTCTCCCCTTTGACTTGACTTCGAAAGTACAGCCTACAGGGAAGAAAGACAGTGAGAAGCAGCCAAGACTCAGCTGGGATCCCAAATGGATGAGGTCATCTTGGCATCTGTTTATCTTGGTTTCCAAAGAAAGAAACTACTTTTTTATACCATCTGTGAGCCTCTTTTCTATTGCCTCCAGAAAAATTTAAGCACAACACAGGGCAGATAACGGGGTCATCAGATCTCATGGCAACAGTGGCCCAGGCTACACACGACTACACCCCTCTCCTACTGGATTTGTTCAGGGGAATCTGCTCCCTGGAATCACAACTTCTCGGGGAACTGGAGGATTCCAAGAGAATAACGGAAATCACGTGCCTGCAGACAGATCTAGGATGGGGTTTTCTTATCCAAATGAACAAAAAATCATGGTATCTACTTCTATATTTGCTGGATTATTACAGGAGCGATTTATTCTTGAGCCTTAAATATCTAGTGCTCATACAAAATTTCACTCTCCTAATGGAACTGGTGCAGGCATCCCACAAGGCTGGTCTGTTTTCTTGGCAGGGGTCTGTGTGTGTGTGTGTACATGCAGGACAGGGACCGAGAGCCTGAGCAGCCCAGGGTCTCACTGAGGATCACGAGAGCCAACCTGGGCCACCAGCGAATGTGCACAACACAGTGCTGTCTGTGGGCACGCGCTCCGTCCAGCACGGGCCAGCCGGCAGCGGTGATGAGTGCCCCCTCCCCCGCCCCCGGGCGGCGCTCTCGGGACCTGTTCTTGTACATCAGCTTCACGACCCGAGTGCCCCCCTCAGCCTTGCCAGAGTGCAGCTCCTTCACGGCTTGCTCCCACTTGGAGATGGCATCACAGATCTAAAACAGGCAGGAGAAGACAGTCAGAAGAGGCCCTGACGGTGGGAGCAGGTCCCATTGCGGGCAGGCCTCAGGCGCCTGGCACCAGAGGTGTCTTACCACCGCCCCCCAGACAGAGCGGTAGAGCCCGGGGCATGGCGTGAGCACCAGAGCCTGGGACGCTGCCCCCCTTGACACCTGAGGGGGCCTCCCCGGAGGCCAGGCAGCCCTCCGTCAAAAACCCAAAA
Organism: Nasua narica; assembly: GCA_028533885.1. Lineage (NCBI taxonomy): Eukaryota > Metazoa > Chordata > Mammalia > Carnivora > Procyonidae > Nasua > Nasua narica. The sequence continues at coordinate 97,468,675 of CM052797.1, read as the reverse complement.
ACCGCGGCCCCCCATTACCAGCTCCATTTCCCTCCCACCCAACCACTGTTCTCTTCACCAAGTACACCCAGACGCCTACTGGGTGACTGAGCCTTACAGACGGCCAGCCATTTACAAAGGGGACATGCGCACAGCATTTCCAGGCGACGGTAAAGGACTATAGGAGCCTTTGTCCTGTCGCCATAAATAGCGGACACGGAACCAAAACCCTCATACTCATCAACGCTACAACACATTCCCACAAACACTTAACATCCCCCATGGCGCTACTCCCAGACCACAAGACAAGACAGGTCTCACATCCCACTCAGGGGCCTTTTACTTGTAGACCTGCCACCTAGATCTACCCGCCTCAAATGCGGTCGAACCTGTAAGCGTGGCAGAGGCCCCTGCAGACGGGGCAAGAATGAGCTGCAGTGCACAGCACACATCCTGGGGGCCCAGGGGGACGGTGGTGACCCCTACGTGTGCACAGGGACGAGCGCCTCCCTGTCCTTCCTACACCAAGCTGAGAAGCAGCTCCCCCCGCCGCCCCAGGATACAGCACGGCCCCTCAAGGGCAGGGGGAGAGAACATATGGAGATGTTCTCTCCAGGAACCAGGGCAAGAACAACTCTTCTCTGCCTGGATGGGTAGGTTTTAGAGTGCCACAGAATGCTGGCAGGGGGAGCACCTTGGGCTCCCAACCTAACAGACTGTGCAACAGGAAGGTACCCGCCAGAGGGACCCCTTCCCCACCGTCCAAACCCAGAGGTACCCCGGGAGGGGCTCAGCTGGCTCAGTGGAAGCCATCACCTTGATGCTCCCCTGCAGGCAGTGTTCCAGGTCCCTGCCGGAAGGATCGTCTGTGAAGAGGGCGAAGCCAGAGTGGGAGGACTTCCTCATGCCTGTCTCTTGGTTCAGATGCTGGAGGAACTCATCAACCGTGGAGGAGCCGTCAAAACCGACCACCTGCGCGGGAGAAGTTCATGCGGGCTAGTGGAGGGCTGTGAGTCTGGAAGGTAGAAAGTCTTGGCTGCAAGGACCAAGGGCAAATGTAAAAGCCGAAGGAAGCTGGTTTCTGTGGTCCTGTGCAGAGCATGCGTGCTTCGGGGACAAGCCCGCTCGCGGTAAGCTGGAGTCAGCAGCCATGCTGGCCCTTTGCCGCCACGCTTCTGGGGGTCTTTTGTCATGCCAGCCTCTCGGGCAGTGTCTCAGCTTCCCTGGCCTTGCAGTGGCTTCGAAAGATCGACTTCCCAGGGGCCAGTGAAGCACTTCTGCAATTCAAACTCCTCTCTCCCTCCTCTCTGGTGCTCAGGGTCTCACCCCACCTCCAAATCCCAAGCCCGCCCCTCTGCTGGTCTGCCTGCTCAGAATTTGCCGAGGGCGCCTGGGCGGCTCAGTGGGTTAAGCGTCTGCCTTTGGCTCAGGTCATGATCTTAGGGTCCTGGGATCGAGTCCCACATTGGGCTCCCTGCTTCTCCCTCTCACTTGCTCTCTGTGATCACCCCCCTGCAAATAAATAAATAAAATCTCAAAAAAAAAAATCTGCCAAGCCTAAGGAAGTTTAGCAGCCCCCTGGCCCAAAGGTGTTCCCTGGGCGAGCGATAGGAGAGGACCGAGGAGACGGAGCCCGCGCAGCCTCCTCACCTGGTAAGTCCCATTGGCGAAATGCACGGGGATGCTGAAGGGCGAGGAGTGGTGGAAGGGGTTGCGTAGCAGGATGGACACGACTTCCATGCGGGACGGCCGGGCCTCCCGCTCCCCAGTCTGCAGCGTCCGCTCCACGGCCCGCTGGCAGTAGGTGGCATACTGGCCAGTTTCGTTTCTAAAGAGACAGGGGAAGAAAGACAATCCCAGGGAATCCACTCATCCCTGCTACCTTGACCCCTTGGCCGCCGACCCTGACCCAGCCAAGACCCCATCTGTCTGCAGTGGGGCCGGCGGCGAGGAAAGCCCGGAACGCTCTGGTCTGCGGCGATCATCCGTCATTCAGGGTCTATCTGCTGCAGGTGGCTCGCAGATATCGTCTCCAGAAGGCAGAACGGGGCCACAGACCGTGAACATGGGATGAACTGGGGACACCCACAAAGCATGCATGCACACATGGACTGGGGTGCAGAGCAGCCCAGGCCTGCCAGACCTCTGCGTGCCCACTTGTGTACACAGTGCCAAGTGACGTCTCTGTGACCGCCGTGCAAACCTCAGGGGCAGGGCGTCTGGTCCCTCCCGCCTCCCGGTCCCCCAGGGCCCGCTCCCCCCCCCCCGCCCCCCTGTGGTTGGCGGGCCTGCAGCGGGAAAGGGCGCTCACTCACCGGGGGTCCGCGTGGCGCTGGAGCTGCTGTTGGACGTACCAGAGGAAGTGGTGCTGAGGCAGGAAGAGTGGGGCGCACAGAGCCAGGAGCTGCCAGCACTGCGGGGCAAGGGCAGCATGGGGCGGGGGCCGGCTCGGCAGCCCTCAGCACTCTCCGAACCAGAGCTCCCCCAACCCGCCGTGGCCGCCAGGGAGGCCAACCCAGTCAGGCTGCTCCAGCGAGCAGACGATCTGACCGGACCCAGCCGTTCGGAGGCAGCCCTCGGGCTACCACTGCCCGGCCCCCTCCTCCCACCTTCCTGCGGCCCGGGCAGCCACCGCCGAGGGCCCCGGGCCCGCCCACCTGTACGAGGGAGCACTTCTGAGGCGGGCGGCCGCTGGCCTGCTTCATGAGCTGGCAGTAGATCTCGCTCTGCAGCTCGGGGTGAACCAGGCAGACCTGCAGGGCTGCCTGCGCCAGAGACACATGGTAGTCCACCGAGGCTGCTTCCACCGGCACGTTGATGAAGAGCTGGCAGGACTGGCCGGGAGAGGACGGTGGGCACGGGCAGCCCCACAGACCCCGGGTTAGTATCCTTGGTGACAGTGGGCACACCGGGCTGTCCCCACCGCCCACAGCCCTGTCGAAGAGGGAGCACGCCCCCTGCCCGCGGGCGGCTCTGCCCGCCGAGAAGGCCACTTTGGGACAGCAGCCCTTCTTTAAGTGTGTTTGTTACATAAGCAAGACATCCATTTTTTTAAGAGAATATTCAGACAGACACAAAGAACATTCTAAAATAGGTCAGAATCTCTCAGGTTCGGAAGCAACCTAAACCTGGCCTTTCCTGCCGTTCACTCCAGGAGGAGGGTAATTCCTCAAGAGGGAGTCTCACTGGCCCTTTCCCAGGGAGCCGTGAATACCTCCCCGCCCTAGTGGGGAGGGCCCTTGGGTTCAGAGCCCTCTGTGAGCTCCCCCTAACTGCACAGCTTCCACCCCCAGATCCCCACGCTGGGCAGACTGCTCCCGGGAGAGCCTCGGCCCACAGCGAGGGCGCCACCTGCTGGTGGGCCTGCGCTCCGCTCCTGGTTTACCTTGAAGAGCTTGAGCGCCTCCGTCTGCAGGGCCTCGGAGGGCAGGGTGGTGAGGGAGGTGAACAGCCCGTCCTTGCTGTAACACAGCATGGGGTGCCTCCAGAGAGGGGAATCTGCCCAAAGCACAGCACCGGGAGCAGCAGCAGTTACCGCTGGGGTGTGGACCGGCCCCGCCCCCCCCCCCCCCGCCCCTTTCTGGATCTGTGAGGAAGACCAGGACGGGCTGTCCAGACTTGTCACGTTGCGCTGGGGTTAGAGCCCAGGGCGTGGGCCACGCAGCTGGGCACTGTCTCCAGCATGTGCACGAGCCTGGCTCCCGGGAAAGTGGCTACTGCTTTGCCCCTGGGGCGGCAACAGGGCTGAGTATGTGTGCCTGTGGGTCTGTGAGTGCAAGCCTGTTTGTGCAGGGGAGGCCCCTCCCTGCAGGATCGGGTCAGGAGGGAGAGCGCACCTCAGCCTGACGGCAACAGGCCTCGAAGGAGCAGGGAAGAGGGCATGCGGTGGGTGCCGTTAGTTCCTTAGGGTCCCGAGAATCAGGAGCGAAACAAAGACCTCGGAACACGCCAGGCTTGGGTTGGTCTAATCCCAATGCAGGCTTCATTCACGGATTAACAGACTCTAATGATTCACCAGCTACCTTCTTTCCTCACTCCTCAGCCCAGACAGCAAAGCCGCAGGGAACAAAGTAAAACTTTGACCCAGGTCACTGGAAAGTCTGCCCCCAAATCAACTCCCCCAGACAGAGTGGGGTCACCTCAGTATCTTCCCCAGAAACAGGGGCTCTGGAGCTCGGATGGGAATGTCCTTCTATAGCTTAGATGGTTTTAAAACAGCTTTGGGGTACAGAAATGCTTTCTGTGGGTTGCTGACCAACCATTACCCAGCCACCGCCCTCCAGCCCACACAGGATGGCCACCCTTGCCTTACCTGGGTCTCCCTCCCCATCCATCAGTTTTCCAATGAGTTGCTCATAGGCAGTGCCGACCGTGGCGCTGCTGCCCCCTGCAGCCACAGTGAGGTGGTACAGCCAAGTGTCCTAGAAGGGGAGCGGGAAGAATGGAGGCAAGGGCTCCGGAGAAGTTCCCTTGAAGGGGCCAAGCCCAGGGTGAGGTTGGGCTAGTCTGGCTGGCACAAGTCAACGCCACCAGTCTCTGGGAGGAAAGACTTGGGATTAGGCGAACAGGTACCCAAGTTTCTAAGCCTGAGGTGCTATCTCATGGTCTCCGGGAAGAGATGCTGGTCACTGGGAGGGAATTCGCTATAAGGAAGAGTCCCAATCAGGGAATGCTAGTTGTCAAAATGTCCAGGAAGGAAAGAAACTCGAGTCTGGGGAGGCTGGGAAAGAAAGAAGCGAAGATGAGAATCACAGGCCCGAGCTTGGCCGTGCAGGCTCAGCCCCCTCCCTTACCTTTTCATGCTTGGTGCCAATGAGGAGGTAGGTGGGGCTGTGCTCTGGGGGCTGGATCACCAGGGTGCAGTGGGAGGAGAGCAACCGCCGGCTTCCTCCAGCCTCATAGTCCTCATCCGAGTCGCAGGATCGATCTACTTCCTCGATGCGCGCGTCCCGCACAGGCAGATGGCCCAGGGGTCGCTGTGGACAGGAGCCTTCCATGAGTGCGAGAGCCAGCAGAGAGCAGGGCAGTCTCCTCTCTCTGAACCCTTCGGCCCTGCTGGGCTGGGAATCATGGGTGTGGCTGGGTCCCAGAATAAGGGGGGCTGACTACAGCTCCCTGGCTGAGGCTAGCCAGGAGAAGCGTAGACGGACCCCACGAGTGGGATCTGTGGGCCGTGCACACTGGCCACTCTAGTGGCCACTCTGGATCCAGCCAGCTTTGTACTTGTGGTGGTGTGAGATGGGGTCCAAGGAAAACCCGAGGCCTTTCCATCAGGACACGGAGCCACAGGAACGCGGTCTGGGGATAGCAGAGAGCGGGTGCTGTCAGGAAACCAGGAAGTACCTTGTCCTCATGACTTCGATAGTAATAAAAGGTTCTTCCAACAAGAGCACACCAGACCAGCTTGGAATGGCCATGTTTTACCTATAGGACCGAAATGCAGACTGTGATTAGAAGCAGGTAATCCCAGAAATAAATCCGGAACTGCCAAAGAGAAGCCAGAGGGAGGCAGATCTCAAAACCCCTGGCCAAACTCCGGTCCTTAGTGGAGCTGCCACGCAGACTGCCCACTAACAGGACCAGCCCCTTCACACAGAGGGGCCGTGCTGTGTTCCCTGCGACAGCCCATCCTGGCACCACATGCCATTAAAAGACTAACCAGGCCGATCCGATGTCCTGTCCCGGGAATACGGACACAGCCGTAAGGATGCTGAGAGGGAAGGCAGGGCCATGGCTGGCGCGCTAAAGCCCCTGGGCAAACGTAAGTCACCAGGGCACAGCGGGTGCAGACAGGCGGAGGAAACTGAGCCGAGCACAGACAGGAAGGAAGACGCCGAGGAAGAGAGGGAGCCAAGAGCACCGCGCTCGCTCACACACGTGCTTTGCCTCCTCACGGCGTTCTGGCCTAGCTCAGGTGCTTCCTCCTTGACTTCCATTTTCCTGAGGTTACCAAGTACTTCTCTGCTCCTTCAAGCCAGAAGAGCCCTACCTCAAACACCGTTAGGGCAGGCCTGGGATCTGACCTCTCTGGGTGGCCACACCTACCTTGCCTGGCCCACGGCTTCCAGCATTCAGACCGAGGCACGGCAGGCGCAGGTGGGGGTGGGCAGCAGCCCCTAACGACCTCGAACTGGGTCCTCCCGTCTTGACAACAGCCGTGGTGTTCACAACCCTGACCTCTGTGTTCACTCACCAACACTGAGCGGTCAGACCGTGTCTGAGGCCCACCCGCTAATCCCGGGAGCGAAGTCCTGCACAGGGGCGGTAAGGAGGGTCGCGCTCGGGCACCTGGCTCCCCTGCCTCTCCCCGCCAGCCCCACCCCTACCTTGGTCAGCCAGCCCTTCACAGTGGGCTTGGAGCCACCCCGAGGCAGGGCTGGAGGCCCCACGGCCTGCACCTTCAGCAGGCTCTGCAGTACGCGGATCCACTCCTCTAGCAGGCCCGGTGAGTCTGCCGTCAGGTAATAGGTCTTCTTCTCAGAGATAAGCTGTGGAGGAGGGATCGGGGGCAGGGGCGGGGAGACGGCGGGATGGCATGCCATGGACCGGGCTCTGAGGTGGCACCGATCCCTGGACCCACTGGGCCTTCCTTCTTCCCACTCTGGATCCCCTCCCTTCTTTCCCTTGCTCTCTTCGCCCCGTCCCTGCTACCTTAACTCTGTCTCGCACATTTGGGCTCGTCTTCCCTCCCAGTACTCACAAACGACGGCCACATCCAAATGTGGATGTGATGTCTCTCACACACGCTTGTTTTGCCCCAGCTTTGTTTCCACCTGAGTCCTATCCAAACCCACACCTCTTCACCTAAGCTGCCGGCTGCCAGGAGCCCACTCACCTGGAATGTCTGTGCACCCTCCCCTCGAACAATCTGGCAACGGGAATTCAGTTCCACTTGACCCTGCGGTTTCCGGATGACATCGCTCTGTAAAGAAGGGAACGGGCAGGAACAGGGTTAGGAGCCTTCCCAGAGCACATCCTTGTCTCTCAGGTCTTACTCCAGGCCACAGGCAGTGGGGAGTGATTCCCAAGCTTTCCTGGACTACGGCAGGATGAGTAACTTGTTCTGGATCCTGGTTCTACCTAAATGGAGCAACGATTAGAGACAGCGGTCCATCTGACCCAGGCCTCAAAACGGATAGATTGAGCCTTTAAAATTGGGTCAGAAGCCGCCCCGTCATTGCTGAGCTATAAAGCCTTTAAAATCTTTCTACTACAACCTCTTTACCAGTGTGGCAGGTGAGTGGCAGACACGTCACCGTTCCCCTTCCCCGGGTGCCTGCACACCTCACTGCTCGATCGGCGCGTGCCCGCTCGCTGAGTGATACGGGCCCGGAATCCTCAACAGCCACGGACATCGGCTGGAGCTGCCCAAGGGACGTGGCCTTTTCGCTTTCATTAAAACAATCACGTTGGGTCCCCAAGGAGGTCCTGTCAGACTAGGTCTTAGCATCCAAGGTGACAGAAGGAGGTGAAAGAGGGGATGGGCTCTCTGTTAGAACAACCCAGATGGCCGGAGGGCAGCTTGCGAACAAGTCTCTACGGGGCCAGGCGTTAAAAGAACTCAGCTGCTGAAGGAGTCACCAAGCCAGGTCACCTAGAACTGCCTTGACTGCTCTGTGCCTGACTTCACTCCAAGAACCAGGGACCGGCTTCACGGTCCCGTGTGAGGCACAAAGCCCCGGGTGCCCAGGTGCCCACCTGCCAGGCCTCTGGCCTCTGCCGTCCGGCCGTGGGCCCCACCAAACCAACCCTTCTTCGAGCCCCCGCTGCCCCGTTCTGAGTTTGGCCCGGGCTCCTTTTGATGACTGTCCCGGGGGCGGGGGAGGGTCTCACCGGGGACCTGTAGTACGTAATCTGTCCCTGTCTCAGGACAAACCAGCGCCTCTTCCACGTCTTCACTCGGCTCCCCATTTTTAGCAGGTAGCCCGACTTCTCCAGGGACTCCTGCAGGGGTGAGAGGGCACGGGGTGGGGGGGAGAGGACAGAAAGGAGGAATCACTTGGGGTTTGTAGATGTCACACGAGCCAGAATGGCTCAGTTGAGTTCCCGCTTTGTCATCAATTAGAGACAATTTCTTGAACCCCTACTAGATGTATTTTCAGGGCAGCGTGCCCTGCTGAGGGTTCAGAGAGAACTAGAATAAAGCAAGGTGGCCCCAAGGTGGCCAGGGGCTGCATGAGGGACAGGCTGGCCAGGGAGGGCCTCCCAAAGAGCCAGATCCGAACTGGCCTCAGAAGGACAAGTCAGCTTCCCTTCAAAGCCGTGCCAAGGGGAGGAGAAGACCCCTGTAGGCAGCAGGAAGGGACAGTGAGGTTTGGGGGACCAAGGAGCACATCAGCCAGGCTGGGGCGGAGGGCTGGGGAATGAGGGATGTGGGTTTGCAGCATGGCTCAGAGCCTCAGGCTTCTTACCCAGAAAATGGGGTCCTTGTCCTGAGAGGATGGTGAGGACCGGTAAGACAAGGCATGAAGAGCACTGAGCACAGTGCACGGCGCTCGGTTAAAAACCCCCTACGCGTCCTCTCTCCACATTCCGGGGTTGGAACCCACCGAAACGCCTGGGGCCGGGTGGGCCGCCGTGGGAAAGCCCGCTGGCTGCTCCTGGTTCAACGGGGAGCTCGCTGGGCGCCCTCTCCTTCCTCACAGGGTCTGTGTGTGCCTGACTCGGTACCTACCTGCCACCCAGCCCGCTCCCCCAGTGCCTCACACCCAGGCAGCCTCCCTGCCCCTGCCTTCCCCCTCCCCCAGGACCCCTCACCTCAGGCTGGGGGCTCCAGGCAGGCAGCTCTGCCAGAGGCCTGCTTCCCCACTGCCCTGCGTCCCCCTTGGAGGCCCGTGCCCCCTGCTCACCCCGCCCAGGCCCGGCCCCTCCGTGGAGTAGGACGAGGTCCGCTGCAGTTTGTGCTCGGGCTCGGAGTAGTCGCTGTCCAACGAGCAGGCATCAGGGGGGATGGCGTAGTCGCCCTCGGAGCTCAGGGAGGACATGGAGACGCCTGCCAAGGGAGGACGAGTCAAGGCTTGGGCCCCAGACCTCCCCAGCCCACGCAGCCTGGGAGTGCAGGAGCCTTCTTCCTCCCTGACCCTCGACCTCTGGGTCTGCAGTGGAGGCTCACAGGCAGGGTTCAAGTGGGGGGGCCCTAGATGAGCCCGCCCGTGGGAGGTGAGGGGCCGCTTGCTGCCCCATGCCCTCTTACTTCCTCCTCTGTACCTCTCTTGATGGCCCGGGGGCTGCCCAGTCCGCTGGTCTTCCTGGACTCAGAGCAGGGGAACGAAGTTCGGAAACTCGCCTGAGAGCTGCAGTCATCATCGGACCCAGAGGATTCGTCCACAAAAGGCACGGTGCTGATCTGCGTGGCTCTCTGCAAGACAGACACCCTCCCCCGCTGCAGCTCACCTTGCAAAACGCGGCCCTTACCATCAGCGCTGGCACCCCTACCCCCGGTGCCCAGGGTGCGGCCAACACGGCCTCTCTGGGGCACATGGATGCCCCCACCTGGCTGGGGCACGGACAGACAGCTGTCCCGTCTCCACCTTACTCTCATGTCCTCACCCCCCGCACTGCTCCCTAGGCCTCCCGCCCCCACACACCGTCATCCTCTGTGGTCCCCAAAGGACCTGCCCCATCTAGGCTGAGCACTGGCTGCTGTGACCCTCCCTCCTGCCACTAGGAGGCCAGAATGCCACATGGGCCAGGCAAGAGACAGGAGCTTTAACCATGTGTGCGGATAAGGAAACAAGAGGCCATTCCAGGTGGCAAACATTTAAAGAGACTATCTCCACCTTGGTGAAAGTGTGGGGAAAAAGTCACTCTGTAGCGTGATAAAGGCTTTTAAAAGGTAATTTGGCGCTACCTGCCACAATTTAAAATACGCCTATCATTCACCCACAAATTTCCCCTCCAGAACTCTGCCCTCTGGAAATACGTATGCCTAATACTGAAGTGCAGAGATGTGCCTGCACAATGATGTTCATCGCAACACTGACTGCAGAGAAACACAGAGACAGGACCTAGGCCAGCCATCAGCGGAGGGCAGGTTAAAGCAGTCGCGGGGCACCCACACCAGGGGCACCGCGCGGCCCCGAGACAGGAAGCGGAGCTGTGCATGGAGGTGCACCCGGGAGATCTGACTCATGGTCGTGCCACAAGCAAGGGCGGAAGGACAAGTGTGATATGATCCCCTTCGTGTGCACGCGCATCAGGGGGTGTGTGTGCGTGAGAGAGAGGGACAGGGACACAGACGCAGAATCAGTGACCCAGTAAATGCAACAGAGAGACTTACAGAGTAAACACCAAACCGTGAGTGACAGTTGCCCCCAGGGTTAGAAATTAGGGAAAAGCAATGTGAAAGAAAATGTCACTTTTGGCTTTTCGATTCTTCAATAAAAAGCTTTTACAAAGTATTACTGCTTTGACCTCAAAAACCAATAACAAAAGGAGACAAAAATATGTATGAAAACATTACATTGCAGTTACAGCTGATTTTTGTTAAAAAATACAGAGATATGAAACTAATGTAATACTGTATGCCAGCTACATTCAGAGAAAAATACGCAAAGATATTATGAGAGTATACATGGGAATACGTGTTTGAACATGTATGAAATATTCTGGATGGAGTCCTCCCGGGACAGACATGTGAAAAGATGGGGAGGACAGGTGAAGCAGGGGTACATCTAACATTTAACTTTTCACTTTCCCCACGATCATATGGATTCAAATTTTTGTAAACATACAATTTTTTATAATAAAAGTCTAATAAATGCTAAAAATAAAATGACATTATATGGTAGCCGAGCTCCCTGCCCAGAGTCCTGTGTGTGCAGAAGCCTGACTCTAAAGCCCCAGTCGAGCCACTACGTGGACAAGGGGCCTCCTGGATGGAACACCCACACCTCGGCCAGCAGCTTCTTACCCCCTTCAGGGCTGTGTAGACAGGCACGGTGACATTCTTGTAGACAAGGCCAGAGAAAGGTCCAGGGGACGCAAGGGCAGGAGGGCTTGAAGCTGGAAAGAGTGGGGAAAAGGGAGATTAACTCAAGTGCCATAACTCACTCAGGGGCCTGTGGGAGGCAGAGACCTGGCAGACTGAGGAGGAGATCCACACAGATGGGGCTCCCTGAAAGAGCACTCCAGGAGACAGGTGGGGTGGCTGTCCTTAGAAGGGGGCCGAGGACTTCTTCAGTCCTGCTCTTGTGAAGATGAATTACCAACCGTGAGGCCACGGAGCTCACGTCATGAGGGATTCAGCATCTGGCTGGCTCACGAGCCAGAAGGTAGGGATGCGGTTCCTTCAGGGGGCTCATCTCAATCAAGGCACTGGGGAGCTCTCCCACCCCTAGTAATGGGCACTACAGAAGGGAAGCCCAGGCTGGTGGGAGGCTGAGCTGGAGGACCCCGCCTCTAAGGTCCCTTCCAGCTCTGTAATTGGCTACAGCCCTGCTCAAGGCCACGCCCACCCTGTAAGTGATGCGCTAAACCTGCACATCTTCCTTTTTTCCCTCCCAGGTAGGTAGCCGGGCTGTGTGATTTCACTGAACCTCACCTGCTGGGGGAGGGGACGGGGTGCTAGGTGACCCTGGCCCTGGGTGTTGCTGAGAGTCTTCCCCCTGCATGCCCACCCTGTCCAGTAGGTGGGGCGCACTTGGGACTCACCACAGCAGGTGGCATTAGTTCTGGGAGATGCATCCGAGAGCCGCATGCCAGCCACGGCCACAGCGTAGATCCGGCTCTCCTGGAATGGAAGGCCCCAGAGTGTCAGAGCCCACCCAGCACGAAGCCCAGCACAAAGCCCAGCACGGAGCCCAGCCCAGCCCCTCCTGGGTGCAGAGGGAAAGGGATGACTGTGGATGCAGGTCCGCATCCAGCCTGGGCCAATTACTGGTGGGGTAATCCTAGGCAAGTCACATCTGAGCCTCCTTCTCCTCTTCCCCAAAGTGGGGGTAATACTCACCTATCAGTGAACACCTGACACCTGGAATATAATCGGCATCCTACAGATATTCATTCCTTCTCTTGCCTCCACCCTTCCCTTGGCGCAAGGAAGTTCAAGAGGAGGGGGACAGTGACCTGTTTCTCTGAATTGTACCCACTTTAGAAGCCCTGGGTCTCAGGCTCTCACCCTTCAAAGCTGGGGTGTTGATAATGAGAAAGTGGGAGCCCCATGGCAAGGGCATGCCCTTTTGTAAGCCAGGTGTTTGGAAACTGGGACAGTTTTTTCCCCACAGTAACAATGTGATGGTCATGGTTAGGCCCAACCTGCAAAGCCACCTAAGCTCACCCAGAACCCTGAACCCCTGGATGGGAGCCCCCACCCTCAACTCTGCCCTTACCCCGTGGGATTCCTGGGTCTGAACCAGGCCCACAGGCCTAGAGAGCTTTTCTAATGGTTTTGATCAACCGACCCAGAGGCCCTGCCTGTGCTTTCCCCCATCTCTTTTCTCCACTCAAGGTAAAGGGACACAAAGACCCCCTTAGGGGACAGGGGAGTCACAAGGACTAAGGAAGGTGGGCCTGGCTGGCTCAGGGAGGCAGCAGGGCTGGGGTCTGGGGCCGGAAGGGCTGTGGGGTACTCCTGGGGTATCCCCCAGAGGGGAACAGCAGCTCTGGGTACTTGGGGGAAGGAGGGCTGGGTGGGACCTCCCCCGAGCTGAGTGGAGGGGTAGGAGGTAAGAGATAGAAGGGCAGTGAGGAAGGGGGTCCCAGGAGGGGATTGCTCCAGGGCTGATCATGGCATTCACCCACGGACAGGCCTCTAACCTCCCAGAGGACAGGCTCCCGCGACCCCAGAGCTTCAGGGACAGGGCAGCAGCCTAAAGCCTGAAGACCGGCGGGGGAGACCTGCTAGGTCTCCCTCTTACCGTCCCTGCCCCACCCCCACCCTGGCCCCGCTCCCAGGCATGGCTGTGTCTCCGGCTGTCGGGGTCCCTTACAGCCAGCACCTGCAAGATGGTGCCGGAAAGGCAAGTGTCCTGGCAGCGGTGAAAATGGAAGGCGGTGTCGCCCTGAAGTATGGCCCCCAGGACCCCTCCCTGTGCTGCCAAGGGCCAGACACTCAGACGTCTCCCACCACAGCAGCATCGGGGGGTCTGAGCCCGAGGAAGGAGGGACTTCTGCTCTGCGATGTCCCCCAACAGGCAGTGCTGCCGGAAGGTTAGAGCCGGGTCTGCAGGCAGCGGGGCCCCCCTTCAAAGCCCGGCTCCATGACCACGGGCAAGGAGGCAAGTGTGCGGGGTAATGGGACAGCACCTCACGGCTCGCACAGACACGGGGTCCTGCGGTCACGCCGAGCCCTGAGCTACGCGCTCCACACCCCGAATCTCCTCTCACCCTCCACACTGACCTGTGCAGCCTTATCCACGTCCACCCATCCCCCATTTTTATTTGAACTGTTTCTCATGGAAAATGCCAAACAGACACAAAAGCAGAATGAAGAATAAAGAATGATCTCGCATAGCCATCACCCGACTGAGGCGTGGCTGGTCTTGCTTCCTCAGAGTCCCCAACCCCGTGTCACTGATTCTGAGGCAATGCCACCAGCCATCACGTCCTTCATCCAGTATTACAATAAGGAAGCGGAGGCTCTCGGGTCACAAGAGCCAGCGCTTTCTACGAACCACGACCGCAGGTACTCCTCTGCCTGTGCGCACGCTCATCTTCACGACAACCCAATAAAGTACTATCATCCCCACGTCACAGATGGGGAGCTGAAACTCGCAGGTTAGTGATGTCTTAGGGTCACACGGTCGGCAGTTCCACCCTAGTGGTTTGATTCAGGGACCTGGGCTCCTCACCACCGCAAAGAGTCCAGAATATTCGATGAGAAAATGTGCACCAAGCACCCAGCTGGGTAGGGGTGCATGCCCACGAAAGGAGCCACCGTGCAAGCCTTCCCAGTCCGGGCTGTGCCCCTGCTGGTCGGCCACGGCCACGGGGGCGGGAGCCTCCTCTTGCTCTCCTCTCAGGAGTCTGCGCTCCGGGAGCCGCTCTGCCCCTCCCCCTGCCCAGCAAACAAACTGCCTCTTACCCAGGATGGAAACCGGTGCAGGGGAGGCGTGGGAGGTTTGTTGCCCAAATCCACTTCCTCCAGCTCAGCTCTGGGGGCCTTCGGGCTCTCTCTTTCCTCCTTCTTCCCCACTAGGGGTGGCTCCTCCATCTCCATGTTCTCCGGTTCCTCCCGGAGCTCAGCTCGGGCCTCCGCCTCAGGAAGGCTGGAGGGGTGGAGGGCTGAGAGGGTCCCAATCTCGATGCTCACCACATGGTTGAAGCTCCCGGGGCCCACCTGGGGCTGGCTGTGATGCCGCTTGGCCAGCTGGATGCTGTCCCGGGGCGTGCTGGGGACCCGCGCCTTTGGTAGGGTCAGGCTGCAGCCCGGGCTTCCTTCCCTGGCAGAGCTCTTTATCCCAGGCAGTGTCCCTCCCTGAGCGGTGGCCAGGCCCTCTCCCCAGGAGGCCGAACCATGTCTGTGGGTGCGAAGCTTCATGCACAGCCGGCGGGGAGAGCCCTCTCTTCCCGGATGAGGGGGAAAGGTTTTGGTCTCGGCTATGTCCCCAGGATGGACCACGATGGAACTAGAATCCTCTGGAGAAATTCCGACTTTAGGACCAGAGTCCCTCCTCTGCAGAGCACCTGGGGAAGGTGCAGGCAGAGCTGCCTTCAGGGCACCCTGGGCCTGGGGACCACTGTCCTGCCCTACTGGCTGCGTCCCTGGCCCCAAAGCGTCAGAATCCTGCTCTGGAGTTTCCTCAGGGGCCACCAGCAGCTTCCCCGAAGGTGCCATCTGAAGAGCTGTGGTGGGGGGGGAAAACAGGCATAGTGAGAGCTCCCTCCATTCAGTAAATACACACACACACACACACACACACCTGTCCTGCTTACCTTCTAGAGCATCTCGGAGGGCTCCCACCTGCTCCACCAGGTGCTGATTACTGCTCTTCAGGTGCTGATTCTCCATCTCGAGCTGGGAAAAAGAAAAATAAAGATGCAGAAGATTTAGCCAACACGTTCAGGCATATGATTCAAAATAAGATTAAAATCCTTTTCAAAGATCAAATCTTTGAAAAAGAACACTTGGTGCCCCAGCAATCCACGGCTGACCCTCCCGGGAGCCCTGACCTACCCCCTTTCCTTTGTACTAACCAGTTTCGGTTAGGATAGAATTCCATTTGGCAGCCCCTGCACCTTCTGTTCTAAAATACCATTAAAAAAAAAAAAAAAAAGACCTGTGACCTGGAATACATGCCCAGGAAACTGCGGACCACATCAATGAAGAGCTTAGCAAATGACTCTGAAGGGAACGCTCATGTGACCACCGCCCAGGCCAAGAAACAGGAATTGGCCGTCACTGTCTACAACCCCAGGCTCGCACTTCCCAGTCACACGCTTCTCCCTCCCCTGGACGGCAACCACTAAGTGCACCAGACTCACTTCCTTGCTTTCTGGGCTTTATCATCCAGGCACACACCCCTGCACACATTGGCTCAGTTGTGCCCCTTTTGGTATAAATGGGATTATACAGTACATACTTCCGGGTCTGGCTTCCTTTACTCAATCAACACACTGTCTATGAGACCCCTGTGCACGGTTGCTGTATTTTCTTCTGAATGAAAACCAACCCAGTTTTTTGAGCACCTTTCAGCAAGTATGGAGGCAAACCAGGTATCCGGTCTGCACCCCAAGAGCTTGTAGTCTGAGCAGATGACAGGAGATGGGGAGGCCAACCGGCCGATACCCCCTGCAGCATGAGCCACTGGTGTGGGGACAGAGGAAGAGAAGCTGATGTCTGTCCTTTTCCGAACTTCAATTCCTCGCCCTTTTGCTTAGAAAGAGGTTGCTTCTTGTCTCTTGCTGCTAGCAGCACAGCAGCTTCTAGCCCCAGGCTTTCCTAAGGGAAGCCGTAGCAAGCCTCGAACTAGAGGGGGAGACAGGACAGGGGCTGTCGGGGGACGAGAAATCGGGGACGCAGTGACTGCTGGGCACAGAGCTGCTGTCTGGGGTGATGCACGTTTTGGAAACAGACGGTGGTGGCGGCTGCATGACAGTTCGAATGTACTTAATGCCACTGGATTGTACACTGAAAATGGGGAAAACGGCCAAGGACACGTGAATTTGGCCAGCAGCACGGAGACCAGTTGAGAAGAACGGAGAGGACAGAGGGGCAGCGGAGAGGGTAGATGTATGGGGTGTGTGCTCTATGGGGGAAACTGACAGGGCGCCTCCCCGAACACAGAGCCGATCAGGAGCTCTGGGGAAACCCAACCGCGACAGGAGGAAGGGAAAAGTGAAGCGACGAGTCTCAGTGTTTAAACCGAGTGAGGGACAAACAGTTGATAACGAGGAAGGTCAGCCACGGCCCCACAGACAGGAGGCAGAAAAATGCTGGCGGACGGAGCCCTTGCACGTCCTCTCCAGGTTTCCTGAAGGTGAGCTTTCCACTCACCTCTGCTAACTTCAGAGTCACCCATTCTTTGATCTTCGCAGCTTTTTCCTGGACAACTTTTGCTTCTTCAGCTCTCATCTGCTTCTGCAAGAAAGGGAGGGCCTTCAGTTCATCAGAGTGGTCACGGACGGAGTGAATGACTAGAGGCAGGAAACCCTGGGAAGGAATATGAAGCAACTGGGGGCGGAGGGGCAATGGAAAAAAAGGAATTCACCTATGAATTTAAAAAATATTCTTAAAAGTGGGAAAAGGCTTCCTCAGCGCCTCAGCATGATACATACCCTGAAGCCATGAAGAAAAAGACTAATAAATCTATACCGTCACTATAAATTACTGTATGACAAACAAAAGTTCCCCTAAAATCAAAAGACCAACTGGCGGAAGATTTACAACACAGGTGACTTACACAAAGAGGGCTAATTTGAAATGGACAAACCACTAAAGACACGAAAAAAGAATAGGAACAAGAAGTTCGCAGAAAGAGAAATAAAGGGAAAGAAACCCATGAAAAGCTATTCAACCCAACTGTAATTTTTTAAATGCCCATAAAAGTCAGACATCGTTTCCTTTATCCGACTAACACAATTTAGAAGTTGGATGTTAACCCAAATTGTCAAGGCCGTTGGAAAACAACCCCTGTTCTAGAAAATTGGCAAAGCCTTTTTGGGCAGCAATTTGATAATATCTGTCAACGCTGTAAACGGATATATCGCTGACCTATCCAACCCACAGCTTCGGAATCGTTAGTTGCAATATTATTTGATTAAGCAAAAAACTCACAATTGGACATAACCTACAAGTCCACAAATCCGGGCTTGGCTACAATAAACAAAATGCAAATGGAATGCCGTCCTTTGTTTGATACACAAGAAATGCTCGTAGTGAATACTGGAAGGGCCTTAGGTTAACCAGCTGAAGGGCTCTGCAAACTGGCCACGATCCAGCCTTCCACCTGGTTCCTCTCCCCCTGCCCCGCCTATTTCTATAAATAAAGTTGTACTGAAACAGCCTCAGCCATGCCTCTTACCTGTGTATCGTCTAGGCTACTTTCCTGGCACAACGGCGGAACTGAAGAGTTGCAACAGAGGCCATATGGCCTGAAAAGCCCAAAGTATGTACTCTCTGGCCCTTTACAGAACAGGTCTGCCAACCCCTGACCTCATTTGATACCCTCTGTGTAACAGAGGCCCAGAGGCTGATGTGACTCACCTCCACCAGCGTGGGGAGCACGGATGGAACGAAGGCCGGGTCTACTGACTTGTAGAACAGCATTCTTTCTATTCTGACCTTTTATTATTGGAAAATGATTTTTTTCTGATCTAAGCTTTAGCAGGAATCATTTTGCCCACGAATCCCCAGATGCGGCCACTTCTATGAACCACTCAAAAAAAGGAGGTAAGGTACCTCCAAAGTCAATGAATAACTGATTAGAGATTTCGCGGGTCGACATCGTATTTTCCCATGATTTTTCAGGAACACGCTCTGGGTGCCCCAGACTATACAAAGGCCCATCGCGCAACGCATACGTTCAGTGACTGCTGATGAACGACTACAAGTCTGCCCCTGATGGTGGGGAAATACTCCAAGGACCAGCTGGCACCCTATGGAGAATCCGCACAGAAAATTAACAGTCACCCGGCCACACTGAGGTGGTTTGTGGGAAATGATGGTGCTCTGGCACCAAGCGGGTAGGTGAGGCCAAGGACTGAGGCAAGGGACAGCACTGGGGTGAAGTTAATGGGACTGTAAAGGGGAGGAGGCTGAGCACAGGGAAAGGGGCAGAGTGATGTTTCAGAAATCCTCTCCGGAGCAAACAGGCTCACGAAGCTGGAATGCTGGGCTTGGCCTCTCCTGGGCACCCATGTCTGGGCACCCGAATCCGCCTACTTGGGTTCACTGAGAAACTCTGGCCAACCAGCTGACCAAAGCTCACGTCCAGCTCCGTGCCGCTCTGATGCTACGCAGGCAGGGCCCCAGGCCAGGGTGGAGGAGGACGGGCTCTCCTTACCAGACCCAACTTCATGTCTGATGCTATACATGGACTCCCTGAGTTCACTCTCTGGACAGCCCCGGGTGTACAACAACCCTTACCTTACAGCTGTGTAAATGAGAATCCATGACTTATCTCACAGTCAGAGAGCAGCAGGTGCTTGCGGTGGGGCCGGGGGGGGGGGGGGGGGGGGGGGGGGTTTTGG
>CM052797.1:97383813-97449566 GCA_028533885.1 Nasua narica | reverse complement strand
CGTAGCTAGCTGGCCATGGAATTCACTCCAGCCCATGGGTCCGAGTGGAGTGACTCATCATTTCTGGACTGAGGTATTTAAGAGCTCTCTCCCTGCCACGGCAACCAAGGAGGGGGCTGTTCCAGAGGGTCCAGGCAGAAGATGGAGAGCTCCATCAGCCTCAATCCCCAAGTCTGCGTGGAAGCAGAATCTGCAGGTAACCCTTCACGGAGAGGCACCACGACTGAGAACTGAGTGGGATAAACTGCTGAGACCGTGACTTTAGCATGACTTGGCCTAATTGGACTAACCCAGCCACCTCCTCCCGCACTAACTCTTACCCAAAGACTCCTTCGTGCCCAAAGAGAGCTCCGTGCACCTGAATTAATCTGTGCAGAAGAACTGACATGTGACTGTTGGTTTTCCTTGTCCGCGTGAGGAGCTGGTGAGGATGACGTGTGCGTGCGTGTGTGCGTGTGTGCGTGTGTGTGCGTGTGTGTGCGTGTGTGTGTGTGCGCGTGTGTGTGTGCGTGTGTGTGTGTGCCCCTGGGGAGGATCCGGGAAGGCCAACAGCCGTTGCTCCTGCACAGTCCCGCCCGGCCCCCCGCCCCGGGTACCTGGGTCTCGGCGGTCTCTGCCCTCTGCTCTGCCTCCAGCAGCCTCTGCTCCAGCTCCTGCATCTGCTCGACCAGAGAGGAAGGACGAATATCAGGGCAGTGTCCCCCCTACGGCCGTGGCTTCAGGGCAGTGAGCAAACTGTGTAGACACTCCACATGGGCCAGGTTTAAACTGCTCAACGCAAGCATAAGTGTGTCAGGGCAAAGATGTTCATGGCACCCCTCTGCTCCCTTATCCTGAATTTAGGGGGCAGGTAAAGAGCCTAGAGCTGCTGTCCTCTGCTGAGCGAGCAGAGGCCTCGCTCCGTCTCCCATGTGTGGGGTACCTAGCCGGGTAGCAGGAACGGTCTTCATGAGGCAATACGACCCTCAGCCCTCAGTCTCCTCAGCATCAGGTCCCAGGCAGGGCCCCGCCGCTGCTCGCCCCGTGCCTGGTGCCGAACACGCTCCCACGTGAGCCGCCAAGCCAGCAGTAAGGGAATGTTCCTTCCCATCCAAGGACATCTCACTGGCTGGGGACAAATATTAATCCCTTATCAAGGACGTCTCGAACTATAAATGGCATTAACAGGCATCACCTTATTTGATTTCTTTAATCTTAAACAGAGAGGCTCGGGACACGTTTTTAAAAATCCTATCTTGCTACCAGTAGAGATGTGTCATTCAGGTCTGAGGAGCTCGGCAGTTCTGGAATTTTATGCCAACTGGCCAAGCAAAGGGACCAGTGTTCTTACTCACAGAGGCTCCCGAGAGACCCGCTCTAAGCTGAAGGCTAAGGGGATGCTCACGAGCCCGCGTGACACCCCTGCAGCTTCACAAGCTCCGGGTGAGGAGTGTGGGCCAGACTGCAGCTCCCATCCTCCCTGGGTCAGGACCGGGCCGGCCGCGTGCTGCCCCAAGGACATCACCACACCGAGGCAGTCACACATCCAACCCTCCTGTCGAGAGCCACCCGCTTCTATGTGCCATGGCCCGGTCAGTCACCTGCTCCCGGCCCCAGCCCGGCTTGCCCTGGGGATGCATTATACCCACGCTAGAGGCAGAACAGCCCAGCCTTGTCCTCCATGAGGCTGGACGGGTCTCCCCTTCCCAGCTCCGGTCCGGCCTCGCCCACCGCATCTCTGCAGATCTGCCCTTTTCTCCAGCTACTCAACCTTCTCTTTCTGGCCTGGACCCTGGCTTGAAACTTACCAGCAAACTGAGCAATGAATCCCTTCTTTCTTTCCCAATCTCTCATCTGCTCAACTGCAATTCTGCCTTCCCTTCCTGATTCAAGGACGCAGGAGAAGGAGCCCTCCAGTCTGGTGCTGGGCAGTGAAAGGAGGGCTCCCTGGGAGGAGTTCATGTCTGAGAACCCGGGCATCTCTTTTCTCAGGCCAGCCTATCCTCACCCACTTTCTTCCTTCCTCCGGGGCTGGGGGGATCCAGATGCTTTCCGCACATTCCCTAAGAGAGGATCTGAGGATCCCAAGTAAAACTCAAGATTTACAACCCATGGGACAAAAATGCCCCTTGGGCTCCCAGTAGACAGGACCACCGCTGAGGGGCATTCATGTGCTCAGGCCAAGGGTGCCCACAGCTCTTCTTTCCTTCCTCTCCCAGGTTTCATCACCACCATCGAACCTCTCAAGTCTGAGAGGGTGGGTTGGTGTTGGCCAGCCACAGGCATCAGTTAGAGCCAGATGGCCTTCCCTAAATCAGACAGCCGTGGAGCCTGTGTTACAGGAATCCCCTGACCTTCAAACAGCTACAGGGAAGATAACAGCTTAGCATTAGCTGCTATTATGGTTATAGGGGTGGCTTCCCAGAACAGCAAGAATTCTATGTAGTAGGAGCTGTGCGTCTGGCCCCCAGTGACCAGGTTAGTACTGTATAACTCATCCCCCTTAGGCCCCAGACCTGACTGGGCCAATCAGGTTCTCTGTCCCCAGGAATCTGACGTCTGGAATTCAGAGACCAGAGACGAGAACCAGGGGGCTGCATGGCACATCATGCACAAACTTCACCAAGTCATGACTGTTAGGTCATTCTTCCTGTTCCGTCAGCTGTCCCAGGAACCTCCAAATTAATTCCAGTTGCTTAAGCTAGCCAGAGTTGGAGTTTGGGCCCACCTTAGAAATATCTCTAATACAGTTGCTGGGAGCATTTACATTTTTAAAATAAGATTTATTTATTTGAGAGAAAGAGATGGGGGGAGCATGTGCACAAGCAGGAGGGGCAGAACGAGAGGGAGAGAGAGAAGCTCAAACAGATTCCACGCTCAGCACAGAGCCTGAGGGGGGCTCCACCTCCCGACCCTGAGATCATGACCTGAGCCGAAACCAAGAGCTGGACGCTTCACCACCTGCACCACCCAGGTGCCCTGGAAGCATTTAGTCTTTTAAGAATACAGTGACGCCAGGGTGCCTGAGTGGCTCAGTGGGTTAGGGCCTCTGCCTTTGGCTCAGGTCATGATCTCAGAGTCCCGGGATCGAGCCCCGCATGGGGCTCTCTGCTCGGCAGGGTCCTGGGCTCGAGCCCCGCATCGGGCTCTCTGCTCGGCGGGGAGCCTGCTTCCTCCTCACTCTCTGTCTGCCTCTGCCTGCCTCTCTACCTACTTGTGATTTCTCTCTGTCACATAATAAATAAATAAAATATTAAAAAAAAAAAAAAAAAGAATACAGTGACGGGGACCTGGCTGGTCCAGCTGGGACAGCACCTCACTCTTGATCTTGGAGTCATGAGTTTGAGCCCCACGCTGGGTATAGAGGTTACTTAAAAATGATAATAATAAAATAAATACAAATACGATGGAATACTGAATAGGAAGGCTTTGGATTCCTGATGAGTTTCCCTAGATTAACCTTCGGCTGGACCATTCAGATCCAACATCTCCTCTGTAGCTCAGGAGACATGAGGCATCAGGAGATTTCCACAGGAAACGGTCACTCATATTCATAACCTTTTGTAACAACTGTCTGATATTTTCATACTCCTTTGATAGAAAAACTTGTCTTCATATTTTATGGATGGAGAAACCAAGGTAGAGTGAACGGAATTGTATTTGAGTTCTACCGCCCAGCCAGGCATTTCCACTTGGATCAAGAGCAGTCAGTGACACTGGTCAGGGCTGGAAATCACTCTGGTATTGACAACACCGTGAACATTTTTTCCCCCACCGAGATTTTACTCTTAGACGTCCCTTTGAAGTACACTATTCAGCAATGTCTACAATAGTCAAACTATGAAAAGAGCCCAGATGCCCAGATATCCATCAACAGATGAATGGATAAAAAAGGTTACACCCACACACACAATGGAATATGACGCAGCCATCAAAAAATGAAATCTTGCCATTTGCAATGACGTAGATGGAACTAGAGGGTATTATGCTAAGTGAAATAAGTCAATCAGAGAAAGATAATTATCATATGATCTCCCTGATATGTGGGATTTAAGAAACAAGGCAGAGGATCGTAGGAGAAGAGAGGAAAAAATAAAACAGATGAAGTCAAAGAGGGAGACAAACCATAAGAGACTCTTAATCATGGGAAACAAACTGAGGGTTGCTGCAGGGGAGGGGGGTTGAGAGATGGGGTAACTGGGTGATAGACACTGGGGAAGGCATGTGTTGTAATTATATAATACAAAGTATTATATAAGACTGATACCCCGGAAACAAATAATATGTTATCTGTTAATTAAAAAAATAATAAAGGGGCGCCTGGGTGGCTCAATGTCTTAAGCCTCTGCCTTTGGCTCAGGTCATGATCTCAGGGTCCTGGGATCGAGCCTCACATTGGGCTCTCTGCTCTGCAGGGAGCCTGATTTCCCTGTCTGTCTGCCTGCCTCTCTGCCTACTTGTTATCGCTCGCTCTGTCAAATAAATAAATAAAATCTTAAAAAAAAAAAAAAAGTACACCATCACTGAAGCAAATGCAACGGAAGGTACCTTCCAGAGCTCGGGGTCTCCTCCCAGCCTGGGTGGGCAGCTGCAAGGTCCCCATATTGCTGCCGACCCTCCAGCTGTTCTTATCTTCCCGGCAGAGACACTCAAAAAAAGCATTTTGTTTTCGCCTTTATGCTGGAGTATTTTTTTTCTCTAAAACTAATTTCTGAACACTGAAAACATTTTGAACATCTGCAACATTTTTAAGAGAAGAGTGTAACGACCATCCACAAAGCCATGACTACTGTCCAACAATCACCAACCTCCTGCCGTCCTTGTTGGAAAAGAGCATTGTTAACACAATCTTTCCCTCTGTTGCGACGAACGCGCATCTCCTCCACCGCCCCAGGAGTACTCCAGGTGTGTCTGTGCTGGAACGGCATTTTTAGAGTTTTCAAACTTCACGTAATGCCAGCATCAGTAGTTCTCACGACGGCAGACTGTTCTTTACACTTGCATCCGGGGCCATGCCTGATTTGGGTTCTATTCTCCTCTCAGCGGGTTCCCTAGGGCCGTGTCCTCAGCTGTCCTCAGCTGTCCGTGGGCCTGGGGTGACACGCTGGCCAAGCAGGTGTCGAGTTCAGGGGGGTGACCCCGAGGCGGCTCCACTCTCACCAGCTGTGACCGGCACACGAGACTCATAAATCAGTGGTCCCGGCACTGGCCGCGGTGACCTGACGACATGCACTGGGCGCCAGCCTGGCCCATGTCCGCAGCTCCTCGTTACGTTCACTGCTGGGACACGGCAGTTCCCGGGCAGCGGCGGCCTGGCCCTGTGAGCTGAGTGGTGGCCTGAGCCAAGCGCCGCACCTGCTGGGGCTCAGCCGTCTGGTGAAACGGGGGCTCAGCTTTCTTACCGCCGCGCCGCACCCACAGGAGAGACAGGCACAGGGAAGCCCCCAGGCTTGAACCTGACCGGCTCTGCCACAGTGTGGCTTTACATAAGTTCCTTAACTGCTCTGTGCCTCAGTTTCCTTGCCAGGAAAAAAAGGGTAATGAGTCTCCCCCGCCTAGGGTTGCCGGGAAGATAACAACGAGGTGCATCGCGTAGAGCTCAGGCGCACAGCATGTCCCTTATGGAGAAGCTGTCGGACGGTTACTTGTTGGTTTTTCATAGACAGAGATGACACCTGGATGACACCCTGGAGGACCAGGGACCCCTGTCTGCCTGGGACGGTCTGGGGTTCCCCGGTTGTCCCACGATAATTACCAACAGCGCCTTCTTTTCTCTTTCCAGAGTGTCCTGGGTAGATGATAAATTATACAGTTGCCCCACGTATGATCCACCTACAGCAAGAATGGTTTCAAGCCTGAGGCTGCCAACTCCAGCCTCCAGGGCGTCTTGCAAGACCTAGCGTGGTAGGGGCATGTAGCTCACACACAGAGAACCCAACACGGCCACCGGCTGTGCGGCGGGCACCGGCTGAAGCACTCCACACGTGTGGTCTCACTAAATGTTCAACCCACTGGGAAGGAGCGAGTACTACTACTACGAGCCCCGGTGCAGATTGGAAACGGACGCGGAGGTGCTGGGGAACCCCGCTAACAGGCCACGTAGCGAGGAGGCGGAGCCAGGGTTCAAACTCGGGAGGGCTGGCCCCGGAGTCTACAGGGCCCCTAGCCACTGGGCCTCTCCCATCCAGATCTCCCGTGTCCCCTAAAAACGAAGATTCCCCATACAATCCCTGGCTTCCAGCTTCCCTCGAAAACTCGGAAGATCTGGACATGCTAGGGTTCCACTTTCTTATGGCAGTAACTGGCTTCATCCTCCAGCTCAGCCCGTCCCCCTGAATTCTTCCCAGGACCCCCTGTCTCACTTGTGTAAGTAACCCGCCCGTGTGTCAGTGGCAGCCCCCAGTTTGGGCTATTAAATGGTTCTAACTCTGTTCTCAAAGACCATGCCACTCAACTTTTTTTTTTTCTAACTAGATCTTTCGTTTAATTCAAATCCTATGTTTAGTCCCAAATATTTATACTACAGCACCATGGTGCTGCCCTGGTGTCTGACTACAGAAAAGGCAGGAGAGAAAGGGCTCTGAGTCTTCTCTGCGGGTCCCCTGCTGCTCCGGGGCTCGTGGAGCCCAAGATGTTGAGGCGAGGCCCTGGAGGGAGTTCGTGCCCAGAGCTCTCACTGGCAGGGGTTTAAGGACCCATACGGAGCGTCCTCAAGGCAGATTCCTGGGCCTTGCCCACAGAGGGTTTTACTTATTTTATTTATTTTAAAGATTTTATTTATTTGACACAGAGAGAGAGAGAGAGAGAGAGAGAGAGAGATCACAGACAGGCAGAGAGGCAGGCTCCCCGCTGAGCAGAGAGCCTGATGCGGGACTCCATCCCAGGACCCTGAGATCATGACCTGAGCTGAAGGCAGAGGCTTTAACCCACTGAGCCACCCAGGCGCCGCCCCCCCCTCCCCAGAGAGTTTTAATTAGCAAGCCTGAGGCAAGGACCCAGGAATGTGCTCGGAAAGAAAATCTCAGGTGACCCTGATGCAGGAGGCCCACAGACCACACTCTGGAAAACACGAGACTGGCCACAGGATGCAAAGCATAGCAGAGCTTCTGGGCTATATTGTGGGGCCAAGCCTGTATCGGCACAGAGCTTCACAAATGGCTTCATGGGAGTATAGGGCACTATCAGTGCTAAGGTTCCAGAAAAATACTGCAGTGGATCCTATGAAAAATAGGTAGGTAGGAGAATAAAGAGCCTCTTTCTCTCTCTCTCTCCCTCTCCATGCACACACACACAAGCTCATACACAGTGAATGAAAGTTCTAGAAGGTATCTGCTCCCAAAGCAAATTGGATCTGTTCGCTAAGGCCAATTCTGTGATGACTTTATGCAGACTTCAGCATGTTTCCAACTAGCCCCGACAGCCCTAGTAATCTCTTTTCGCAGGACCTGGCCTTTTCGTAAATTCTGGGTATGTAAGAATAAGTTTTTCTGGCCTCTGTTCCACCATACATTGAGAAGCTGATGCCTACAGAGAATCGCCACCTCCTTACAGTCCGTGGTCTGAGGGGGGAGGAGCAAGTCATTGTTCTTTGGTTTAAGGTGACTGAACTGAACTACTTCTGTGTTAAAAAAAAAAAAAGTCTTAACCTACACATTTTTGGTATATAAATGTAAAACTCAGTTACTGCATTTCAAAACCAGGGGCCCACGTGCACGGCCTGGCCGATCTGGACTGTGTCGGGGGTGGACTGGGAGGAATGACCCAATAAAAATATCCCATTAAAAAAAAGAAATTCCAGAAAAGAGGGCGTGCACACAATCCTACTGGAAGGGGTCTGGGGAAAAAAACCACTTCAGTGAAAAATATTCAGCTAAAACATGAGGGATGTTTCGTTACATTACTTCTCAATAAATCCACTCAAATCCCTTTTGGAAGCAGAGAGATAAATACATAAAAAGCTTAAAACGTGTTAGTTCTAATATTGATCCCATGTGTTCATGATGGTTATTCCTACTGTGGATCGCTCATCCGCGAACAGTTACTACACTCCTGCTTTTCTGACGGGATAACTGAAGCACAAGTTTAGCAAGAATGAAAAAAAAGGGGGGGTGCCTGGGCAGCTCTGTGGGTTAAAGCCTCTGCCTTCGGCTCAGGTCATGATCTCAGGGTCCTGGGATCGAGCCCCACATCAGGCTCTGCTCAGCAGGGAGCCTGCTTCCCCCTCTCTCTCTGCCTGCCTCTCTGCCTACTTGCGATCTCTCTCTCTGTGTCAAATAAATAACTAAAATCTTTTAAAAAAATGAATTAAAAAAAATCCCAGGGACTTTCATACCATCTATAGAGCCTCCTAGAACAGTATCAAGTTTTAAATTGATCTGAACAGCCTTTGTGACTTCTTCAGCAGAGCCAGGAAGAGAGCAATGGGGGGGGGGCGGAAGTGGGGGGCAGCTCCCAGGGAGCAGAGCTAGATGTGAACTCCAGGGCATCAGCCATCCCCTCAACTCCTGTCCTGGACAGAAAGCGTACCCACAGTTCACCTGGCTCCACAGTGCGTGGTCCCGGCAGCCTGGGTGTCCGTGGCAATGGCACACCAGGCCTGGCGAGGTGCACCAGCAGAAAAAGGTCTAATATTGTTCCCCCCTCCCCTCCCCTTCCTCACCCTTAGGTGAGGGATTATGTGGTAACCTTGATGTCTTTTTAGAAAAATTTGCTTTTTAGCACAGATCATTCCATGTCCTGAGGCTGCGAGGTGGGGAAGGAGGAAGGTCATGTTTCCAAGCCTTCGCAGCCTGTGGGCAGATCTGATCCCAAGAAGGGCCGGTCCCGGGGGAAGCACTCAGGCTTGGCCTGCCCAGCACCACAGCCAGCCGTGAGCTAGCGGCCATCGGCCATCTGGGCGGCGCAATCCCCACAAGCCGCCGGCGAGTGACAGGGCTGGTCAGGGAGACCCAGCTGGCCTGGCTCAGCCGGTGTGGGTGGGTACTGGGGATGATTAACTAGCGGCGACAGAGACGGGACCAGGGCTTGGCCCCAGCACGAGCTCTCCTGAGAAACCTGAGTCATCTCTTCCCGTGATCTGAAACTTACCTTGACGCACGGGGGAAAAGCTCTAGGTGAACTGTTGAACCTATCCCGTGGGTTTGGGGATGACTGCAGGTGACAGGCCCAGCCCTGACATTGAGCAACGTGGTGTTTATGGCTTTTAAGGTTTCCTGCCAAGAGGTCTGCTGTTGGGCTAATGTCCTGACGCTCTTCCTTAATTCTTCCAGCCTGTGATCCCTAGTCAAGATTTCTTTCTCTACCCTCTTCCCCCTCACCCCAGTCTCTTCTGCCCTGTGTCTACATGCTTGCCCTCTGTTTACCCAAGTCACACTCTGAGCCCCCGACCTTTTTATGGGAGGGCATTCCAGCTACATGACAATCAAAGGCAGCCTGGAAGAGAAGATGGGGCCAATCTTACAAAAGTTCAACCTACTTACACCCAAGAGGTTGTGGAGCGAGAAAGTGTGTTTATGGATGTGTTTAAGGGCCCTGGAGGAACAGGGGAGGAAGGCACTGTGAGACCTTTTTTTTTATGAAATATTTCAGGAAACACATGGAAAATAATATTTTAAAACACATATCCACCATTCAGCTTTATCGGATCTCAATTTCTGTCTTCTTTGCTCCTGACATAAGAAATGGGCCACTATGGAGAGGCAGAGGCCCCAGTCTACAATCCGATTTCACTTCGAGCATCTACCCCACGCTTGGTTGTGTTTACATTTTACCTCATTTGCATATACCCCTAATCAACAGATAGACCCTCTTGTAAAACCTCTTGTACGTTTTAAAACTTCATATAAACCATATCATTCTCTACATGTCCTCCAGATCTTTTTTGTTCAGTGCTGGTGTTTGAGATTTATCCATGTAGCTCACCCGATTCACTTTTACCTGCCATGTAGTATTCCATTGCACAAAGACCTTCAGTTTCTCCACTTCCTTGTTGATAGACATTTAGGGTATTTCCAATTTTTCATACAGCAATGTTACGTTTTTGTATGTGACAAGACATTCTTATATGTCTCCTATGAGTGATTCACCTGGATTTATTTCTACCATTGCATTTTGTGCCTTCTAGTTACTCCTTTTTTTTTTTTTTTTAATACTCTTGTTTTTCCTTCCTGGTCTAGATTTAATAGACTTTATTCCATTTCCCTTTTGAAAGTTATAGACTCTATTTCTATTTATTATCATTATTCTAGACTTAAATTCCAGGCTTAATGACTGCTACTTGTTCTCCAGGATCTGTTCTCCTCTCTCACACACAAATCAAAGCCTCCAACTTTTAAAAAAAATTTTTTTTAAAGATTTTATTTATTTATTTATTAGGAAAGAGAGAGAGTGAGAGAGAGCAGGTCAGAGTGAGAAGCGGACTCCCCATGGAGCTGGGAGCCCGATGTGGGACTCGATCCCGGGACTCCGGGATCACGACCTGAGCCGAAGGCAGTCGCTCAACCAACTGCGCCACCCAGGGGCCCCAAGCCTCCAACTTTTAACAGAGCACATCATTATCCAGAATAAAGATTATACTTTCCAATCTTCCCTGCAGTTGGGAACGACCACAAGAATAAATTTTGGTCAATGGGATATGAGCAGAACCAAGGAATGGAAGCTCCGGGTCATATATGTAAAGGGAAGAGGCTGGAATGTGGCCATCACGGGACCTCTCTTCCACCATGCAGCAGACATCACCCTAAGACTATACTGCTCACGTCTGCAAGGTTACAGGAGAAGGAAATAAACAGCTGCTGGTTTTAAGCCATTGCGGTTTTGGGTTCTTTCTTACAGCAGCCAAACTATAATCTAGCTAATATGGTCAGCACAGATTTTTAAGAAATGTATACTGCCTAGATTCATTCTGAAGCACAAATCTGAGGCTGCACAACTTTCATCAAGTTTGGGAATTTTTAAAGCATCATCTCTCCAAATAATGTCTCTCCTTCATAACAGGATCTTGTTATCCTAGGGTCCATGTCTCAGCCTCTGGGCCTTTCTCTCTCTGTGCTGCGTTTGGGATAGTTTCTTTCGTTCTTTTCTTTCTTTCTTTCTTTCTTTCTTTCTTTCTTTCTTTCTTTCTTTCTTTCTTTCTTTCCTTCCTTCTTTCCTTCCTTTCTTTCTTTCTTTCCTTCCTTCCTTCCTTCCTTCTTTCCTTCTTTCCTTCCTTCTTTCCTTCCTTCTTTCCTTCCTTCCTTCTTTCCTTCCTTCCTTCTTTCCTTCCTTCTTTCCTTCCTTCTTTCTTTCCTTCTTTCTTTTCTTTCTTTCTTTCTTTCTTTCTTTCTTTCTTTCTTTCTTTCTTTCTTTCTTTCTAAGATTTTATTTATTTATTTGACAGAGAGAGACACAGGAGAGAAGGAACACAAGCAGGGGGTTTGGGAGAGAGAGAGAAGCAGGCTTCCTGCTGAGCAGCAAGCCTGATGCGGGGCTTGATCCCAGGACTCTGGGATCATGACCTAAGCTGAAGGCAGACACTTAACAACTGAGCCACCCAGGTGCCCCCATAGTGGTCTTTTTTTAAAGGTCATTTTGTGGTCCCTATCACGATGAACAGAAGTCTCTATCCTCTGAGATGTGTTTTAAATCAGCTGGGAGACCCTTACTTATCCTTTCCTTCCCTCCCACACCTTCCCCGGTAACCTATCCTAAGGTAAGGTTCTCAAACTTTACAAAACTAATTTCTGGGAGCTTGTTAAACATGCACATTATGAGCAGCACCCCCAGAAGATTGAGACCAGGAGGACTGGGGTGGCGAGCACCCAGGAATGTATGTACATGCTTAATAAGCACTCCGGGTTTCTGGCAGAGGTGGCCCCAGGACCACCCTTTGAGAACTACTATCTAAGGCCTGCTTCCCTTTTCCTGAGGTGGCTGAATTCTACCCTTTCTCTTAGTACCTGAACCACAGCCACAGGAACACTGCCGGTCTCTGTTTTGCAAAGCCTGAACTTGGAGACAGCAATGCCGACAGACCCAAAGTTCACAAGTTCTAGTTCAGGCTGGTCCAGCAGTGGAAATGCAGAGGTAATGCCAGTAATTTGTCTTCCTAGACTCCAGCTTGTGGGGCGACCAATAAAACAGGCCATTTCCTTAGGCTTTACTAACAGACTTTGACATTACTTGGGGAGGGGTGGACTGAATTTTACTTTTGTCGTGTGAAAGGGTTGGCTAAGCAGATGGATGATGCAAACAAAACTAGGAAAAAAGTTGATTCAATTAAGATATATATATCTTAATATACATCTTAATATTTATATATATTTATCTTTATATATCTTAATATATGTATACATCTGAATATATATCCTTTTTTTAAAAGGTTTTATTTATTTGTTTGAGAGAGAGAGAATGAGAGAGGTAGACCATGAGAGGGGAGAGGGTCAGAGAGAGAAGCAGACTCCCCACTGAGCAGGGAGCCCAATGCGGGACTTGATCCTAGGACTCCAGGACCATGACCTGAGCCGAAGGCAGTTGCTTAACCAACTAAGCCACCCAGGCGCCCCTTAATATATATATACGTATATATCTATATATCTATATCTATATCTATATTTTTTCCTTTAGTACAGGTCTCTACTCTCCAGATAGGTTATATTCCAAAATGCTTCTGAAAGTCAGCTGTTTAGAATGCATCTTCCCAGAGAAACATCACAACCGGTGGTCAGTTTCCCAGACTGGACCGCCCAAGCCTATAAAGATAGTAATCATTCCCATTTAAGACCTATTCCATGACACAATCTTTATATATGTGACCTGACACAATTCTCAAAATAACTGAAGGGCAGATATTTGTGTACCTACCTTAGAGGGGGAAGGGACTCGCCAGGGTCACACTGCCAGTAAGTAGCAGGCGGCTCTGG
The DNA here is from genome assembly GCA_028533885.1 of Nasua narica. Taxonomy (NCBI): domain Eukaryota; kingdom Metazoa; phylum Chordata; class Mammalia; order Carnivora; family Procyonidae; genus Nasua; species Nasua narica. The sequence continues at coordinate 97,436,688 of CM052797.1, read as the reverse complement.
CTCCAAAACCTGTGTCCTTATCACCAGGAAATGAGGCTGCCTTCCACAGCTCCTATGCTTAATTGAGGGTGACAGCAGGGTGGGGCCTTCCCCTCTTCTCCCCTAAAACATCTTCCTTCCCCACACTGAAGAAGAAATATTAAGGGAATAAAAGAACCTCCACTATAGCCACAGTTGACCCAAGAAGTAATGGAGGGTTAGGAAGAGTTCTATCATTTCTCTGGAGCAGGAAAGAATGCAAGAGGGCAGCTTAGTAAGCTGCTTTGATTTTGGACTTAAAAAAAAAAATACCCTGGGTTTCATTTTGCATGCGTGGAAAGTATCTCATTAAAAGTTCGCTTTTCTGCAATGAATAATAAATAAGTCCTAGGGATCTAATATACAGTATGGTGAATATAGACAATAATGTTGCATTATAATCATCAAACTTGCTAGGAAACTGGAACTTCATTATTCCAACCACTAATAAGAAATGACAATTACATAATGGGATAGAAGTGCTAATTACCACTACAAAGGCAACCATATTATAATATATAAATGTATCAGATTAACATGCGGTATACCTTAAATTATATAACACTATATGTCAAATATACTTCAATTACAAATTAATTAATACCTCCAAAAAAGCAGCAGCAGAAAGTTCACCTTCCCCAACTCTCCCTCTCTAACTCTGGCCCTGTCTGACGCTGACCTCTGCAGGGAGGTTGGTTAGCTCTCCAGGACTCACCTTGTCGGCCAGCAGCTCCCTGATCTTGCTGGCCTGCAGGCGGAACCGGAAGAGCTGGGTTTCCAGGGCCAGGCAGCGCTTCTGCCAGTCCACGCCGGTGCGAGTCTCCACCGTGAGTTCCGCCATGATGGAGTCAACTTCTGGCTACTCCAGGGACGCCTGGGGACCAGCACACAGTGAGAAGAGAAGATGAGTAAGTGTGTGAGGAGGAGGGCAGCGAAAACAGGGATAGGGAAGGTGACTGAGTCATTGCCATGGCCACTTTCTTAGCTCAGTGTGTCCCGTTCCATGGTAAGCTAGCTGAGTAAACTCAGGGAATCACAGAGTCTTGAGAAACTGTAAGGAGAACCTAGTCTCATTTTTTTCCCTCCCCAAATATGTTTATTTTAATTTTTCAGTGTTACAAGATTGATTGTTCATGCACCACACCCAGTGCTCCATGCAATACCTGCCCTTCTCAATACCCACCACCAGGCTCGCCCAACCTCCCACCCCCACCCCTCCCCTCCAAAACCCTCAGTTTGTTGCTCAGAGTCCACAGTCTCTCCTGGTTCATCGCCCCCTCCGATTTCCCTCCATTCACCCTTCCCTTCCTTCTCACAATGCCCTCCATGATTTTCTTTATACTCCACACAAAAGTGAGACCATAAGATAATTGACTCTCTCCGCTTGACTTATTTCACTCCGCATAATCTCTTCTAGTCCTGTCCATGTTGATACAAAGGCTGGATATTCATCTTTTCTAATGGAGGCATAGTCTCATTTTTTAAATATTTTTTTAATTTTTTTAAAAGATTTTATTTATTTATTTGACAGAGAGAGATCACAAGTAGGCAGAGAGGCAGACAGAGAGAGGGAGAAGCAGGTTCCCTGCCGAGCAGAGAGCCCGATGCAGGGCTTGATCCCAGGACTCTGAGATCATGACCTGAGCCAAAGGCAGAGGCTTTAACCCACTGAGCCACCCAGGTGCCCCCATAGTCTCATTTTTATTTAAAGATTTTATTTGCTTTTTGTTAGAGAGAGAGGGAGCCAGAGCCCTCTCTGCAGGGAGAGCGGCAGGCAGAGGGAGAAGCAGGACCCTGGGATTATGACCTGAGCCGAAGGCAGACACTTAACCAAATGAGCCACCCAGGCGTCCCCCTGGTCTCATTTTTATAGCAGTAGAAAATAGGGCCTCATTTGTTTTTCATTCAGTTATCCATTTAACAAAAATGTATCCATTCAACAAATATTTATTTTTTTAAAACATTTTATTTATTTGACAGAAAGAGTGAGAGCAAGAGAGGGCACAAGGGGGGGGGGAGCTGAAGGCAGAAGGAGAGGGAGAAGCAGGCTCCCCACTGAGCAAGGGAGCCGGATATGGGGCTGGATCCCAGGACCTTGAGATCATGACCAGAGGCTGAAGGCAAATGCTTAACCAACTGAGCCACCTCGACACACCTCAACAAACGTTTATATGCCAGACACTGTTCTAGGCACTGGAGATGCAAAGGTAAATAAAAGAGGTCCCTTGGAAGAAAAAAAAAAAAGAGGTCCCTTGATCTTTTGAGTTTTCAAAGGAACTCTTAGGAAAGTCTAATTGCAAAACTACCATGTACTCACAATTGCTAATCAATATGCAGATAAGTGGGAGCAGGGAAATGGGGTAGGCTATGGGGGGGTTGATATTTAGGGGAGGCTTAAAGTGAGTGCCAGATTCATTTGAGATCACCTAGGTAACTGGAGGCAGAGAAGTAGGTTTCCTGGTTTAGGACTGGTTTTCCAGTACTAAACTAACCAGTTTAAACTGGTTTCCCATTTAGTACTGATTCTACTACACCTATATAGATTTTATTTCTTTATTTAATAATTAGTAGTCCTTCCTTCCTGTCCTCTTCCTTTCTTCCTCCACCCCTTCTGAGGCGGCTCCACACCCAATGTGGGGCTTGAACTTTAGACCCTGAGGTCAAGAGTCCCATGATCCACTGACTGAGCCAGCCAGGTGCCCTCGCCTATATAGATTTTTGATGAGAAAAAATGGAATGAAAATGTAAAGCTTTGATTTTCCTTGACAATTTTCTATTTAGTTGGGATTCTGTCAGTTGTCATCGAATCATCTCTTTTGGAACAGATTCTCGCTCTAAGTTTTAAAATGCAAACAAAACGTTGGTAGACATTTTGCTGTGGCCTCTGGAGAATGCCACAAATCTCTGGAAGACAATCACACAAATTCAGAACAAATAAGTAGACACCCATAACACGCCCCACCGGGGAAACGTACCCAGATGTCTCCAGGAGAGAAGACAAGCGAGGCTGGGGATGAGAGAATGCAGAAGCAGAGAGAGAGGACACAGCGGAGTGACCGCAGAGGAGAGAGGGGCTGGAAGACATATCCGTCACCAGGACTTTTTAAATGCTCCCCGCCCCCCGCCCCGCTAATAATAATGACACTTGGCAACAGGCATAAATTTGGTCTGCCCAAATCATGATGTAAGATTACTCTTGTGTTAGCTCATTTTTAAGGAATGACTTTGAATTTTTTAGGTTGGTAATATTTTTACAAAGCGATCGGTCGGAGATACATCTGACGTACAGGTGAAATGATATAACTTCTGGGATATAGGCTTTAAAACACTTCATGGTGGGGGGCTAGCAGCGGTGTGGGGAGGGGATACATGAAATGAGATTTATCAAATTGCTGGTAAGTTTTGAAGTTAGGTAATGGGCACCTGGGAGTTCTTTATACTGGTTTCTCTACTTGAATAAATGCCTAGAATTTTCCATAATAAAAGTTTGTTGTTGTTGTTTTAAAGCCTTTTTCCCTTCTTCAGGAGCCACTTGGCCTCAGAAAACCCAGCCAGCTCCTGCACAGTTGCTGAAGGCTACCCTGGTGACCTCCGTAGGTTAACCAGCTCACATCTTTTTTTTTTTTTTTAATCTTCTTTCTTCCCTTCCTCCCTCCCTCCCCCCTCCTTCCCTCCTTCCTTCCAACTATCACATTTGACTTTTATAAGTATCTTTCTACCATACTACAAAAAGCTATCATTTATTTATCACGTGTGGCCTCTTTAATCCCCATGATGATACATAAGACAAAGTGTGGGCATTGTCCACACTCGCACCCGAGGACGCCGAGGAACTAAGAGGCTTCACAGAGAGTTCCAGAGCTAGGCAGTAGTGGGGCTGGGATTCTTGTTCCAATGTCCCTGCTCTGAGCAACTGTGCTCTTTACCCATCCAGAAACTGGAAAGAATTCTGATTTCACAAAAATATTTTATAAAAAGAGTGAGCTGGATTGTTAAGAATGAGAGAAATATTTTATGGGATCTTTCAGGATCCTTGGCACTAAGGTAAACCTATAGTCAAGATTTTCCAGGGCACCCTGGTCTCAAACATTCTGACACCATAACCTCGGTAAGCACAGACGTTTATCATGTGTCCTGACTTTTCATTTAAAATACAGAGTCAGTGGACCTGTAGAGAAGCCCCACAATTAAACACTGGCGGGTCTGGTGTCTACGTCTTCGGGTTCTGGGCAGCTCGGAACACTGGACATGTGATCTCAGCCCGGCTCTCCCGGGACTGTCATCCTGAACAATCCAGACATTGTGACCTCCCAGCAATCCCCACCTCAAAAGACTGGGACCGACTGGAACGGGCAAGAAGACAAAAGACAAAAACAAAACATGACCTTCTCTGAGCTAAGATCACAGCTGAAAAGACAAAACAGAACCTTGTGGGGCCTCCAGAGAAGGCCGGGAGTGTCTGATTTGCTCTGTCCTTTAAAGGGATTTTGCTTTTTCTCATATTAAAAAAAAAAAAAAAAGAAAGAAAGAAAAGAAAAATGGCAGATCTGAAAGTAGGACCTGGAAGTCTTTCGACCTAGCTCAGGGCTAAGAATCAGCGGTAAAAACACCCAAGTAAAACCAAGGCCCGGGGGAAACTTAATCCTTGTGTGGCATTGAAAGGGTTTGGTGAATTTTAATTCCCTCTTAACTGGCTGTCAAAAGCTGCAGCTCTGATTCCATTGAGGACAGTGGACAAAATCTCCCGGAGCTCTGGAAATAAAACACATCATTGGTCTCTGCCTAGTCCTGAGAGTTGAAATTATACCCAGCCTGTAGAGTCCCTTCCCAATCAAACATCTTATGACTTCACACTTTTGAACGGATCCAGTGCTCTGCTGAAGCCTCTCCCTTCCCCAGGGAATGCAGACAGGGGGCTGGACCTGTGCTAGGCTTGTCTCAGCATGTGAGGAGAGCTCCGGACTTTCAAAAGGGAACTGAGCAAGGGGCCTGCTGCCAAGCACGTGGCCCAGAGGCCCTTCCGACAGAAGCAAGTGGTTGCCGCAGCAGCTATAAAACATGAGATGTTAAGGCAAAATACCAGTAAATTGAACTTCACCTGCTAAGTCACCTGCACTTGTATCTCCCATAAAGATGTGCAAAGATCAGCAGAAAAGAATTTACAGAATGGTTTTTAACTTTTCAAAGCACCGTGAAGGCGTGATTTCTCTCTTTATCCTCTCAGTATCCCTGAGATGTAGAACAAGTGATATTATTCACAGTGAACAGATGAGCAAACCTATCACATCTGTGACTTGAGACACAGAGCTAAGGAGTATCAGGGCGGGGCCAAGAATCCTGTTCTCCCAACACACAGAACATCCTCTTTCCATGCAGATACTTTGGTGGCCATGGTAGAGACTCATGGCTGGCCTAACACAGAACACTAATGGCAAAACAGATGGGGAAATGAGAGAAGGGACAAAACCCAGTACAGCTGTTCATTTTTTATTCTAGAAAGCTTCAAATATATACAAGAACTAGGGAGAACAGGACGGTGAGTCCCCTGGGCCCTCCTCCCACCTACAATGATCAACTCCTGGCCACTCCTGTGATTCCTTCTCTTGAGTCCTTCTAGTGCCCAGTGTGCTAGCAGGTGACAAATGACTGCACAGCCTGAGGCCCTGCTTTGGAACTCCCTAAGTCCTCGGCATCCTGAACTGGCACAGCCACGGAGGGTGATGGAGAGAAAGCCTCAGAGGCAGGGGCTGTGTGCAGGGTGGGTGATGAAAAGAGGCCACAGGGAGTCGTTAGGTGACCTCAGACTCTGGGCCAGTATCAGAGAAAACACAGACTTGACCTGGGATGACTTTGGCAAGTGTAGGGATTTGACCAGAAATTGACAAGATGCTGAGATTGCATTTAATTCAACCAACTTTTGTGAAGTGATTCCTATGTACAAAGTTGGGAACATAAGGAGGAATAAAGATCCCATGGCTTGCAAGGCTCAGGTCTCTAGTCTATATATCCTGAAACTTTCCTGCAAAGAGGACCAGCCAAGACAAGACTTTAAAAAAAAGAGGTCAGAGGTCACTGCAGGAGGCTTCCCAAGGTAACAGGGACTCTGCTCTGGGTATAGTTTCCACTGGGCTCTCCCGTGTCACCTCCTACAGTCCACTACTTGAGTGTGAGCACCTTTTGTGATTTCCACTTGCTAGAGATGGGCTACCACCAGCTTCCAAAAGTGTTAAACTCGGCTGACCACCTGCCCAACTATGGGAAGGGAAGAGCTTTGTGCCCCCTTTCTGAGGATGGAGCTGGGGGTGGGTGAGTGGACACAGGGCACAGCTCCCTCTGCCCACACCTTGTCATCTGACCAAGCCAACAATATGTATTTTACTCTTGGGTGCTGAGTGGCACATTTCACAATGTTGGAAGAGACAGGAAAACGTGAGCATGTTCCAGCCTTCAGGGATCTAAATACCAGGGGGGACTAGGGCAATCAGGAAGAGCATCCTTTAAGAACAAAACCAGTAGAGAAACAGTAGAGTGTAGTAGTTAAGATTCCCTCTTCTGGCACCAAACAAGCCTGGTGTACTGGGTACTGGCTCTGACACTAATTAATCTTGTGACCTTAAACCGCTTGCTTAACCTCTCTGAGCCTCAGCGCCATTTTGAAATTGGGAGCAATAATATTTTAAAAGGAGGGCAATAACATTAGGTTGAATCACATGAAATTATCAACATTCAATCATTCTTTTGACCTTCAAAAATGGCAATTTCCAAGGGACTTGGGTGGTTTAGTTGGTTAAGCGTCTTGACTCTTGGATTCTGCTCAGGTCATGATCTCATGGGTCGTGAAACTGAGCCCCAGAACCATCTGGACTCCACTCTCATCTAAGAGTCAGCGTGAAGATTCTCTCCCTCTGCCCCTCCCCCTACTTGCATGGGCTCCCTCTCTCTCAAATAAATAAATAAATAAATAAATGTCTTTTTTTTTTAATGGCAAGTTCATAGACCATACGAGGTCATACATATATATAATTTTTTTGAGAGTTACAGAAGATATTACAAAAGCCTGGCACTCAATAATGACAGCTACTTTCACAATGAAAAGGCAAACCACCAGTGCCTGGGCACACTAGGAGATGTGGCCCAAAAATGTGTTCACTACCAGATCTGCCTCAGAATGGTCAGGGGATCTTTAAAAATTATTTTATCTCTCAATTTTTGAATACTGAACAAGGGCACATGGTACAAAGGCTTCTTCCCACCCTGTACCTCAGCCACAGTGTTCCCCAGACGCAACTGTGTTATGGGGTTTTACATCTTTCAGAAATATCCAGTGCAGACACAAGCACTCATATATATGTTGCAAGCACATACACAAACACAAATGGTGTTTATACATACACACTGTACTTCACCTATAACCGAATTCCTCTATCAGCACACACACCTGACCTGTCTCCCTCCATGCTTTTTAACAGCTGTAGTGTATTCTGTGGTGTAGGTATTACATGATTTTATTTAAGAGTAACTTACTGACAGACATTTGGGTTATTTGACACCTTCTGCTAAAACAAACAATGCCACAACAAATATGTGTCATTTCGCTTGCATCAGAGTATATCTGAAGGATAAAGTCCCAGAAATGGAATTGGGAGGGTTAAGCGATATACATTTTTAAATGGCCAAATAGTCCAAATCGCCTTCCCCAAGACTACTGGGATTCATATTCCAGCCAGCAATCAGTGCCTGTTTCCCCATGGAGGAGGTCAGTTTTGAATTTGCCAGAAGGGAGAGAGAGCTCAGCGGGGCTATCCACAGAATGCAGGACCGTGGCTCAATAGCCAGCCTGCTGTGACCTCTCCCAGATCAGGAGTGAGGGAATCCTCACAACTTAACATCAGCACTTATAAAGCACTCTTCAAAGCATAAGGAGCCCAGTCCCCCACATGGATACACCACCTCACAGAGAGCAGGGAATAGTAAAGAAGAGTGCACTGGGGGAGCCCAGTAGGAGGTACAGGCTTCTGCCCCATAGCTGCTGACTTCAGAAGAGGGCAGAGGGGCACCACATTTTCTCAACTCAGTTGTTAATCTCAATGAGTTTGAGACCACACGGTCCCCCCCACCTCCCCCCGCCATCACTGGGCTCTAAGCAGTTCCCCTCGGGGAAACTATGGGAGGGAAGGTAGCTGACTGTGGATCCCAGATTGGAATTTAGGAGGCCTGGGTTTGAGTTTCGCCTCTTCGACTTTTTACCTATATGATCTTGGGTAAATCACAATTTTTCCCGAATCTGTTTCCTCCTTTGTAAAATGGGGATAATGACATGCAGAAACCCTAGAACCGAAGTTCTATAAAGTGTTAAGTGACATTACCCCACACACAGTCTGGCAGAGAAAACAGTCCAAAAAGCCTGAGGAAGGACCCACGACTTTCCAATGAAATTGTTATTAAAATGATCGTACAAGTAGAAGTTTTACCTGGAACGAAGGCTCTGTCCAAAAGTTTCAAGAGATGGACTCACAGTAAAAGCTTATAGAGACGCCCTGGCAAGAGAAACCCAACATGGAGCGGATTCTACTCCCAAGTGCGGGTCTTCACTGCCTCTGCCACCCCCATTAAGGCTCCCTGATCCCCGGTGACAGAGTCCTCTCTAAGGCTCCTCGGACACAAAGCTCCTGCTTGTCACTCAGTGCCCAACTTGTTCTCTTTTCTGCTTGGCTGACCTGCCTCTAGGAGCTGAGCCTGACCCAACAGAATCCCTAAAAGAACCGCCGAGAACTCACAGAAGAGATTACCTGAGCCAGGCGCGGAGGCGTGGGGAGGGGGTAAGCGCCCGAGAGCACGGGTAACGCGGAGGAAAGCCTGCAAGTGCGCCCGAGGGTCCTTCCCGGGGGCAACTGGCTCCAGCCGGTCCCAAACTCCTGCTCCTCCCGCGGAAGGCGACTCCTCGCCGCGCGCGGCGGCTTCCCCGAGCCCGACCGCGGCGGCCGGCGTCCTCGGCGCCAGGTGCGGAAGCACCTGCTCGGGAATCGCCCCGCGGCCGGAGAGACCGCGTCCTCTCCGCGCTGCCAAAGCTCTCCAGGCCGGCGCACACCAACCGAGCCCGTCCCTGCCCGCGGGGCGCGCGCGGCCGCCCACCTCCCGCCCGCTCGCCGGCGCTCCCACCGCCCACCCGGCCCCCGGGAGCCGTCCGCGCGCGCCCGCCGCTGACCTTGCGTCCTTCTAGCCCGACTCCGCGGCGGCCGCCGGGTCTCCGCTCCGCGGCTGCAGGGGTCGCGGGGGGCGGGGCGGGGCGAGGCGAGGCGGGGGCCGGGCGGGGTGCCCGCGGGCTGGCCGCACAAAGCCGAGCCGGGCCTCGCGGCACCCCATTCAGCACCGCGCCGCGCCCCCTCCTCCCCGCGGGCTCCTTAAAGGCCGAGCGCCGGCGCGGCTCCTCGGGCGGCTCGGGTAGAGGCACAGGAAATGACCTCAGCAGGCTCCAGCCTCCCACCTCTCCGCACCGCTGGGCTCGTCCCGGGGGCCGGCGGGGAGGGCGGCGGGGGTCTCCCGGCCCCGAGCTCTCTCGGGGGACCGCGCCGGCTGCCGCGAAGGGCGGCCGGATGCCGCGAGACCTGCTCAGCCCCCGGGCACCGTGGGACCCTCGCAGAATGGGGCTCAAGACCAGACCTTCCCCCCCCACCCCCAAGGAGGTTCCAGCATTTGCTGGCAACCTGTGAGAACTGTAACGCCTGGATATTTGGAGAAGTCCTTACTTCCAACAGTCTGACCCACTGCCAGACCGATGCACTGATTTGTAACTGGGGGGAGGGGGGGCCACCATAACCCAGAGGGTAACTTGCTTGCTTATGTATGTATGTGTACGCATTATTTATGTTAAAGGAGCCAGTCTAGCAGCCCGAAGGCCAACAAGGCCAACGGAACAGCTTGGGCAGCTGCAGAGAGATCTTTCTACCCTTGTTCTTCAAGGGGACTGCAAGTCCCCTCTGCTCACCTGTACAATCCTACACCCAGAGGGGATTGGAACACTCAATTTTTTTTTAAGATTTTATTTATTTATTTGATAGAGAGAGAGAGAGAGCACGAGCGAAGGAGAGGGAGAGGGAGAGGGAGAAGCAGGCTCCCTGCTGGGAGCCTGATTCAGGCTCCATCCCAGGACCCTGGGATCGTGACCTGAGCCAAAGGCAGACGCTTAATGGACCAAGCCACACAGGCGCCCTTGAAACCCTCAACTTTTGGTAAAGAAGATAAGTATAAAGAATTTTGCAGGGAAGAACCCATTTTTCAAAACTGTTTTCTTCCCTTTTCCTACAGGCTCCCTGTCCAGGCCTGAACAGAGGCAAACACCACCAGCGCCCATTTCTCCAAAGGGGCTTTGGAACATTCACTCCCGGCCCTGAAGAAGGATCCACTGGCTCCACCCCAAGTTTGAATTTGAATCTCTGGAGGAGAGGCTGCTAGACCAGCTAACAAGCTCCCCAGGCAATTCTCATGCATAACTTTGAGAGTGCAGGTGCTTCACAAAGCTGGTCTCAATAGTTCAGGAGACCAAGGGCAAAGGTTCAACTGGGCCAGTGGGACTGGGGTGGGGGAGGGGGGCTGAACTTGCAGGTAGATTCATAGTTCCCGGGAATTGAGATAGGTCAACTGCAGACTGTGGGACACAGGCCTCTGCTATCCCTTCAACACTCAGGAAGATGCCTTAGGTAGCCCCAAAGCGAGTCTTCTGGAATTGATTAAGGCTAATTCATTCATTCTTTGGCACCTTCATCCACCTTGAATAGCTAACCATGTACACACATTTCAAATATGGAAGGCCTAATGATGAAAAATGTTTACCTCCTGTCCTGTCCTTGTACCCCAGATCTCTCCTCCCCAGACACAAAATTAACTTTCAAGATATTTTATTCATGAAGTATACATAAATATATACACAGCTGAGCCTTGAATAGCATGGATTTGAACTGTGCAGTTCCACTTATACATAGGTCTTTTTCTTTCCTTTTTTTTTTAAGATTTATTTATTTATTTTAAGGGGGGAGGGGTACGGGGAAAGGGAGAGAGAAAATCTCAAGCGGACACCCCAGTGAGCACAGAGCCCAATGCAGGGCTGGATCTCATGCCCCTGAGATCATGACCTGAGCCAAAATCAAGAGTCGAATGCTTAACCAACTGAGCCCCTACATGGGTCTTTTTCAATAAATATATTTGAATTTATTTTTGGAGATTTGTGACAATTTCAAAAAACCACATACCTAGAAATACCAAAAAAATTAGGAAAAAGTCATTCGTATTGTAAGAATACAGTATTTAATACATATAACATACAAACTATGAGCCAGTCAACTGTGTTATCAGGTTTCTGGTCAACAGTAGGCTACTAGTTAAGTTTTCGGGGAGTCAAAAGTTATACTCAGATTTTTGACTACATGGAAGTTGGTGCCCCTAATCCTGGCATTGTTCAAGGGTCAACTTTAAGTATATTCATATATATCTACTTATATCCCCTTTTAACACTAAGGAAGCATTCCTTGCTTTTTTCCTCTTGACATTACCATTTGTTGACTCTGTGTGGCATATCAGCACACTTAGAGATGCCTTACTTTTTTTAGGGGTCCCCTAGTGTTCCTAATGATGGATATTTATAGGATTTTTCCAATCTTCGGATATGACATACCTTGCTACAGTGAATACCTAGGCATATACTTCTTGGTCCACACTTACGACTCTATGGTTTAGTATTTAGGAGTGGAATTGCCGGCTCTAAACACAGTATGAATTTTAAATTTCAATAAATGCAACCAAATCACCCTCAGAGGAGACTGTACCCACCTACACTTCGATCACTGTGTTTTGAGTGCCTCTTCATTCCCTCCCACCACACCAATTAAATCATTTATCACAAAGTACAAAGCTTTTAGGAAGGGAGGATTAAATGAGTTCATGGGCATGAGTGAGTTGAAAACAGTGCTAGCACACAGAAAGGCTCAAGGAAGTGTTAGCCTCTGGTTTCCCCACCACACTCCTCCCTGTGACCTCCTCCTTCCTTTGGGCTCTGTCTCAATCCCAGTTCTGTAAACTGGAGCAGTTCCCTAGCTTCGGGCTCCGGTTCCTTTTCTCTAATACATGAATCATAATGTCTTTCTCTGGAGTGGGTTTGAGGATTAAATTGGATAATAGAGTTACATAAATTTGGGGATCCAGTCATTGTTCAATGAGTGATAGCTATTCTTCTTCCCTCAAACTTCCCCCTCCCCAGCTTTTATTTTGAAAATTTCAAACTGACAGAAGTTGCAAAAAATAGTGCATCAAGCACCTATATACTCTTTGCCTAGGTTTACCAGTTGTTAACATGTCGCATTTGCTCTCTCTCTTTACACCTATATGATATCTATTATATTATGTTACGTTATGTTATTTATGTGACCTATTTATATTGTGTATTGTGTATATTTTATATATTTACATCTATTTTAATATATATAATATGTTATAATATATCATTTTTTTCCTCAACCATTTGAGAGTTGGTTGTACACTTCATGACCTTTTACCCTTGAATACTTCAACTTGTACCTTCCTAAGAACAAGGGTATTCTCTTAATACTATCATACTTAGGAAATCTATCATTGATACAATACTATCATCTACCCTACAGACCGTATTAAAATTTCCCTAGTTGTCCCAATAATGTCCGTTATAGCTGAGTTTTATAGATCTTCAACTTTTATTATTATTATTATTTTAAAGATTTTATTTATTTATTTAATACAGAGAGAGAGATCACAAGCAGGCAGAGAGGCAGGCGGAGAGAGAGAAGGAAGCAGGCTCCCCACTGAGCAGAGAGCCCGATGCGGGGCTCAATCCCAGGACTCCGAGACCACAACCTGAGCCGAAGGCAGTCACCCAACCAACCAAGGAGCCACCTAGGCGCCCCTTCAACTTTTATTATTAGTCCCTACCTAATACCCATCAGAGTGAATGGATGCCTAGAGGAGAATGGCCTCATCCCCTCCTCTGTTCCAAGGAGAGAGTTCCTCCCATAACTCTAGAGCCTAGTATTCCTCAGGGGCTGCAGGTCATCAATAAGGCTAGTAGGGAAGGTCACAGGCCAGGCAGAGTTTCCCATCTAAAGCTAGGGATTGTCCCATCAGTCTTTTTTGCTGACGTTGCCTCCTCTGCCTGACCCCAGCCACCCCATGCTGGCAGCCCAGGAAGGTTCTGCCCACGTCCCCACCAACTCTGGTTGGATTTATGGTGTCTCCTCCACCTCTCCCCTTGGTCCCAGTCAGTAGAGGCAGCTGTGGGGCCTTCAGTGGGGGAAGCCTGGTTCCTCCGTGACCTCAACTACAGCCCTCCCCATGCCACCCATCCCAGGGATGAATTGCTATGGACCTCCATCCAGGCTGGCCTACCCGTAACTTAACCCTGGAATTAAATGTTGAGATGATGAGACACTATCTGTTCCCCACAATCTTTCTGTCTGAAGTCACCTTCTCTGTAGCCTTTCATGGATCTGAGACTGAGAAAAACTGGCCACTGACCACATCCAGTCAGTAACATCAGCTGATGCCGATATCCTTCTCTTTTCCCCTCCCTCTCTCCTTCCCTTTCATTCCTTCATTTGTTCATTCATTCATTTATGATACCTGACTTTTAAGTTGTTCCAGGTACTCCATTAGACGCCAGCTATAAGCTTGGAAAAACCATCTCCTTGCTTCTGGCCTCAGTTTGCCCTGTGGTAAAGTGAAGAAATTATTTCCTCAGCATAGCTACCTTTCAGGTCAGAATATGTGAGAATTGGAGGAAAAGGCAGGATTATGAGAGAGTCACCATGGCAGATGGGAACTTTGTAAGACTGAAGTAAGGAAAAAGCCATCTTGGGCACCATCTTTGACTGGTGCTGTAGTGGAAGAGAGAGGAGAGAGCAGGAAGGCTGGTGGGAGCCTGTTGGAAAGGCTCTGAGCCCCCAGACTCCTCTGCGGGTCCATGCGGAAATGGTACTCACCACACCTAAACCTCATTCCTGTTTGATGTCCACTTACTATTACAGTGGCCTCACAGCAGACAGAGGAAGAAAGCCATTGTGTGCTCAGAGTCCAAGGCTCAGTTGGGTCACGGAAGCTGAGAGTCTCCTTTTACTTTTCTGAGAGGCCTTGGTGGCCACTCACTGTGAACAGGTCTGAACCAGTTTGGTCCTTTGGTGCTTATCAGGTTCCTATACCCACGGCCTGTGGAGATGAGATGAGAGTGTAGACCATTCATTTCCTACTCCATAACCTCCTATAAGTGGGATAGTAAGAATGGCCAAAATTCTGCCAGTTACACATTTATTAGCAAGCAGGCCCCAAAATTCCTACAACCTGCTTCAAGGGGAGTCATGGGCCTTCAGCTACTCATTATTCATGCGAGGTCCCGGATAGTCTTTCTGGCTAATAGTCTTTCTAACTCCTTTCAGAAACCTCTAGCATACGTCCGGCACATTCAGCCCTCTGGTGTAGGCTTTGGTGCCATTTGAAGTGCTTATGTAACCAAGTGCGGATTACTGATTAGAATACTTCAGATGATAACTCACCTCTCCAGGGGGAGAGGATTATACACACAGAGCATATGTTTGAGACTGAGATGGTTAAAAAATAAATTCCTACAGAGTCAATATAATAGCATCCTACTCTGTGCTTGGTTTCCTGGGCAGTACCATGGGGAAGAGTGGGGGTCACAGGATTGGCGAAACCTCAGTTCGGGTCCCATCTATATCACGTCTGTGCTGATGTGACCTTGGGGCAGGTGCTTAATTAATTCCTCATTTGTCAAATGAATATAATAACAAATCTTGCCTCTTAAGGTTTTCGAAAGGATTAATTGAGATAGTCTTGTGTCTGGCAAGTAGCAAATGCGGTATAAATGGTAACTTTTGTTATTCATTTTTTGAACAAATATTTGCTGGAGGTCTAACGTTTATCAGATGCTTTCCCAGGTCCCTAGTACCTTCCACTAGGTCAAGAGGAGGTGGTGTCTCAAGGAGATCTCTCTGTTGCAAGATTGTAATAGATAAGAAAGATGTCTTGAGAGATAGTAATAACTCTCGGAGAACTGGTGAAATGTTGGACAATTCATCTTCCCATGTCCTGGGCATTCTAGTAACCCCAGTTCCCAGCACCGCTTGTTTTCCCTGAGTGGGGCACTGGGCTCCAAAGAAAGCCCTCCTGCTTCACTAAAACCCTCCCAGATCAAGCGCCCCTTCTTCTGCCCCCAGGGCCTTGTTCTCAGTTGTTGTTGGAAGGCAACCAAAGGGGAAAAGGGAGGAAGAGGAGACAGAGAAGGGGCCTCAGAATCCCAGGAGCTCAGAGGCCAGTCCTGGTCCAGCCTTCTATTTCAGAGAGCCAGGGGCAGAGCCTGGCAGCCCTTGGGTGACAGAGAATTCGGGAGGCTCTTTCTAGTGCTGAATCTCTGGGAAGAGCCAGGGTAACCAGGGCTGGGGCAGAGAGGCCTGGAGTCATCCTCCCACCAATTCAGGTGGGAAGGCAGTGATCAGACATGTAGAGAGATGCAGGGTAGGAAGGAAATGAAATGGTCCAGAGGCAGAATTCTGTGGGTGTGTGTATTAGATGGGGGGGCGGGGGGATGTCTTGGGCATGGACTTTTCTTTCATTTATTCCTTCAGTTATTTAGGGACAAATATTTATAGAGTAGTTACCATTTTCTAGGCACCGTGTGAAGAAACAAAGTGTGGCAAATGTGACCAATGAACTCAGGACACAGACTTTAAAGCCAGATGTGCCAGCCAGTGAATCCTGCGTCTTCCCAGTGGGGAGCATGGCAAATGGTCTATCCAGCCCAGCTGCGGGCTCCAGAGCCAGACAGAGTCAGACAGAGAGCAGGGAAGGGAGAGATACTCCATCTGTAAAACACGAATCAGTATTCTTTCCTTAGAGGGTAGTTGTAAAGATGGAAATAAAGGGTCTGCCCCAGTGTCTGGCATATCATATGCACCTACTAAGTCTTACTAAATGGAAGTTTAAAGGACTATCAAGGTGCCCAGAGACTAGAGACTTGGAAGCTAACAAAGAGCAATGGGTGGAAGGAAAGGCTGGTCAAGAAGGACCCCAATGAGAGGGAAGGCAGTGATTCGCCGTCTAACCTTATATCATTAAACCCTGGGGCCATTGATTAAAAATATGGATTGAGGCCCTGCACATTGAGATCAGCAAGCCCAGGGGTCTGTATTTTCATGATCCTTAGACCAACAGGGTGCCTGGTATTGACTAGTTTGTCAGACATCATATTCCAACACGCCAGTCATCTTCTCAGAGAGGAACAACAGCTCCAGAGGGGACCACAGGGTAGAACTGATGCAATTATGTATATCAATGCAAAATGATCTGTCCAGTGCAGCTGCGAGCTCCCCAAACAAATGAGAGCCAAGCAGAGGGGGGCCCAGGGGGATGGGGGTAGGGAGGGAGAAGAGTGGGTGGCAGGGAGGGAGAAAGGGAAGCTGCGTGGGGAGCTGATAGAGCTCAGGGAATGAGAGCTGGGTAAATCCAGCCATCTAAGAGGGATTCTTGATCATTTTAGAACTTAGGACATCAAGGTTTTAAACCAACTATCTTATTTCTCCATCTGCTTTCATCAGAATTGAAAACAATGGTAGCTCCCATCTGGGGGCAGGAGTGACCAGCTTCAAGTCAATGGCAGGTTCTCCAGCAGCTTAGGGGGTCCATGAGGGAAGAGACTCTGGGGTTCTAAGAAGCCAAGGGAACTCAGGCTAGTCAGGGAGCTGGCCCCTTTTCTGCCACACAGTGTGTGTGGCAGTTTCAGATATGTGAGTTCTTAAGGTGACAGTGTGTCACCTCTGGGATTCTGCTTCCAGAGTTCAAATCCCAGCTCTGGCACTTAGCTCAATCCTGGCGGATAGCAAGTGGCGAATAGATGCTGAACTTTATTATTACTTCTTCAGCTGACGACAGACCATGGGAGAGGTCTGGTGGGCTGGGGTTCTGCTTTCATACATTGAGTACGTGCTTGGTGAATGTCCACTGTGGACTGGGGAGGTGGGGAGGGAGAGCATCAAGGAACATGTGGCTCAATCCTGGGAAAACTGGACCGTGGAGGGCCTCTTTGTGCCCCTTGTTCTCCCCTCCTCTGAATGGCTGCTTCACGGGATCATGCAGAGATCTACATGCGGGGCGATGAGTAGGAGTCCCTTTGCTTCAGGGACACAGGAGCTCCCTTGCAGGGCACCTTCCAGGCTGAGTCTTTCCTGTAAGAGTTAGCCAACAAATGCCCCTGAATTCACGGGGATGGCAGGACGTGAAATATCTGGAAGGAATGAGAAGACCTAACCTTTGCAGCTCTTCCTCCCTCCTTCCCCCAGGTTTTAGTTATGAAACCTATCAGTCAATTATCTGCTTTGATCAATTAAGCCTTCATCTATCATGCTTATGATTGCTATGCTCAGACTCAGGGGTTTTACCAGTGTCAGGCCTTAGATCTTATTGGAAGCCCTCTTTGCCAGCTCCTTTTCATGAAGCAGGTTTAGTCCAGGCGATATTATCTGTCTTCCTTCTCAAAGTCCCCAATGTGACCAGCGACTAGCCAGGACAGGGGAGGCTATCTCTCAGCGCCATCTAGTGGTCAGGATGGCTTGTTTGCTTTCTTTCCTTTTCTTTTTTAAAGATTCATTTATTTATTTGAGAGAGAGAGCGGGAGGGGGAGAGAGAATCTCATACAGACTCTGCACTGAGCACCGAGCCCGATGTGGGGATGGATCCCACAACCCTGAGATCACCACCTGAGCTGAAACCAAGAGTCAGTGGCTCAACCACTGTGCCACCTGGATGACACCAGGATGGCTTTTGTTTTCTTAAAGAACCCGAGCTCCAGCATTCCTACTCCCAGCTACACCTAGAGCCAGATCTCTTTCCTTCTGATCTGACCAGTGCATGCTTTGGTCACCCTGAAAGGAGGTGGTTAATGGGGGCTTTAACTTCTGTCTAAAGTGGAGACTTTAAACCTTAAACCACATACTTTGTTCCAGTTCAATGTTGCATGATTTCAGGGAAGAGGATTAGAAAACTTGGTACTAAAGGATGAAGGTAAAGTAGAGAGAGATGTAAAGAACGTTCTCCCCTTCCCAGCTCTGAACACTTGGCTTCAGCAGTTCACAGACCATAGCTTGGCACTTCTTCCAGGCATCTCTCACCTAGTCGTGGCACGAGAGTGGGAACAGGAAGTCTCTGCTGCCGGTTAAGGATCATCTTCGCTCTGACACAGATAAAGCAACGAGACATGGAGCTAGAACCAGACTGCTCTACTCAGAGTACCAAGGGAACCCACAGATTGGGAGGTTTGCTCACGTAAAAGTGAGCTTTGGAGATCTCAGAGACTTGGTATGGACAGTGCACCTTCCCAAAATGCAATTTCTGCATTTGCAGGTTGTGAATATCCTGGTTCCAGTCCAGAAGAGGGTCCCTTGCCAATTACAGTGTGGGGACCACCCAAAGGAATGAGGTGGAGCCAACGGGTCTCATACATAAGAAGGGAGGTTGGTGATGGAGCAGAACACACAGATTTCTAGGGTCAGAAGCAACAGGCATTGCTCTAGGGCTAACGCATGACTGTGGTTCCTTCCAAACATTACATGTTGCTCCACTGGCCACTGGGGAGACTCTCAGATGGCTTTGGAATGGTCTAATCTTGAAAGCAGGAATTTCCCTACAGGGTATAGGGGATTGTTCTTATGTGGACTCAGGACCTCTCAGGAAAAAATACTCTTGGGAAGAGCATGGTTCTTTGGGAAGCGAAATTTAGTGTTGAAATAAATTCATTAGAAAAAGAAAGAAAGAAAGACATTCATTAGAATATTCAGAATAAGCAATTTCCCTAAATATCCTCACTATTCACACCAGTGGAAGATAATGTACTTATGTAGTAATATACCTAAGATTGGAAGCTATTTATAAATAAGGAGTGCTAAAGTTTTTCTAGGACCTTTTCTCCACTCCAAATCCCTGCTTCTCCTGACATGGTTTATGATTTTTTTTCTTTTTTAGAGAAGGAGAGAATGGGGGAGGGGCAGATGGAGAGGGAGAGAGAATCTTTTTTTTTTTTTTTTTTTTAAAGATTTTATTTATTTATTTATTAGGAAAGAGAGAGAGTGAGAGAGAGAAGGTCAGAGTGAGAAGCGGACTCCCCATGGAGCCGGGAGCCCGATGTGGGACTCGATCCCGGGACTCCGGGATCATGACCTGAGCCGAAGGCAGTCGCTCAACCAACTGCGCCACCCAGGGGCCCCGAGGGAGAGAGAATCTTGAACAGATTCCACACCCAGCACAGAGCCCGACGCAGGCTCGATCTCACTCATGACCCTGAGATCACGACCTGAGCTGAAATGAAGAGTCAGACGCTTAACCAACTGAGCCACCCAGGTGCCCCGAAAGGTTTTCATTTCTTAATGTGATGTGAAACAATTTCTAGAAAAGCGTATACAGAAGTTGTATACAGAATATTAGAATACAAATTCTAATATGAATTATTTTATGTAAAACTCTATGTATACAGAACTATGTATATATTCATGTACATAAATATGAGTGAAAGATTTTTTTCCCCCAAACATTAACAGTGATTACCTTTGGGTGTAGAAATTTGGTGTAATGTTTTTAGTTTCTGCTTTGTTCTTTTCTATATGATGGGAATGTTTTACAAGGAGTATGAATCATTTTTCTAATAAAGCTATTAAAATGTTTTTCAAGTATTGATCTCATCAGTAATGTAGAAAGCGGAGATTCAGGGAAGTTGGCAACTAACTAAATAGAGCCACAGTCTGCCAAAGAACCAGAATTTGCCCTCATCTTTTCCCATCCCTCAAGCTTAATGCCAACCCCTTTGAGTCACGGCCTCGAACTGGTAAAGGTCCTGGGGAGGGGTATTGCAGACGGACACCTGAGAGAATTGGGGGTCAGTGTTGAGATCAGCGGGGACTCACATGCTTTCGATGTTGCTTGGATCCCTGTTACCTCTTCAGAGCAATTAAGCTACGACCACAATAGCGTTAGTGGATTCCTGTTCTGCACTTTGTTCCTGTGGTCCAGGTCTTGAAGATGTGGACACAAGTCTGGGGACAGAATTAACTTGGGCCTAGTTCTAATCCAAGCCCACTTACATCCTGCAGGAGAAATGATGTGTGTTCAGCCAAATCTCCACTTGAGGGAAGAAGGAACATGTGGCTAGTTGGATGGAATCCAGAGGACTGACTTCATGAGGCTCTTGGAGGGAGCAATGTGGTGAATGATTTCAAGGAGAAAGTTCAGAGTCCGTCTTCCTTCCCTCCACCACTTCTCACTCCTCTGCACTCACCCATGTTCATCCACACTCCTTAACGGTAGTACTAGAGACCCTCAGACCTTTCCCTTGACGTTCTTGCATTTCTGGGACATCATCCAAAGCCATTCAGCCTGCTTATCAAGTGGCAGGACAGGGAGTGGGACCCACTGAGCCCCAGTGTCTTCCTAGAACAAGAATTTGGATTTAAATAGTAAAAGCTCAGAGACAGGCTACTGTAGTAATTTCTCATTACACAAACACTCCAAAGGGCACTTACCGGGTCAAGAGGAGGCCCCAGAGCTACCAGTGCCCTTCCCAGCCTGTGCACTCTGAACAGACATGCAGTTTCCGACAAAGCACCCGGCAGGGCCATGTTCTTTTTTGTGTCGTTGGAAACCCCACTCCTCTTCCATCCCTGTCCCCAGACCCTTCAGTTGTCTTCCCTGGAGGAGGTCACAACTCTGTATACCCAACATAAAAACCCACAGATAGGAAAGGAAAATCCACCAAAGACAGCATTTCTTCCTTCCTTGGCATGCATCTTGCTGAAAGACATAAGAGAAAGCAAACCCTGTCCTAAGCTGTGGGCAAGAAAGAGGGGCGGAGTCTTTTGACAGAAAAAAGTGTATAAATTTGCGTATATGGGTCAATTTTGAGCCAAGGTGGAGAGTTTTCTTTACAGAGTGTGGCAAGGAGAAAGCCAGGTCATGGAAACAACTCCGTGTCATAGAACACAAATGATCACAGACCTTCCACAACATGGGAGGTACAGAATTTAAAGCTAGGAGCATGGGGGTAACGCTTTGTTGTTATAGACCATGATGTATTGTTCTCATATCCACGTGCATAGGTCTCGGTCTCTTTACTTGTGTGACCCTGATCCTTAGCACAGTGCGTGGTACATTAATGGTCGTTGAACGGAATGACAAGTTCCTTGAAGTCAGGCCGGGCCTCACAATAGCACATTGCTTGGGAAGAGAAGACACTAAATACATACTTATTAATTAGCATCTGAGACTAATAGGACGCCTAATTGAACCAATTCCCTGGACGACTCAGAGTCCCCGGGATCGTCAACCTCTCAGGCTTATGCAGCCTTTCCTGAAGGTGGCAGAGTTCTAGAAGGGCCAACACAAGAAAGGTAAAAAGAATGGAAACAGGATTTCTCCTACCCTTGGTGATGCGACCTGCCCACCCCACCCCCAGTCTGGCTGCCTCAGAGCCAGCTCTAAGGCAGAGACCTTTTGCCTCAGATCTACAAGAAGAAAGATCTTCTCACTCTCACCCTTCCCAGGGCCGAGTGGGGCCCCGAACTGAGACTTGGATGAGATGTTGTGATAGAAATTCTTAGCCTGTTAGTGTTACCAAGTTCCAAGATACCCCGCTGCAATCGCCGTGTCTGGCCGAAGGTTCTCTTTGAACTGATACAGTGAAGTGGGGACAGGCACACAGTGTCCCCCCAGGCAGAATGGCTTAAATAGCAGCATAAGAGCTTTGGGTTGCAAAGCCTCCTCCAAAGCGGGCTCGTCTTAACAATATCCCTTTGTCCCTCCTCAGGCGACTAAGCTCCTTGTATCCTGGCAAAGGGAGGCACGGAGGGGAGGTGACCAGCCTGGAGTTTGGTTTCTAATCTCCAGGGCAGAAATTCTTTCCAATTTGCCCGGCACCTGGGCTGACTGCTGAGTTGGAAATGAGAGCAGCCGGGGCGGGGCGGTGGGGGAGGGCTCTCTCCATGATTCCTAAGTTTTATAATGAACTCTATCTCACCCTCCCCACCACCAAATTTACAACCTTCACAGTCAAATCCAACGTTTAGAAGTATGAGGCAGCGTCATTTCAATGTATAATTTTCATATTTTCACTTGGCTTTCTTTTAGTATTAGCCTTTCCCCCACAATTTACTGCTAATTTCATGAAACGGCACTCATTTCCAGGGCTGTCTTAGTGCACACACATTAATGTCTTAATGCTTTATGGATGAATTCACATTATCACAGAATGGGAAGTTCTTCATTTTCGGGCTCGAGGTGTTCATGAATACTGCATAGTCCTTATCTGTTGCATTTCCTTCTTGCTGACTAAAAAAAGAGAGAAGACACGACTTTTAAATATCCCCAAAGTAGGGACATACATATTATTCTGAGAGTTCTGTGGAAGTTCCTACCCCTTTCCCACATAGACATACGGTGAACAAAACCTGTGATAAATCTGCAGTCAACTGGGCATTTCCCTGGGGTTTAACTGCTCTTCCCCCGCTCCTGGTACTCCTCTCCCCCTTTCAGAGGCATTTTATAAACATTCGAGGACATTCGTAACAACATTTTGCAGCTCGCTTCCCCTTACCACAATTCACCCATTGGCGAGCACAGCTCAGAGCTGGAAAAATCCGTGAGACATCTCCCTGTTTCAGCTCCATACCAACCCCAGCACCAGCAGTGATTGTTTTCAGCAACCTAGGCCTTCCTGCCCTAGTGCTTTTCAGAGCTTCCTGCTACTTTTTCAGGCTTATGTGTTTCCCTCCCTTCACCTTCTTTCAGAGCTAAGAGCTCTACTGGGGCACTGATTCAGGTAGGAATTCCCTGCGCTGTTTCCCCCGTGGCATGGACATTTGCTGGACGGGGCTGCGTAGCAGCCTTTGGCCTCCTTTGGGAAACTGCTCTTCGATTTCTCTCTCACTGCTTACCTCTCGCTCTTGATGGGGCTGCTGGGAGAGCCTGTGTCAAAGGATCCTGCCCACCCTTCCCTGGCCGAGAGGCGGATGCCTGACTCAACTTAGGTAAGTTGGACTCTAACAGGAGCAGAAGTGATAAAAAAAAAAACTGAAGTCCTGGGTGCCTGGGTGGCTCAGTCTGTTAAGCATCTGCCTAAGCATCTGCCTTAAGCATCTGCTCAGGTCATGATCCCAGGATCTAGGGATCAAGTCCCACATCCGGCTCCTTGCTCAACAGGGAGCCTGCTTCCCCCTCTCCTCCCTGCTCACGCTCTCTCTTGCTATCTCTGTGTGTGTGTGTCTCTCTCTCTCAAATAAATAAAATCTTAAACAACTGGAGTTTGATTTTTTTTTAACAGCAGAGCCCTAAGAAGACTCTCGACTACGTCCTACTACCCAGGCTCCCAAAGCTGTTCTGGTTCTAGCCTTGTTGAGTCTGTTTTGCCATCATTCCCTTCAAATCTGTGAGCCATCTGATCATATCCTTCCAAGAAATTCCTTTCAGACTTAAGATAACTAAAGTCGGGGGGCGCCTGGGTAGCTCAGTGGGTTAAGCCTCTGCCTTCAGCTCAGGTCATAATCTCAGGGTCCTGGGGTCGAACCCTGCATCGTCTCTCTGCTGGGCAGGGAGCCTGCTTCCTTCTCTCTCTCTGCCTGCCTCTCTGCCTACTTGTGATCTCTCTCTTCAAATAAATAAATAAAATCTTAAAAAAAAAAAAAAGATAACTGAAGTCCGTTTCTGTTCCTTGCAGCCAGAGAATCCTAAATAATGCAGGTTCACTCTTTAGTCTCTCTATGACCCGTTCCTTCCTATTTCCAGAAGGGACAGTTACAAAGAGACTCCCCATTTTCAAACTCTGGATGGTAGTCCTGACCTCCTCTCATACTGCTAAAACCATGTCTGTATTTTCTGAAAGACAAGAACTCTTCTGCCCTTCCACTAAGCAAACCATCCATAAAGGGGCTGCTCTTGTGCACCACAAGCAATTTTCTTAATGACTTACAAGAGAAACAGAAAGACTTCTGTATGCTTGTCAGGTGACCCGAGATTTTTCCTGCTGTCCCTCACCCAGCTGGTTTTCCTATAAAGCTGGTCCATATCATTCCAATCTTGAGGTCGCCTTTGGCTTCAGTGCTTCCTCTGTTCCTACCCCACTTATGGTTTTATTGTCCAGGCATCTGGGATAGACTATGCAAATACACTTACCGTGCAAGCGATGGCTCTCTCTTGACCTCCAATTTCCATGCGTGGTCTCCCTCCCAGGTCCTTCCCGATCTGGCTGTGGGCCCAGTCCCCCCACTGAAATCACTCTCTTGAGCCACATCTCTTCTGACTTGTGGTCATAGGGCAACCCCCAGGGAAGCAATTCTAACAAGTATATAGAAGTCTTTCTGTTTCTCTTGAAAGTCATCAAGAAAATTGCTTGTGGTGCACAAGAGCAACCCCTTTACGGATGGTTTGCTTAGTAGAAGGGCAGGAGAGTTCTGGTCTTTCAGAAAATATGGCTGAGAACCTAACCTATTCAAGGCACTTGAGAGACTACAAAGACACTTGAAAGACTCTCTTTTCCTTACCTGATGGTAGAAGAGAGATGTGGCGAGAATTACCACTAACTGCCCCATTATGACAGGGACTTTTCACTATGTATATGTGCCTGGCAATATACTGGATACCTAAAATTATCTTATTTATGCTTGTGACAGCCAGGGGGTGGGGATTATTGCATTTTATTCTGTAGATGCGGATATGGCCTCAAAAATTTAAATAAATAGCCTTAAGACATCTGGCTAGGGTATGGAGTCTGGACTCTAATCCAGCTTGCTTTGATAAGACAGGAAGACAAAGGCAGGGCTGGCATCTTTGGTGTGTGTTAGGGCAGCAGAGCTTGGTCTGTCCCACGCCTTTCCCCTTGAATCTGCACTTGAATCACTAGAATTACTATGACTGTGCCTCCCTTCACCCGGGGGTCACCCTCCCCACCCATTCCCACAACGCAGTGCGTGAAAAGCCAGGGGACCCCCCCCCCCCATTGCCACAGATACTACTTTTAGTTCTGCTTCTGGAACTGATTGCTTTGCCCTGCACATTCCTAATCTTATTTGAAATTTGCTGGGTGCAGACAGACATAAAGGACCTGCGATGGAGTGTGGAAAGACCCGAGTTTGGCCTGCGTTCTGCCTTTACGAGCAGTATAGCCTTGATCAAACCACGCAATCTCTCTGAGCTTTGGTTTCCTCATTTATAACACGAGAGTTAAAATAGCTGCCTTACCCAAAGAGAAAAAGATATGTTAATTGTAAGACACTTTATGAATTTTTGTTAGGAAGCAATGATTCCTAATTTAGGAACTAGGAAAACCCAGATCGTGCCATTAAGTCCATGGGAGAGCTGGATCCAGTAGAGACGGGCTGATGCCAAGCCTCGTGCCTTGGTTCCTTACCCTTCCTTCTTGATTCTGTAACTGGCAACTTGGCTTCTATGATAAGGATGAAAATATTAATATTATATATGAAAACATTTTCTATGATCTCAAAGTTTATTTTTTTTGTCTCTGGTTTTGAAGGAAATTTAAACATTTTTATGGTCCCTATAATATTACAGGCACTAAGCACTGCACATACTGTCCATTAGGGTAAGTCCCCCGGAATCAGATCTTCTGCCTTCACAGCCCATTCTGTGTTCTTCTGTGCAATGCTGCCTCCCAGAGCCAGGGAGAGAACCCAGGCAGCTCTCAATCACGGACTGAGAAGCAGAGTGGGAGAACTGGGCCTTGGGGGCAAGAGGGCATAAGGGCGGGGGTTGGGGGGGCGGGGAGAGGGCACAAGGGAGGTCTCTCTTCAGTAGGTGGGCTTCGCTGCCAGACTAACTGAAGCCCCTTCTTGCTAAGGTGTTCCTGAGGGGGGCTGTCTCCGGTCTCTCTGATTGTGTTCCTGGGACGGTCCATGAGCCTCGCTGTAGCTCTGATCCCTTCTACCTACTCCCCGACTTACTCCCAGCAGAAAACACTCTCCTGTTATTGAAGGCCCACAGGGTACTGGGGACTGTATATGGATTATAGCGTTGGATCACCACAACATACTTATTTTTTTAAATTAACATATAATGTATTATTAGTTGCAGGGTAGAGGTCAGTGATTCATCAGTTGCATATCACACCCAGTGCTCATTACATCATGTGCCCTCCCCAATGTCCATCACCCAGCCACTCCAACCCCACTCCTCCCTCCCCTCCAGCAACCCTCTGTTTGTTTCCTAAGATTAAGGGTCTCTTACGGTTTTTCTCCCTCTCTGGTTTCTCTTGTTTCATTTTTTCCTCTCTTCTCCTATGATCCTCTGCCTTGTTTCTTAAATTCTTCATATTGGTGAGATCATATGATAATTGTCTTCCTCTGATTTACTTATTTCACTTAGCATAATACCCTCTAGGTTCGTCCACACTGCTGCAAAAGGCAAGATTTCATGTTTTCGATGGCTGTGCAATATATCCCCACATCTTTTTTTTTAAGATTGTATTTGTTTATTTGACAGAGAGACACAGCGAGAGAGGGAACACAAGCAGGGGGAGTGGGAGAGGGAGAAGCAGGCTTCCCACCGAGCAGAGAGCCTGATGTGGGACTTGATCCCAGGACCCTGGGATCATGACCTGAGCTGAAGGCAGACTCTAAATGACTGAGCCACCCAGGCACCCCTATATCACATCTTCTTTATCCATTCACCTGTTGATGGACATCTGGGCTTTTTCCATAGTTTGGCTATTGTGGACAATGCTGCTATAGACATTGGGTGCATGTGCCCCTTCAGATCACTACATTTGTATCTTTTTTTTTTTTAAGATTCTATTTATTTATTTGAGAGAAACACAGTCAGAAAGGGAGCACAAGCAGGGGCAGTGGGAGAGGGAGAGCAGGGAGCCCAATGTGGGGCTGAATCCCAGGACCCTGGGATCATGAGCTGAGTCGAAGACAAACGCTTAATGACTGAGCCACCCAGGGGCCCTGCTACATTCTATCTTTGGGGTAAATACCAGTAGTGCAATTGCTGGGTCATAGGGTAGCTCTATTTTCAACTTTTTGAGAAACCTCCCTACTGTTTTCCAGAGTGGCTGCACCAGCTTGCATTCTCACATCACAACATACTCATGAAAGAGGAAACTAACTCAGGGGAGCCAAGAGCTCTTGCTACTGGCACCACATGGCTGTGCACTTCCTACACTGGTTTGAGAAATCTAGCCTCACTCCTTCTGCCCTCATGGAACCCTAGTGCTTTCCTTCTAGAAAGAATGGCTCAGCCAGCCTAAGAACTAGGTGTGGATGGGATGGCTTTAGAACTCCTGGTCCACATTGCCCATTCCTAGCTGGAAACACCTTGGTTGATATATTTGAATATCTTGGCTAGGGACAGGAGTTGATGGAGGACCCACGGCCCCATCAAGCAATTAGAAGACATAGGATCAGATTAGGTTCAGGTAGTTGGAAAGCAGCCCAGCTTCTCACCCAGACTGGGGGAGACCAGCTAGATCTTCACGTTCCTTTTCTCTGAAGACTTGGTGCGGCTTTGGACCTGTGAGAACTCTTTGTCCCTGTGGCGTGTGGGAAAAATAGGTTAGAGGGCGAGGAGAGATCAGGCCTAGGCACACTTAAGGTCCGTTTGTGAATTAGAAAAGGACGTCTGCCCCTTCAGAATGGACTGTTTACAAAAGGGCAACCCCAGGGGTCATTACCTATAAATTAAACAAACCAAAAAAGTCTTTTTCTTCTTGGCTGCCATACCCAGTGCCAGAATTGAGACTTGGACTGCTCAGTCGCTTTGCAGGATCCTAGGACCTGTTTGACCCATCCGTCTGACATCAGGACCCTCTCATTCATTTCCCAAGACCCATATTCCTGAATCTCCAGGCTTTCCAGATGGCATCCATTATTTTTCCACCTTCTAAGAAATCTAGACTGACCTCAGAAAGAACAACCTGTGGTTCATCTTTTCAGTATAAACCAAATGTGGGCCCTCCAGCTTCAGACCTTGCCTTAGGCCAATTCCTTAATTTCCATAGGCCTCGGTGTCTCCATCTTGAAAATGGGGACAATAAAAATGACCTTGCAGGACTGATTCAATGAATAGACCGCAGGGAACACAATGCTGGCACATAGTGGGTCTGCAACACCACGTGGCCCGTGGCCCTCCGGTGGGCGAGACCTGCCGGATGTCCACAGCGGACATTCTCAGCGCAGTCCCCCACAACTCCTACAAGCTGGGAGGTGAGGGGCCCGGGCCAGTCCTCTCCCCCGGGGCTCCTGCGGACACCTCCGCGGCAGGGGCAGGGAGGGCCGAGCAGCTCTGCACTGCAGCCACTTGCGCCACGGCCTGGGCCGAGGGCGCGCTTCCAGGCGCCCGGGGTGCGGCCGACTCCCGGAGGCGGGAGGCGGCGGAGTCGGCGGGGCAGCGGACCCAGCGGGCGAGCGGGCGAGCAAGGAGTTAAGCGGGGCCGGAGGCAGCGCGCCTGTCAGACGCGAGCATGTGCAGTTTGCACAGCATCCGTACTATGGGTGAGTGCCGCCGCCGCCGCCGCCGCCGGGGGCTCGGTTCGGCCCGGGCAGCGGCGGCTGCAGCCCCCGGGGCCCCGCGCCGCCGCGGCGGGCGCCGACACACAATGCGGGACTAGGCGCGGCGCGGGAGGGCCGGCGGCGTGGGGGAGGCACGGCCGGCAACTCGACGCGGGGGGAGCCGGAGCTCCGGGCGTGGGGGCGGGGAGCAGGCGGCGCAGGAGAGCGCCCCGAGTCCCGGCGCGGGAGGAGGAGCGGGAGCCAGCCGGGGAGACCGCGCTCCTGGCCGCACCTGCACCCGGCGGGCGGTCAGCCCGGCCCTGCCCTTGCTCGCTGCCTCGGCCCCGCACCGGTAGGTGCCCCCGAAGCCGGCGGAGAGGCCTTTTCGCCGCCCGTAGAGGTGGCCGCGCGGGGCGGGCAGCACCGAGTGCGCGGGGCTCAGGGATGGTGCGGTGATGGGGAAGACCGGGCGGCCGGGCTGGGGGTTGCTGCCTGATCCCTCTTCCTCTTTGCTTTCGGTTTCGAAGCGGCTGCCCCGGCTGGAGAGCGAGCGGCAGATTAGAAGGTGCGCCCGGGCTTGGTTTCCCTGCGGGGGATGGGCACACAAGGGGGCGTGTTGGGGAAGGGGTGCACGTTGGCAACTTTCCCCCCGCTTGAAACAAAGGGGTATCGGGGAGGTGCGGCGGGGGTGGGAAGGGGCCAGCGGGGATCTCTGGCCCAGAAGATTGACATCCCCCGCTTCCTCCAGGCAGAGAGGACCTCTGAGGCTGCCTTGGGAGCGCGGAGGGGGGCGCCTGTTTCAGTGGGAGCTTGGGAGCCAGGGCATGGGAGTGAGAAAGACTGACCCTTCTGAGTTTGAGGCTGAGGACTTACCTGAAGGGGATGGAACCATGCAGAGATGACCCTGCCGCCTTCTCCCCAGGATGCATGGGAATGCTGGGTGATGGTGGACTGCACACCTGGGTGTCCTCCCTTCTCCGAGTCAGTGCCCTGGGGCCGGGCCCAGCCGCCTGGCTGTCAGCTCTCCCTTTGCCCTCTCTGATTCGAAGTCCTCGAAGTCCTCGGTGGGAGATGCAGGGTTGGGACGGGGACCGTTACAGCCGTGTTCATGGCAAGGGCAGGGAGACATTGGCCTCTTTCCCAGGTGTCTTCTTTTCCCTCTTTCAGCGCCGGTCCGAAGCTGACCCCCTTTCCTTCCTTCCTGGGACTTTCTGCAAGGTTTTCTCCGGGGTATGTTTGGTTGCCTCAGGTACCCAGCTTAGGGTGCTAGGTTGTTCTGATGCCAATTCGAACCCTCCCTGGAGAAGGGGATCAGGACCCCAGAGAGCTGTGCCAGTGTAACCTTGGGGGCTCTGCTCACCAATTCTCCGGTGTCTCAGCACCGAATAACGAATGGGCTGTGACTCTGGCCTTTAGACTTTGGACCTCCTGGCTGTCTTTCTCAGCTGTAACCCGGAAGAAGGGTAAACGTTAGGGCTGAATGGCTTGCCATGGGGCTGGTATACTGTCTTTCTCTCTAGAGGACAAATGGGCTGGGATCCAGGTGGCTAGTGTCTCTTGCCCCAAGCCCACTCGCATGGAACCACCAGCTTCCATTCGGTGGGGGGACTGCCTATTGCCTTTCTTCCTCTTAGGAAGGACAGCCCTTTGAGATTTGGGTTTTCCCCTGGTTGCAGGGCAGAACTACATCTGCTTGCCCGGGGAGACAGAAGGCACTGAGGGTGTGGGGGGGGCCGGACTGCTGGGTGCCTCTCCTGCCCGCTGCTGTGAATGGGCTAATGATGGGAGTGCTTGGGCCAGGAGTGAACCATGTTGCTCTGGAGACGTGGGGGGAGGGGCTGGGGTGAGATCACCACCAGCCTACTTGTAGGGACCTCTCCCTTCTAAACGGGTAGGGTTGATTTTTTGCTTAGCCCCCCTACTGGGTTTATCCCAAGCTGTTTACTCAGAACTGGGGGTAAGGATATGGAGGCCTGACCTCCCCACCCTCGGTGGGGAGAGCAGGGCTGTTCTGTGGACTGTTCCTGAGATATACTGGCAGTAAGATGGGAAAACAGATACTCTCCCCACGCCCTCTCTTAAGGCAAGGAGACATGAAGTTTTACATTTGTAAAGTGATTTAAGAGCCTTGGGTCCTTGAAAGATGTTAAAGGAGTTAGGGAAACTTATACTGTGTTTATTTCACTTGTATCAGATTTATATACTGTTTCAAAAGGGAAAGGTGTCATTTTGCAGGAAAGGGCTAAATTACAGCTTTTGTGAGAGGGAAAGCTCAGCGCTGGTTTTAAAAGTGTAGTTTTTAACCAGAAGACACTTGCTGAGGCACACAGGCCGCAAGTGCTTTTTCTGTCTGCTTCTGCTCTCCCAATATCCTAGGGCTCCTTCCAAGTAAGATTTCCTCCAGTAGACAGGGGTCCAGCCTGGACACCAGGGACAGTCGCCTTCCAAGCTCTGAGAAGGATCTCTGATGATGTCAGGAACTCTGATGTTACAGGTTGAGACCTGGGTACCGGCAGTAAAGCGAAGCCGTTTGGTCTTATCAGAGGCCCTATCAGATCTGGCTGTCCTTGAGGGAAGGGAAATCTAACCCCTCTCCTCCCCACACAGCCTGGCCATTTTCAACTTTGTATCCCTTTACTTTCCTTCTACCTCCTCCCTTCACCCCTAATTTATAGACAGGGTGGTTTGGATTTTCTTTTCTTTTCTTTCTTTTTTTTTTTTTTCCTTTTATTGCAGGAACATTCCTTTTAAGGTATGGATAATTTCTGACTTGGCAAACTCTCAGCTCTCTTTGTGGCAACACCTGGCTAAGGAGGGAATGTCAGAGAGATGTCGGGAAGAAATACGGCCCTTCTGGCCAGGTCTTCTGCTTGGTCTACCGCCTCATCTCAGAAGTCAGAGGCTTTGTATTTGAAACGCAAGGTGTCAGCAGATTTCTGGGCTAGGGCTAGGCGGCAGCACTTGGGCTCGTGGGTTCCCTCCAGGGAAACTGAGCCACGCGGAGAGTTAGGCCAGTGGCGGCGGTGTGTGTGAGTGTCTCTGGGGGGCAAGTATTCCTTTCCTGCGATTTCACCGTGTTTGAGACTCAAGGACTCGAGGAGTCCCTAATAAGGTGAAGACGCATGGATGGAGTTTGGGAACCCATGTGTTTGATGCCCAATGCCCGTGTGTCTCAGACTCTGCACTGTGGGATGCTCCAGGCTCCTATGATTTAAGGAAAAGGAAGTGCTTTTCACCCCTGCCACTCACATCCCTCGACAGAGCTGCAGCTGAAGCAGTCAGGTCTCACTCCCAGATAAAAAGGAGGGCTTGCTCCCTTGCCTGTGCTCACACCCATCCGGCAGGCATGGGCCCCCACTCTCCTCCACCCAAGGCTGTCCTCAATGTTCATTTTAACATCAATCCCCCTATATATAAATTTAGTGGGGTGGAGGTCACAGAGTGGTATTGGTCCCCTGCTCCTTCAAAGGAAGGTTCTGAAAGGTAACTTTCTACCCTCCTCTGATGTTGGTACTTCTATCTTTGGGGTTGGTCACAGGCCTGTCTGGCAATGTGAGAAGTAACCAAAGTCATTGCCAATTTCTGTTTCTGAACATCCAGCTGCCCATTATCCTTTACTGTGCTGGCTCCCCGACAGAGAGCTTGATATCCTTTCAGGGCTCTTGGCCCCAGTGTGACTGGTATTGTAGAAGGGACAGCATCCTTGAAGTCAGGGCCAACAGTCTACACGGATAAGACTTGGGTCTCAGGTTGCTCCTTCTTGCTGCTCCATCCTTTAGAAGCATAACAGTTAAAAAAAAGAAAAAAAAGGGGCGCCTGGGTGGCTCAGTGGGTTAAGGCCTCTGCCTTCGGCTCGGGTCATGATCTCAGGGTCCTGGGATCGAGCCCCGCGTCGGGCTCTCTGCTCTGCGGGGAGCCTGCTTCCCCCTCTCTCTCTGCCTGCCTCTCTGCCTGCTTGTGATCCCTCTCTCTGTCAAATAAATAAATAAAATCTTAAAAAAAAAAAGAAAAAAAAGACTTGCATCATCAAATCCTAACCTCATGTAGGGAGATCTAATAGTTGGGGGGGGGGAGCATAATCTGAGAGCATTTTCTTCCATTCCTTTCTACTTCAGAAGCCCTGCCTTCGGAACACACTGGATTAGCCATTTCTGAATGCTTCTGCAGTTGAGCTTGAATGATGAATACTTTCTAGCGGGTTCATTCATTCGCTGTTTCCTTTCAGTTCTTAAGAGACACCCCATCACATGAGTTTCTGGAATGGTCTGTTTCCATCAGAAAGGTCACTCACCCTGAGTTTTCGTTAAGGCCTCGATACCAGCCCTGAGGATCTGGGGATGCCAGCCAAGAAGGAGGTTGAAGAGCCACAAAGAGAGGATTCTTTTCTGGACTTCTGAAGGGTGATTCATGCTCCCAGATAAAATGTGCTTCCTGGGCACCACGGCTTCAGTGCCTGCACAGGCAGTGGAGGGACGGGCCCAGGGGCAGCGAGACGCCCACCTTAGAGACAATAATCAGTGTGCTTTGGAGTAATGGTGGGGACCTGTTTTTAGCCTACTGCCAAACCCTACTTTCTTTTTTTTCATAGCCGTCCTTGGCCAGATCCCATTCTAGTCTGTAGGTTCCCCCTCCCTCTCATTCCCAATCCAAAAAGCCTTTCCAAACCCACGAACAAGGGTATTGGTCTTACTTTCAGCTCCTGCTTAAAACAAATATAGATGAGAAGTATTATCAGCCCGGGTACAGCCCTGGGTAATATAAGGAGCAGCTCCAGATTTTTGTGTTGTAACTGTGTTTTTGCCTGCTGTAAGCAAGGGGATGACTTCCTTACACTGACCTAGAGGAGACTTAAAGCTGCCATAGAGCCTGCACAGTTTCTAGCACGTGGTGAGTGCTTGTTAAATCATCTGCTCTGGTACCTGGATGTGATCAGATACTCAGATTTCTAGGTCGTTGGGCAATGATGTTGTTTGTGCAGGAGCCGACGGTTGGCAAAGACTTCCAGAATCGGGAAATCTTGGATCCCTCCCTGCCTCACCTGTGTGATCTTGGACAGCCGATTTCAGCCCTCCGAGCCTTAATTCCACAAATGGAGCAATGGTAACAGCCACCATTTATTAAAGTCTTACTGTATGCCAGCCATTGGGCTAATCACTTGACATATGTTCTCTTTCTCTCACAGCCATGAGATAGCTACTATTAATTATCCCCATTTCACAGCTGGAAAAACTGAGGCTCTGAAAGATAAAGTGATGGCACATGTCACACGATTAGCAAGTGTCCAAACTGGGGTTGGAATGGGGATGTGTTTGATTCTTTTGTGTTCTATAGCCTTGGGTTAGGGGATGGCACGAGTGTTGAGGAGAAGGTAAATGTGGGGATAGTGTCGGTAAGATAAAAGGAGAGCTGATGGGTGATGGGGATCAAACAGAGCTAGTTAAAAGGAGATGGAAGTACAGATTCTTATTTGAAAACAACGTCCCAGTGAATGTTCGGGAAGGAGAGAGGTTGGTACCCTGCTCTGAGGAAGTAGACCAGATGGCCTGGGAGGTACTATAAGGGGAACAGACTCTCTGCTTGGCATAGGAATGTATCTCATAAACCCCATTTCGTTTTGATGCCAAAATTTGTCTCTCACTGAACAGATTCTGGGCAGCGTTTTTCTTTCTGTCACCCTACTGCCACTAATCATAATGGCTTATCTTTGCCGATTCTTGACTCCAGACCTCATCCTCCAACCCAGTTTCTGGGCCTTCCCCTGCTCACCGTTAGAGTCCAGCTGTGGAGATGGGGTTCTGACTCTGGGGCCCCAGGTACACTCTGCAAAGGGTAGAAAGCCTTGGCCTGCCCTGTTGTTCTGAGAAGGTCTTTGTGGCCACCAAGTACTCCCTCCGAAGTGACCGGCTGGTTCGCGGCAGTGATTCGCATCATTTTCGTCCTTATTTGTTCCAGGCAAGTTAACGCTAAGGCTCTTCTACCATTTCGAGGTGTTTGTGGAAGAGGAATGAAGGTGGAGGTGGTGGCCTGGGGAGGTAAGCGGTCCCCGCTGTGAGAGTTAGCGTGATGCTGTATAATGGAGCCTCGTTCTGGAGAGCAGGGGGATTTGGGTTCTCTCGGCTTGGTGACTCTGGCCACATGACATGGGTGCTTTGGCCTTCCGTTTCTTTATATGTAAAATGAGAATGTTGAAAGAGAGATTCTGGAATATCTCCTCCAGCAATAATGCTGGCTGATCCAGCAGAATCTGGACAATTTGGTCCTTTCTCAGGGAATAATTCAGCTGGTCTAGAATTGCAGGAAGTTAGAGGTAGAAGAACAGAGGTGGGGTTGAAGGAGAAAGAAGCCAAATTAAGGGATAAAATCAGAGCAGGAGCAAGTCCCTTCTTGTGAAGGGGAACTGGGTTAGGTCATTCCTCTTTTGACTGTTGAAGTGGGGCAGCTGAGAGGCACCATCTGTTCGCCCTGCACTCCCCATCTCCTGAACTGTGAGGGGGCATGCCTTGTCTCTTGTCTTAAAACTTCAACTTCACACTGCCCTCATCCTCCAGCTGTCTCCAACTGCAGGCAGGAGGGAAGTTGTGTATTGGCGTATGTTTCACATTCTGCACTTGGATTTGGCAGACTCCAGGGCGTGGTTCAACCCAGGATACCCTTCCTCCACCCCCCCACAAGGCTCCAGGACCTGGGTGCTTTGACTGATGCTTTCTGGGTGACTCGGTGTTAGTGAGAACATGCCTTCTCTGGCTGCCCTCACTCCCCCTGGAAGCTCAGCCTAGAAACTCAGGGAGTCACAGCTCTTCTGTTTATGGATTTGGGTCATCTCAATTTCCCTTTGAACAAAGCCATTTGTCCAAGGACCCTTGGATTCTGCTGTCTGTTGGTACATCGTCGATTTTCATTTCATCATATTCAAGGTTGAGGAGCAAGTGAATTCCCACTGAACCCACCAAACCAATCTTTTCTGTCCCCACCTGCCTTGCTTTTTCTCTTGGTTCCTTACTGCCCTTAATCCCGGTTTTCCCAGGGGTGGTTACCACACCACTGGGAATATGAAAGATGACCTTAGTTGGTATAGGGGCAAAACACTTCATTTAAATACTATGTTTCTAACGAGTTAATGAGTATAAAGAAACAAGACTCATTGGGTTGTACTCAGAAAGTGACTTAATTTTGTCTTCCACTCTCCCTTTATGCCTATTCAGTGGGATTTGTTCTTTCCCTGCCCTGAGATGAAAACTCAGTCGGGCCCCATAACGGTTTGGGTCATTCTTAGGCACTAGAAGGTCCTATGGTTACTTTGAGTCACAAAACAGCCTCAACTCAATACTTACTCTGTCCGGTGCTTTGTCACAGGGCTGGGGAGGGATGGGAAACGGCTCCATCGGCCAGCACTGGTGTCTGCCGGCTTCCAGCTTCCTGGGCCTGGAAGGTATTCGATGCTGCTTCTCTCCTGCGGCCGCATTCGTGGCTTCCTCAGAGACTCCTCCCCACCAGTTGCTGGGATCATTCACTTCGACTGTCTTGGAAAGAGCAAATTATCCTCTATTCTAGTTCATTGTTCTTTCATCAGCCCCTAAAACCCAGTGATTTACCTCCAGCCTCTTCCAGCTAAGGTCCTGCAGTCTGTCTGGGTGGCCCTCTTGGACAAGACCTGCTCGGGTCTCATGCCAGCCTTCTCTTGCACGTGGCCCCATTAGCCATAGGACACGGTCATGCGTCCTTTGGTGCAGTGAACCTGGAATACAGGCGGAGCCTCCCCCCCACCAACTCAGCCGTCTACCTTGGGTCCTCTGATAGCTGATGGCCAACCTGTGTCTCTCACCTGGGGTGCCTCAGTTGATGGTCAGACGCCAGTCAGGTGTCCTCCCAGTTGCAGGGTCAGACATCAGGTTTCCCGAGCCATCCTGTTGAAGTTCCTCTCGCAGGCCTGGGAGTGTCACCTGTTATCCTCAGTGCCTTAGTTAGGACTTTTGATTTAACCTCTAGCTATATGTGTATTTAAAACCACAGCTCTAACAAGAAGTCCGTGACGTCACGGATACTATCGCTCAGGATAAGGCTGCAGTACCTATTTAAAAATGTAACTTAAAAAAAAGGTTAACAATAGCTAACACTAAATTGAGGGCTCACAATGCCAGGTACTGTTTGCAACCCCATAAACATGCTCTTCCACTTAACCCCTATGGGGGAGATGCTTTTGTTATTTCCGTTCCACAAAAAGAGCAAAGAGAGGTCAAGCAGCTTGTCCAAGGTCACACCGTTGGCATCAGAGCCTGGATTCAGATGGGAAGACTCTTGAGCCGAGAGCGTGCTTTAACCCACTGCATGCTGTCTCTGCCCACAAGGGTGGTGGGCAGTCCTAAGTCATGAGGTGGAAAGCAAATGGTTGGCAAATGCTGCCTTAGGGACCCAAGAGTAGGTTCTTCGCTCTGGCATTCGAGCTCTCCATGCACTGCCCTTCCGGCAGCTCCCTCTGTGCCCTTCGCAGGAGCCTCAGCCCCTTGCCTGCCGACCCTGCCAGGCGCAAGCCTCGCCCCATGTATTGTTTCCCGCTGCCCGGAGAGCCCTCCTCTGCTTTTCTGCCTCCTCAAATCAAAGTCCTTTCTCAAAGTCAGACTTATCTTTGCTGCAGAGGTGCATGTGACCGAAACCACCTCACCTGGGATCTTTTACGCCTCTTGGAATTTTGTTACTATATTGGCAATGATTCTGGGCGTTTCTGCAAAGAGCAGTGGAGGGCGGTTAGCAAACCCGGATTCTGATCTCTCTGGGCCGTTAACTGCCTGTTGTTATGCAAGTCCTGAGACTTCTGAACTTCAGTTTCAACATTTTTTTCCCTCCAGATTTTTATTTAAATTGTAGTTAGTGAATGCAGTGTATAGTAGTGACAGGTATAGAATTTAGTGATTCATGGGGCACCTGGGTGGCTCAGTGGGTTAAAGCCTCTGCCTTCGGCGCAGGTCATGATCTCGGGGTCCTGGGATCCAGCCCCACATCGGGCTCTCTGCTTAGCGGGAGCCTGCTTCCCCTTCTCTCTCTGCCTGCCTCTCTGTCTACTTGTGATCTCTCTCTCTCTGTCAAATAAATAAAAGTCTTTTAGAATTTAGTGATTCATCACTTACGTAGGACCCCCAGTGCTCATAGGAGTGCCCTCCTTAATCCCCATCACCCGTTTCCACATCCCCCCATCCTCCTCCCCTCCAGTAATGGTTTCAACATTTGTAAAGTGTGAACGTGGATTAGCTCCCTTCAGTTTTCAGTATGCCATGATTTATGTTTACCTTTTTGTCCCCTCTAACCTCTTAAGTTCTTGTGGGCGTGAACTGTGTGTCTTGCCTGTCTTCTACCTCTGATGATTCTGCACAAGGTTTTATGCACAAAATGGATCTACTGTTAATGGCTGACCGGTGGGAAATGCTGCTCTAAGTCTGCCCTGAGTTTGACCAACTTCTGTAAATTCACCTTCTTCTGGGTGATCACTAGCGAGGACTTGGCGGTTTTCTTTTCCGCATAAGGCTTAATTAACAAACGTTTGGGTCCAACCTGCTGCCTTTTCTCTTTGAGAGACCTCATGTAATGCCTTTAAGGCCCACACGCCTTAACCGGCAGCGTCGACGTCCAGAAGTTCTAAAACCGAAAAACCTTTCTTTAACTCTCACAAAGGCAATACCTGCTCTGGCCATGTGTGCAGCGCGGGGCGTGACGGTCCGTAGGTCTCACTGCCGAAATGTTAATGTGTTGCTTTGAGGTGCTCGCCCTGGACCCACCCTGCAGGGGGATTACGTAATCCAAGGGATGTGTTCTACCTCACCTCTTAAAAAAAAAATCTAAAAAATTCTGAATATGGGAAAGTGATGGAGGTTCTGAGTGGTGTCTGTCCCCAGAGGTTCAGGACACGTCTAACATCTCTAACGGCGCGTCTCACGTCGCCCTTGCCTGGTCGACCTTGACCTAATCCCCGCCCCGATTGCAACACGACAGCTCATGCCTTCATTTACCAATTGGGATTTTTTAAAAATATTGTGTTACGAGATCACGTGTCTTGATTCGTGAGTGTTTTGGGGGCCTTCTTAGAGTTGGTGCCTGTCTGGCCTCGCCCACCTTACCTAATCCCAGCCCTGCATGACTTCTGAACCAAGAAGGCTTTCCTCTTCCCACGTCCCTGTTGCTGGGATGAACTGGTGAGTCCTGGGAGTGGGAGCCACCTGCTGGGTATTTGCATCTCAGTTCAGTCTGTGGGGTCCTGTCGGCTCCTTGGCTGAATCGGGTCTGCGGAGACACTTGTAAACTGGTTCTTGGAGACACTGTCTACATCTGGATGTTTCCTTAGAGCCCAAGTGAACCTGGTGCCTCTGCTTCCTTCTACGATATGATGCAGCTCCTCACGTGAGAGTCAATGTGCTTGATAGTTCCTACAGCTACTTTGACCTGACGTTTAAAAAAAAATATGTATATATATATTTATATACACACACGTCCCACAGATGCTCCTGTGAAAATGTGAAAACAATAGAAAATTATAAAATGATGGAATCTAAAGTGTTCCATTGTGTGTGTGCTTTTTTAAAAGTAATCTCTATACCCAATGTGGGGCTTGAACTCATGACCCTGAGATCAAGGGTCACGTGCTGTACGAATGGAGCCAGCCGGACGCCCCTCCATTGTGTTTTATGTATCTTTGTGATGAGGAAACTGAGAGGTGATAGGGTTGCAAGTATGTGTAGAGGAGCCAGGCTCAGCTGTCTTGTTTCTGGACCTTCCATGGGCACTCCAAGCTGGGGGGCTGCTCCCTTCATCTCTTCCCAGGCCCTGGGCGTCCTCAGATGGTCGGGGAGGACTCATGAATCAGTGAGCTATCCACTCTTGATTGAAAGACACATTTCTTTTTCAGCCCTTAGTCCCTATTTGGCAGTGATGGGTACACTTATGGGAATTCAGGCCATCTCTCTCCCACCATTAAATAACCATCCCTCTCAGAATCTGAGCCCGAAGTATTTCTGGCCTGTCTTTTAACCTAGTGGAGGTCCTCTGAGATCACTTCTTTATCCCTATTCCTGTCTATGATTCCTCACGATGTAGCATTTTCCATAAATATCCATAAGTATCCTCTTACATACTGTTTACTCATCTTCTCGTCCATTAAGAAGACATTCCCCAGACCAAGCTTGGCACCTATTTCTTTGACTTCTTCTAAACCTATCTTTGCCTCCAGACGTTGAACCACGTATCCTTTCCCTGGCCCCTGTGGATGCCTTGTGGTCTTTCACCTGTTGTCCTCAGGCTGGAAAATGCTGAAATATAGTATAATTTAAATTAATCATGGAGACGAAATTTCCCAAAGGTACCCAATTGAATAGTTTTCTGAT
Source organism: Nasua narica (assembly GCA_028533885.1). NCBI lineage: Eukaryota > Metazoa > Chordata > Mammalia > Carnivora > Procyonidae > Nasua > Nasua narica. The sequence goes on along the minus strand of CM052797.1, from coordinate 97,396,739 downwards.
GCCCCATAGGTTGACCACATTGTCTGTATACCCATCATTCAGGAGCCTCGTGTCGATATCCATAATAGACCGTTAAATTTCTTCCATGGCATGATCTTTCGAAGCCTCTGTAATTCTGTTCACCCCTTGATTCCTCTTGGCACTGCGGTTTCCCTTGATTCTAGGGACACATGATCTGGAATGGTGGCCCCTTTTTATCTAGCAAATGTTTGTAGTAAATAAAGTTCCTAAATAATACAACCTACATATACACATGTTTTAAAAAAATCAATATAATGCCCTAACTGTAACATCAAAGAGAAATAAAGGAAAAGTTAGTTTTAATACAATATCATGTATTCTAGTATGTAATTGCTTGGGCTCAACTACACGGGAAACAGAAGGAAGAAGTCAGATGTTTGAACCTGTACATAGACTCCCTGAGAACATAACAGCCACAAATACCCACAGGATATAGGTCTGTTGTGTGGGCGATTCCGATACCAGGGGAGGTGCCGCTTAGGTTGATGTGATTTTCCCAGATGGTCAACCACTCTTGGCAAAGTTCCAATGAACATGAGGCACAGTATCCCCTCGGATTGCACTGTGATGGCATTCCCAGACAGTTCCGTATCTGTTAAAACCATGCAAAAATCCTCTGTTTATTTCAGAAAGGGAGTTTGGTTGTAGATGCAGACGATTATAAGTGGGCTTTTCACTTCTGTGAATATCCTAGTGGAATGTGCTCAAGTCATGTGGGAGAGATTGTTTGTGCTGTTGAAATTCCAGGTTCCCACCTCTAAGTACCTGTAAGCACCCCCATCCTCCGTGGAGCTGACAGAGGCTCCCTCCAACCCCGGGGGGCCCCATGGAGAGCTACTAGTCTGGAAGTCTGGAAGAAGGACCAGACCAGGAACTAGAGACCAGTGATCCAGGTCTGGGGTCTAGCACCTCAGGACTTGCATGACCTTGACTCTGGCTGCCTGACTCTCCTCTGTGGGAAGGGGGTTATGATGACGTGTGTGTCCTGCTGGCATGTGGGATTGGGGCTCGCTGTGCTCCCCTCCACGGCCAGAGCCTCCTTGTGTACCCTGTGACATGTTTCCTGTGGACAAACGGTCCCTGGCTGTGGTATTTCATCCTGCCTCTCCAGCAGTTCCTCTGTCTCCATCCCTTCGCAAGCAAACTTCTCAAAAGCGTTATCCCCCAGAATCATCAGTACACACTGTCTCAGTCACTTCCTCTTGTGGCTGCTCTTCTTACTGAATCGCCCCCAGGGACCTCGGTGCTGCTAGATCTCTCCAGCCCCTGTCTGACTTGCCCCTGCAGTTGACCATGGCCCCTGACACTCCTCCCTCACGGGGTCCTTTCCTGGGAGTCGTCCTGCCTCGTTGGCCCTTGCTCAGAGCCCCGTCCTCCGCCAGCTCCTCTCCCCTTCTCCCCAGCAGGCTCGCTCTGTGTTGCTTCATCAGCTGAGGGCCCAGACCCACTCCAGCCAGAGTCAGGGGGCGGCTCAGACTGGAGCCTCTGAAAGGCAGAGCATAATGGGTTTTCTTCCCCTCTCCCTGCATCCTCTTCTGTCAGAGAATAACACCGCTCTTGCCCAAGTCAAAAGTCTGGGTGTCACCCTTGACTTCTGCTCCCCCACCCCAGAAATCCCCGCCAAGTCCTGTCAGTCCTGCATCCTTTTTTATTTTATTTTTTAAGAGAGCCAGATCGTGAGGTGGGGTTGAGGGGCAGAGGAGGAGGGAAAGAGAATCTTAGGCAGGCATGCTCAGTGAGGAGCCCAACGCAGGGCTTGATCTCATGACCCTGAGCTCATGACCTGAGCTGAAATCAAGAGTTCACTGACTGAGTCCCCCAGGTGCCCTTAGTCCTACTTTCTTAATAGAATAGCTCTTACATCTTCACTGATTTCAGTTGGCTGCTTGACTCTTGTCAGCATTCAGGTCTGTAGACTCTACTTACTGTTCAGGCTGGATGGAGATCTTTCGAGGTGGTCAGCACTGATGCACTTATGGTCCCATAAATAATTAAACATAAATTAATATAATTCTAAGTTATAAGATAGAGTCACGTTTCTAGAAATGGCAATATTTATTGGTGCACTGAAGCCACAATAGCTTCTTTCCGATGCTCTCTCGTTTTTCTCTCCTTTTAAATAATTTTCGTCGGTGCTCCATTGTGGCCGGCACCGTGAGCACGTACATCCAGGGCAGTCGGGCGATTCAGGGCTACGTAGAACGGCAGCTTCCTGTGGCCCAGGTGGGGGCTTCGCCTCTGTGGCCTTTTCCTGCCCTTGGTGGCACAACACAGGTCCTGAGTAATTGTTTATTGAACGTGTGGATGAATGCCCGAATCATGAGTTGAACTTGGAGGGGCTCATTTAAGTGAAGAGCGCTGTGAGAGTGAAAGTTACTGTTACCATTCCCTTTCTGGTGTTTGATCGTGGAATTTCCAAGATTTCATATTTCCAGTGTTTTGAAAACAACGAGCCGCACACTTATGCTTCAGTTTTCATATTCCAGCCTCCTTAGCCCTGAGTACTCTGCACATAAAAGATACATCTAAGGTTTTCTGAATTACTAAGTGGATTTGTACAGTGTGATGGTTTGCTTGATTCCCTTTGGCCCTCAGGGAGGCTGCTTCAAGAGACCGCGGCACCTGTGTGTTGTGACCACACCCAGCTGTGGCAGACAGGACACCTGCGTGTGTGTGTGTGTGTGTGTGTGTGTGTGTGTGTGTGTGTTTGATGGGGGAGGTTTACTCTAGAGTCAGATGGTGGCGATGGTGATGGGCTGTGGGAAATGGGGCGTGCACCTTAGAAAAGCCTGCGTAAGGTCTCCCAAGGGAGGAATAGGGCGTAAAGTCAAGCCATATGAATAGGACGAGCCACAAAATTTGGGGGGAGGGGGCAGGGAAGAAGAAATGTCATATAATACCTAGAAGGCTGTGGCTTAACCAATATAACCTGATTTGTTATGGTGGGCGTGTGGACGAAAGATGTGCCAAAACATCTCCAGCAGATGTTAGCTTCATATAATAAGTATAGACCCAGAAGGTGAATCAGCCCTGTCCCGTGACACTAGTGGGGAGGCCTCCTGGAAGATGTGTGATCTTGGGGAGAGAAGGGAGTAAATCAATGGAGAAGTAAGAGAAGGGAGGTGAAACTGGGAAAGGAAATGAGTCCACTTGTGACATTTTGGCGGAGCTGGAATTTTTGTGTCTTCCCTGGATTCGCCCTCTCGGGTGCTCCACGCCTGCCCCACACCGTCTGGTGGAAGGGGCCCCTTTGTCATGGTTTTTCTCCAAAACTTTTTCTTTGGAAGTCATTTCAAACTTAGAGAAAAGCTGTCAGAATAGTACAAAACACCCATATACTCTAACCAGATTCAGTCTTTTTTAACGTTTGACCTCCTTTGCTTTATTGTTTATGTTCCTTTTCTCTCTCAAGTTTTTTCTGGACTATTTAAGAGAAAGTTGCCTACATCATGGTCCTTTCTTTGTAAACCCTTCAGTGCGGATTTTCTAAGTGTAGGAATGCCATTTTATATAACCTTCAGCAAATCAAACACTGATAAGATACTTTATCTAATCTGATGGCAGTAGTCCAGTTTTGTCAACTGACTTGATATCGTCCTTTACGGCTTTCCTCCCTTTCCAGTACAAGGTCCAGTCTGGAATCTCATACTGCATTTAGTTGTCATGTCCCATTAGTCCCCTTGCCTTTAGAACCATTCCCGAGCCTGTCTTTGTCTTTCAGGACATTGACATTTTCGAAGAATATAGCCTTGTCCTCCCCCTTAAAAAAATTAGAATGTTTTTCCCTTTGGATTTGTCTGATGTTGCCTTATGTTCAGACTCTGGCTATATACTTCTGATGGGGATATAATGAGTGACATTGCATCCTTTCCAGTGTTTCATGTCTGGGGACACTGGCTGGACATCTGCCCCTTATGTGTGATGTTAAGTTTGAGCTCTTGGTCAAGGTGGTGTCTAATTTCTTCACTGTGTGTTTACTAATTTTCCCTCATGACTAATAAGCAATCTGTGGGGAGACACCCAAAGATCATATAAATATCCTACCCATTACATTTTGTCCCTAGATTTATCAACCATACCCTCTGGGTTACAGGTATTTCTGGATCCTAGGCAAGGGTAGGAGTTCAAAGCTGTCTGGGACCAAACCAGGTGGTTCATTTCTGGGGCTTTGCCCAGGTGCTGTGTGGGCCCAATCCTGTTGAGTAACTGCATTTCCAGAATAGTGTCCTCTTCCACTCCCACTAGGGAGGACAGCTCATTCATCATTTACTCCACTGACGTGTAAACATGTTCTTGCAAAACTTCTCAGCTTTACTTGGGCACAGCGGAGCATAAAAAGAAGGCTCGTGCCCTCTCGGTGTCTTTAAGAAGCCTACAGTAGAGTTGGAAGACCAGACTTGGACTCCCTGAAACATAAAGGGCAGGTGAGTTGTCAGCACTATGGCCCCACTGGGCAGCTCAATCAGAGCTGTCCCATGTTCCTGGAGAATCAGGTGCGCTCAGGTGTTTGGGGAAGAGGGATGAGTGGGTTAAGGGGGATGCAGGGACCTTCCTCGAGGAGGGTGATCTCTGAGTGGGCACTGAAGAACAGGCAAATATGGGTAAACAGGGAGGAGAGATAAGGGCACTCCAGGAGGGGGGCTGTATGCTCAGAGGCAGGGAGATGGGAGCGTGGATGGTGTGACTGGGGAGCAGTGAATTATGGGCTTGCCTGGGTAGGGCTAAGTGTTGGCGCAGTGGGCAGGATTGACTGTACAACTGAGTCTTACTGAGCACCTCCCTCATGCCAGACATTTAAAAAGTAACTTTTCCAGTTCTCAAAGTAATACACATTACTTTGGAAGTAATAGAGGAAGTTCAGAAAAGCAGACCTATATAAAGAAAACATTTTAATGAGATTATTCTTTCATCCAGAGATAACTGGTCAACCATGGTGTAGTTCCTTCACTTGTAAGGTCTTTAACATTGTTCTGGTATCAGACTTGTTTTGGCTCATGGATTCAGGAGCCCTGCTTATCCCTCAGGGGATATTAATTATACCTTTAAAAATGTTTCGTTCTGTTGGCTTTATTTATTTTGTTTTCTACCTGTAACGCCTGTTCTCAAATTTGGTGCTTCTTTGGCAGTTTTGGTTTTGGTCAAATGTTTAGTGAGTCATGGTAGTGTGTTCCTCTCTTTGTATCGTGAGGTTTTTCAGTCACCGCTCTCCGAACCCCAGTTCCGGGCCAGCCGCTGGCTGTGGGCAGGAGGTGGGACGTGCCTGCCAGGGACTGGTGTCTAGGTGTTCCCTCCGCTTCCCTGCCCCGGTGTCCAGGACACAAACCTGGGCGGAGGGAGGGGCCCCCTTGGCCGGCTGCTCCAGATCTAGTCACCAGCCACTTGGGGCTTCTCGTGCTCCCCACCCCCGCTGATGAGCTGGCTCCAAACTTGAAGCCCCCAGAGCTGCTCCCCTGACCGAGCTCAGAACTCTCAGCCACACTTGCTTGGGTTCAGATCCTAACCCAGCGCTTATTAGGACTCCGACTTTGGGAAAGCCAGGTAACTCTGGGTCTTATTTATAAAGTGAGGATAATGATCTGTATGTCAAAGGCTTTTTGTGAGGGTTACATGAGATCATGCACGCAAAGTTCTTGGACTGGTATCTGTCATAGGTGTGCCACTTACTAGGATTATCAGTGGGATTACTTGCTTTCATGGTTTTATTTTGGGGGGTTGTGGTTTCTCCATCCGTTGATTTCCTTTTTCCTTTTTCCTTTTACCTTACCATCTTACCATCTTCGGGGACCTCATAGCATTTCTTCTTGTTTTCTGGTGCTGCCATGGATTTATTCTTCCTAGAAAAATGTCTCTTCTGTCAAGTTCTGGGGCAAGGGCTTTTTCTCTGAGTACGTGTGCCTGTTATTGTTTTCTGTGATCCACATCTGGGGACATCCGGGCCAGGGTGAGTCCTGCCCCTGTTACCAGATGCTGACTCTGTCCTGTGCGGGACTGGGAGGGGATGGCTTCTCTTCTCAGCCTTCCTCAGGCTAGTTTGAGGCTGTCCTAATGAAGGTAATGGGTCCTCTGTTTCTTTTGTCAAAAGGAATGTTAATTATTTTCAGCAGTCTAATTACGTGGCTAATGAGAGACTGACTGTGATAACATCCCTTTAATTACTCTTGCCTAAGTGCTGTTTGGAGCCCTATTTTGAACATGCTGTAAGGCTCGGTGCTTTCACGGTGGATGGAGTTGTCCAGCGAAAGGCTGAGTCAGGGGTGGGTGTTGCTGGGCTTCGCTCATGGTGCAGGGGCCTGGCTGCTGCCATGGGTCCCCAGCCTGGTGTCTGGGGCCTTCCCTCTGGGACGTTTGGGTTGGATCCCATGTAGAGCAGACGGAGGCCGTCATGGCTTCTTCAGAACACCTCATTCCCGTCTTTCCCCCAGCGTCTGTGCCCTTCAGGCCTTGTCACTCACGGAGGACCTGCGCCTTGCCTTTCTCCCCATTCAGTGCTTGGATATTGAGTCCCTGCTGTATGTTTTCTCCAGGACCTGGAGATGCAAAGATAAGGGACTATAAGCTTTCTATAACAACATTTTATCATGCCCCCTCCTTCTTTGCCCAGGAGAAATGCCACATCTCTGGGTTCCTACCCCTACCGCCTCCTCAGATTTGTCCTCTGTAGTGTGGCCTTCCTGTGGTTTTGATGTAATGGCTTTCAGTAACTGGGCCTTCATGGGCACACCCGTGGAGGCAGCTCTCCCAAGCGCCCGGGCGGACTTGGGCAGGCTCGGAGGAGCAGCTCACGCAAGACTGTCCACCATGAGAGCCCGCTGGCGACGGGGAGCGGCCCGCTGCTGTGGGTAAAGGAAGTCCCCTAATTCCTGTCCGCACATCCCTACCTCTCGTGAGTGGTGTAAGAGAAAAAAGTGCTGGTAAAAACCGTGGCCCTCCCATTTTCTAGCTGTTGTTTAACTTCTTTGAGCTTTGCTTGCCTCCTGAGTAAATCTGAGTTAATGTGTGCCTCATGGACTTGTGAGGGGAATCGATGTGATGGTCTGTGTGGAAGCTGCCTGGCACACAGGAGGTGCCTAATAAATGGTCTGGACTTTTTAAACACTCCAGACAGCTCCCCTGGACTGAGTTATAGCCAGAGACACAGGGACTGGCCTCATTCACTAAGAGCCCTCTCCTGGCTCTTGGATGTAAGTCATGTAAGTCCTGTTCAGACAGCAGACGGAGACTTTCATGGAACAAGGGTTCACAGTCCCCCTGCCCCTCCATCTCACAATGGTTAACTAGGCCTGAGCCTGAGGAAGAGAGGGAGGGCAGGGGTGTCCCTTCAGAAGAAACACTTGAAATGTGGCTAGTGCAACCGAGGGACAGAATTTTTCATTTTATTCATTTTTCATAAATTAAAATTTATTTAAAATTTTTTTTTATTTTCAGTGGGCTCCACATCCAGCATGGAGCCCAACGCAGGGACTGAACTCATAACCCTGAGACCAAGACTTGAGCTGAGATCAAGGGTCGGACGCTTAACTAACGGAGCCACCAGGCGCCCCTAAAGTTAAAATTTAATAGCCACGTGTAGCTAGTGTCTTATCACATTGGACAGCGCTGTTCGGGGGTTTGTGGAAAAACAGTCTACTTGTGGATTACTTGTTCTTGGCTTAGGCCCCCCCTCCTGGTTTCTGGTTTTCTCATGTCCTCTTTTTAGAAGGTAGTCAAGGTGTGCTAGGTGGCTGGCTAGGGGCACGTGAATCAAGGAGAAATGACAAAATCTGGGCAGTGCCCGGAAGGGAGATTTGGAGCCTCCAAAACTATGGACATCCTGCTGAGATGGATGCACCTTGCTAGGCCTCTGACCTATCTTCTTCTCAGTTCTGCCCCTCACGGTCTGCAAGGGCAGAGCCGCTGGTTTGCGTGGTGGCAGAGGTGGGCAGGTGGTGCTCACTGACGGGCTTCTCATGCCGAAGAGGTAAAGTCCAGATCGGGGGGAAGTCACCTGTGTTAGTCAGGATTGTCCTGAGTCCAAGTGACAGAAATCTTAAGTTAGCTGGAGTTAAAAAGGAGCATTGACTTTCTTGTTAAAGTGAAACACTCAGCCTAGAGAAGGCTTAGTAAAGTTACTTCGGTTCTTTGACGAGAAGCAGATGGAAATTCCAGGCCATGGGTCAGAAGATTTCACTTTCCCTTTCTTTGTTCAGGAGTGCATTGCCAGTAGCTGACTGTACCTGCAGTTTCCAGCTCTGCCCACAGGGGGAGTCTTCAGTTGTGGGGGGGGCATGTGTCCTTGCCAGCTGGGACTTTGCCCTGGCCGAGCTGGCACCATAGGGACAACCAGATGACTTTTGCAATCAGGGGCAGGGAACGTTTGACCCCTTAATTACATTAACTTTAGCTGCTCTGGCTTTGCTAGTTCTCAAACTTGTCTTTTTTTTTTTTTTTTTTTTTAAAGTAGGCTCCATACCCAACATGGAGCCTGGTGTGGGGCTTGAACTCACAAGCCTGAGTCAAGGCCTGAGCTGAGACCAAGAGTTGGACACCTAACCGACTGAGCCACCCAGGCACCCCTCAAACTTGTTTTTTAGCTCGCTCCTCCCTCAGGGTCTTTTATTTCCCGTTCCCTCTGCCTGGAATGCTTTTCTCAAAGCTCTTTGAAAGGCTTCTTTGCATCTTTCTGATCTATGCCAAAATGCTACCTCCTTAGAGAAGCGTAAGACTTGCCCTCTAGCGTCCAGTGTCTCTGTCTCCATTGGGCCTTTCCCCTTCTGTGTGGCCTGCTCTCAGGCACTCCAGGATGTCAACCAGCTTCTTTACTGTCTGTCTTCCCCAGAGGGCTGGGGCTCCCGGGGGCAGGAAGGCTGTCATGTCCACACGCAGCTCCGTGCCTGGCCTTCAGCAGATATGCCATCAATATTTGTAGACCACTGAAACACAACACCTTGGATAAACAAATTAGCCTCCACAGGACGTCCTGGACGAGGGCTCTGGTTGTTTAGAAATCTCTGGGGTGGCTTGGCTGTAGAAAGCTGGGAAAAGCAGGACACTGGGTGTCGTGCTCTTCAGGGAACCCAGGCTTATCCTCCAAAAGACCCGCTGGGCTTTTTCTGCCTCCACTGGTGAGGCAACAAAGGGGCAGTGTCCCATTGCTCCAGAGGTCACCTGTGTGCCCCCCTAAGGATGTGGGCAGTAATAGGGAGAGCCCCGGATGCATAAATTCCTGGTCACTGAGTCGGTCAGGCTGTGAGGCCGCCCTCTGTGCCTTCCCAGCTGCCGGGAGGAGCCTCGCTGCTCTCCTGTGACCGGGACGCCAGGGCCCCTCAGCGGCCGCCTGCTGGGATCTGCGGAGGGGATTATTGCTGAAGGGGAGGCAAGGCAGCTCTTTACTGTAACACGGGCCTTGCTCTGGGATCACAGCCAGGCAGCTAATTAGAGAGCCCAGCAGCTGTCCAGCCTTTCAGGCAGCCAGCGGCAGCTACCCAGTGCTGGGGGTTAGGAGGGGAGGAAAAGGGAAGGGGCACGGGGCCAGAGACCACCCTCCAAGGTGCAGGAGAAGAGTGGTCTGGGTTTGTTCAGAAGGGGACATTGAGAAAGGTGCATAAGGTCGGAGGGGCTGGGTGGGAGGAGGAAGGGAGGGAAGGAGGCTGACGGGGGAGAGCAGCCCGCAGGTGAGACAGGGGACAGGGTGGTGAGTCCTCCGGCTGGCAGAGAAACCCAGATCCCAAAATGAGAGGGCATGACGTGGAAGGACAGGGTCAAATAGAGTGTGTGGGCGGTCTGTTCTCCTGTCTCCACCCTAACCTTCCCTCTGCCAGTCCGGGCCAAGGGCCTGGGTGTCCTTGCTTCCTAAGGGGAGGTGAGCAGACACAGCCTTTCCCCTGGGGGGATTTGGAATTCTCACTGCATTCATACCTTAGCACGGCTCTCAACTTGGGAAGTTGCCAGATCCACTTGTGTTCAGGACTGGTCTTAGTACAGGGCGAGTAAGAACAGTGGTTGGGGTCTCAAGTTTCAAGGAAAGAACCAGGGCACTTTGAATAATCAAGGAGCTCCCCCACTGGGTCCTGGGGGCATTTTCTCTTTACTTTGCGGGCGCCTGGGGTAGGGGAGGTTTGGGGAAGAGGGGAGGGAGAGGGAAGAAGGGATTGTGTTTGCCTGCCACTTCCTGGCCCGTCTTAGGTTAGGTTCTGAGCCATGGAGATTGTGCGGAGAGTGGGGGTAGTTTTGGTTTTGGGGTTCTGGTCAGAGAAGTAGAGCTTCAGTCCTGCAAGCCCAGCTTACCCTAAATAGTTATAGGGGAGGGGAGAGAACGACGCAGAGGGAATTTCCTGCCAGCAGCTGCTGGTTAAACCTCTTTGGGAAATGAATGCTATGTGCATGAAAACTGGCTGTGCCTTTTGCGAGTGCCAGCACATTGTAGAAATAACAGAATGGGCACTGTTTTTCTCTGACCTGAGTCCGAGCCTGGCCCCTTGTCCACACAAGAGCCTGCACTTTCTCAGGGGATGCCTGGGATGCTTCCGCAGGGGACCCGTCTTTTGTAGTGCCCAGACCTAAGGCATCCACTCATCTAGCCTCACTTCGATGTCCAGGTGATGGCTCTTGGAGGTGGGAGGGGAGCGAGCATCCTCCTTTCTTCCCTCATTTGCGGAGATTGCCCTGCTATGGTAAGCCAGCATTTATGGTCCTTTGTGGGAGATGGTCCTTTCATGATGGTGGCCTCAAAATTAGGGAAGAATGCGAGACATCCCTGTTTAGTTAATAACACTGGATAGTGCCATCACCCAAGAGTTTAGCTGGGGCCCTCTCAAGCTGACTTGTCCATCCATCCAAAAGAAATGCCCTGGTCTTGAGGAATTCACTGCGTGGAGGGGGAAACAGACAGTAATAACTTCCATTTTTACAAAAGTAACTTTAAGACGGGACAGGATGTTTCAGGGCAAGGATTTCAAAGTCCTGTGGGAACATGGGTGACAGACTAGCTGGGGGCTTAGGAGGATGGCATCACAAAGGGATGAGGAGGGAGCGGGGTCTCAGAGGAGCCCCCGGGTGTGTTGATAACGCTGGACGGATGGACTCCGGCTGGATGCTTACAAATAAGCAGCTTACGGAACAGACTAAGTAGTCGCTGGTGAGTGAAAGACAGGCGCACGCAGGCAGGCACAAGGGAGGCAGCTTGAAGGGGGGACTCTGGAGCCCGAGGATCAGGGTTTGAGTCAAAGGTGTAGGTTTGGCCTAATCTCTTAATGTCCTGCGAGTCAGTGTTTTCATCTCTAAAACGGGTGGTGGCGGGGTGATGATTCCTGCCCTCCCTTCTTGAGCTTTGGGAGATTCGTGAACGATGATACACTCGAAAAAGTAGAAGCTCTGCCCACATTAGTTGCTATAAGGGCTCTTCACACATTCCTGTGCTCCAGAAACTTCTACTCAGGCCCTGCAGTCCACAAAGGAGCCTCATGCCATCTGTACCAGGGACCTGCTCTCAGGGGCCAGGGAGCACCAAAGGGGGCCGGGGACAGCTTGTGCACTTAGAGGCAGAGGTGGGACTCCTGCTAGAGGACTGCCTCCTCACCCAGCCCCCACGGGCTCCCTGGCAGAGGGGCCTGCACACCAGGAAGCGGGAGGTGTCCAAGGCCAGTCCAGCCTAGGAAGGGAGCCTGTTCTGACCTCAGCGGCCTCAGCGGCGGGCAGTGGGTTCCCAGGGCCGACTGCAGCGACCAGCAGGCTGTGCTACCAGGATGTGGGCTTTGGTTTCTCTTTCTCTTTTGTCTTGTGCTTGCTGAGGTAGCCCGCTTAGGGCCCCAGGGGAAAGGGAAGTGCCCGTGGGTGGGACTGAACTCCCCAGGCCCAGGTCCTGGTAGGGCTGGGGGTAGAGGTGGTGTCGGACATGCCCCATTAAAGACCTTTCCTTGAGGTAATGGGTATGTGCCAGGCAGATTGGGAGAAGGGGGGATTATGGACGGTGGGGGAGGTCAAGGCTCCTGTTTGGGGAGGAGCTGGGGAGGGCCAAACTCAGCCGCCTGCTGCACTTTGCTCTTGGTCCTTCACTGGTCTCAGTGTGGGGGTGGGGGGGCCCCTCCAGGGCCACAAGCACATGTGCATACAGTGAATTTTAGATCCCGATCCCCACCCTTTCACTTCTCAGCTCCCCTGCTGCCTCCGGGGAGCAGAGGCCCAGTGACCCCAGCTCAGAGAGCCTGGGAGGTTGGGGGAGGGAGGAAGCGGTGGACAAGAGCTCGAGCTGAGCTCGGGTGGTGCCCCCTGCTTGGCAGTGGTGGGGGAAGGGCGCCAGCTTCCAGCCCTGTCTTGCCGCGGGGCCCTGTGGGACCTGAGCTCCGTCCTTGGGCTCATGCATATGGTGCTGCCTCCAAGGGGTTTTTAGAGAAGCTGCAGGACCTTCACATGAAAGTCAGAATCTTGATCAAATGGTCAAATCTCAGGGATATATTAAAAAAATGTGTCTGTCATTTCAGTAAAGAGGACATCCAAATGGCCAACAGACACATGAAAAAATGCTCAATATCACTCGGCATCAGAGAAATACAAATCAAAACCACAGTGAGATACCACCTCACACCAGTCAGAATGGCTAAAATTAGCAAGTCAGGGAACGACAGATGTTGGCGAGGATGCGGAGAAAGGGGAACCCTCCTACACTGTTGGTGGGAATGCAAGCTGGTGCAACCACTCTGGAAAACAGTATGGAGGTTCCTCAAAATGTTGAAAATAGAGCTACCCTACGACCCAGCAATCGCACTACTGGGTATTTACCCTCAAGATACAAATGTAATGATCCGAAGGGGCACATGCACCCGAATGTTCATAGCAGCAATGTCCACAATAGCCAAACTATGGAAAGAACCTAGATATCCATCAACAGATGAATGGATAAAGAAGATGTGGTATATATATATATACAATGG
>CM052797.1:97352184-97383713 GCA_028533885.1 Nasua narica | reverse complement strand
CATTGGGGAGGGTATGTGCTATGGCAAATGCTGTGAAATGTGTAAGCCTGATGATTCATAGACATGTACCCTGGGGCAAATAATACATTATATGTTAATAAAAAATTTAAAAAAATGTGTCTGTGGCCAGGGGCATCAGAAAATCATATTTCTATCGGCTTGTGGTCGGTTATTGATGTTAACAGGAAGGGCCTTCAGAAGAATAGTGATAAAATAGAGTGAAATAAATATTGTGGTGGTGGGATTGTGGGGAGGGGGTCTGGCACACCTGTTGTTGGTGTGCTTGTTTTTCTGTGTGTAGCTGTGCTCGACTCCCCAAATGCTGTGACAAGTGTCCTCTGTTATGGGCCTTCCGCGAGGTTCCTGACCGCCCTTGAGAGCAGATGTGGCCACTGCAGGGCGAGGTGAGAATGTAATTTGAAGCTAAATGAGAAAGGCACTGGAGTCTAAAATTATACCCCCGCTCAGATTTACAAATGTGCACACGTTGACTCGCGGAGCAAGAAGCCCTAAGTCCCAGTCCCACGTGTGAATGGCCGGGGACGCACCCCAGGCCGTCATCGGAGGATTAACCAGATCTGAGCACAGGACAGCATAGAGGAGGGAGCAGCTTCCAAGAGAGGGGCCCAGGGGCCCAGGCGGGATGACTGCCTATAGTGCTGAGCCCCGAGCCTGGGCTATCGTAGCATTTGCCTCGAGGCTGCCTCTCCCCCTGGCCCAGTGGGCAGCGAAGGGAATGAACACCTCCTCTTTTATTCCCAGGGACACATGGAAGCCTCCGGCCCACCAGCCGAGGATCAGCTGAGCCCTGGGGCTGATGCTCGCCCCCGCTGCTGAGAATGGCACCGAGGCCCAGCCAGGCACCAGGACAAAGGTGAACCCAGGACACTCCTGGACAGTGACCCTGATGTCTGTCCTGAGCTGTGCACTCAGAGGTGTGATAAGTGAGTATGGGACGGGCTCCCCAGGGCTCCCCGGCCCCCCCTGCCTCAGGGGCACAGCCGCAGGTCTGGAGGTTCCGGTTTGGAGCCTGTGTTGTGTCACAGGGCTGTACGGAGTCCCAGGACGGGTGGGGAGGGCCCGGCCCATCCAAATCACGCCACAGGCTGGGCTGGAGCCGTCTTAGAGCCATGTGGCCTCTGAAATATGTGCCGACCCAGATGGCCTGAAGGAGTGAGGTCAGACACCCAGCACATGGGAGGTGACATCCTTCCACATTCTCTTTCTTATCTGTAGGCTCCTGGATACTTTGGGCCTCAGGCTTTACCTTTGTGTGGAGAACATCTGGGCTTTGCATCTGGGATTGCAGACTTTGCCCGGAGCCATGAGCGGTTCTTGTGGCCTTGGGGAGAGCATCCAGGGCGCTGGGAGGAGTGGCATTTCTGGTGCCTGAGCTGCTACAGAGGTGGCCACCAGGGGGTCAAGAGGAGCGAGTCTTCTGTGGCGGCTTTTGGCCTGTGGAGGGACTCCTCCTAAGGCCAGACAAGCTGCGTGTAGAGTGCGGGGGGACCCCCTGACCATGGAGTCTCACCTGTCCTCTCATGGCCTTTCTTTCTGGACTTGGCCTCTGGCTTTTCCTTGACGGTGCTTTAGAAAATGATGATTGGCTGCTTTCCCAGGCCCCAGAGGTCTGTCTAGCCCGAAGGCCGTTGTCTGCATAGGGCAGACAGTCCCGCTGTGGGTCAGCCAGCAGAGAACTCGCCTGGCAGACACGGCAGGGAGAGCCGGCGCCTTTGCAGCCCCGATGGGACAAGCTGTCTGGGAGCTGCCGGGCTGGCCCCTGGGGACCCGGAGCCTTAGATTCCATGCAGGAGCTTGCGGGGAAGGAGAAGGGTTAACTAGGGAATTCTCAGCTTTAGGCAGAACTTGCCCGTTGACAGTAGAAAACTCAGGGCTGGCATCTGTCTCCCTCAGCCTGGGCTGCAAAACCAGTTTTGGTCGGAGGGCCTTTCAGGAAGTGGGTCATTGGGGTGATCTGTAGCCAGGGAGGTGTGCACCTGAGCTGTGGGGTGGAGCGGGGGGGCAGAGATGGCCACGGAGGCCACGGCAGGAACCTGGTGACTCTGACCAGAGACCTACTCCCCACGTCACGCAGAATTCCCCAGGGCAGTCTCCACCTTCCGCCTTAGGGCTATTGTACCTTCTGGTCTAGTGATCCCACTCCTGGAATTATTCATTAAGAAATCTTTCTTTAGGAAGTAGTCCCAGAGAAGAAAAGGACTGAATTTTTGGTAAGAGGCATAAAAAGGATGTGTCTGGTGGTGTCGTGGTAATAGTGGAAATGAGAAACACTTGTTGTCTCTGTTGAACACGTAGGTTAAGGAAATTATAGTTTCCCGCCTGGTGGAATATCACACCGCCATTGTAATAGCGAGAACAGAGGCAATATAACAACTTGGGAAAGAGATTATGATATACTGAGTGAAAATGTCAGGTTACAGGAGAAGTACATTCGCGTAACTTGTAAAATAAACACCCGAGAAAGATGGCCAGGGAGAAATGATGGGGGCTGCTCAGTTGGTGGAACTAAGAATTCTTTTTCTTTCTATGATGCATGGATTTGCTTCTTGTGAAACTGAATGTAATCTGGATGAATACACAACACACGTTAACAGTGACTTTCTCTAAGGTGTGGGGGGATGGGGAACTTTTGCTCTCCAGGTCATTCCTTTTGGAGATGTTTAAATTTTAGGTGTGAGCACATGTTACTTTTATAATCAGGAAAAATAATAAAGATCTTTAAAAATGTTAGAACTGAAATTTTAAAAAGAACATATTTCCCAAGAAAGAGAAGAGAGGAAAGCCTGAGGCAAGCTCGCTGTTTACACCTGCCCTGTGTGGGTCCGTCCACGGTCCCATTCATTCATTCATTCTGCCGCAGATGTTACTAGGTCTTATTACCAGGCACTATTCTAGGCACTGGGCACCCGGCGCTGAACGAGGCAGAGCCCCTGCCCTCCATTCATTCTAGTTGGGGGAGATAGACAGCAAATAAGTAGCAAAATACCAGAAAGTGAAAGTACTGTGAGGACTGAAACAGGATGAGGTCAGTCACGGGGAGGCTATTTTGGACTGGAGACTTGGAGAAGGTCTCAGGGGTGACTGGTTGAGCTGAAATCTGAATAACAATGGAGAGGCAGCCGCAAGAGGTCTGAGAAGAGCCTTGTGTGTGTGGGGGGGCAACATACAGGATCCCCAGACTGAGGGCCTCATCCACCGGGTGCCTGTCCCTGCCTGAGCCCTGCTGACCCTCTGTGCCAAGCTGACTCTGTTCCCTGGGCCCACTGGCCCCCCTGTGCCTGCCAGCTGGGATTGGCTTAGCGTCGGAGGCCTTCTAAAATCCTCTCCAGCTTGCTGCTTTGTGTGGCGTGGTCGGCTGCGGCTCCAGGCGCCGGGCCTGGAGAGTGTGATCCTGGTCACTGCCCTTGGCTGGCATTTGCATGGCAGAGCTGGGCCATCTGAGGTCCCCAGCCACACTGGGGCGGGCTGGCAGTCAGGGATGCTCTGGGTAATGTGTGTCCTGGTGAAAGGTCTTTGAACGGCACCTGCCTGGAGGCCCTCAGTGGTGGCGGCCATCGTGGTCCTCTAAGGTCAACTATGACCCTGGAGGACTGTCCCATGGGTCTTGCCAGAACTTGGGCTTAGAACAGAACTTGGCCTCTCGAAATAGGCTGAGCGCCTTCGATAGCTCTGACACCAGTTCTGAGCTTCACTGATGATCTCTCTAGAAGCTCACGTCCTTTTGCTTCCTGTTGTCTCTCCATATACCATCCTAGCCTTCTCGGAGCAGAAGCCCAGAAAATGGTGGCGCCCGCAGAGGAGGCTGTAGTCAGCTCCCAGGGCAGCGTGCCGAGAAGCCTTTGGAGCCAGGCTTGCTGGCCGTGAATCCCAGCTCTGCCTTTTAGAGCTGGAATCACTTAGCCTCTCTCTTCCTCGGTTGCCTTAGCTATAAAATAGACTTGAGTATTATCCGAGGTAATACATGGTAGGTGCCAGGAAGAGTGCCTGATCATTCCTGTGACTTGGGAGGTGGAGGGAGGACCAGCGCCGGGGACTTTCCTGGGGGATGCCCGTAGCAAGAAAGGGCGGAACTCTATGGCATCTGGGCCACCCAGTGACCACAAGTATGTAGCTCCACTTGCTTCCCTTCTGGCCCTGAAGCAAGTTCATGGGTTCCTCCCGCCCCCACCCCACCCCCAACCTGACAATCACAGAGGAAGATCAGGACGGTTTCAGCCCTTGCACCTTTCACCCAGATGTTAGGGCAACCCCCCCTCCCCCGCCCCCACTGCCTTTGATTCCACTCACCTCCAGCACAGAGCCTGCCAGGGGTCTGGACTCAGAGTCCCTCCCACTACCTTGCCCTCGGGGGCACCCTGGAGCCTCCAAACACTGAAGCAATTTTGGTGCCTAGGAATGGGGAAGTAAATAAGGGGAAAGAAGAAGGAAGGCCTGCCTAATCTGGTTGCATGGGAGGGGAATCCCGATTTTCCAGCAAGACGCTTCTCTGGACAGAAATTCCCGGAGTGATTGTGTCATGGCACCTTAGCTTCCTGGGACAAGATGGGAGTCTGGGATAAAACCAAGGGCAGTCATCTCATTTGGTTGTGCCTGCAGCCTGTCTTGGACTTTCATGGTGTTCTTGTCATCCCTCTCCACTTGCTCTGCTCTCTGCCTAGGGAATAGCTCAGCGGGTTCCAGGAGTCGGTGAGAGACTCTTAGGGAGCAAGACTCGGAACCCTTCCCCTCCAAATCACCCATCACCTGTGCCCCTGGAAGGGCAGTGCCCTGCTCTGACAAGTCACCTTTGCTGGAACTCCCTGTTCACAGGCCCTTCTATCAACAGGTATGAGGGCTCCTATACTTGAGTGTTGTTCCCCAGTACCCTGCCTGTGAAACCGTCCCCAGCTCACCAAATTCTTTTCTCCCGTTTGCATCCTTGCCCGTGCTCTCCTCTTTACTTCAGCTTGAGTTTTCTTTCCCTGGCTGTCCTCTCTCTGTGTCATGGTCCTCAGGACGGTTGTGTTTGTCACCAGGAGAAAGAAGCCGATGTCCAGTGAGCTGCTGGTTGCTCCTGATGCAGGCCTTCATAGGGCTTTGATCCCAGTGCGGAGCAAGGAGGTACTGGGAGAGCCTGGGGCAGAGTATTGAGGTGCGGGGAGGCCTGGCCAGGGAGGAGCTTTTCCCAACTCAAGAGTTTAAGCCCTCCTGTGAGTGTTGGCAATGGGTTCAGGGAGTGGAGTTGTTTTTTTTTTGTTTTTTTGTTTTTTTTTAAGGATTTTTCTTTATTTATTCGACAGAGAGCAAGAGAGCAAGACAGCAAGAGAGGGAACACAAGCAGGGGGAGTGAGAGGGAGAAGCAGGCTTCCCACTGAGCAGGGAGCTCGATGTGGGGCTCCATCCCAGGACCCTGGGATCACAACCCGAAGGCAGACGCTTAAGGACTGAGCCACCCAGGTGCCCCGAGAGTGGAGTTTTGAAAATCCAGCCAAGCCAATGTGGCCTCTCATGCTAGTGTCTGTGGCCGTCCCGGCTGATGACACGGTGTCACGTCCCTCTTCTCTGTCTTCGTCCCCATCTCCTGGCCCCCCATTTGCCTCTTGCAGAGTTGGTGTGTTCTTCTGGCACAACCCCTAGGAAGTGGCCTGACCTTGCCTAGGTATGCTTCCCCTCTGCCTCGCCCTGTTCTTCCAGGTATGGAAGATTCCAGAAATGGGATCCAATCCTTGGGCTCACCCTGTTCTTTCTCCCCCATCTTCTCTTCTGTGCAACAGCTTGTCCTCCTTCACCCTTTAACGGTGGCTCCTTCCATCTTGCTTCTGTTCGTAGGGTTTGGAAGTCCAGCTCTTCCAAGTCACCTGCTCCAGGGGGTGACTGGAGCCCCGGAGTCATAACTGACTGGGAAACCATCCTCAGCCATGTCTAAAGATAAGCCCACGAGGCAAGGAGAGCAGGGTTTTAAAGTGAGCATTAAGGTGGGGGCTGACCTGAGGAGTCCACTAGTTCTGTCAGGCCGCTGCGTATGAACGGGGAGCCCCTTCCCCCGGAGCCTGTGGGCCAGAGGGGCCAGGATCGGGGGGACAGACGTAAGTTCAGAGGAGCCGGAGTTGGGCGGGAGGCAGAGTGGTCTCCGGGCCACTGCAGCCCCACCCGCCTCGGGTCATGGGCGCCGCCTCATTCTCAGTGAGTTTCCCTGGAGCCTGGGTCTGTTCTCTCCCACTCTGGGGGGCTAACAACCTGTTGGGGTTTCAGGATAAAAGGAGGGTGTGAGAAGCTGTGCCAGGAATGCTGGCCCTTTCATTCCGCCCTTCTCGTCAAGCTTGGACCTCAGAGGGCTAGTCCTGAGACCCCTCGCCCTTTGTGAAATCTCCAGAGCCACACAAAAGCTGGAAGCTCACCGCGCCTCTCCCTCAGCTCCGTCTTTGGCCGCCTGTGGGCTGTGCGTGCGGTTATTGGTTAAGGAGGGTTGCTTGCCTGCTGGATTGTGCTCTGGGTGGACGCGAAGACCTGACTGCCCGGCAAGGCAGGCTGCCCAACCACTAGTGAGAGCAGGGGCGGAATGACCCTGCCTCAGGGAGGAGAGGCGCTGCTGACCAGGAAGCCTGGCTCTGTGCCAGAAATGGAGCCACCCTCTCTGAGCATTTGCTGTCATCTTAGTAGTGTCTGTCCCCTCAGTCACCCTTACAGTAACCCCCAGAAGTAGTTACTCTTATTATGCTCACTTCACCTATAAGAAAACCGAGGCACAGAGAGGCCAAGTAATATGCCCTACATCCTACAGGGGAAGGGTACCAGGAAACTGGAAAGACAAGGCAAGGGGGGAGACCAGGAAGTTAGGATCCGGAGCCCCTGGGCTTAACCACTTCATGCTATTCAAACCCGTGAAACACGGTTTGTTGTTGGTGATGGTTCAGGAGCGAAGGACTTGCATGAACTGTATGGGACATCAGGTTTCCTTAACTTTGTCTGGCGAATTTCTAGAGCATCTTCTATATACAGGGCACAAAGATGATTCATACATAGAGCTACAACAAATGTTTTTAATATAAATTGTTTTTTTTTTTAAAGATTTTTATTTATTTGACAGAGAGAGATCACAAGCAGGCAGAAAGGCAGGCGGGGGCGGGGGCGGGAAGCAGGCTCCCCGCTGAGCAGAGAGCCCGATGCGGGGCCTTGATCCCAGGACCCTGAGATCATGACCTGAGCCGAAGGCTGAGGCTTTAACCCACTGAACCACCCAGGCGCCCTAAGATAAAATTTTTTTATAAAAGTTTAGACATACTTGTTAGAAAGACATTTTAGATTATGCAGAGAAGTGTAAAGAAGGAAATAAAAATCACTTGTGATGTCACCATCCAGAGATGATTCTGGCTAATTTTTTTGGTACATTTGTATGTATGTATGCTTTTGCAAAAGTGGAATCATAGTAATTATTCAGTTTTGAATCCTGCCTTTTTTTCTCTTACCATTATATTAATCAGTCACCAAGCAGCCACTAGTGCAAAGCATAGTTCGAACCGTTGTCACAGGAGCGAACTGGGTACAGAGGTGGACAAACAGGGCAGCTGAGTAGGATTATGGGTCATGGGCCATGAGGTGTGGGGGGGCGGTGGCAGTAGCAGTTGGGAAAGGCCCCCCAGGTAGCAAGAGCAGTTACGAAAAGATCCAGAGGATAAGATCTGAGGTCGAGGTGTCTCACGAAGGGCTTTGCCAGCCGTCCCTAGGGGTTCCAGCCTTCCCGTGTGGATGGTAAGGACACACCAGTGGGGCTGACCTGGGAAGAAGCATCAGTTTTGTGTTTTAGAAAGACGGCTGTCTCTATGCACGCTTTCCTAGTTTGATGAATGAATTGGAAAGGAAAAGGCAAGAGGGGAGACCAGCGGGGGGCATCCGGGTGAGTGACGGTGACAGCTTGAAGCAGAGCAACAGCAACGAGGAAGGGAGGTCAAGAGGAAGAGATAATTTCAAACATAGTTAAGTGGTAGAAAGGACAGGAGGTAATGGCCGGCTTGGTGGGTTTGCCATGTGACTTGCTTTGGCCAGTAAGGGGTTCCTGGGCATGACTTAACCAGAGTCCTGAAAAGCGTGGTGCAGTAGGGCCTGCCTGTCCGTGTGCCTCTGCCCCAGCGTGAGACCGGTCTACCGGTCTCTGGGGACGAGAGACCGGTAGACCAGAGCCACCCCGGCCAGGGATAGGACAGGGCACCCCCCCAGACGAGCAGCTGTCTCACGATCGAGGCCAGCCAAGATCCGCCAACCCACACACAAGCTGTAATAATAAATGAGAGCTGATTTATGCCACTGAGTTTTAGAATGCTCTGTTATGAAGCAATTACCAACTGATTAAGAAATGTCTTCTTTAGTTGAATGCTGCATGCCAGGCACTGTTCTAGGCACTGAGGGATGCAGCGCTGACCCAGACAGACCAGGGTCCTTATTCTCAGGGAGCTCTTGTTCGAGTGGGGATGCGGCAGAGGAAGCTAGAATGACCTCAGGGCCCCTGGCTGCCAACTGGGTGCAGGGTGGGGTCACGGGAGGAAGATGAGTTCGAGGGAAAAGATAATGAGTTTGAGGTGCCTATAGGACCCTTAGTTGGAAGGGTTGAGGAAGGAGTGGGATACGTAGGTGTAGGACACAGGAGAGGTGTCTGGATGGGGACCGGAAGTTATCAGCTTGATAAAACAGGAGGTCATCTGGACCAAAGTGAGATACAGGAAGTGCTCTGGCTATTCGGGGGAGGAAGTGAGGGCTGTGAGGATGAAGACGAGTTTCTTCTGAAGGTCACCCGGAAGTTGGATTTATACTTGTGGACAGTGAGAGGAAAGACACAGGAAACACATGGACAGGATCTGCAGAGGCAGGAGGGAAACCAGGAGAGCCAGCCAGTGAGAAGAAGGCTGAAAAAGTGGGCTGGAGTGAGATCCTAGAGAGTCTTGAATGTCAGGCCAAGGAGGCTGTGGTGTTTCATTGGGACAGGGGGTGGGGGGCACTGAATGCTTTTGAGGAGGGGAGCGGCACTGAGCACGCATGTCTAGGAGCTGGCAGTGGTGTGCAGTGGGATGAGTGCTGAGGTAGAAATCAGGAGATGTGGATTCTGGTCTCGGCTTATCCATTCACCGGCCCTGGGAGATGAGGCAAACCCACTTCTCTCTGAGCTCCAGCTGTCTCTCTGAAAACAATGGGAGTGAAACTACCTGCCCTTCTTCGCATGAATCTTAATTTTGTAAGAACCAATGACAAAAATGGAAACAGAAGTGCCTGGAAGGGCTCAAAGCCATGCACCAGGGCGGGTAATCTCGTGACGAGGCCCGCTTTAGCTGAAAGATAAGGCTGCGATTTCCAGAGAGGCAGGCAGACTGCCGATGCAGGCTGTTCACCTCTGCCCCCTCGCCCACCTTGACAGGGGTCAAGCCTGGGGTCCACGGGCAGCCGGCAGAGCTGGGATTCGTGTTTTCATGCCCTGCCTTCCCATTCCTGATGCTGCCCTGAACTCTCCACCCCTCCCCTCATAAACCTGCATGATTTAGAGAGGGCCTGCCCCGGAGAGGCCTGTGAACAGAACAGAGGAGTGCGAAAGAGGCACTGCCCTCGGGGAGGACACGGTTAGTAGGTGGATCGAGAGGGCACATGCCTTCTGACAGGAAACGGGCATTGGAAAAAGGGCCAAGGGAGTCATCCAGACAGTCCCTGATGGATGGCAAGGAAAAGCAGAGAGGTCTGTGGGCGAGGCCAGCCTCCAGGGAAGCAGCTTGGGGCCTTAAAGCCCAGTGGGGCTGGAAGAGAAGAGGGGAAGGGAAGAAGTAGAGAGGAGGACTCTCTCCTCTATCAGCCCACTGGTTTCCTCTCAACATTGAAACTAAATACCCCAACCCGCTTAATGGAGCAGTTAAAGACAAATGTGACCACAACGAGCTGCCACTTTACACCCATTAGGATGGCCATCCTCAAAAAGCCAGAAAACTACAAGTGCTGGCAAGGATGTGGAGAAATTGGAAGTCTTGTGCTTTGCTGGCAGAAATGTAAAATGGTGCAGCTTCTATGGAAAACAGTAAGGCCATTCCTCAGAAAATTAACATGGAATCACCATGTGATCCAGCAATTCTACTCGCGGATATAAATCCAAAAGAATGGAAAGCAGAGACTAGAACAGATATTTGTTCCTAGCAGCGATGTTCACAATGGCCAAAAGGTAGAAACAAACCATTAATGGAGAGATGGATAAATCAAATGTGATACAGATCAATCAATTGTTCGATCACAAAGGAATGAATATTATTCAGCCTTAAAAAGTGAAGGCTAGGGGCGCCTAGGTGGGTCAGTGGGTTGAGCCTCTGCCTTCGGCTCAGGTCATGATCTCAGGGTCCTGAGACCGAGCCCTGCATCGGGCTCTCTGCTCTCTCTGCCTGCTTCCCCCTCTCCCTCTGCCTGCCTCTCTGCCTACTTGTGATCTCTCTGTCAAATAAATAAAATCTTTAAAAAAAAAAAAGTGAAGGCTATTCTGACACACGCTACAACATGGATGAACCTTGCCAGCACTATGCTCAGTGAAATAAGCCAGTCACAAAAGGACAAGGACTGTATGATTCCCCTTAAAAGAGGTAACTAGAGTAGTCACATTCATAGAGACAGAAAGTAGGATGGTGGTTGCCATGGGCTGGGGATGAGGTAGGGAGTTAGTGTTCAATGGGTATGGAATTTCAGTTTGGGATGATGAAAAAGTTTTGGAGATGGACAGTGAGGACAGTTGCACAATAGTGGGAATGTACTTAATGCCACTGAACTATACACTTAAAAAGGGCTAACATGGTAAAGGTTAGTGTATGTTAACACACAGACACACACATCCCCCAAAGACAAATGTGATAGGTTGCTTAGAAAGATCTCAGAAATACAAGGGAGGTGGCATTTGAGAAGTGGAGGAGGGGATGACGACCCCAGTGGGTGGGCCTGATGAGAAATCAGCTGGGAGCCTAGAAATGGAGGTGACTGGTGGATCAGGACAGCCAGCTTTTCCCTCTGGCCACAGATTAAAAAAAAAAAAAAAGTCTAGGTCGAGTAGGAGACACCTCCCTCCAAGTAGCATTTGAGTAAAGTTGGTCAGAGGAAGCCAGTGGGACTTTTAAGTTTCTTTCCTTCCTTTCTCAAGCCCATCTGGCTAAGGTAAGGAATAGGGCATAAAGTAATGAGCAGGAAATAGGGTCCGGAATAGGACTGGTAACCAAAGAGAACGGTAGAGGCGGTAGAGGCGGGTGTGGAACCGCCTCGAGCCTGGGCACAGCGGAGACTCGGGCTGGGTATGGGAGACCGGGAGGAGGGGCTCCCTCCCTCCCTCACCTGTCCCCTCTGTGTCCCAGCAGCCAGCCCCACCGGGCGCCATGGCGTCGGCCGAGCCCCTGACGGCGCTGTCCCGCTGGTACCTGTACGCCATCCACGGCTACTTCTGCGAGGTGATGTTCACGGCCGCCTGGGAGTTCGTGGTGAACTTTAACTGGAAGTTCCCGGGGGTCACAAGCGTGTGGGCGCTCTTCATCTACGGCACGTCCATCCTCATCGTGGAGCGCATGTACCTGCGCCTGCGGGGCCGCTGCCCGCTGCTGCTGCGCTGCCTCATCTACACGCTCTGGACCTACCTGTGGGAGTTCACCACCGGCCTCATCCTGCGCCAGTTCAACGCCTGCCCCTGGGACTATTCCCAGTTCGACTTTGACTTCATGGGCCTCATCACCCTGGAGTACGCCGTGCCCTGGTTCTGCGGGGCCCTCATCATGGAGCAGTTCATCATCCGCAACACCCTCCGCCTCCGCTTTGACAAGGACGCCGAGCCCGGGGAGCCCAGTGGCCCCCTGGCCCTGGCCAACGGTCACGTCAAGACAGACTGAATGGGACTGGTGGGCGGGGCCCGGGGCTGTCTCATGGGCGCGGGGGACACAGGTACCAAGCTGGTGGGATTACATCTTCTGAACAGCACAAGCCCTGGCCCGGGACGGCCTCAGCCCCCAAGGGCACACACCACAGCCTCCGCCCCCGCCACCCTCCTCCGGGGGCGGGGCGGGGGCGGGGCCAGGTGGGGGGGGAATGGGGGGAGTGGAGGGAGTGGGGGGAGTGGAGGGTCTCTGGGAAGGGTCTGCGGCTCTCCGCCCAGCTCAGAGGCCTGTGGCTAAGCGGGAGGCCTGTGGCTAAGCGGCCGCTGGACCGCCCGGGTGACTTTGGAAGCAGCAGGCCCTGTCTTGGCAAAGGGGCTCTGAGAACGGCGTAGAAGGTGGGAGGCAAGGCCTGAGGAGGCGTTGGGCTGCTGCGTGGCCTCCTCCCTCTCACCTGGCTTAGGTGGGCTTTGGTTGGTTCCATTAGGCAATATTCAGGTGCTTGCTTGCAACCAATACCTCCCCGGGGGCGTGCTGAGCGGCGGCCTGAGGAGGCACGGGCAGCCAGGAGGCTGCTTGGCAGCAGTGCGGGTGTGCAAGGGCTGCAGGCCTTCCCTTGGCTCCTCTCCCCTCCCCCAGGGCTCCGCCCCTCCCTTGGCCTTCTGGGGCCCCCCCTGGTGCTGGATTCCCACCAACCTTGGGCTTTTGGAGGTTTCAATCCCTGTGTATTCGGTGGCGTTTTCCCCTTTTCTCTCTTATTTTCAAGGCCTTTACCACTAGCGGCCCCTTTATCCAAGTCATTCACCACACCCACCCCCTTCCCCAGCTCCCTGGCCACACAGCAGCTGCCAGCGATAGAGCCCTGAGAGGGGCCTTGTCTGCCCTCTTTCGACCTTCCCTCCACCGTGTCTGCTGCCTGAAGACTGGGAAGTCCCCCTTTTACACCTCCCCACCCGGCTAATGGGCTGTGGCAGTGCCCGCTCCCTGCTGGGCCCCGCTGAAATGGAATGATACCCTCCCCAACACATAGGCCAAGATGCATGCCCCAGATCCACAAGGGGACCTAGAGACAAATCAGTTTAGGGGAGTTGGTGGGGGAGGGGAGGAGGCATTTGGTTTCTTTTCAAGTCAGAGTCCATAGAGCATCCAGTGTTGGAGACCCATGGAGAATGAGTGAGGGAGAAAAAGGAAACAGACTTTCAGCTTTGGTAGGGTCTTCGGAGCATCCTTAGTGGGAAGGGATCAGCTGGTTCCGCCATAGCCCCAGCCCTGCAGCAAAACCTCCTCAGGGCTACCCCGTCCCACCCCTCCCAAGCAAGGCTGACCCTTTGAGCTTACTCCTTAAGCAGTATTGACCCTGCCATGCTCACAGGCGTTGTCTTGGTTGCCCCCCCTTCTTCTGTGACGGGTCCATTGCTGGCAGTGGACAGGTGAAATCTTCACTCCAGCCCACTTCTGGCTCTGCCCCCACCCCCTGAGGGGAGAGGCCCATCAGAAGGCAGCCTATGCCATGGAACATGGTCTCGTCTTGACCACACTAGGACTCGTAGATAAAAATTAGCCTTTCCCTTTTTATGGATCATTAAAAAAATGGTAATACCACCAGTGGAGAGAATCTCCTCTTCCTTGCTCTGCCGCTCCACCCAGACTGTGCAGATAGCCCCGGCCAGGGTGTGAGCCAGGGCTGGGGGGCTGGGGGGGCTGGGCAGGACTGGGAGAAAGGCTGGGAGACTCTGCCTTCGACAGGGCTGTTTTGTGCAGCTGACCCTGTCCAGGACAGGATGAAGGGCATCTCCCAGCCTCTGTGTCCTGGCCAGGTTCCTCAAATCCAGGCATGAACCTACCTTCGATTTTACTGTGGCCCCAATTCCAGAGCTTTGGGGCATCCAGGGATTCAGCGTTCCATGTACAGGTGGAAGGGATTCCAGAGGAAAAGCATTGTCTGGATTCTTTGTCCCCTCTGTGAAATTCTTTCCTTGGCCCTGTCCCCTAACTCTGTGCTATCTTTGTTTTCTGGACCCCAACACCCTTCTAGGCCCCTCAGGTGGGCCCCCAGACCACATCACCTGCCTTTGACCTCCCCTCCCATGACCAAATCTGGGGTCAGCTTGTTGATGCACGCCCGCATAGGGCCTAGGTGATTCTCAGCCACAGTACGACCCACAGGTGTGGCCACTCCAGATGCTGCCTCATGGACACTCCACGGCATCATCGTTTCTCTGGGCCCTACAGACGCCCAGGGACGGGAGGCCCTGCAGTAAACCCGCCTGCCTGATACGTGCAGAGCGCTCTTTCTCTGCTTTATCCAGGTGCCCCGTGGCTCTTGCTGTCCCTCATAGGGCACAGAGTCCCCAGCAAAGGGAGGCAACAATTCGGGGCTTGAGCTCAGGGTCAGCAGGCTCAGAATTCACCGGGGCTGGCCCAGACTCTTGCTTTTTCAAGTATCTTCAGGGCCCTCATCCCTTAGTGCCCGGGTACCCCAGCTCTGCCAAGCAGTGGGGGTGCTGGTAGGAAGAGTCTGCTGACTCTTTGTGATCCTCTGGTGTCCTGGGTCTCTCTCCACTGGACACGGCAGCATTTCTGAGTTACTTATGGATTGCCATGTGCTGCCCTGCATGGTTGAACCGCTTCTGAGGTCTGCTAGGCACCCTGTCCCTTGTGCCCTGTCCCCTCTGTTGCCAGTGAGTCACAATGGCCTATGCTTATCTACAGCAATAATACATAGGGAGTGCCCATGAAATCCTCTTGTCCTAGTCCCTCACTCTCTGCATGGGCCTCCTCCTTGGGGAGGCAGTGCTGAGTGGGTCAGTTCCTGAGAACCTGCATTTACGAAGCTCTGGGCCGTGCAGACATCATCATGGGGGATGCAGAAAGGAGAGATGCCTGGCTCCCGAGCTATGGCTAAGGCGGAGAGGGTACCTTCCACCCTGAGATCACCCCAGACCCGGAGGAGCTGCAGGTCCTGGCTCTCCCACTTTGAAGTGGGACTGTCTCCCAAATGCAGCCCCTCAGGACTCGTGACTGGTTTGTGCGCCCATTGCCTGCTCTGTCTCCATCGGTCTCTCTGTCTCTTCCTTTTCACATTCGTGCACATCAAATATACTGGTGTTTGTGTTCCAGGACTGGCTCTGATCCATCTCTGTTTCTTCTATTTTGGAGCCCCTTTTCTAGGGGTTGCTGGAGGCCGCGTTGTGCCGCTGTCCTAAGCCAAGAAGACTGCTGGAGGGAGCCAACCCGTGGGGAGGGCAGGTGGTACTCCCTGACAGTCCTTTTCACCATCTCTGCTCCAATCCTCCCGGTAACCAGAATTCTCCACCAAACCCCCCACTCCTCATCGGTAGCATGATCTGGTCCATAATTTTACTTTGGTCCTAGGCTGCAAAGCAGACGGGGAGGCCTGGGCAGTCATCCAAGTTGGCTGCATTGGCTCAGGAGATGAGCTCCTCTAGAAACAGACCAGCCATGACCTGGGGTGTCTCACAAGCCAGGAGGGGCTAAGGAAGGAGGCTGAGGGTACTCCAGAGAGCTGAGCCACCAGAGCCCCTTACTTTTCATTACATCAAAAGTGATGCTTTGAAGAAAGAGCTCTGCACTCCTCCCTGGCAACTCTGCATTCCCAGAGAGGTGCTTTTGGGGAGAATAATCCCTCCCTACTTTGTGTACCTGCTCTGTCTACTCTCCCTTGTCCTCCTCTCCCCCCACCATGCTCCTGCCTACTTTCCTACCTCCAGAAAGAAAACATAGGGCTCAGAAATTGTTTGGTCAGTTCACCTAAACCCAAATGGCTTGGCGTCCCCACTGCCACGGCCACTGGCTTTCTGGATGGAGCAGGTAGTGTGCTCTCTGAGTCATTGGGAAGGCCCTCTGCCTCCCCCACTCACCTAAAGGTACTTACTTCTTTCGCTGAAACCTTTTCCCCTTATAAAAACAAGCAAGCATAAAGACCCGACAACCATTTACATGTTAGTATAAACAAATATATAAGGCTATTGCCTTAGAGCAGGTTTGTAGAGAAAGAGGCAAGCATCATGAAACAGGATCTACCTTATGGAGCTTCAGAGAAAAGGCAAGAGGTAGGGCTCAGAACAACAAGTCTGAGGGGACCCAAGACCTTTCTTAACTGGCCAGCAACTTCTGTACTCTACTCAGTGGATGCTTTCCTTTCTTGATGCTTTCCTTCTTCACCGCCTCTGCCCCACCCTCATTCAATCCAAAGGGACCTTTCTGAAGAAAGTGCCTTTAGGCACATGCCCCAGCAGAGCTGATGACAAGGACCTTGGCCGCATCTTCTGACATCTGCCCAGCCTTCATAAGAGCCTAATCTTTAATTAATAACAAGAGTGAATGGCCATAACTGGGGTGCCCATCTCAGAAGGGTAGCTTGGTCCACACCCCTGGTGCAACTGGTGTTTGATGAGCAGGGAAACAGGTACAGGGAAAGGGACCAACTGACTGATGACACTGCAAGTTACAGGGACTGGTCTCAGTAATTTTAACAACAGCTGCGGTTCTTTTTTTTTTTTTTTTTTAAGATTTTATTTGTTTATTTGACGGAGAGAGCGATCACAAATAGGCAGAGAGGCAGGCAGAGACAGAGGGGGAAGCAGGCTCCCCGCTGAGCAGAGAGCCCGATGTGGGGCTCGATCCCAGGACCCTGAGACCATGACCTGAGCTGAAGGCAGAGGCTTTAACCCACTGAGCCACCCAGGTGCCCCCAACAGCTGTGGTTCTTACCACTGTTAGCACCGAGACTGGTACTGAGTACGAAGACTGCAATTGGGCATGGCACTGAGTGTGTACACACAATCCCAAATGTTCTGCCACTTGAGGTGGATACTGTTATTTGCCTTTTCAACAGAGGAAATCTGGTGGCAACCAGTCCACAACATAGATTTACCACACTTCTCTCCAAATCACTTTTTTGTTTCAGTGTAAGAGGTGACCCTTTGGGGAGGATTGTGAAGAGTCAGGTGTCCCTTTCTACTTTGATAGGGTTCTGGACATCGTTAGAGTCCAGCCCACCCAAATGCTAGTCAGAAAGAAATTAATCTTTAGAAGGGAGAGAGTCGGGGGGAGTCGGGGTTATGAGGAAGGAGGTATAGGTGTCATCTTAACCAAGACCTAAAAAAAAATGGGCAAGGATCCCTCCTACGGAGGGAAGGTTGTAAAATTTTGGCCTCTGGCAGCCCTGGGTTTAGGATTGACGTCTTCTTTCCCTCCCACATATGGCTTTATTTCTGCCCTTGGCCTTTTTTCCCTTTGATTCTATTTTTTTCTCTTAAGATGAAACCTTGGCACTCTCAGGTTTGAAATGACCAGATGAAATCTTTCTCCTTCCGAAAACTCAGGGGCCCCTGAGAATTGGCCTGTTTCATTCAGATTCTTCTTCTTTTTTTTTTAAGATTTTTATTTATTTGAGAGAGAGCATGAGGGGGGGAAGGTCAAAGGGAGAAGCAGACTCCCCGCTGAGCAGGGAGCCCGATGCAGGACTTGATCCTGGGACTCCAGGATCATGAGCTGAGCTGAAGGCAGTCACTTAACCAACTGAGCCACCCAGGCACCCTTCATTCAGATTCTTATGGGACATCTTCAGTGAGCCAGGGGTTGTTATGTGTGTGTTCACAGCTAAGTGAGGGAAAGACACTGAATGGGCACTCACAGAGATAGTTATGTGATTGTATTGTTGCTTAGCCCTCCAAAAGAGAAACTTCTAACAGGGGAAGCTGGCACTTGAGGTGATAGGTGAGGGTTCCCCAGGGAGGAAGGGAGGACACACACACACACACACACACATAGTGCAGTCCTTCAGGTCAAGGAGTAGTGTTTTCAGAGGTGGGCTGGCTGCTGCTCATGTCTGGAAATGCAGACATTGACTGTGCCTCGATGGGCACAGCGCAGAGGAGAGCCAGCACACAGAGGGTGTGTTAAGGAACGATTAATGAATGAAGCCTGACAGTGTCGGCCCCAGTAAGCCCACCCTAAAGACCAGACTGACTGTTCCAGAGCCCCCTTTGGGAAACCTGAAGCTACAAATCCTATTTGAACAATGACCTTTCCTGCCGTATCTGTGCTCACCCCCATTGAGCAACTCACTGTCCTACCCCGTTTTGCCAAACCCTTTGTCTCCACAGAGCCCTGCCAGCTTCTCCCTCAGAGTCTTTGGCGCTTAGCCTGAGATCCAGCTCCACGGACTTGTCCATTTCTCCATTCTGGTGGTGCATTTCTTGGTGTGGCTAAGACGTCCTTTCTGGGCCAAGTGCTACCCACGAGGGTCCACTGAAAGGCTGGTCTTGCTCCATGCTTGTGTCACAGTCGTACCTTCCAGATCAGAAAGGAAGCCTTCTGTCTTACAAGGGTCCACCCGTGGGGAAGTGTCCTGAGGCTGAATCTTCTTAGTTTGAGGGTGGAGTTTAGTTTCCTGGGGATGCTGTAAGAGATTACCATAAACTGGGAGGCTTAAAACAACACAGACGTATTGTCTCATGGTTCAGAAGTCAGAAATCTAAAATTGAGGTGTCCATAGGGCTTTCTCTCTGGAGACTCTAGGGGAGAGTCTTTCTTTGCCTCTTCCAGCTTCGGGCTTTGTTGGTTTGTCTTGGCTTCCCAGGTTTGTGGTGGCCCCACGCCCGTTCCTGGCCCAAGGGCCGGAGAGGCTGCTCCTCTCCTGTCTGGGTCTTCTCCTTTTCGGCCTCTTCTAAGGACACTTTTCACTGGTTTTAGGGCCCATCTTGGTAATCCAGGATGATCTCATCTCAAGCCCCTTAGCTCGATTACATCCTCAAAGACCCTTTTTCCAAATAAGGTCACATTCACATGGTTCCAGAGGTTTGCATGTGATTAAGTGTTTTTTGGGGGGTGGGAGGGGCACCATTCAACCCACTATAGGGATGAAGTGGGGAGATATCCATGGAAGCCCTTGCCTCCTGTACCAATTAAGAGCAAGAGCTAGGGGTACCTGGGTGGCTCAGTGGGTTAAAGCCTCTGCCTTCAGCTCAGGTCATGATCTCAGTGTTCTGGGATCGAGCCCCACATCAGGCTCTTTGCTCAGCAGGGAGCCTGCTTCCCCCTCTCCCTCTGCCTGCCTCTCTGCCTACTTGTCACCTCTCTCTTTCTCTCTGTCAAATAAATAAACACAATTTTTTTTAAAGATTTTTATTTATTTATTAGAGAGCAAGAGACTGAGAATGAGAGGGGAGAAAGTCAGAGGGAGAAGCAGACTTCCCGCAGAGCCGGGAGTCCGATATGGGACTCGATCCCGGGACTCCGGGATCATGACCTGAGCCGAAGGCAGTTGCTCAACCAACTGAGCCACCCAGGCGCCCTAAATAAACACAATCTTAAAGAAAAAAATAGAGCAAGAGCTAGAAGAAGGATAGTGTGGGGTAATCTGGGAGACGACTCCAGGATTTAGGTTGAGGATGGAGGCCACGCCAGAACACATCCAGCTGCTGTGGTTTTTCAGTTCAGATGCAGATCTGACCATTTCCCTCCCTACTCCAGACTCTTTAATGATCTGCTATTATCTTTAGTATCCAGCTCCGTGCCTCCTTCGGGCTTATACAACCCTCTGTGGTTTGGCCTGATTCCTCACCTCCCCCTCAGTGCTGCGCAATCTGGAGAGAACAGCGTGTCATTTTCCCGCAGCCCCTGCTCCCGCCGGGGGCCGCTCTCGCTGGAGCATTCCCACTGCTCCTGCCGCCGCCAGCACGCCCTCCATCCGCCGCTGCAGCTCTGGCTCCGGTCAGGCCAGCTCAAGGTGGAGCGGTCTCCCTGGAAATTCTCCGTACCACAGCCTGCCGGCGGCCGTAGCTGCATTCTGCCAGCACCGTGGATGCGGCGGCTTTCACGTGTCCATCCAGCCTCCTGGGCGCCAGGTCCGGCGCTAGCGCCCCCCCCCCGCCCCGCACTGCAGCGAACAGGGCAGACTCATCTGTGCCCTCCCCGGGTGACAGGGCGCGAGACCCCTGATGGGCTGATGGAGGGGAAAAGGAACGAACTGGAGTTGAGGGTGGGCAGCTATTTCTATGTCTGATGTAGCCTGGAGACGGGGTGGAGCGGGGTGGGGGTGGGGGGGGGGGTAAAGGGCAGCCTCCAGGGAGAAAGGAAGCCAGGTGCAGAGGCCCGGATGCAGACAGGGCAGGGTCTCTGAGGGTCTGTGTTAGCCCCGGGGGTGAACAATGGAGTTCACGGGAAGCCAGGCCGGGATCATGAAATGTCTTGTAAACCAAGGCAGGGAGACACAGATGATCAACAAGAAAAGAACCGGTTGTAATACATCGAAACAGGGGGGTAGGCAAATAAACAGGCAGCTCTTTTAAACTGGGAGCCCTGAGAGGTCTCGGGGAAGAGATGATACCTGGCCTGGAATCTGAATAATGAGGAGGGTCAGCCTGTGAAGAATGGGCAGACGTCATGCAGAGGAGACTGCTGGTATGAAGGCCCAAAGGTGGGAATGAGTTCAGATAGTCCGGGGAACAGATAAAAGGCCACTGTGGCTGGGGCTTGGTGAGGAAGGGGGTAAGGAGTACAGGATGGGGACAGGGGTCAGAGCGTGGAGGCCCCTGGAGGCCTTGTCAGGGGGGAGGGGACGGGGAAGAGACATGGAGAGAGTTCTTGAGGATGGAGAATTGTGGGGCCTGGCCCAGCCCCCTCCGGGGAACCCCTCCTGAGGGACAGGACTAGGCAGGGGAGGACTGCAGGCAGAGCCTGGGGTCCCTCATACCCTTAGCATGTGTCCTGTCCTCCTAGAGGCTGGGGCACGGATTAAGTTGGCATAACTGAAAGGTGGGTCTCTTTGGTTTCTGCCAACCCTTCTCTCTACCTGTTACACAAACATTTCTGCCCTGGGGAACTTTGCACAAGGCTGGGTCCTGCAGGGCTCTACAAGCTAAGCTACTCTTTCTCACCCTCCCCCTTACCTCCCCCTCACCACTCCCACCCCATCCCACCATCTCTGACCTTTGTGAGAGGGGCCTGCAGAGGCCCTCCTGAAGGTACCTGGAAGCTCAGGCCGCCATCCTTCCCTCAGACCTTGGAGTTTCCAGGGTCTGGCAGTATTGGGACACCCCAGAGTAGGGCAATGGTGGGGAACCAACACAGGTATGGAATCAGACAGACTTAAGTCTAACCTTGGCTCTGCCACAGATGATCTGTATGACTTTTGAGGAGACGCTGAGCCCCTCTGAGATTTAGCTCAGTGGGTATAGTCCAAATTTAGTCAGTTTAGTTTAATTCACCAGGAGCACGTTCCAGCCTCCCCTCTAAGACTGAGTGTAGAAGCAACCACATTGAAGGCTTGGAGCAAACAGAGGGGGCATTAGATTCCTGTCCAGGGCAGCAGACTTTTTTTTTTTTTTTTTTTTTGACAGAGATCACAAGTAGGCAGAGAGGCAGGCAGAGAAAGAGGGGGAAGCAGGCTCCCTGCCGAGCAGAGAGCCTGATGCAGGACTCCATCCCAGGACCCCGAGATCACGACCGGAGCCGAAGGCAGAGGCTTTAACCCACTGAGCCACCCAGGCACCCTGGGCAGCAGACATTTTTAAATGGAATATTAGGCATCGCTGTTATTAAAAGTTTTGTGGTGGGAGGTGGGTGGGCGCCTGGGTGGCTCAGTCAGTGGTGCGTCTGACTCTTAATTTCGGCTCAGGTCATGATCTCAGGGTCGGATCACGGCAGGCTCAGTGGGGAGTCTTCTTGGGACTCTCTCTCTCCCTCTGCCCCCCCCCCTGCTTGCGCATGCGCTCTCTCTCCCTAAAATAAATAAATAAATCTTTAAAAATAAGAAATTAAAAAAAAAGATTTGGGGGCATTGCCCCTAGGGGGTTTTTCACTGGTCAACTCTGGCCCACCACCCTGCTGGTCATAGGGTGACCAGCCATCCTGGTTTGCCTGAGACTAAGGGCTTACCTAGGATACGGACTTTCTATGCCCAAACTGGGAAAGTCTTGCGCGAATCAGGGCCAGTTGGTAAGCTAGCTGGTGGGAGTTTAAAACATCCCACCGTTTGGGTTTCTTTTGTTTTCGCAGCATGTTTTTGGCCTTCCCTTCAACCCCTGGAGGTGCTCCTCACAGCGTTCCAGTGAATTCCTTTTTGGTTTGTTAGTCAGTTGATTCCATCGCTTGTAACCAACTCCTCCCCTACACTCTGCACAGGAGTGAGAATCTTCCTGCTACACACTCCTGTTTTTTTTTAAACATCTGACTGTCACCTGTGATCGGCTCTTTAGGCCCTCCCCCTTCCTAACCTTCACAAGATGCTCTTCATGCCTTGAACTAATACCCTGTCTAATTCCCGCCCCACTCCCGGGAGACCTTGCCTCTTACGGTCTAGGCGTGGCACCCCTGCACCTGTTTTTGAGTCTCAGGTCGACTGCTGAGCCGCGGAGAAAGCTCTGACCTGGGAGCACCTTAACCTAAGCCCTTCTCGCATAGATGCTTAAGCACCCGGAAGTGCAGATCATGACCTTTCAGATTCTGTAGATACCCCAGGATTCAGTTCTAATCCAATTGGGATTTATCTGATTTAAGAGCTGTCCTTTTCTGCAGTAAGGTCCCTGGGAATCCTTTAAAGGTAGGCAGTCTGCCAGCCACCTCTGCGTAGACAGTCAAGGACATCTAGTACCCACTGCCTCCTCGGCTTGTCCATACGCAGCTCCCTGAGACAGTCTCTCCTATTGAACCAAAGCCCTGGGTCAAGGCAGGGGCCAGAACCTTGTCTGGACCTCTTCAATACCAAAAGAGCAAGTCTCTCCCTTGGATTGCTTTAGAAATGAAAATGCAATGACATGAGGTGTGATTTTGCTGACTTTTGCCCCAGGGTCTTAGGCCTGCTGACCAGCAGGACCAGATGGCACCTTTTGTAGGAATGTCTCCTCATTTCCACCTTCGTGTAGACCCTGGACATCCTAAGAAACAACTTGTTTTCTTCTTCTGATGGACATATCTGTGCATCAGATATATTTTTTATATATTCTTCCTTTCTGTGACTCTGAAGGCACTTGGCATCCAATCTTAGCTTATGTTTCATGTCCTTGAGATGACAGCTGACCTTGTTGCACAGAAGGAAGAAGGTGAGGGGAAGGGAGAGGAAAGGAAGGGGAAGGACAGGAAATGGAAGGAGCCAGATTGCTCTACATTCATAACTCTATTTTGCCACCAGCCCTTTTCTCAGTCTTTCTGGAATATAACCTTCTACACTCTGTGTTTCCCTGATAACTTCCTGATTGCCGGATGAAAGATACAACATCCCAGGCTTTGAAATCATTAGACCTGGGTTCGAATCCCAGGTCCCTGATCTACATGGGCATGTTATGTAACCTAAGCCTCAGTTTCTTCATCTAAAAATGGGGCTAATACTAGTCCAAACCTCCCACAGCTGTGGAGATCAGATGAGACAATGTTCGACAAGTGTATGGCATGCACTCAGTGTCAGATATTAGGAGAAATATTCTGTTAGTCTCACAAGTCCAACGCAAGCAGATGTTACTCCAGCAGGCATTTCTGGACTCCTGTTGATGTAGTCATGGTGGCCTAAGTTATGGGCTTTGAATGCTTCTGATCTGAACTGGCCCACTTATTTCTAATAGGGAGGCAAACTCCTTCATCTCTAGACACACAAGTTTTCTCATCTGTAAAATGGGAATGATAAAATCTATTCTATAGGATTGTTGTGAAGGTTAAGTTAAATAAAATAATATGTTTAACATGCTTAGTACAGGTCCATGATTCCTTATTTAAAACCCATGGGATTTTGCAAAGCTTTTTGGATTTCAGAAAAATAGTAACATTTATAGGCTGTATATTTTGTAGCTTCTGGGCCTTACTTCATGAGACAGGGCAAATATAAAATTCCCACTTGACAGATAACAAACTGAAGATCAGGACAGTGAACTGTTCAGGATGACATTGTTCAGGGACGCCTGGGTGGCCCAGTCGTTAAGTGCCTGCCTTCGACTCAGGTCATGATCCCAGAGTCCTGGGATCCAGCTCCGCATTGGGTTCCCTGCTCAGCGGGGAGCCTGCTTCTCCCTCTTCCACTCTCCCTGCTTGCGCTCTCTCTGTCAAATAAATAAATAAAACCTTAAAAAACAAAAAGATTATATCATCCATAGTTGACAGCATGAGGATCCCTAAGTCATCTGAGTCCTAGGGACTTTCCCTATTACATGACACAGTGTGACAGACCCGACCCTACAACTATTGTCTTTGCTTAATGAACTTTAATTGCCCCCCCAACACAAAGGGCCTACCAAGTAGTCAAGTTTTCTTCTCATCTGTCTAAAGGTATGCAGGTATATTTCTACATTCTTTTCATATTCTGCCTTTTTTCTTTGATACCTGGTACACATTTCTTTGTGTGATATCATATCATCGCTTTTAAAAACTAGAGTCTTCCAGAATCATAATATAACCCAGATAGCTTAGCTATTCCCCTATCACTGAGTATTTGCATGTTTCCAGTTTTACGCTGTTCTAAAATAATGCACAGTCACTCACTTTAAACTTTGCCTTTGGGATGAATAAGCACAAGGATCTGAAAACACCTGTCCCCTGAGCCCCTGGCTGGCTGGCAGCCTTTGGGAGATTGTATTTCCAGGCACTTCAACTATGTATTTGTTGTTCCCAATCAACTAATCAATTAGGGTTTATTGAGTGCCCGTGCGGGGAACAGGGTGCTTTTTCGTGCTTGGAGGAAGTACAGAAGCATGAGATGAATTGTGTGTGTATGTATAACCAAGCAGGTGTTTCAGCTTCAAACCAAGCTGGGTTTGCGTCCAGCCAGTGAGGTCTTCTAAGCAGAACTGGTCAAGATGGGCACCAAAGTGTGATATTAGTGGTGAATAGCAAGAACTTTAAATAGATCTCTGATTTGTCCTCTTGCCTGTCAAGAGTTTTGGTTCTGTTCAGAAAGGAGGTGCTAAAAATGAAATAGTGAGTACGGAAAACAAGGTCAGGGGTTCCATGAAGCCTTCCCTAATTCATCAAGTTTTACTTTCAGACTCTTAATGGTGAGGGTGAACCATTGAAAATCAAAACAGGAAGCACCACTTCCTGACTCTCTTTGGTGGGGCTCAGCAAAGGGATAAATAAGACCTAGTTGCTAGTTTTACCTTGCTTCCCCTTAAGCAAATTACTTAACCTCTCTGCCTCTCTTGCCTATCCATCAAATGGGAAGGACAGTATGCTCTCATGGGACTCACAGGACTGGAGCAAGGATTGCTTGAGATCCTGACAAATGCTTTAGAAAGGACAAAACATTGCCCAAATGATCTGAGGGAGGCTGGGGACCCCATCCCATTCAAGCACCTGGCACAGCGTGGGTCTGGCACACAGTAGGGGCTCAATAAACATTTGAGGCTCGTACAAGGGAATTGGCAGATGTTACCATGAGCCCGTACAGAGCAGAGAACCGCATAGCACTCCATCACCTCAGAGCCTGAGGCGGTGGCTCCCTCCCCTCTAGCTGCACCCCCATATCCATCCTCCCTAGAACAGTCCCCACCCTGTCACCCATGGATCTACTATAAGGAGACCCACGTTCAGGGTAGCTGAGATTCAAAGCCTAAAGTTTATCTCCGATGGGGGAGCAGAGGCAAGCACTGACCTCAGCCCATCTCCTCAGGTTTCAAGGGCTGCAGGACTCACTGTCACAAGGGACTGGCCAGCTCAGCCTTCATTTCCCGCTCCTGGTTGCTGAGGCAGGCGAATGTTAGGCCATTGTGTCAGCAGCCAACAGCAGCCCTCTGGCCAATGGAGGACACCTGGCACCAGACAACAGCTGTGCCCTGATTTACCTCCAGCTGGGGCCTCAGGTGCTCCATCATCTCCTAGCCCGGCCAGCCTGCCTCCTGGGAATTTGGCATGGCGAGCAGAGACCCTTCCCCTGGCTGGTCTGGGCTAGGGAGCCCCTTCAAGGTGACTCAAGCCCGGCCCACCGGCTGGACTTTCCCAAGGAGTTCTCCTATATTTCTTTTTCTTTTTTAAAGATTTTATTTATTCATTTGACAGAGAGAGACACAGTGAGAGAGGGAACACAAGCAGGGGGAGTGGGAGAGGGAGAAGCAGGCTTCCCACTGAGCAGGGAGCCTAATGTGGGGCTCAATCCTAGGACCTGGGGATCATGACCTGAGCCAAAGGCAGATGCTTCACGACTAAGCCACCCAAGCACCCCATTTTCTGTATTTCTTGAGTCAATGCCATCCTTCTCATTGTGATATCCAAGAGGACAGGATGAGCTATGAGGGTCTACAGCTGTGGGATTGTGACAAGGACTCACTTTCCAAAGCCTGATTTCTTCCTTCCTTTTTTTTTTTTTTTTTTTTAAGATTTCATTTATTTGACAGAGAGAGACACAGTGAGAGAGGGAACACAAGCAGGGGGAGTGGGAGAGGGAGAAGCAGACTCCCCGCTGAACAGGGAGACCTACACGGGGCTCAAACCCGGGACCCCGGGATCACGACCCGAGCTGGAGGCAGAGGCCTAATGACTGAGCCATCCAGGCACCCTTCTTCCTTCTTTTTTAAAAGATTTATTTACTTGACAGAGAGAGAGCTAAGCAGGGGAAGCAGCAGAGGGAGAGGGAGAAGCAGGCCCCCTGTTGAGCAAGGAGCCCCATGCAGGGCTCCATCCCAGGACCCTGGGATCATGACCTGAGCTGAAGGCAGACATCTAATGACTGAGCCACCCAAGTGCCTCCAAAGCCTGATTTATTTCCTCATGCCTTTGTCTCTTTATTTGCTTTCCACCCAAATACAAAGTCCAGAGGGCAGGGCACGTCGCTAAAACTTTACTGCTTTCTCATCCCAGCGCTGAGAACCCGGATGCCAGTTCTGCCCCCAAATAGGTGCTTCATTAATATTTGTGAGTGAATGAGTGAACAAGTGAAATTTTTGCAATGTTTACTATAATAAATGATAGTTATTATAAAGGAGTGATTATTCCAACTAACTTTAAAAAGAAGCCATAATTTCCATAGTCTTTCAGAATTAACGTACATACTGTCTTACCTTATTCATTGTTTATGTATTCATGCAGTCATTCAGCTATTCATCTAACCTTGGTTTTATCTGCAGCAGCTGGGAATTGAATAGTCGTATAATGTCTGGGCTATAAAATGGGGGTACAAAGTTCTAGGGGTGACTCTGATGGGGAGATATGACCTAGTCAGGGAGTTCAGAGGAAGTCCCATTTGAGCCAAGAGCTAAACAAAGAAAGTCACTACCTGGGAGCCACAGACCAGTGTAGGAAGAGGGATGCCATGTGAAAGACCTAGTGGTGGAAGGGAATGTGTTGGGAGGAGGAACTGAGGGTCGGCTGGGAAGTAGGGAGTAAGGGAGTAAGACTGAGTCACCACCTTGGAGGGGACCGAGCAGCCGATGTTCAGCAGCACCTGGATGTGCTCAGTGGGTGCCCTGGGCCAGGGCAGGGTGCCCTTTAGGAGATGTCACCTCCTCCAGGAGACCATTGCCAACCCTCCAATCTAGGTCAGGGTTTCCTGGGGACTCAGGGGTTCCCTTGTTGTTTAACTTATCAAAGTCTACTTTAATGATCTGTTCTCTTCCTTTTTGGCCTCCTCATCTCTGGCTATTTATCTCTTGCCACCAGTACCTAGCACAGTGCAGGATGTGATAGTGTCCCCGTTAGTGTTTGATGAATAGATCACGAGCGCAATGACAGGTAGTTGAATTTCTGCACAATCGGGAAGCCCCTGCTGAGCCCCGTGCTGCAAACAGGAGGGGACATTGGAGGAGAAGGGAGCCAGAAGGCTGGGAAAGAGAAAGGTCGGGGCGGTGCGATGCAGTTAGTGCTACATGAAAGAAAGAAGGATTTAGAATACCAGCCTCAGTAGGAAGGAGGGATGACAGTTTCAAGGAGGATTAATTTACTCAATGCCGAAAAGAAATTTCAACAGGTAAAGTTGCATGAGTGTACATGTATGCAAAAGGACATCTGCTGCTATTTAACAGATTCTCATGTATTATGTGCCAAGTGCTGTTCTCAGGGTTTTGCAACATTAAGCCATTTTAATCCTCATAATGATTGCATGAAGCACTTAACTATGACTATTTTATAGGTGAGAAATCTGAGGAGCAAAGAGTACTCCTTCCTCCCCTCCACTGCAGCTCCAGGGCCAAGCAGCCAGGAAGTGACAGAGCCAAGCTCCCAACCTGGGCACTTTGACCTGGAAGCCAGGCTCTTACTCCCACCTTGTGCCGATCTGAAGCCAGCCCTTGCTCTGCTGCTGGTATACCTGATGATCTGGTGTCTTTTCAAAGATCCTCCTGAGAGGGAGGCATGATCCCTTCCCATTTTGCAGAGAAGCAAATTGAGGCTTAATGACATGAATTTACCAAAGGTCCACCAGCGGGTAAGTAGAGCTCTCCCAGCAGAGCCAGGATCTGTAATGACAGACCCCCTTATTGCTCTCTTATTCCCTCACTGCTCTTGTCTGAGCTCTACACCTGGGCCATCTTCTGTGCCCCTCCGGGGCAGCTTTGGAACCTCAGCCAAGGCCTGGCAGATGGCCATGCCCTGTGCCCACGACTGACGCAGCAGCCCCTCCTCTACTCCCCGGCTTCCCATCCTAACACTGAGCCTCTGACCCATCATTGCAGAGACAGGGACATCATCCCAACCTGGCACGGGATTAGGAACAGTTAAATCCATCAGCAACTTTTGGGGGAAAAATGGGTGCAGTTGAAATCTATTTATACTACCCCCGATGGGCAGGATGGCGTCAGCCAGATCTAGGGAAGGTGGTTAAGGATTCAGCAAGTCAGCATCCCAGGACCCTGCAAGGCCAAGGTGAGACATTCCCGACAGGGCTCAGAGCCTCCAGCACACTTGCTGTCTGACCAGTTGGCTGCCAGGGTGCTCCTCCTTGCGCTGCCTACCCCTGCTCTCCTGCTTCATCTCTCAAGGGCTCACTTTGCTCAATGGCTGACAGGCTCAAGGCCCAACTGAAACCAGGGTAAAGGGCAGCTGGGCCCAACCTAGTCTCTTTGACACAGAGTCCTAGGGCCAAGTTGATGCTCAGGCCTATTGTCCTGCAACTTGTGGTTATCTTTCACCTCAGTATCTTTCACCTCAGTAACCTGACTCAAAAGACATCTGATGCAGGCTCCATTCCCCTTCCTAAGGTGACATGTCGCTGTGACAGTCTGTGCCTTGGTTTCCCCCTGTGTGAGAACAGAAACTTCTCAAGCTTCTAGTACATACAGGCTTGACCAGGGGACCCCTCCCTGAGATAATAACCAGAAAGATTTCCTTTTGCGGGCTGAGGTAGGGGGCAGGAGACATTTGTTTTTCAGGATCAGGAAGATCTGGGTTCAAACCCTGGATTTGCCTCTTCCTGTCTATGTGATCTGTGAGCCTTGGAAATCTTAACCAATCCAATCCTCAAAACAGTCCTCTGAGGTAGGTGCTATCTCTAGTTACATGGGTTTGTTTGTTTGTTTTTAAGTAGGCTGTACATCCAGCATGGAGCCCAGTGTGGGGCTTGAACTCACGACCCTGAGATCAGCACCTGAGCTGAGATCAAGAGTCGAATGCTGGGGCGCCTGGGTGGCTCAGTGGGTTAAAGTCTCTGACTTTGGCTCAGTGCATGATCTCAGGGTCCTGGGATCGAGCCCCGCATCGGGCTCTCTGCTCAGCGGGGAGCCTGCTTCCCTACTCCCTATGCCTGCCTCTCTGCCTACTTGTGATCTCTTTTTCTCTCTCTCTCAAATAAATAAATAAAATCTTAAAAAAAAAAAAGAGTCAAATGCTTAACTGACTGAGCCATCCAGGCGCCCTTCTAGTTACATCTTATAATTGAGAAACTGGGGTACAGAGAGGTAAGTTAACTTGCCCAAGGTCACAGAGCTGGTAGGTAGCCGAGTCAGGTGATCTAGCTCTGGTCTGTGCTCACTGCCCTGCTTCGTGTGAGACCTGAAGAGCGGAATTCTGATCCTGGCCTTGCCAGCAGCTTAAGTCACATGGTTGCTTGGGCCTCACCTGTAAAATGAGGAGAGAAGACCCCTGATTCTACACAGTGTAGCACTATCTTAGCTCTAAGTTGTTTCCGAGAGTGCGTTGTCGCTGCCCATCAGTCCACAAGGTGCTGGGACTGTGGTGGGCAGATCTCTCCTCCTTGCCCCCCAGACTGCCATGCCCTGCCTCCTAGCCTTGGCTTCAGGGATCAGCAAACAGGGCAGTGAAAGAGCATTCCCCCCGGGTCTCCTGGGTGTCCATGGAGGCCCTCT
Organism: Nasua narica; assembly: GCA_028533885.1. Taxonomy (NCBI): domain Eukaryota; kingdom Metazoa; phylum Chordata; class Mammalia; order Carnivora; family Procyonidae; genus Nasua; species Nasua narica. The sequence continues at coordinate 97,353,610 of CM052797.1, read as the reverse complement.
CACAGAGCTCCGGGGTGCTGTGAGGAAAGAGATGGACTTCTGGACTGTGAACAATGCTGATAGGTTCCATCTTCCCCCACATCAAAGTTTGCTTGGTTCTTAGTCACACTGCATGACCATTTTAAGTACTTCTGAGAATCCCAGTATCAGAGGGGAATGGGCAGCGAGGACAGAATGCCGTAGTGTCCTCTTCAGCAGTTCCGAGCCAGTTGGCTGGTGTGCCCCGGTAATGGCCCGTCGGCCTAGCCTAGGACTCAAGCTAGGACTGGGAGAGTCGGAGCCTCTCCCGGTTGGCCCAAACAGAAGTTCTTCCTGAAGTTGGGCTGCAATGTGACTTTTCTGTCACCTCTACCTTCTGGGCCTAACAGGGTCCCTCTCATGGGACAGTCCTTTATCAACTTGAAGAGAGTCCCTGTGTCCCTGCCAACTCTTCTATTTTCAAAATTACACATCCTCGTGTCCTTACATTCTACCTCTTAGGTCAGAGTTCTTTGAGGCTTTTTTCTCATCACTCTCCTCCCTCTCTTCCCAATCTGTCCTAATGAATTTTCCAGGAATCTCAACTCAGGATCCCTTTTAAAACACTATTCTCAGGGCGCCTGGGTGGCGCAGTTGGTTGGGCAACTGCCTTCGGCTCAGGTCATGATCCTGGAGTCCCGGGATCGAGTCCCACATCGGGCTCCCAGCTCCATGGGGAGTCCGCGTCTCACTCTGATCTTCTCACTTCTCATGCTCTCTCTCACTCTCTCTCTTTCCTAATAAATAAAATAAATAAAATCTTTAAAAAAAAAATAAATAAAACACTATTCTCAGAGGATAAGTCTCCAGTGCTTGGTAGGCTGAGACACTATCTATGGTTTCTCTTTTGCATCTCTTCCCTAGGCCCCCTCCCAACTCTCCAGGCTTTCTTCTGGAAACTGCACCCCCTAAAACTCCATCCACACGGTCCTCATAGGGGCTGCCATGTTCAGCTATGACTCCGCCCCCAAGGCCAGTTGATTGGCCAAGAGGTTGGCACTATATTTAAGCTGCTCCAATCAATCATTTCTTGGGATCTGGGGATTTGAATGCCTCTCTGGCAGCTAAAACTGTGAGATACAAAACTGGGCAGCTATTGGCAGCCACACTGATCAGGAAGGAGTAGGCTATGCTGCAGAAATGAATCAATCCTGAGATGTCAGTAGCTTAATCCAATGAAAATGTATTTCCTTTCCGTGCAAAGTTTGATGGGGGTTGGGTACTTCTCCTGGACAGCTCTTTTCTAAGTGGTGATTCAGGGATCCAAGATCCTTCTATCCTGAGGCTCCATCCTTAAAAGTCTTTCACTTCCAGCCGCAAAGATGGGGGTGAAGGGAACAGAGGGTTGGGGGAGGACATGGAGAAGTCCTGTCTGCTTCGGCCTGAAAGGGATGCATATCAGTTCCCC
>CM052797.1:97278352-97345956 GCA_028533885.1 Nasua narica | reverse complement strand
CTTCCCCTTTCTCTGCATCCTCGCCAACATCTGTCATTCCCTGACTTGCTAATTTTAGCTATTCTGACTGGTGTGAGGTGGTATCTCACTGTGGTTTTGATTTGTATTTCTCTGATGCCAAGTGATGTTGAGCATTTTTTCATGTGTCCAGACATACTCTTCTTTACCTCCATCGTGCATTCCTAGCCCAATTTTCCCTTGTCAGTGAAGACCAATCACCCTAGTCGGCACAATAACTCTCTTTGCTGCCTGTTGATTCAGGGACATGTTGATTTGGGGGTCCAAAGTGGTTGGACTATAATTGTAACTTCCAGTTCAATGGAATCATTGTTGTGTCTCCTGGTGAAAACATTCTTCCCTTTGGGACCAAGACCTCTAGGCCAGCAGAGCATAAGGTCATGGGAACAGGAAGCAAAAATTTTGCTAGTGAGCAACTAGGGGTAACAGTGAGTGGTGCCCCTCCCATGTCCATCTCTTGATTCCTGGACCTATGAATCCTGGCTATGGGGGAAACAGTCCCATATACTGACCCTAATTCAGAGTTGATAGAGCCTTCTGAAGAACGTCACCCCAGCCCTGCAAGATATTGCTGCCTAACTGGTATTATAACTGAGTGTTCAAAAGATCATTCCATCATTCTGTCAAACCACATGCTCCAGTGTGGTGGGGACCATGGTAAGACTAGCGAATTCCATGAGCACTGACATATTGTTGCCCTTCTTTTGCTATGAAGCGAGTTCCTTGGTCAGAAGCAACGCTGGGTAGAATACCATGGTGGTGTATCTGGCATTCTGTAAGTCCACAGATGGCAGTGTTAGCAGAAGCATGGCATGACAGGGAAGGCAAAGCTGGGTCCAGAGTGTCTATTCTAGTAAGAACAAAATGCTGCCTCTTCCATAACCGAAGGGGTTCCATGTCATCAACCTACCCCCAGGTAAGTGGGATGATCACCCTGGGGTGGTGCCATGTCAGGGGCTCAGGGTGTATCTCTGTTGCCAGCAGTTGAGGCACTCATCAGTGGCCAGAGCCAGGCTGCTGAGCCCTGTAGAGCCACCCCCCCTGCCACCATGGCCACTTCGTTCCTGAGACCGTTGGGTGATGGTGGGATGGCTGGGGAAAGAGGCTGGCTGCTATCCATAGGACAGGTCATTGTATCCATTTGAATATTAAAATTCTCCTCCATTGAGGTCACCCTTAGGTGAAAATTCACACGGGACACAAGTATCTTCACGTTTCCCACTGCCCCTCTATTCAGAGAAGTGTATCCACATAATTCTGCCTCCAATTTCCTTGTAACCAATTTTCCAATCATGCTTGTCCCAAATCCATGACCGTCCAGCCAAACCACTGGCCACAGCCCATGGATCGATGTTTATTACACGTCTGGTATTTCTCCTTGCAAACAAAGTGAAAACCCAGGGGTGCTGCCCAGTTTCTGCCCATTGGGAGGATTTCCCTTCACCACCGCCTTCAGGGCTGCCCCAGAGAGAGGCAGCAGTGCCACAGCTGACCACATCCAGCTGTGCCTGCATATCATGCAGAAACATCTGGAAACCAGGCCTGCGTCTTCTCTTCCTCTTTCTACTGATTGCAGGGAACCCCCCGTGAGGCTATGCGTGTGGGCTGGGAGAGAGATGGCAGGGGACCTGGGCTGGGGGCCATGAGCCTCTGGGTCAGTTCTGTGTTGTAACTTGCTTCTACCTGCAGGCCAGGGTCTGCCTGCTCAGGCAGGATCCCGCGTATATATTATTTCTGTTTGATGATGAAGTACACCATCAGGGGCTGGTGGGTCTTATGCCATCTGGTTCATGATGGGGAGCTCACGTTGCCTGGGAACTTGGTGGCCCGTGGTTAAGTGCTCAGTCCCTGCTGAGGCCCAGGAGCAGACAAAGAGCCGTTTCTCAAAAGGAGAACGGTTAACTGCGGGGGGTGGCAGGGCTTTGCTGCAAAGTCCTAAGGGCCGAGTGCTGCGATTCACCTCTAACGGCCCCGCCAAGGACCCAAACAGCATCTCAATCTGCCACTGACCCTTCGAGCCCCATTCACTCGACTGGCTCGTAAAGGCCCTAGTGGCAGAAGAACTTGTGTGCCAGCCCAGACCTTGGTGGAGCCTTATTCTTTTATTCTTTCTTATATATATATATATATATTTAAGATTTTATTTATTTATTAGAGAGAGAGAAAGTGAGAGAGAGTATGAGGGGGGAGAAGGTCAGAAGGAGAAGCAGACTCCCCGAGGAGCTGGAAGCCGACGTGAGACTCGATCCCGGGACTCCAGGATCATGACCTGGCCGAAAGCAGTCGCCCAACCAACTGAGCCACCCAGGTGCCCAGCATTATTCTTTCTGAGCCCACTGAAAACCAGGAGCACTTTGGGTCCCCTTAGTAAGTGGGCTGGAGTAACACACTCATGAGGAGTGTGTTGCCTCTGAAATCTAGGGGCCCCCAAAACATTGTGTCTCTTTCTTGGTTGTAGGAGAGGCCAGGTGCCAACTGTCCTTCACCTGACCAGGGTTATCTTGACATGTTTCACACCATGGGACACCTAGAAATTTCACTGAGGGAAAAGGTCCCTGGGTTTTTAATGCGATTTATCTCCTGCCCTCCGATGTGCAAATGTCTTACCAGTAACTCTAGAGTAACTTCTCGTCCATGAGGTCAGTCGGCTGCTGTCATCAATGTAATGGGCCAGCGTGACATCTTGTGGAAGAAGAAAATGACCAAAAGTGAATTGGGGTAAACTGGAGAGGGAGACGAAGCATGAGAGACTGTGGACTCTGAGCAACAAACTGTGGGTTTTGGAGGGGAGAGGGTTGGGGGGATGGGTAAGCCTGGTGGTGGGTATTAAGGAGGGCACGTATTGCATGGAGCACTGGGTGTGGTGCATAAACAATGAATCTTGGAACACTGAAAAAAATAAAATTAAATTAAGATGTTGAAAAAAAAAAAAAAAGAAAGTGACCAAGGTCCCTGTGAACTGACTTATGACATTATGGCTGCAGGACCGCTGTACCTCTGAGGGAAGAGAGTGAAGATATACTGCTGGCCTCGGCTGCTGAAAGCAAGCTGCTCCTGGTGATCTGCACTAAAAAGCGTCAAGAGAAAAGCATTTGGCAGGTCAACGGCTGCATGTAAGGTATCAGGAATATGTTAATTTGGCACAAACTTCTGCAGTCCTTCCAGGTCTGTGGTAGTGCTTTTGTTTACCTTTTTTTTTCTAGATAGAGGCAGTCCTAGTGGCTTCTGTTGGCCTTTCCCACCATAATAACCCTCATCCACAGGTCAGGGAGTCAACGTGAGGATTAGACCAGCTGCTGAGTAATCTATTCCAATGATGCATTTTGTAACTAGAGGAATAACCACAGGATGAGCTTGAGGACTGCAACGGCCTGAATGTCTGCGACCCCTCAAAACTCATAGCTTGAAATTCTAAGCCTTAAGGGTGGTAGTATGCATAGGTGGGGCCTTTGGGAGGGGACTAAGTCATGAGGGTAGAGCCCTCAGGAATAGGAGTAGTGCTCTTGTGAAAAAGATCCCCCAGGGCTCCCTAGCTAGCTCCTGCCACCAGGTGAGGATCCGATGAGAAGTCTGCAACTCCGGGGAAGGCCCTCACCCAAGCACGCTGGCACCCTGATCTTGGACTTGCAGCTTTCAGAATTGTGAGCTGCCCAGCCCGTTTCGGTTTATGCGGTCTGTGGCATTTTGTCCCAGCAGCCTGAATGGACTAAGACAGGGACCCACTGGGCCCACTGGGAAATGCATCTGAGTTGAAATTCCACTGTCACCTGACTTCCCCAAGTCCTACTCTTGAAGACCACAGGGCACCTTTGAGTCTCTTGGAATTAATGTCACTTTAGAATCAATGCCCAGTAGTCCCTGAAGGGCCAGATTATTTCCTTTTTCCCCAAGCACAGTTAGAAGTCGAAGAAAGAAGTTAAAGCTTTTTAAAAAGTAAAAAAGCTTAAGTCAAATAAAAGGCCATAGGTCCCTTGGGAAAGGCTATGCTAAGAGAAAGATTCTCAGTATAAATTCTGGCAGTATGCTGGGCTCCTTCCTTTAGGGAACCTGGCTTCTCCTCCATTCATGGGTTTCTGGGTCTTTCAACTGGCTCACCTCCGGGAAGACTGAGGGGCATGACTCTGTTTTTATGATTCAGGTTAGACTTCTGCTCAGTTGACCTAGAATGTGTCTGCTCATACAGATCAAGTACGAATTTAGTAGGCTTCCTATCTGTTCCACTTCAAGGAATACCATGATCAACTGGCCAACACCAAGGGTCTATCGGAGTCGGACTACTCTGATTGCTGATTTGGCTCTGCTTTCCTTTCCCATAACCATGCCTACTTTGCCTCTGTCCGTTGAGGGCTGACATTTGTCACCTACCATACCAGGATCCAATTACTCCCATAGCATTTAGGTTTCACGGTTCAGGGACCGCGGTCCTGACTATGAGGTCTGGCCTGTGGAGAAGAGTGATTCTAGAGCTCTTCAGGGATGCCTGGGCTCCCTTCACAAATTGATTTCTCACAGCAGTGGGGGAGAGTATGTCTTCTGGACTCTCCCAGTGTGGGCGAGTAAATCTTAAAAGACAAATCCACTCTAAAGTTCCAATCTCCCTAACCCTTTGACTTTCTTCTTCTCCATTAAACTAAGACTGGCAAGGCATTTCTAACTCACTTACTGTGGGTCACCTTTTGGTCCATATTTCAGACAAACTGCTAAAGTCCTTTCTGATTCCCAGAGCTGAGACATTAAATGCAGAATTCCTGCTCAGTGAACCCATGTCAATGAATTTGACCTGATCCAACTTTTCGTTCTTTGCACCATTATCCTACACTCCCAGGATTCATTCACACACACGTTCCGCAGATTTTTGTCTGCACAAGTTAGAAAACTCAGATAGTTCTTTTGAAGTGTAGCACACCTCCTCATGGGTCCCATTTTGTAGATCATCTTTAGGGGTCCGCTGAGACTTGAGTCTGGCTGTAGGTCTAGAAGCAGAGAAGTGATAGGAGTGGGTCCTAAGGAGAATCAGCATTGTCTGGGATGGCAATGCCTCAGGGGAGGATAAGACAACTTCTTTAGGCCATGCAGATGAGAAGTCCCCTCAAGATGAGAAGGAAAGGCTACTACTGGAGGTGGGGAGGCTGCTTCCTCTGACAAAGAAGACTCTTCAGAATTTGGGAGCTCAACGTCCCTAGCTTCATCAAGGTCCTCTTACATGCCCCCATTCCAAGTTATAGGATTCCATTCTGTCTCAATCAATGCCTTCACTTTAACAGTAGACGCCTTGTGAGGGTAGGAGTTCAGCTTGTGTTGTTAATTCAGCTAGTGGCAGGTCAACATTCTGTGCCTGATTTTCAGCAGGCTCAGCCCTGCACCTTGAGGAGATAAGGCTCTCTTCAGGGCACAGACAGAAGCTTTTAGGTCATTCGGCAGCATTTGGGCTGGGAATTCCAATCCCTGAACTCATCCTTTCCCTTCACCATTTTATCCAGAGATACTAGGAGCAACCAGCCAACCTCATTATGTTTCTTAGTTTTCCAAAATGTATGAAAAGGTATAAAAGTATTCATAAACACCGTTACTTGGCTCCTTGCATCTTATAAGTGGTTGATTAGGAGTATCCAATGGAACAATTTTGCATATCTCTATTGCCAGATTATTCCATAGACTATCAGTGCTCTTTCTACTACTAGAAATAGGGTCATTTGCATGTTTAAGTCTAATCAGGTTAGAAAGCCAATTCCAGACACCCAGAACCAATTCAGAAAATTCACTCTTAAAATTCTATTCCCCTAGAACCACCTTCAGGATTGAAATCTGTAGTGGTTGGATTCTCCAGATAAATAGAACCAACAGTGTGTGTGTGTATATATATATAGTATCACTCTAGTCCTAGCCCAGTGGTCTGAGAACCAGGAGGGCTAATGGTGTAAGTTCCAGTCCAAGTCTGAGATCAAAGGCAGGAAAAGAGCAACATGCCAGCTCAAAGACAGGAAGAGGGAGAGCTAATGCTCCCTTACTCTGCCTTTTTTGTCCTATTCAGGCCTCCAAAGGACTGGATGAGGCCCACCCACATTGGAGAAGGCAATCTGCTTTACTCAATCTACTGATTCAAATGTTTTTCATTTCATTTCATTTCATTTTACTGATTTGACAGAGAGAGAAAGAGAGGACAAGCAGGAAGAGCAGCAGAGGGAGGGGGAGAAGCAGGCTCTTCGCTGAGCAGGGAGCCCGATGTGGGACTCGATCTCAGGACCCTAGGATCATGACCTGAGCCAAAGGCAAATGCTTAACCATCAGAGCCACCCAAGCGCCCCTACTGATCCAAATGTTAATCTCATCCAGAAACACCCTCACGGACACACCCAGAAGAATAATGTTTAACCACAGATCTGGGCCCTTGGTGAGTCAGCCAAGCTGACACAAACTATGACGACACAAAAATGATGATGGGAGCCTAGGCACTTTATCTCGTGAGTCTACTGGAGAACCTACCTGAGTGTTAGGGAGTAGATTACATATGGTCCTTTCCTTGGAGGTATCATTTTGCAAAGGGGACCCACAGGAAAGATGGCTCTGCTCACATAGTGGTGAACTGGGCTCCCTGCAAGGGGTCTTGGGCATGGAGGCTGGTGCCCATGTATTTTAATCTCTAGCTGGGAGGAATGGGAAGGAAGAGGACCAAGGTCTTGGAGATTGACTTTTTATCTATCCCCTGTCATCTTGAAAAAACCATGTCTATCCCTTGACAAATATGTCTGGGCTATGCTGATTTTGCTGAGCAGGACTTGGTAGAACAGAGCTTCTTCTTCGGGGCCAGAGGAGCATGAACTTGGACCCCAGGTTTCTTTGCTTAACCTCCAGCAGCAGCTATAACTGGGAAATATTTCAGTTTAACTTTTATTTCAAAATGTTTCTTTCAAATTTTGCATTCTACTCCATATTATGTTTACTTTCCCCCTAAATATTTGAGTAGAAGATGGGGATGCTCCATTTTTATCCTGTGGCTCCATTATTCCTGGGATACTGACCCCCTGCTTGAAGGAAAGTGGATTTGAGAGAAGAATGAGCTCTGAGGCTCTTTGTCAGGAACTAATGACACTACAACAGTTAAGATCAATATCCTGCTGGCTTTCCTGCCTTCTCTTCCATCTGTCCATTGTCAGTGGAGAAAGTAAGGCCTAGAGAAGGGTGCCCATTTGCTCAGGATGTCAAGGCAGGGGATGCAACAGAATCAGAGCAGCAATAGGGCAGACTGGGAGATCTGCTGGGTGTGTCTTTCATGCCCTAGCATTATCCGGAGGAAGACAAAGTGAAACAGAGATTTTGCAGCTAAGATTTTCAGCACAAATCCTACCCACCTATATATTCAAGTCACAGACCATAGTCTATGCACCTAAGGCCCATTGCATATAACTTTACATCCATATCAAGGAAGTTCAAATCTTTGAGAAAGTAAACATTGACCCAGCTTCAAACAAGTCAGACCTCCTGTTTATTTTTAGTTCTCTGGATGTGTGCAGATCATCACCAATGCAATGAAGAAAATGCAGATGCATCTCATAATTACTCAGCTAATAAATCAGGGCTGAAAGGCTGCTGGGGACAGTGTGTTCTGTTGACCTTGGCTGGGGAGGTAGCTCAAGGTAGTCCTTGAAGAACAAATGAGATGGGAGGGATGCGGGATAGATGAGATACTCCTGGCTGGCGCATGCTGACAGAAGGCTTGAGTGAGGGTACAGTGAGCCAAATAATGGATCTTAAGGGGCCTGTGTAGAATGCGGAGTGTGTGGGGTGTGTGTGTGTGTGTACGTGTTGTGCGTGCATATGTGTGTGCTGTGTGTATGTATGTGTGTGTGGTATGTGTAGTGTGGTATGTGTTTATGTGGTACATGTTTATATGTGAGGTGTGTGTGTGTATGTATGGAGTGGTATGGATGGGTATGTGGGTGTATATGTGTATATATATGTATGTATATGTGTGGCGTGGTACATGTGTGGTGTATGTGATGTGTGTATGTGTGGTATATATCTGTGGAGTGTGTGGTATGTGTGTTGTGTGTATGTGTGTGTAGTGTGTGTTTGTGTGGTATGTGTATATGTGTGTTGTATGTGTGATATGTGCAAATTGCGCAGTATGTATGTTCTGTGGTGTGGTGTGTGTGTGGTGTCATGTGTTGTATGGGGGTATGTGGTACATGTGGTGTGTGCATGTGTGTGTAGTTTGATGTGTGTGTGTGTGGTATATGATTGTGATGTGTGGTGTGTGCAGTATATGTTTATGTGGGGTATATGTGGTACGTGTATGTGTGTTGTGTGTACGGTACGTGTGGTGTGGTATGGTGTGTGTGTGTGTGCATGGGGTGTGTGTGGTGTGGTGGATGTGGGTGCATATGTGCGGTGTGTGGGTATGGTATGGTGTGTGTATGTGTGGTATGTGTATGTGTTTATGTGGTGTATGTTTGCACGTGGGTTGTGTATATATGTGTATTGTGGTTTGGTTTGGGTGTGCGTGGTGCATGTGTGGTGTGTATGCGTGTGATGTGTGTATGGTATGTGTATGTGTGGCGTGAGTGGTACAGCACATATGTCTGTGTAGTATGCATATTTCATGTCTGTGTGCGGCACGTCTGGTGTGTGTGGTATGTTTGGATTTGGAGTGTGTGTGTGTGTGTGTGTGCGGTACGTGTGTGTGTGGTGTGTGTGGTATGTATATGCTGTTGTGTGTGTACGTGTGGAGTGGTGTGTGTGTTGTACGTGGGTATATGTGGATACATGGATGTGTATGTGTGGTATGTGAGTGAGGTATGATGTGTGTATGTGTGTGGCATGCATGGTGTGGTGTATACGTGTGTAGCCTGTGTTTGTGTAGTGTGTGTGTGGTGTGTCGATCTGGTGTATATGGTATATGTTCGTATGTGGAATGTGTGATGTGTGGTAGGTTTATGCGTGTGATGTTTGGTTTTCAGATTTTGAATTTTGTGGACCAGTTAAAATCATTGCAAATAACCGTGTCACCCACAACTATCACTACCATTTTATAAATAAAGAATATATATATATATTTTTAAAAGATTTTATTAATTTATTTGACAGAGAGAGAACACAAGCAGGCAGAGAAGCAGGCAGAGGCAGAGAGAGGAGCAGGCTCCCTGCTGAGCAAGGAGCCAGATGTGGGACTCGATCCCAGGATGCTGGGATCATGACCTGAGCCAAAGGCAGCTGCCCAACCAACTGAGCCATCCAGGCGTCCCAAGAATATATATATTTTTAAAGATTTTATTTATTTGTTTGACAGAGAGAGAGATCACAAGTAGGCAGAGAGGCAGGCAGAGAGAGGGGGAAGCAGGCTCCCCGCCAAGCAGAGAGCCCAACGCGGGGCTCAATCCCAGGATCCTGAGACCATGACCCGAGCTGAAGGCAGAGGCCTTAACCCACTGAGCCACCCAGGCGCCCCAAGAAAGAATATTTTAACAACAAAAGTGTAAAAGACAAAATCTCAAAATTGAAAAGCAGAATTAAGTTAGATTTAAGAAAAATCCACTATCACTTATCCGTTTTCCCCATATTGCCCGAGACTAAAGAAAACGTGGCTGTGGACGAGTGCTGCTCCCGTGCCTGGGGCCCGGGGACTGTGAAATGTCACAAAGCCTTGGGTCCCTCTCCAGGCTCGGAGCTGGCAGGCTGGGTCTTGCAGCTCTGCAGCTGCCTTCAGAAGGGCCAGTCTGTGACGGGTCAGTGTAGCAGAGACCTTTCCCCCTAAAGTACACCCGCGGAGGAAAACCTGCTGCTGCCGCTAAAATAGGACCAAGAGTCTATTCCCGACACCGTGCGAAACCCTCTCTTGTTTAGTGTTTACACAGCTGACTCAAGTTTCACAACGGCCTCTTGAGGTAGGCGTGACTATTATCTCCCTTTTGCAGATAAGGACATGGCGCAGAGACCTAAGGCAAGGCCCCGGAGAAGGCTCTGGGCGAGATGGAGGACGGGACGAAATCTCTTGGGGCCAGAGCATCCTGTCCTGGGCGCTTGGCCAAATGGCTGAAAGTGGCCCTGGTGAGATATCTGGGAGGGGGTTCAAAGCTGGGCTGGGAAGGAAGGTGCTAGACTGGAAGCAGAAGAACCCAAGTGGCAAACAGACTCTTTGGTGTTATCTCTCAGCCCTGCCCCTTGACTTCACCAGGCTCAACCTGGTTTTCTCAGCCTGGAAAATTGGGTTACCAGGCCTTACTTGCCAGGCTGGGAAGGAATAGGAGATAATAGCTTCCTTAACTTTGGAGTCAGGACAAGCCTGAAAACCTTGTCCTCGTCTTGCTCCCTGCTCTTTGTCCCCCTGGCTCCCACCAGTCTTCCCCACATTGGTAAGTGGCCCCACCCAGCACACTCTGCTCCAGCTGGAAGTCTGGCCTTCAGCCTGACTCCTCCCCAGCAAGTCCCCTGGGTCCAGCCTTCCAAATGTGTCTCCAAATCCCCCACCTCTCTCTCGCTTCCTCTCCTCCATCATCTCTCTGTCTCTCTCATCCTCCTGCTGCTTCTCCTCCGGCTCCTGAAACCTGTTCCCAGACCTGCAGCCACAGTGATGCTTGAAAATATAAGCCATGTGGTGTTACTTGCTTAAGCCCTTTAACGATTCGCCATTCTACTCAGACAAAAATCAAAATGCCTAAACTTGGCCTGACTGGTCTGGTCCCTGCCCACCCCTCCCACCACCTCAAGTCACAGGTCGTGCCTTCACTCACTGAACCCCAAGCCAGTGAGCCTGTAGTTCCTAGAACACACCAAGCTCTTTTCCACGGCAGGGCCTTTGCATGTACGGGTCCCTCAGCCTCCTGCTATTCCGTTTACTGCTTCTTGTCACCTGGACTCAGAAGGGCCTTCCCTGACTGTCTTATCTGAAGCAGAATTCGAATTTCCTATCACAGTAACTGTGTATTTCCTTTGCGTACTCGTTACAGTATGGATCTATCATTCCGTGACTTTGCTTGTTTATTTTTTGCTTTGTTCGCTGGACTGTAATGTCCGTGAGGGCGGGGTCGTGGCTGTCTGATCATGGTTGTAGCTTCCTCACACAGCATTTGGCACATAGTAGGCACTCAAGAAAAACTTTTATGTACTAGGCGAAAGGTCTATTCCACAAGTCACGATAGGTTCCCAGCCCACTGACTCTCCTTGCCCTCCGTGCCCTCCACGCCCCACTCTGCCCCTGCTTCTGCTCCTCTGCTCTCTTCCTCCACAGGGCAGGCCACCACCCAGGAGGCTGGGGAAGTGCTGGACCTGCCCTCGGCGCTGGTTTCGGACCCTGTGGGAAGGGCTCACACTGGGTCTGGAGGTGGCAGTGAGACTATGGGGTGGTAGATGGGGGCTGGGAGAAGTGACAAGTCTGGTGTTCTGAGGGAATGCTTTCCCCATCCTGGTCTCCCTTAAGGAAAAGGGGCCCCCTCTGCCGGAGCATGAAAGGCTGCTAAAGACTGGGTACCACCCAGAGGGAGACGCTGTGAGGCAGCCAGGAAGAGGTGAAATGTGGCATTTCAGGGCCAGCGAGCTGATGGGCTGATTTAAAAGGAAGAGTTTCGACTCTCCCCCAGGGCTGCAGAGCCCCGAGAATGAAATCTTGGCATGTTGTTGCTTGGCGACCCCACTTTCCCCCAGCTAGTCTGTGGTACAGAGTCGACTCTCCCCTCCTGCCCAAATGCCCACTGGCCTGGCGTCCTGGGCATTTGCCCAGCCTTCATGGGGGAGGCCGGCCAGCCCTGACTAGAGGGTAGTATCTTGTGACATCCACGGATCCTGGCAAGGAGCCCCAAGGCTTCGGGCAAGAATGGATCTGTAGGTTCCAGGAAAGAGGCTTTTGTGGAAAGCGGAGCCACAGTGGCATTTCTGCGCCTCAGGGATCAGACCATAGGAAAGCAGGCCCTCTGGGAACCAGAGAAGTTCAGAATCGCATTAGCAACACACCCTCAAACCTATCTCTTCTCCTCCTCCTGAGAAGGAAACACTTAATAGTCTCCGGCGTGCTGCCTGCTCAGCTCTCCCCCTGCTCTCCATTCGGTGCAACAACGTCCCGGTGCACGCACCCCACACAGCACCCCCAACGCGAGACATGACCGGGGATAGAGCGGGGTGACGCTTATGGGAGGGAGGTCTTGGATCAAATCCAAGGCAGAAAAGGCCTGAGAGTCCCCTGGGATCTGGGGGCCCCAGGGAGGAAAAGGGCAGGGGGTGACACCCAGACAAGTATGGCTTGAGGGGGTGACATCCAGACAAGTACAGCTTGAGGCAGGAACCCGAAAGATCCGGTGTTCCATTTACTCTTCAAGTGACCCTCCTAGGAGTCCAACAAGAAAATGAAAACTCGTATTACCACAATGGGGTTTAAAAACAATCTGTAGAACAAAATACCACATAGTAAGCACCCAAGGACTTCATTACCCTTTCCGATTGTGGCCACTGCCCTGTGGGAATCTCACACATGTTTGCTGCCCACAGAGTTGGGTGTTCTCTCTGTGGTCATTATTCCCTTTTCATTTCTCTGCATGTGCAGGGCCTGTGGCTTCAGACTTGCTCTGCTCCTCCAAATGCCCCCTTGCCCTGTGGTTTGTTTCGAGTGTAGCGGTTCTCACACGTCAGTGCAATTTGGAGTCACGGGGCCTGGGGATAAAATGCATGTTCCTAGGCCCCCTTCAGAGATGATGATTTACTAGGTCTGGGGTGGGACCCAAGGCTCTGTCTTCCTACAACCATCCCTGGGGATTCTGATGAGAGGGTCCTAGGAACCCTTTTTGAAAAGTACTGATGTCAAAGTCACTGTGCAAATGGGTTGGTTTCTAATGTTTTTCTATTTAAATAATACTGCAGGGAAGACTTCGTGCAAAGCATTATTTTTCTTTTACATTATTTTCTTTAGACTTCTGCTTAGGAGTAGGATTATGGAATCAAAGGAGAGGAATTGTTTTCCAGTTTTTGCCAAATTAGTCTCACAGGGAATTTGAATAATTGAACATTACGTTTTAGCACTTAAATTGATTTTTATAACAATATACAAGTTGCTCAAATTGCAAGTTCAAGATTTATAGTGGGGCTGTGCATTTTTCTATGAAAGCTTTGTGTGTAAACTATCTGCTCACTTCCTTTGACTATTTACCAAAAAGGGAACAGGATACTGGCCTTTTATAGTTACATCAATTCCTTAGCTATTTTGGACAGAAAGCTTTATTTGCCACATATTTCTCCCTCTTCTGTGGCTTTCATTTTTGTGTTTGCTTTATTACATTTGGTGGCACAAAAGGTTTTTAAAAACACATTTTCATCCATCGGTCCTGTCCCTGATATCTCTTTCATCAATAGTCAAAATGTTTTTTTCTCCTCACAGTTGAAACACACTTGCTTTTCCATTTCCTTCTCCGGCTTTTTAGGACCCATTTAAAATGTATTGTAGTACATGGGGTGAAAAATCTGGATATAAGCTAATTCTGACTCATGCTGATGTCTCACCATTAAGATGATATTTGTTAAGTAGTGACTCTTCCTTATGGCATTGTGTTGATGCTTACTCATTTTACATAAAGTCCTTAAATAACTTCGATCTGTTTTTGCAGTCTATTCCCCTGGTCAATTTTTCTTGTCTTTACCCTGATAGATTATACTGATGGCTGTCTGGTAATTTTAGCTTCCCTGAAACATTTTTTGGGTATTTTCCCCCATTCGTACTCCAGATGAGTTGTACTACTTATTTTTTAATACTGCAATGCAACTCATCGTGTCTTTAATTTATATTCTATTGCAAACTTTTAGATTTCATAATCAAGATCAAGTTATAGCTCTTCCTTCATTCATATTTTCCTTTATTCTTCTCACTTTAAAATTTTCTTTGAAAAAAAAAACCACATTTATTCCAAGTTCAGTGGATTCCCAAACTATTTTTTGTTGTTCTTTTTTTCATTGCAGAAGAGGCACCTATAATGTTTGTTAAGGTTCGATTAGCTGTTATCTACTCTTTGTCTGCCTTAGGACTTGGTCCCAACTAATTACTTTTTGGGGGGTGGGGAGATTATTCTTGTGACTAAGCCAGCTTTTTCCTTTCTTCTTTCCACTCTCCACGCCGATCCTACTCTCAATTCTCATGCTCACTAAAACACAAGCATTTTGACCCAAGAGCCTTGCAGATAAAATGATAACACCCCCCTCCAACACTCCTAGCCCAGCCCATGCTCGTTCTTGGCCTCAGCCAGCAGTAGTCTGTAAGCTGCTCTGAGAGTTCGTCCACTTGTCTTTCTCCCCTTTCTTTTCCCTGTCTATAAGATGGGCAGAATCGCTCTGGCTCCACCTTCCTGTGTTAGGACATAGCTGGTTAAGGAGGACTCAGCCTATTTTGGATGTACCAACCCTGTTTATTGAAAACAACAGGAAGATACAGTGCACTGGGTTGAATAAGCATCCTCTCAAAACTCGTGCCCACCCAGGACCTCAGAATGGGAGCTTACGTGGAAATACGGTCTTTGTGGATATAGTTAGTTAGGATGAGGTCATGCCTGGATTAGAGAGGACCCTAAATCCCATGACTGGTGTCATTATAGAAGGGAGAACAGAGACATGGCAAATACACACACACACACATACACACACACACACACAAGAGAAGGCCATGCCATGAGATAACGGGCAGAAATCTGAGTGATGCATCTAGAGACCAAGGAATGCCAAGGATACCGGACAACCACCAGAAGCCAGGAGAGACCTACAACAGATTCTCCCTCAGAGACTCCAGAAGGAACCAACACTGTCAGTACCTGGATTTCAGACTTCTGGCCCCCAGAATGCAGAGAATGCGTTTCTGTTGACTTCAGACACTCAGTTTGTGGTACTTTGTTACGGCTGCCCTAGGAAACCAATCCACAGAGGACCCTTGCTCTCACAGGAAAGCACCCTCAATGCTTTTAATTGCAGGATTATCTACAACACAGAGAAGTGTCTTTGTAAACCTGCCCCAAAGCAGAGAATGAACAGTCCACTCTGGAATGTAAATACTTAAGAAATGATGATGTTTTTCCTGTTTCCTAACTGACTACAAGTCTCTTTCTGTAGAAGGCAAACTATTTATGGCATTTTCCAAGTTCTAAAGACTCAGGACTCCTTTGTCAAGAGAGGTAGTGTGGTGCAATTCGAAGGATTGGAAGGTGGGCTCAGACCACCAGGGTCTTAATCTTGGTTCTGCCATTTACTAGAAGCAGAGCTCTGAGCAAGTCGTAATCTCTTTGGGCTGGACACCCAATCTGTAAAAGGAGAAAAGAAAAACTTGTGCCTAACATATTTTAGGAAGCTGTTCCTGGGATCTGATGAGATAATTTCTGGGAAATTATTGCTTAAACAGTAAAGCATTGGGCGGATGTTACCGATCAATAGTGGTTGCCTGTGAAGTGGGAGGAATAGGGTGAAAGGGCGGGAGGGAAATTTACTTCTCGCTGCATCCCGTTTGGTTCCATGTAGTATTGAAAGTAATATGGTAAAGAAAATTTCCTGTGCAAGGAAGAGGAAAAAGTAAATAAAGCTGCGTGTTTGGATCCCGCCTCACCCAAAGAGGACACCTAGCATGTGGGCACTGATGACCCGGAAGGGGGAAATCTGTCTCCCCCAGGATTCTAGTGCAGGAGCTTCTGGGACACTCTCCAGCTCGTACCTCCTGAACTATTTTCGCCTTGTTCCTATTAACTCGGTTTGCAAACTAGTTGGCTGTTCAGCCCTGTCATGGATTTCACAGTGTCCAATTTATCTTTCTGAAATCTAGAGAGAATAAGGACCCTCTGGCTGCATGGTTAGGGCAACCCAACGGTTTGTGTGTAAAGACAAAGATGTATTTGGGAAGACATTTTCCCAGGGCTTTTTGAGGTCTTAATGCTCTTATATCAAGAGGCAGAACAAAAAGTGACAGCTTAGATTGGAGTCCCCAAGGGATCAGAATGGGAAGCTGAGCCTTGTGGTCCACTCAGGGAAGCGCTCTGCCCCACCCCCCGGCAGGTGACGAGCAGGCCCTCTGAGGTCTCGAGGTCACATCTGGGTCCTTCCCCTTGCCATGTCTGACACTGGCACCAGCCACTCACAGCCAAGACTCTGGTCACCACTGGCCTTCTCCAGCGTTCTATGCCCTTGACCCCATCGACACTAACTGGTCAACCTGATACCCCACTTGTGTCTCCTCCCTGTCAACAGAGAAATCCCTCCTTTCCTCCCTCTGTGGAATGGAGGGCTAATAGCAAAGTCACCTGAGCCCCTCACGGCAAGTCTCGCCCTAGAGCCCTCTCCTTCGGAGCATTAGGACATTCCCATCTGGCCACAAGCCACGGGCCCGGGACAGGCTTTCACCTGACGCAGGGCCACCAGGCCAGGATCCTTCCTCACTCACTCTCCCTGTGCCCTGATTTAGTCCCTATAACCTGCTCCTCCAATTCTCATGTAGATGAGTCCAAATTGTACACAGGATTCGCGTTCTGTCCCAGGGAGCTGTGGGTTGGATCCCTGGTATCCAGGGTATGTGGTTTTGTGGTGCACAGGAGGGGACTGACGTGTAGGACTGGAGTCTGCCCCATGTGCTGCTGTAACTGAGCCTTGGCTCCAACCAAGACCTAACACTTGCTCTCCCCTGGTAAGAGTTCCATGAGGATGCCTGTGATTCCCTGACCGACGGTCATAGTTCAGAGCCGCAACTTTAGAGTCAGAGAGACCTGGTTCACTCCCAGCTCTGTAGCTTACCAACCATGTGATTTTTTGAGCAAGTTCCTTAGTCTTTCAGAATTGGTGTCTTATTGGTAAAGTACAGGACAGAGCTAGGTCATAGGAATGTTGGGTTAAATGAAATAATGCATATATAGGTCTGGTACGGCATGTTGTAAGCACTTAATAGATGTCAATGCTGTTGTTCTTACTAACAGAATAATCTGGTTTCTAGTCCTGGCTCCGCCTACTTGAGCTTTGTGAATTTGAGTGAGATATTTAACCTCTGTAGGCTCTTACTTTTATATAAAATGAGAGGGTGGGTCTTGAGCCTTAATATTCCTTTTGACTTTAGGATTCTACAATCCCTTTGACCCTAAAGGAGTAATTCCACCTGCCACGAGAACGAACATTGGGATGATCAGATGAGGTGGCTGCCTATAGGGCAAGATGAGAGAGGTGGCCGAAAGTTCAGCTGGCTTCTACAAACCAAAGCCTGTCTCTCTCTCTCCTGGCCTAGATCCCAGGGCAGGAGTGGGGAGGAGCTGTGGGGAGTTTGTTTGTGGAGCACACTGGTAGGTAACTAAAACGGGAGGAAGGAAGGAAGGAAGGAAGGAAGGGAAAAAGGCAGGCTGGAAGGCCGGCCAGCCAGGCCCTTAGGCCTACCTGAAAAACAGATTCAGAGGTCTGAAGGACGGGGAAGCACTGAGCAGGGCAAGAGTCTGTCTCAGACTGACTCCCAGCGAGAAAGGAGGCTGTGAGAAGCTAAATGTGCAGTTTCTAGAGCTCTCTGAAGAGGCAATGCACACACTGGTTTAAAACCTAGCTTCAGAGCCAGATTGCATTGGCTCTTCCACTTACCATCTAGCTGTGTGATCTTGGCCAAAGTATTTAACCTCTCTGGGCCTCAGATTCCCCATTTGTGAAACAGGGGTAAGACTCATAGTTCCCCCTCCTGGGTTCTTGTGGAGAATAAACGTATGTAAGGACTTAGGAAAGTGCCAGGATATGATAAGTGCCAAATAAGTACTGACTGAATATTTTTATGATACTGGAGAACAAGCTATTATTTGGGGCTTGGTACACTCAGGGCACCTTTGGTATAGGTGGGGGGAGGGGGGAAGTCCCCATGCTGACTGTGGAGGTCTGGGGCATGGGTGCATCTCCTGTAAAACACCTTCTGGAGACTCCCAGAAATAGGGGGATCATTCAAAATGTCTCTTGCACACAACAGTGGTAGAATGTGCCAGAAAAATACAGTGCCTTATGGTTACTATAGCCCCTCCATGCAGGAGCTTGAGGAAATTAAGTTTACACCATCATTGTTAGCGTTCAAATCCACTCAAGTAAGTGTATCTTTGGAAGAGCTAAATAATGAATTGTCTTCAGCCATGCAGTGTAAATGAGTTTATCAAATGAACCAGCATTTTAGCAGAATCTGAGGGAATAAGAACTAAAATTGGATGGGGTAGGTCAGTCCTACCACGAGCTCTGTGGGGGACAGAAGGTGGGTAGGGCCCTAGGTAGCAGACAAGAAGTTCTCAGTGTACTTTGGGTGTAACGTGAGGTTACAGAGGGTAAGGAGGGAAACGCTGGACAAAGGTGGCCTGCTTCAGCTTTGCCTTGGAGCTCCTGGGTCCCTGGGTCAGCAGAATTTGCATGGCCACAGCCATTGAGGGCTGTCCCTCTCACCCTCCTCCCCCTGGTGGACCTTACTTGCCAAGGATAGCTCAACTGTATGGGGCTTGGCTGCCTCCTAGTGGCCACAGGGCAGAAGTTGTCTTAAGATAGACAAGGAGATTTTACAAAAGCATTTGGATCGTGCTTTACAGTTATAAGGCACTGTGAAAATTACGACGGCGTAGCTTTTCTGCTAGAGGATGTCTCCCCCCTCCCCTAGTCTTCAGCCACCTCAAGCATATTCACTCCAAGCCCTCCCCAGCCGCCTCCAACACCCCACACTTCAGTTTCCCTTGACTCGCCTAATTTCTCCTTTTAGGAGAGGGTCCTGGAGCCTGAAGTAAGGAAGGACCAGGGAGCTCTGACTCCTCCAGGGCCTTGGGTCCTTTCTCTAGTCAGAGGATGAGAACGTGCGACTGGGAAAATGACAGCCCCTTCCACCAGGCTCGTGCACACTCTCCGGCCGGCTCCCTGGACACGCCTCGGGCCTAGAACTGCTCTGAGCTGCATTTGCTTCCCAGCTACAAGCCCAGGAGTCTTTTGACTTTTCCTCCCTCTTAAAACCAGACTAGCCACCACCATTCCCTTCCCCAAACCAGCACATCATCTGTCCTTTCTCTGCTGCTAAGGATATTAGTCCCATTTGGCCATTTGAGAGGCTTACTAATTGTTCCCCTAGCGAAGGGGGCAGCGGGTAATGAAACCTCCAACATGGCAAGTTACAGAAGGTTCTACACTTTCGAAGGTCGCACAGTCCGCACAGTCACGGCCCCCGGTCTTTGGTTCCTAACTCTGCTGAGATCATTGAAAACCCCAAGGGTGAGGCTGCCATCCTCTTCCCTCCTCCATAGCTTCGCCCAGATGCCCTCAGACCCGACAACTGCCACCCTTGTGTGGAGAATATCCTAGCGACTGATGTTCTGATGATCTTTCTACGGGAAAAGGTAATTTGAGAGTCATAATGAGTACTTTAAATGTTAGATGTGAAGAGTTTTGGTTTTTGATGTGTTGAGAAGCCACTTAGAGATGGTTTATTTGGGGCGGCATAAGCCAGCCATTAAAATGGTTTCATTTGCCATATTAAACATTGTTTCCCCAGGCAAGACAAAGCAGTTGAGCCTGTTGGGAGAATGTCCTTGCTTTCCAAATGGGGCTTGGGAAGAATTGAGGCAGTGAGAGGGGAGGATGAAGTGGAGGGGGGCTGGGCCTTCTCTGAGGGACAAGAGCTGAGTCAGGACAGTGGGGGACTGACTTCCAGGCACGCAGTGGGATCACAACGGAGGGCACCTCCTTTCTGATCCCATGGCCCCCAAGAGCCAACCCAATTCTGTCAGCTTTACCCCTCCTGGAGGCCTCAGCAGGCGCCCTGCTCAGGCACATCATGACTCAAGAAAGAGAGAATGCCAGACACTGAGAATGGACATGAAGAGGCAGAGGGGGTTTGGTTCCACTTCCTTCTCTCTTAACCCAATATTTTAGCTTCTCTCCCCGGCCAACTATTGGTATTCAATTCCATAGGACCATAATAGGTGAGAATAGAGAGGAGCTAATTAAGACTTTAATTCCTCCAGTGACTCCAGGAACCATCAGAAATACTCACCAAGGATTCGTTTGCATTTGGATGCTTCTGAGGAGAGTGATGGCACACACTTGCCCTTTCTGGAAAGAAGGAACACCCTGAGAAGGAAACCTTGGAGCCTACAGGAAGCTGTGTTGGCACAAAAACCTGGGTCCACACCCTTCCTTTTTTTTTTTAAACCTCCTTACCAACTGTGCCAATATTTGCCACAATTCTCTCCCTTCTCCTCTCAGATTTACCACTTCCTGTTTCCTGTGCTATGTCCATGATGTCCACGTTCCCTCCGAGTTCCCCAGTTCTGGCAATGGATGCAGTACCCTCCCTCACCTTGGTCCCTCCCCACCTCTCACTCTTGGCCACCTTCAGGGCTCCCCTGCAAGCACCATGGCTGCCCCAACTGTGCTGGGGGCTGTCGGAGGACATTCTCCAAAGAGCCTCTGTTAGCAAAATGCTGGTTGGGGAAGTTACTGGGGAGGGGGACTCCTAGATGAAGAACTAACTGCAAAACCATGTTGTAAGTACTACCCTAGAGGCTCGTACAGATGGCCACTTTAATTTTTTAAATTCAATCTTGCAAACAAATACCCTCACAGTCCCTTTTTGTCCCTTCCCTTCCTGCTGGGGACACTGTTTTGAGAGAATGTGATTTTCGTTGCGGTGGCAACAAATGCATTGATGATGACAGGGCAGAAAATGGGGGAAGCCTGGCTTTGGATGGCAGCATTGAGCACTGAGTGAACTCTGGGATCACCTACCTCCAGACTTCTTGTTAAGTGGATAAAAGCATCTCCCTAGGGTTTAAGCCCCTGTTGGAGGACTTTTGGGTTACTTCCAGCCCAAAGCATTGTGACTGATTTTCTTCTGTGCATGAGAGCAGTTAAGGGTGACTTAGGGACAGACTCATCATGTCCTGGTGGTCAGTCGGGGCAGACTCAACTTCTTTGTGGAAAGGGGTAGGAAGCCCCATGGTGGGTGGACCCACTTCGCCTTCCTTCATCGGACGGATTCAGCCTGTATTTACGGTGTGGCACCTGTGTGTCAGGCACCACGGGCGGTCACCGTGGCGAACACCAACAAAACCACACACGGTCCCAGTTCTCAGGAAGCTTAGGACCCAAAGAGGGAATAAGACATTAATCAAATAGTAATCCTAACAAATAAATAATCAGAAGCTGAGCTAAGTGGAAGAGGAGTGGAGGACAGAAGAGGATGCAGTGAGAACACGAAACACAAGACATACGATATAAAGCCAGGGAGCCAGAAAACACCTTTGAGAAAGTGATCTTCAAACTGGGAGCTGGGGGCGCCTGGGCGGCTCAGTCGGTTAAGCCTCTGCCTTCGGCTCAGGTCATGACCCCAGGGTCCCAGAATCAAGCCCTGCATCGGGCTCCCTGCTCAGTTGGGAGCCTGCTTCTCCCTCTCCCTCTGCCTCTCCTCCTGCTTCTGAGCTCTTTCTCTCTCTGAGTCAAATAGATAAATAAAATATTGAAGAAAAAAAAAGAAAGAAAGAAACTGGGAGCTGAGGGAAGAAGAGGGGTGAACCAGGCAGAAGCTAGTAAGGGCTGGTGGACAGGGGACTGTGCCTGCAAAGGCTCTGGGACAGGAAGGAAGCAAGCTAGCTTGAGAGCCCCGAGAGAGCAGACTGAGTTTAAGTGGGTTGAAAGTTTGCCTTCAGTGCCTCCCCCAAATCTGGCCTCTTCCCTGCTTCTTCACACATCCCACACTACCCGCCCCCCCTGGAACCCTGCATCTTCAAATTTGCCCATGCTGGGGTTCCACCAGTGCTGCCCTTCCCTCCACCCTACCTTTTAAGTGGCTCTCCCCTCCATCAAAACCTCCTTTTCCTCCCCATAAACCAAGCTATCAAAGAACCTCTCCTATATTTTGTTCAGAGAGAGAGAGAGAGAACCCTTGCTAGAATGCAGACAGCAAGCGACGAAGTTCAGGCAGGAGGAAGGCCCTGGACGTCACATGTCCCAGCCGGCATCTCCCGGCCTCCTCCATGAGACCCCTGTAAGCTGGGCTGCAGGTCAGGCTCTGTGGGTGGGCCGCCCCCCCCACCCCCCCACCCCCCTCACCCCCGCTTTCCTGGATACACCCGAAACTTCCCCTGGCAGCTGAACTCCCCAGTCTCTCATGGAGGGAGGCAGCGGTGCCCAGGGCTTTGTGGGAGTGCTGGGCGACCCTCTGATGAACCGACCTCAGAGGGCCTCCAGAGAGGCAGTGGGAAGAGCCAAAGGGCACTGGGAAAGAGGCTGATCCCTAGGGTGCTGCGTGGCCTCGGGCTGTCACTTAGCTCTCTGGGCCTCAGTTGCCTCCTCTGCAAAAGTAGAGGAAGAGGATCTCCTTTACAGAGTTTCTGTGAGGATTAGAAATAAGAATGTAGGAGCGCCTGGGTGGCTCAGTTGGTTGGGCGACTGCCTTGGGCTCGGGTCACAATCCCAGAGTCCTCGGATCGAGTCCCGGATCGGGCTCACTGCTCCGTGGGGAGTCTGCTTCTCCCTCTGACCTTCTCCCCTCTCATGCTCTCTCTCACTCATTCTCTCTCTCTCTCTAATAAATAAAGTCTTGAAAAAAAATGTATACAAGGGGGACAAAGTCAAGGTTTTAAATCTGGGATCAAGCATAGATCAGTCCAGTCCCAATTCCAAATAGTTTGCCCTCCGCAGCCACTCCCACCTATTGGGCCCTGGGTCCTGAGTTTTTAGTGGAAAGCACGAGGATACCTGCAGGTCTAGATCAGTGTTGTCCAATTTGCTGGCCACTGGTCACGTGTGGCTGTAGGAATTCTCATTAAAATGACAAAATTGAAATTCAGTTCCTCACACTAGCCAGATTTTAAGTGCTCAATAGCCTCTCGCGTTGGACCAAGCAGATACTGAACATTTCCATCAGCAAAGAAAGTTCTACTGGACAACGTTGGCTTAGAGAAAGGAGCCACATGTAAATAGGTGGTCCATGGGTTTTACTTATCATCTCACTCCCGGACCAAGAGACTGGGACAAACTGGCAGTTAGAGAATCAATGGGAGGTTGGCACACACGAATGCACATATGTGTATGCACACACACGCATGTGTGTATGGGGAGTGGACAGGCCACAGGTCCAGCCTTCAGACCTTCTGGATGATCTCAACACTCACCACTTGCAGGGACGGACCTGGTAAGTCAAGTCACAGAATGAAAGCCCACCACAGAGGTCTCGACCTTGCCTTCCCTGTGAGACACAAGGCTGGGGGCAGGGAGGAGACCCACCACCCTGGAATCCAGCCCTGAGGCAGAAGCCCAGGAGGTCGAAGGCAGAAGGGGAAGAAGACAGAGCTACAAGACCCAAATGTATAGCCCTTGGAGCAGAGGGCCCCGCAGCTCTGATTGCTACCTCGATTCAAGGACTAAGACAAGGACTTGGTAGATAAAACAAATGGGCTCCTCAAGAAGTCTGCTTTATTAAAGACACATAAGGAGGGCACTGGGTTGTCCCAGAGCCTGGCCTGATTCACACGGGTCACCTATACTAGGTCTGCCCTCTCTGAGGGCCTCTGTGTTTCTCCCTCACAACTATGGCATTCTCTCAAGTAGTTCCTCGTCATGAGAGACATATGTGCTGTTTTCCACTAGGGCCTATTTTCCAGAGACCTTGGCATCATGGGTGACAGACTTCCTAGCCAACTCTGCTTCCCAGAGCCATTAATGTCCCGACCAAGCCATAGCCACAACGAGAAACACCTGGGGCACTGCCAAGCATTTCAGTCCTGGAAAAGTGCTGCAGACATGCCTGCCCTTGTTCATTCATTCACTCACTCATTCATTTCATTCAGAAGTCACCAGAGCCCCGCGCCTCGTGCCTACTTCTTATAAGATACGATATATATATTCAATAAACCTCTGAAGTTCCAAGACCAAATTTGGAGTCAGCCTGTACAACTCTGGCAAGTTACTTATGTTTCATCACCTGCAAATGCAAGGAATAACAGCATCTCCTCAGGAGGCCATTGGGATTAATGGAGGACTTATCACAGTACCCCAAATAGGGCAACTCTCTTAGTATATCTACTAAGCTGCGGTGACACACGGGGCTGAGCCCCAACTCCAGGGGCAACTGGAGGGAGCTGCAGAAGAGAGGCCACAATGGTGGGTCTGAGAGAGAAGCAGGATCCTGCTGGAGAAGGAGTTGGGAAGGACCGTTCTGGGAGGACAGTGGTCTTGCTCAGTCCTTGGGGCTACCTGAATGGGCAGACACCCTGAGTCTCACCCATGGCTTCCTTCCTAAGTCAATCATGAGACCCTGGGATGGAGGGGGTTGCTGGTAAGAGAGAGAGAGGGAAGGAAGAGGTAGCCATGATTTGCATGAGCGGGGTTGCCAGATATTGAATTCTGGACAAATGAATTATCACTGTAACAATCAGGAAATCGATAACAGAAAAAAATGCAGGTTTTAAGAATTATTGCCATTATTACTATTTTACTTGTCACTATGAAGACAAGAAGATTGACAGTGGATTTCTGAGGCTGTTCTGAGAACCAGACCAGCTTTTCACTTTCTATCATAAGCTGGGGTAAGCCATGCTATGCCTTCTCTTTCTAGAGACACTTGTCTTATTGGTGACAAATAAGCTTCATCAGATTGTAAGCAATATATAGAGTAGTTGCTGGAGATGGGCCCCCTGACAGCCGTAAGTGGCAATAAGGGAGGAGACGGAGACTAAAAGGAGCAGACCAAGAAGCAACTGGGTCTGTTTCTGAGGCAATGGCTGAGGGCACCCGTGCTGTTCCTGTACCATTCTAGGCTCTTACCAATGGGCTCAGAACACAACCCCAGAAGCCCAACAGGTGGCAGATCCCATGGCTTGGACTATGTTCATGCAGGGCCAACTGCACCCATCCAGTCTCGGACCCCCGCCCAGCAAGTTTTTAAAAATTTAGCCAACATATTGGACATCGTCGGTTTCAGATGTCGAGTTCAGTAATTCATCAGTGGCCCATAACACCCAGTGCCCACCATCCCCTCAGCATTTCTGAGAGATGCGATGTTACTTCCCTGCCAGCTACCCCTCCACTCTATCACACACACGTTGAGAAGACGGCCCAGAAGGAAGAGCCCTGGCCTAGATGTCTGGAGGCCTGAGTGCGACCTCAAAAAGTTGTCCCACTGACCCATCATTTATTCTCTGAGCTCTTCCTGTGAAGCTCAATTTCCTCCCCTGTAAAATGAAGATTGGACTACATGAGGTCTGACCGTCCATGTGTTCAGGGAGAGGCTGTCTGGGGCTGAGCAATAGTGATCACTAACCTTATCAACGATTTACCACCAGAGTGATATCTAAGTGCTTTATAGGCTAACCTTTAATCCTCTCCACAGCCCTGTAAGGCTCGGACAGGGAAATGGGGCCTCACGATTGTTTTAACAGTCTGCTGTTGAGGCCTTGAAATTCTTCATTTTTGAAACAGAAGCCTCCCTTTTCATTTTGTATTGAACCCCATAAGCTGTGTAGCCAGTCCTGAGTTCAAGGTCTCCCCTTTACGGAAGCTGGGTAACTCTTGTGGTTTCTAACCAGCGGCAGCACCTTGGAGCTGGCGAGCAATGCAGAGTCCCAGGCCCAGCACAGCCCTCCAGAGTCAGAGCTGTGCTCTGACAAGGTCAGGTGCAGAGTCTGCAGTCTCCACCACAGTCTGTTATTTTCTTCCCTGTCTGCATTTAACTGCAAACGTCGCCTTAATTGAACAGGAAAGATCTCAGTTTCGGATCTTCAAGTGAGAGAGTCACCTTGTTTGTGGAAGGCGGGCTTCTAAGGGCCCCCAAATCCTTGACCAGCGTGGGCGGGCAACCCCAAAGGCTGTCCCAAGAGCCAGCTGATTCAGAAGTTGCACCGGCTCTACTCCCTCGGGCACCCTACCCGCAGGACTAGCAACAGACCCCGGCGCAAAATTTAAGGAGGCACGCACTTTGAGGTGTGGACCCTGCACCTCCACGACTCAGAGAGCCTCCTTAGCCTTGGCATCCTGGGCTCCTGCTCGCCCCGCCTTAGTCTGACCGGGGGTACGTGGGACTCTGCCGTTAGCGGGCGCTCGAGACCTCGGTGCTGCGCCCGCCTACGCTCTTCGGCGTCGGGAACGCTTAGAAACGCGGGGCTCCAGTCCCTCCAAGCTGTGGCTACAGCACCTCGGTACCGGCAACTCCCGAAGGGGGAGTGCGTGATGGCTCCAAGGACTCAGCCCTCACACCTTCTCTTAGCATTTTAAACTCAGGAAGCCCGCAGCAACCGCCTACTTGCCCCTAAGTTCACAGCTCTGCTTTGGGGATTGTTGGGGCAGGCTTCGCCCTCTTTTAATCTCCCCAGCAGCGGGCTCCACCTAGCAACAGGTAGCCTCTCCCACGGGCGGAGCTGGGTGTGGGGGCTGGGGACGCTTTTATGCCCGAGTGCAGGTGGGAGACCAGGCTGGAGAGTGACTTGCTCCCCTGAACTCCGCTCCAGCCACAGCACCTGGGAGAGAAAAGGGATTTCCGCACCCCCCACCCCCACCCCCGGCGCGTTGCCGCTGGAGAGATTTCCCCCTTGCTTTCCTTTCTTTCCTTTCTTCCCCCCTCCCTTTCCTTTCTTTCAAGATTTTTATTAGAGAGAGAGAGAATGACCAGAGGTTAGGACAGAGGAAGAAGCAAGCAGAGTTCCAGCGGAGCAGGGAGTCTGAGGGACCCTGAGATCATGACCTGAGCCACCCAGGCCCCACCAGGAGACATTTCTCAAATGAGGCTTCTGCAACCCTCAAACCAGAATCTTCTGGGGATGGGCATGGTCCCTGCTACTTTTGTATGAAATAGAAGAAGGTGCCTGCTCAGGACAAAGGCAATCTTGCTGGGATGTGACCTGGCAAGTGGACAGAGGCTTTAGGTGAAGAAAAATTTCCCCTCCTTTTGGGGAATGCGGCTGAGTTGGGAGCGTGTGTGTGAAGCATGGCTGGTGTTCTGGGTCCTGTTTGCCCTTTTTGTGCAGAACCCAACCTGCGTTGTTAGGAGAGGAGGCCCTGAGGGGGAGCTGGTAAAAGACCTACAGGTGGTTCTGATGATTGGCCCCGTGGGGGCCTCTGAGGCCTGAGGGCAGATGCGACCAGATGTGAGACAGGTGGCCAGGTGTGGCCCCATGGCTACCCCCTTCCTGCTGGGGTTCCTCAGACATTCCCAGGCCAAGGTTCTAGAGCCCCCCTTTTTTACACAAAATAAGCAAATAGAAAGCCTAACCTCCAGGAATAATATTTAAAGAAGGGAGGGAAAAAGGGAAAGGGGAGGAGAAGGAGGAGAGGGTGCTTATCTGTATTAAACAGGTCCAGTTCTCTCTGCCAGGGCAGGCTGAGTCATGAGAGGTGTCCCGCTCCATCCACCCCCTCCTCCTGTCCACAAGACAGCTGCCACAAGCATTTCTCCTTCAAGGCTGGGTTCTAGGGACCAGGAGGGTTGAGGGCACTGGTGGGGAAGCAGGGGGTCTGGGCTGTCCCCAGACCAAAGGCTGGCTGAGCACCCTGGAGAGAGGGACAGAAAAACTGCAAGGAGTTTCAGCTTTGCCAGTGGAGCAAACCCAGCTTTGCCAGTGGGTTTCTGGTTGCTCATGAGAGGGCACTCCACCCGTCCAGGCGAGGGAGGTATTCTAGGCTGGGCAGTGCTGGCATTGCACTGTAGCCTCTTTCAACTTCTGAGAGGGTTAGGGTTAGAGAGGTGGGCATATCAACGAGCTTTCACTAGTTGCATCTGGTAGCAAACAGCCCTCCCCCAACCTCAGAGTCTACAACAACAAAGGCTACCTCGCACTCACTTGGGCTGTAGTTCTCTTCCCAAGTTGTCTGCATTCCTGGGCTCAAGTTGAGGAAGCAGTCCCTATTTGGGCCAGGCCAGGCTTATGGGAAGAGCAAAGGTGGAACCAGATGATGGTACTGAAATCTTCCGTGGGGTTATGCAGCTGATCTTCCATTGGTCAAAGCAAGTCACATGGCCCGTCCTGAGTCAAAGGGTCTGGGACAAGCATGCTTCTATCACAGGGAAAGGGCAGCGAATAATTGGGAACAAGAATGCAATCTACCACATTTTTGGTAGATTTAGGCCAAGGGGATTCCTTCTTGGGAAGAGAGAATGTCCTTTGGCCAAAGGAAACAGTGCAAAGTAGGGGAAAGAACAAGGCTTGGAGTCAGATCGGTCTAGATTTTAACCTGGACTGAGATATGTACTAGCTGTGTGATGTTTTCCAAGTTATTTAATTCCTCTGAATCTTCGTTTCCATCTACAGAATGAGTATAATACCTAATTCACAGAGAATTTTTGAGGATTAGATGAGATAATATATACTACATTTTTGGCTTATAGTAAGAACACAGTAGATATAAACTCTCCACTCGTCTACCCACTGCCCAGCTTTGGCATTTTATCCATAATTATGGGGTACTTATTACCAATACTCCTACTAACCTCACAAGGTTGGGATTGAATGGAATAAAGGTAATTTCTCATGTCCTACTGTGTGCCAGGCATTGCACTATACAGTTTACTTTCATGATCTCATTTATTTTGCCCAATAACCCTGTGAGGTACATACTTTATTACCCCATTTTACAGATGAGGAAAATAAGTATCAGAGAGGATAAGTAACGTGCCAAAGTTCCTGCGGTGGCCAAAATAAGACTCGAAGATTCCAGAACTCACATTCAAAAGCAATGCTTTTCAGGAGTGGCCCATCTGGTACTGCTCTATGACAAGAACAGAACAGAAATTGAGAGTGTTTGGAAACTTTTATAAGCTGAGCATTTTGCAATGACATTCAAGTGCATGATCAATGGTCTCATTTCACTGAATGAATATAGCCGAGTTTAGTTGATGCAGAAATCTCTGGCAAGTTGCCTGTGGTGGAGGCTACATTCTAGTTAAGCACAGTAAGACCATGCAATAGTCTGTGACTCATGGGAAATCAAAAACACTGGTCTTTACCACAGATGGCTGTGAGCGGCATTTTGTGTTGGTGGACCTGCCCTCTCAGCTGTGGCCCACCAGGGGGATATTCCTGGTTCATCAAAAGGCTACTTTGTTTCACTGATGTATAAGGCTCGGGGGCGGGGTCTGCGTATTGCTCATGGCACCTGCTTTGTGCTTTGTACACAGGACATACTCAATATGAGTCTCCAGCTGCATGAATGAATGAGTGAAAGGATGGATGAGTGAATATGTGTCTGATTGTAAGAGGGCAACTTGATGGAGGGCTTTGGGCAAAGCCAGGAATTGGGCAGATTTCTCTTGCAGTTTTTCTGCTTCCTCCACTTCCAGCTCCCCTCTCCTTCCTCTTGTTCTCTGCCCATGCTTTTGAGTGCCTTCAGGGCTGCCCGAGACCCCACATGCCCTCCTTTTCTCTCACTGCCCTCCTTCCTGGCCACTTCCCAATTCTGAGTCTCTTCCTGGACCGACCTCTGCTAGCAGGTTGTCCCCTGATAAAGATTACACAGAGCCTACACATTTGGGAAGGGTCTCTGTTCCCTCTGATAAAATTGGCAAAAGTTTCTAAAAATACCCCAGGTAATGCTGATGTAGACACCTGAGACTGCCATTATCATACGCTACAGATGAAGGCATCTCGTGGTACATTTCCAGAAAGCAGTTTGGTGATGGGTATCAAGAGTTTTTTTTTAAAGATTTATTGATTTATTTGAGAGACAGAGTTTGCAAGAGTGGGGGACAGGAGGGGCAGAGGGAGAGCAAGAATCTTCAAGCAGACCCACACTGAGCGCAGAACCCGGTCTCAATCTCAGAACCCTGAGCGGAAACCAAGAGCCAGCCGCTTCACTGACTGAGTCACCCAGGTGCCCGTGTATCAAGAATTCTTAAACTTTATATCCTTTAACCTAAAAGCATGCTTTAAACATTTATCCAGGGTGCCTGGGCGGCTCAGTCAATGAAGTGACTGGCTCTTGGTTTTGGCTCAGGTCATGATCTCAGGGTCCTTAGTTTAGCCCAGTGTGGGGCTCAGCCAGGAGTTTGCTTAAGATTCTCTCCTCCTCCTCCCCCTTCTGCTCCTCCCCCTTCTGCCCCTCCCCTGCTGGAGATCTCTCTCTCTCTCTCTCTAAAATAAGTAAAATCTCTTTAAAAAACCACATTTATCCAAAATAATAAGGGATGTGGTAGAATGTTTATGTATGGGGGTATTTATCATAGCATTATTTATACAGAGAAATAGAAAATTCAGCTTAAATGGAAATGATGAAATACATTATGATACAGGTATAATGAAATGTTATTCAAACATTAAAATTACATTTTTGAAAAAAATTAAAAATAAAATTATGTTTTTGAATTGCTTTTTTCTTTTTTTAAAGATTTTATTTATTTATTTGACAGACAGAGATCACAAGGAGGCAGAGAGGCAGGCAGAGGAAGAGGAGGAAGCAGGCTCCCTGCTGAGAAGAGAGCCTGATGCGGGGCTGATCCCAGGACCCTGAGGCCATGACCTGAGCCAAAGGCAGAGGCTTTAACCCACTGAGCCATCCAGGCCCCCTTGAATTGCTTTTAATGACCTGCTAAGATGCTTATTCGCTATTATAAATTAAAAGAGACAAAGTTCAAGAATTTTTAAATAAAAATATGTGTCTGTAAAAATACTTATCTGCCTGGATAATGGGATTTGGGTGGTCTTATCCTCTTTTGGTATTTTCTAAATTTTCTCTAATGAGCACACAAATTATTTATGGTCAACAAAAAAACATAGAAAACATTGTTTAAGGCTTTCCTGGCTTCGCAGACAGAACTCTTTCCAGCCTGTGTAGTTACTCCCTGATGGCATCCTGCTCTGGGGCAGGACACTGCTGAGGGAAGTGCCCCTGCATTTGCTGAGAACTAGCCTTGAAGTACTTACACTGTTAGCCTGTTTTCTGGTCCTGGCATTGCCACTAACTGGCTGTGAGACCTTGGACAAGTCATTTTATTTCTCTGGACTTTGGGAGTCCTCATTTATAAAATGAAATGTCTAGACTAGATGATTTAAGGGTTAGATCCTGATTCTGTGATTCTGATATACTCATGAAGTCAATGTATTCATTGTAAGAGTCCATGATTTACCTTTCTCCACTGTGTCTTAAACAGTGGATTCTTATTTATAGCTAAAGGAATGACTCTCTCATGGTGGAATTTCACATTGGGCTATATGAATCACCTACACCTGAACACTGACCGTATAGCTTCCTACAGCTCACATATTCTAGATATTATCTGACCTTTTGAGAGAGTCAGGGATCCTTCCACATTAGCCTAAGCCTTGAGAGAGAGGGGAGTGGTGTTTGCCTGGAAGAGCAAGATAAGCTCTTGTGTTCTGAGCTTCCTTCCCTTTCCTTCTCCCTTCCCTGAGTCTCAGCTGTTCACCAGTGTCTGCTTCCTCTGTCTTCATTCTCTTCCCTATAGTTATATTGAGCTTATGGCAGTGTGGTTCCCTGGTAGGCTGGTGGCTCAGCCACTACAGCTGGGTGAGGAAGGAGTGTGACTCATGCCCTGGGTCTAGTGAGTCAGACTTGGGATGGGCAGGACCAGGGGCTTCCCTACGACAGGAAGCAGGTTATGTATGCAGGAGACGAACAGACCTTACCTGGAACCAAAGAGGATAAGAATTTGCCTTTCTATCCTCTCATATCCTAGGTTTGAGCCCAGCAAGATTTCAGAGCTCCTAGGAGTTTTTCCTCCTCTTCCCAGCTCAAGAATTGAGAAGCAAGTGCATCATAATTAATATCCTATCTTGTGTGACCTTGGGCAAGTTATAACTGCTTTTGAGTTTCAGTTTCCTTTGCTGGGGGAAAAAAAAAGGATAATAAACTCATTTAATGGAGTTGCTGTGCATTAAATAAAACCTAGCACCCACTACAGACTCAGAAGGTGAGTCTATGTTCATTCTGAAATAGAGTGGAAACCCCATTGCTTTTGGACTCACTGGGAGATGTGAAGTCAGTCAGTGAGAAGGCTGAAGTAGGGCTATTTCCAGGGCGGAAGTGCTGGTTTTCGTTTGGGAATTGGCCCCAGGCTGGTTCTGAAACACAGCCTGGGGTACTTTCTCCTGGCAGAAACTTTTCTTTCCTTCTAGGCACCTGGGACCTTTCCCCTTCCTGGGAAAAAGCCCTAAGGGGGCCCTTCACACACAGTGCAAACAATGAACAAACTGAATGTGTCCTAAGGATTACTAGACAGAATCAGTATTACCACGTTTCCTCTCGTTTCAGGCTCCAATCTCTCGTCCTCATTTAAAATTTTGATATTTTGTTCATCCCAGATTTTTTGCATCATTTTTGATTTTCAAAAATATTTAGTTAAAATATAATTTATCTAGATTACTGAGTTCCTTGCATTCCCTTAAATTCTGCCCCCAATGATGGAATATCTCTAGCTGCAGCTTTTTTAGGGGACCTAGCGAGTGGGAGGGTGTATTTTAGAGGCAATCTGTGCCTGCTTCTTTAAACCTGTAACTTTTTTTTTTTTTTTTTTTTTTTTTTTTTTGCGAATGGGAACTTTGCTCTATCCCCACCAGAGGCCAGGATAAAGTTCCCACCTAGCCAGGTTCCATCCAGTCTCCCACCTGTATTTCCACTGAGATCAGGGATGACTCCGATTTCCTGAAAATCCTCAGTTCCGTTTAATTCCATAAATATTATTCAAGGGCCAGGCGGGCAGCTAGTTTAAGCTGGGGGCGGGCGAAGATGGGCGCAGACCCGACAGCCCGAGGCGCCGAGCGCGCTGGGGGCACCTGGATGGGGCACCCCGCCTCCCGGAGGCGACCGCAGGGCAGGACGCTAAGAGCTGGCGGACTCTGTCCCCGGAGGCCTAACCGCGGACCCTAGCGCACCTTCGCGGGGGCAACCGCGGCAGAAACCCCGACTTGGCGCGACTTCCTGCCCGGGAGGCCCCGCGGCCTCGGGCTCTGGACGCCGGCCAGGGCGGCGCCGCCCGCGCGGGTTCCGAGGCGCTTCCTGGGCGCAGCGCGCGCGCGGGAGGCGCGGGAGGAGCGGGGACAGCGCACCTGGAGCGCCCGCAGGCCCGGCTGGCGCGCGCGGCGACATGGAGGACGGCGTGCTCAAGGAAGGCTTCCTCGTCAAGAGGGTGAGCACGCCGGAGCCTCTGCGGACCCCGGGAGGCGGCCCGCGGCGGGCGGCGGCTCCCGGAGCCGAGTCCCCTGCCCGCGCCCCACGGCGGGCTCGGCGGGCCGGGGGGCGAGGGGGGTGGCCGGGGGTGCGGGGGTGCGGGGGTGCAGGGGGCGGCCGGGAGCAGGTGGGAGGGTGGCTTCGGCTGGAACAGAGCGGCAGAGGCACAGGCAAGGAGCAGAGGCCCGCTTGGCCAGGGGCATGGGGTAGGGGGCGACTCCTGAAGCGGACATCTTAGTTAAAACAACTTAGGAAGATGTGGCGAGGACCGTATTTAAATTTGCTGTATTAACGCGACGACCAAAGTCCGCTCTGTGGCTCGCAGCGCCCACCTCTGCATCACCTCCCCTTCTCTCCACAGTGAACCCTGGCTACGGGGCAGCCCCGGCTGCTGAGCACTTAGGGTGCTCCAGCCCCGGACGTTGTGTTCCTCACTCCCCCAGCGGCCCGCGCGGAGCTCCGCTTTCCTCCCTCTCCCCAGAGGAGAAACAGAGTTCAAGGAGGTGACTTAGGCAGTTCGCTCAGGGTCCCGGAGCTCGCGGGCGATGGAGCAGGTGCAAACCCACTCAGGTTGACTCCAGGCCTTGATCTGTCCACCGCAGGGTGGATGTTGTCACTGAATGACAGAGGAGGAAACGGATGAGACCGCTTGCCCCGAGCCCCAGGGGTAATAGCAACTGGGACCCAACCTCCATCGTCAGTCCTTGCCCGTGGCCCACGTGGTTTCCCTCAGCTCGTGAGAGTCCACACAGATCAAGGTAGAAAATGAACCAAAGAGCAGCAGCAAGAGGAAGTTCGATATTTTAAAGTTCTTTGAACATTGATGTTGACCCTAAGGGTTTACTTATACTAACCTAACAGCAGAGCATAAAATCTGGGGTTGGGCCTTTTGGCCCCTCTACTGAGATTGTAGCTTTGGGAGGGAGATGGATGAAGAAGGATGAAGGAGCTCCCCGTTGCATGGCCTCCCCCGGAGGCCAGAGTAGCCCCGAAGTCTCCAGTGGCTCTCAGGTCGGTAATGTAGTCAGGTTATGTTGCACATTATTTGACATAGGAGGGCGGGTGTGTTGTTTGCTCAAAACTGTTAGCAGGAGGCGTAGTAGGAGGCTGATGCCAGATCAAGGGTCAGGCTGGACTGGAGCAGGTACCAAATTCCAAGCCGTGGTGATTAGAGCGATAGGCTGGTCCCCTCGGTTTGTGGAGGCAGCTGCCCCTCAGAGAAACTACCTGTGGGAGGGCTTCTGCCGCCTCTCACTTTCCTGCGGCTCTTGAGGTGACAGGGAGCGCGTGACTCGGGCAGGGGGGTGTGGGCATTGTTGATTGTCCAGACAGCTTGACCCTGGTAGGGGCCTCCCCCTGTTGCTGGGGTTAGCCCCCCGCCCCCAACCACTGGGCAGAGTCAGGGAAGGCGAGAGGAAGGACATGAGTTCTCTTCAGGTTGGCTGCCCAGTCCTGGCTTAGGGAGTCCGGGGTGCAGGGAAGTGAGGACAATCAACAGGTCTAGCCACAAAAGCCCACAGCAGGGCCCTGGCTGTGGGGAGAGCTCATTCCAAGCAAACCCAAAGATGGGAGTATGGAGGCTGGCCCAAGGCCAGGGAAGCCACACCCTTTCCTGGGAGATGAGGGACCTGGCCCCTGGCTTCTGCTCACAGAGCCTTCTCAACTTTCTTGCCCCCTTAACCCCCTTCCTCCTGGGTGGCAGCAGCAGCTCTGTGTCCTCTGGGGAAGTTGCCGGGCTATGGCCAGGGGATTCCGTAGATTTAGGAGGGTTTACAGCCCGGGGGGAGGGGGAAAGGCCTGAGCTGGAAGCCCAGAGTACAGAACAGTCATCACCGGTGAGGGCGAAGCAGGAGACGGGCAGGGGCAAGATAGATTTGGCTCTTGCTCCGCCCAGACACGAAAGAAGCAAAGCTCCAGGCAAAACGCAGGGCACTCACTTGGCCTGGCTTTAAAGGAGGGTGTGGGGGAAGGAAGCGGGATCAGCACGGGCAAGACTGCTCTTCTTTAAGAAGACGCTGAGCCCCTTCAGGCATTGCTGCCGCTTACCCCTCCGAGGACCCTCTTCACACACTTTGGCCTAAAAATTTCCTTTGTTGGACTCTATCCCAAGGAAATACCTTTAAAGCTTTTGAACAAAGTGTTATTTTTATATTGAAGAAACTGGAAACTACCTATTGTCCCCACCAATAAATAACTAAGTATATTATGGTTATGCAGATGTTTAAAATGCTTGTAATATGATAACCTGGAGAGTAAAAATATACAAGGTATTAGGAAAAAATAGGCATAGAAGAAACAAATCTAGAAGGAGTTCTACAGGCTAGAAGTCTGAAATCAAGGTGTTGGCAGGGCTATCCTTCCTCTGAACCCTATAGGGGTGAGTCCTCCCTTGCCTCTTTTGCTTTGATATTTACAGGCTGTAAAAGAAAAACCCAGCTTTTTCCTTCTGTAGGGAGAAACTTTGTTCCTATTGTTGTTTCTTTATCCTGCGAGTCTCCTTTACTTTTTCCCAATGTGTGGAGGTTTTTCCCCACAGCAAGCAATTCTCTGTGACACCAGCTGCATGTCTTACCATTTAACTCAATTCTGACACTATCGACCTAGAGATGGCATCACATCCCACAGGTCAAGGGGTCAGTCCCCCAGGACTGCCCCCCACCATCTCCACCCCACCGTACCCATAACTTCAGACACTAGTCCCAAGCCTAGGTTATCACTTGTGCTTCTGACCAATGGACCAATTGTTTGGATCATTGTTTGGATGTTCCAGTGACCCCCTTTTCCATTTCAATTAATTTGCTGCAGTGGCTCACAGAAGTCAGGGAAACACCTGCTTACATTTGCCAGTTTACTAAAGGCTCCGATAAATGACCCGGAGGAACAGCCGGTTGGAAATCTGCGTAGGGCGAAGTACGTGGGACGGGGCGTGAGCTTCTGTGTCCTCTCTGGGCATGCCAGTCTCAGTCCCTCCATGTATTCAACAAGCCAGAAGTTCTCTGAACCCCATACTTTGGGATTTTATGGAGACTTCATCACAGAGGTGTGATCGATCATTAACACCATTTTCAGCCCTTCTCCCCTCTCAGGAGAATCAGGCTTCTAATTGTGGCTTGTTCTGGAATTGATCAGCCTTCATCCAGGAGCCTACCCAGAGTCACCTCATGAGAACAAAAGTGCTCCCAGCACCCAGGAAATTGCACGGGTTCAGGAGCTCTGTGCCAGGAACAGGGGGCAGAGACCAATATATATGTTAGCCATCATCTCACACAGTCTGCGGCATTCCCTGGCTTGTGGAAGCACCACTCCAGTCTCTGCCTCCAGCATCACATAGCCATTTTCTCCCAGTGAATCTCAGTGTCCACATTCTCCTCTTCACATAAGGACGCCAGTTAGTATTAGGTCCACCCTAAGCTGGTATGACTTCATCTTATTCTGAGTACATCTGCCAAGACTGCATTTCCAAACAAGATCACATTCATAGGTACCAGCGGCTAAGAATTCAACATACCTTTTGGGAGCACATCATTCAATCCATAACAAGTACCATCTCTGCTTCTTTGGGATTGTAGGGTCTTGGGCAAGAACTTTCTGGGCCTTGGTTTCCTTACCATTAAAGTTAGGGAGTAGTATAGACTTCAAAGTGTCCCTCCAGCTGTAACATTTCATACCTCTTCAGCCCAGCTGTGGAGTTGCTGTTTCAGCTAATGGACCCTCCTCCTTCCCCCTAAAGGGGTTCTAGGGACCGTAAGCCACTCGTGGGCCTCTGGCTTGGGCCAGCTACTTGCAGACAAGGAGCTTGGAGAGGAGGAAGCTGCTCGGGAAGAGGAAGGCTTGGCATATTTTTCAGCTAGACCACCGTGGTTTTGGCCTTTGATCTCCTTTCCCTGGTGATTTTGAGCCAGTTCCTTATTTCCTCTGAGCACGGCGTGTTTGCCTGTAGACTGGGGATAGTGGTGTTCTCCTTCCCGTTTGGTGAATTGTTACTGGGGCCCCCACCTGAGCTGCCCTGCAGCAGTGTGGCCGGCTTCATTCAGCTGATCTGCCACAGCGAGGTCAGGGGGAATCTTTTAAACATGAGAACCCAAGCTTTTCGTTGTTCTTCTCGTTTAAAGTCTTCAAGGACTCCCCTTGGGCCACAGTTTAAAGATCAAACTTTACCACGTGGAACCTGAAGCCAACTGGACCCGCGTCACTTCCCCTGTCCTTTGCCCACAGGCCTCTGAGCCGAAGCCAGATGGAGCCACTTGGAGTTTCTCACGAGTGGAAATGGCTCGGGCTCTCCCTTCCCGAGACTCCACTCAGCCTTCCAGACTCCACTCAGCCTTCCAGACTCAGCCCTGTAGCGTCAGCTTCTCAGGGAGCCTGCCTCAGCCCACTCAGCCTCCTTTGAGCTTCCTCTTCCATCAGAGCTGCTGCTTGGGGTTTGCATCGTGACGTGTTTGACTTCTCCATTGTTCTGTAATCATCACCCCAAAACTTAACATCTTAAAACAACAAACACTTATTGTCTCATGTGGTTTCTGAGGGGCAGGTATTCAGGAACATCTTAGCTGTAAGGTTCAAGTCTCTCATGAGGTTCCAGCCAAAATGTTGCCCAGTGTGGCAGCCTCCTGAAGGCTTGGCCGACCGGAGAATCCAGCTGCAAACTTACTCACATGGCTGCTGGCTGGTGGCCTGGGTCCTTCACCTCTCTGTAGGGGCTGGTCATGATGTGGCAACTAGCTTTCCCTGGAACACATGGTCAGAGAGAGAGAGTCCCCAAGACTGAAGCTACATGGTCTTTCATAACCTAATGTCAGAACTGACAAATCATCCCTCTGCCATATTCTCTTGGTCATACAGACCAACCCTTGTGGAATGTGGGAAGGGACTATATAAGGGTGTGAATATCAGAGGGTGGGGATCCTGGGGGACCCCACCAATAGTCTGTCCTAGAACTTATCCTACTGGCTGGCATCATTGTCTGTCTCCTCCACTGTCTTAGGTCAGACTCTTGTTCATCTTTGTCTCCCTGCTGCCAGCACAATGCTTGCTGGAGTAATCGTTACTCATTGATTGTTAAATGGATTGATAAATGAATGGGCGATTTCCCTAGTCATCTCAACAGGATTTTTGTCTGTTTGAATTTTAATTCATTTTCCATTACAAAAATAATACATACTTATATTAAAAAAAACTAGGAAAGTAATCAAGGCTGTAAATTGAAAAATAAGTTTTCATTCTTGTTGCCCTGTATCCAGTCTTAGTCCTTAGAGAAGATAATCATTAACTTTGCTGAGGTATCCCTTCAGAAATTTTCTAAAATAACTACTAGAGTTATTTTTAGGTACTGTATGAAAAAAATGTAGGTAAAAGTGCTTTGTCTGTATCTAAGACCATGGGTGGTGTGATTCTTGGTAGGCTCAGACTGCTGGATTTGACCTTGAGGTCAAAAGTCACCTTTCCTGTCATCAGTTAGGATGGGAATCCCTCCTTGACAGCCACAGTGGGCTTGATATTGTTACACAGTTAGAATATTTTGCATTATTTTGTTAGAAGTGATGATCCCAAGTGTCTCCATATATAAAACCTTTTCTGTATCCTAGATGATTTATTCAACACACATCTGCAGAAGTGGAATTATTGGGTCAAAGACTTTGAACGTTTTTTATGAGGGTCACCAGCTGCTTCAGGTTTTCTACCTGAATCCCAGGTAGTGAATCCTTTCTCATCAGCCTTTCTCTGCAGACCTTCCTCCTTTGCTTTTTTTTTTTAAATATTTTATTTATGTGACACAGAGAGAACACAAGCAGAGGGAGCGGCAGGCAGAGGGAGAGGGAGAAGCAGGCTCCCTGCTGAGCAAGGAGCCCTATATGGGGCTCGATCCCAGGACCCTGAGATCATGACCTGAGCTGAAGGCAGCGGCTTAACCAACTGAGCCACCCAGGCGCCCCCCTTCC
This sequence comes from Nasua narica, assembly GCA_028533885.1. NCBI lineage: Eukaryota > Metazoa > Chordata > Mammalia > Carnivora > Procyonidae > Nasua > Nasua narica. The sequence continues at coordinate 97,306,909 of CM052797.1, read as the reverse complement.
TTTGCTTTTTGATTCGTAGTGGCTCATAAACACATTCCACTCTAGTGAGTTTGAGCAGAAGGGGATCTCATGGAGGAATATTAATTATTAAGTAACTCAGGAATATTTGGGAGGGGCAGAGAACCTTGCTGGGATGCTACACAACCAGGGATGAATTAGCCGGACAAAAATACCCAACAGCACCACCAGATATTTCTAGCGGAAACATCACTGCTGACATTATTTGCCATTTGTTCCCGATAGCTCTGGGGACTGGGTGTCAGAAGAACCTGTTTTTCTAACACTGTCCTTGCCCCAGATTCCTGTTTCCCCCTGTTTGGTTGTTGCAGATATGCACCAGGTCCCTAGGCATGGGAGTGGAAGCTACGTGGTCACCCACCTGTTCCCTTCGTGCCGGGGATTCTGGGAAATGGAGCGTTTTGTCCAGGAAAGTACAGAGTCTCCATGTTGGTTTGTCCTGCTCAACGTCTGTTGGTGACACTTTTCTCTCTGGTATCTCCAAGCCCCACTTCTCCTCTCCCTGTTGTTTTAGTTTGTTAGAGCTGCAGGAACGAAAATACCACGGACAGGACAGCTGAAACAGAGATCTGTTTTCTCGCAGTTCTGGAGGCTAGCGTACGAGCCAGGCTGTCAGCAGGTCTGGCTTCCTCGGAGGCCTCTCTCCTCAGCTCGCAGATGAGCGACTTCTCGCTGTGTGCTCGCATGGTCTTTTTCCTCGGTGCATATGCCTCCCCGATGTCTTTCTGTGTGTCTAACTGTCCTTTTCTTATAGGGACCCCAGTGAGATTGGTTAGTAGGGCCCACTTAATGACCTCATTTTAACCAGATCACCTCTTTAAAGCCCTGTCTCCACATTCAGTCAACACCGCGAGTTAGGGCTTTAGCACACGAGTGTGTGTGGGTGAGGGCGGACGTCATTTAGCCCATAACACCCAGGTTTTAAGGCTTACGATGATTTTGCCCTCTTCCCCTCTCCACCTCACGCCTGCCCCCATTCCATGCACTAGGATTGCATTCTCCCCAGACACGACCTTTTGAGCCAGCAGTTTATTGCTAGTGCTGCTCCCGGAGCCCCTCAGGAGGGAGTCACTGAGAAAGAGGACCCGGGTCTGGGCCACACGGAGAGCAGTAGAAAACCCCAGCTGCTGAGGGGCCAGAGCCAGATCTTTTTTGTTTCTTTAAACATGTCTACCCACGTCAAGAACAGCTGCCAGCTGTCACGTTTCACGTCACTCCTGAGTACGGGACAGAGTGGAGAGAGCAAAATGGAAAATTCAGCTTGACGACGAGAGTCCTCTCGCGCGAACAGCCTGATTGCCGTGCGGTGTGATAGCACGTAGACGTGTTAATAAACTCCTGTCAGATTAACACGGCTTGAACGAAGTTTTATCCGCCGCAGGATATTCTGTCTGAGCACTGCCCGGGGCTGGGTCAGTCAGCAATTACAGCTTTGGGTTCCCCGACAGCACTCAGGACACACGGAGCAATCCTCGTACCACAGACGCGAGAACTCGAGGAGCCTTTGAGATAAATAAATGCTAGGAAATGTAAGGAAAGGCGTGAATCGGGGAAAGGGTCTCTGATTCAGAGAAAGCGCACCTCTCTTAGTTAGAACGCAGTCCTTCGTGGGCTCTGCTCTGGGAAATAGGCCAGGAAAGTTGCTTTCATGAGTGTGTACTGAGGAATCAGTAGACATTCCCTTATCTGTTGGTCTGTTTAAGAAATGAACAATTAATCTTGTAATAATGAAAAAAATAAAAGTATTTGGGGAAAAAAAAAAAGAAAGAAATAGGCTCTTTAGGGGCCTTTGGCAGTTGTTAAGCATCTGCCTTTGGTTTAGATCATGATCCCAGGGTCCTGGGATGGAGCCCCATGTTGAGCTCCCTGCTCGGCGGGGAGCCTGCTTCTCCCTCTCCCACTTCCCTGCTTCTGTTTCTTCTCTCGCTGTGTCCCTCTGTGCCAAATAAATAAATAAAATCTTAAAAACGAAAAGACATAGGCTCTTTAGGGGTGCCTGGGTGGCTCAGTCTGCTAAGTGTCTGCCTTTGGCTCAGGTCATGATCCCAGGGTCCTGAGATTGAGTCCCGAATCAGGCTCCCTGCTCAGTGGGGAGCCTGCTTCTCCCTTGCGTGCATTCTATCTGTCTCAAAAAAAAAAAAAAAAGTCTTAAAAATAAAGTAATAGGCTCTTTGCCTTTACCTATCCTGACTTTCCTGTCCATTAACTCTACGACTCACCTGAGAACGCCCCCCCCGCCCCCCCCCGCCCCCCCCCCAATATCCTGCCTTTTAGGCTTGTCAGACCAGGCTTAGCAAGATTCTTAGGGTCCTTAGCACTGGTAGACTGTTTGTGACTTCAACTTTACAAATTGCTTACATCCTTTGACTAGTAACATTCTTTCTAGGAATATATCCTAAGGGGGGAAAAATCCGAGATGCAGATCAGAATTTATGTGCAAGGATATTCATTGCAGAATTATTTGCAACAATTGTTAATAACAGAATTGTTTAAAACAAAACAACCTCAGCTACACACAATAGATTGATAAGTAAATGTTGCATCCACCTAGTGGTATTAAAAAACATGTTTTAAAGAAATATATTGGTGTGAGAAGATGTTCGGCAAAGCTCAACAAAACAAAAACTAGATAACAAAACTATATGTAACATGGCCTTGATTTTTTTAAAAACCAGAAAGTAAAAACTAGGAGGAAAAAAGACTATAAGGAAACACAAAGTGTTAGCAATGGCTGTCTCATAGTGGTAGGACTGGCTCTTTGGTATATTTTGCAGTTTCTTTCAAGGTTTATAAATTGCAAAAAAGGCCAACTGGGAACAGGAAGGTCAATGCCAATGCCAATGCGTCTTTGTTATATACTTAAAAGATGACAAGGAGATCCAGACAGATAATGCTTTTTTCGTGAAAATGAAAATAAAAGGTTTGAACTGGATCCTTTGGCTATTAAGGACATTATTGGGGCAATTAGTGAAATTTAGATCGGGGTCGTGGAATTGATGAAAATAACATATTAATGGAAATTTCCTGATGTTGATGGTTGCACTGTGGTTATGCTGGGAATATTGTAGGAGATACACAATAAAATATTTTTTGTAGGAGATACACAATAAAATATTTTTTTGTAGGAGATACACAATAAAATATTCAGAAGTGATGGAGCATCATGTTAAAAATTTACCCTTAATGATTCCGTAAAAAATTCTTTGATACTATTCTAGAGCTTTTCTCTGAATTGAAATTATTTTTTTAAAGATTTTATTTATTTATTTGAGCTGGAGAGAGAGAAGTAGGGACAGAGCACGAGCAGGGGCGAGGAGGCAGAGGGAGAGGGAGAAGCCGATTCTCCCCTGAGCAAGGAACCCAGACTCGGGACTTGATCCCAGGGCCCTGAGATCATGACCTTAGCCAAAGACAGATGCTCAACAGACTGAGCCACCCAGGTGCCTCTGAATTGAAATTATTTTAAAATTAAAAAATAAAATGAGTTTTTGTTTTGTTTTGTTTTAAAAAGATAATGCTGTCCCCGTTTTTGAACAGTTGATTCCGTGGCACAGTCTGGCTCCATGGGCCTTGTGACACCTCTCCCTGAACTCTGTGTTGTCCTCTCAGCCACCTCACTGTAGGGCTCTCCTGTCCATCCTCAGGGTCACATTGTCCACAACTGGAAGGCGCGATGGTTCATCCTTCGGCAGAACACGCTGCTGTACTACAAGCTTGAGGGGGGGCGGAAGGTGACCCCTCCCAAGGGCCGGATCCTTCTGGATGGTTGCACCATCACCTGCCCCTGCCTGGAGTATGAAAATCGACCGGTAAGTGAAGGCCCCTGCTTCCCGGCGCCCCCTGCCTCAGACCCTCCCATCTCTGGCCTCTTTAGTGAGGGTGGGTGTGGGTGAAGAGCTGAGTTACCATTGAAAAACCTAAATTCAAGTCCTGCTGCACTGTGTACCCGGTGTGTGACCTTGGGCAAGTAATTGAACTTCTCTGAGCCTTAGTTCCTCATCTATGAAATGGGGTAGAATAATGATACTTCACTGTCCCCATGATTGCATTGGGGATAGTGACAGAAGGTGATGGTCTGTCCAAGCACTTTGTTGGCTAGGAGGCACTACACACATGGGAACAATTACTGCTGCCTTGGAATTTAATACGGTGGCTTTCATCCCCTCGGGGGGGGGGGGGTGCGTGTTCCAAAAGTCAGGCACAGTTTCAACCAGACCATCAAAAAGGTATCTGAATCAATAGGTTTTTGAAGGCCCGTTATGTGCCAGGAAATTTGCTTGGAGGAGTCAAGGAAGAAAATGGTAAGAGTTTTTTCCCCTTGAGTTATTAATCTTATTATGAAAACAGGTGGTTAATTGGAAAACATTCAGAATTCCAAATATTGGCATGAGCATGATTAGCTGTAGGGAACACTGTATTCCCGAAGAGGAGGAAGATGTCATTAGAGGCTGGCTGAGTCAGGTACAGCATTGGGAGGGATAGAGATTTGGCAAAGATCTGAAAAAGAAGAGAGACAGATGTTCTGGGCAGGTGGATGGTCTGGAGTAAAAGTGAAGGGAGAGATGGATTTGGAGATAACAATGGTTTGTGTGGCCAAAGGGGAGTGTTCACCCAGGGAGCAATGGGAGATTGGCTGGGGCCAGATGGAGGAAATGGGGAGCCATCGAAGGTTCTGAGTGAGAGAATGGATGGGTAAAAACACTCTTAGGAGGACTAGAATGAGGAAGTACACTTTGTTCCTAATAAATTACTAGATCCGTAAAGAAGGGATCTTACATTTTCTTCCTTTTTTTCTTTTCTATTTTAAGTATTCTCTACATGGGGCTCGAACTCACAATCCCGAGATCAAGAGTTACGCTCTCCACCAACTGAGCCAGCGAGGCACCCCACCATTTTCTTCTTTCTTACCATGTTTTACTTCTTTGACTCTTCTAGACCAATTGATAAGCCTTCCAAGTAGAAAAAAATATTCTTAACAGTCATTTCCGGGTAGTGGGTTTCCTGGTGTTTGTTATGTTAACCGCTGTACTCTTTTGTAGTTTTGAATCTTTCTTTTTTTTCTTTTTTTCCCCCAAATATGTTTATTTTATTTTCTCAGTGTTACAAGATTGATTGTTCATGTACCACACCCAGTGCTCCATGCAATATGTGCCCTCCTCAATACCCACCACCAGGCTTGCCCAACCCCCCACCCACTCCTCTCCAAAACCCTGAGTTTGTTGCTCAGGGTCCACAGGCTCTCATGGTTCATCGCCCCCTCTGATATCCCCCCATTCACCCTTCCCTTCCTTCTCACAATGCCCTCCATGTAGTTTTGAATCTTTCTTAAGAAAACAAAGGGAGCTGTTAAAATAATGAGGCATGAAATAAGGCAAAAAGTAGGAGGCCCGTGAGAAAACATTACGAAGGAAATGTCCACAGGACATGGTCCACTAGACGTTGAGGGCGAAGGAGAGGGAGGTGTGTTGAGTGTCATTCCAGCCTAGGAAGCTGCAAAAATGAAACGTCTTTCTAGAGTTTCCCACTGCCAGCCTGCGGGGGCTGCTGATGAAGAGAGAGAAGTGGGGCTGCCGGGGAAGGCCCAGCCTGGGCAGACTGGGGCTGCACCTTCCTCCCTGTCGTGCCAGAAGACCAATCATGGTGTCTGGACACATAGCAGAAGATTAGCAAATGTTTGCTGAATTAATGTTTAAGAACGAAGATAGACTTATAGATTAAGTGAGATGATTTTAAGAGGGAAAAACCTGTACTTTTCTAAGTGAATTTAAGACTCTAGTTCTCCATAAATTACGCCCCAGAACTTGTAGGTTTACTTGTTGACCCGATGCCCCTTAATAATCTTTAAGGATGTGTAGAGAGAGAAAGTGCTGGTAGAATGGGCTGGGCATAGAAAAAACTTTCAAAAAGGGATACAAGTTAAATTTGTTAACTGGAGTTGTGAGTTTCATGTTCATTTCTAGGCAGACTGTCATCTGCCTGGTTTAGGAGTCAACTGGAAGAGGTCAAGAGGAGCTGGAAGAGGTCCAGAGGAGCCCATACGTTCTCTAAGAACAAGTTATGGAGTATATACACGTGTGTGTGTGGATATATAGGAGTATTTTATAGTCTCTCCTGAAATTCCTTCATTAAAATACTGACTGCCGACTGATATAGTGCAGGTGCGGGGAGCTGGTTGAATTTGTTCTCCCACAATGCTGGCGAGCGAGTCAGTGTTCTTGGAGGAACAGATTCATGGTATTCTTTGGGGCTGTGAGCCAGCCTTGTCTTATCACCGTTTTTGCTGTTACTTGAAAGGACGGATGTTAAGTTTGCAAGCAAAGCAAGTTGGGAACTTACACACTGGAAACCAGAATGGGAATGAAAGACTGCCTCTGGTTTCCGACAGAAGCAGTAGGCCTCGTCTACTCAGATGACATTTAATAGGGTCAGCCTCCAAATCCCACCCGATGGTCGAAAAAACCCCTCACTGCACATTTAAGGAATGGAGAAGAAGCAGCCCATCTCGGAAGGACTCTGGGCCGACAGCACAGAGCGCGAGTCTGTGGTGCCGTCCGTGCGTCCTCGGGCTGAAGGCCCCGTGCCCCTCTGCGCCCCTCAGAGCTTGCCTGCAGCAGCTGGTTCCCTTCCACGGGTCACAGCTTCTGAGAATGCTGACCCACTGCAGAGCGTGCCCCAGAGCACGAGCTGGTTAAGAGTTTCAGCCGTACCCTGGGAGAAGTGCGTGGAAGATCGGGGATGCTTAGACTGGAGAAAAGAGCACGGAAGGGGGAGTGAGGAACTGTGTCTCTGAGGCAGGCGTTCATATCCCCATGTGACAGATGAGGAAAGCAAGGCCCGGTGGGGCTCCTTAATGTGACTAAGCGTCCACGGCTAAGTGGCAGAGCTGGGACTTGCAACCAGATCAGCCTGACGTGAAAGCTAGTGCGTTTCCCACTTCAGCCCAAGGGCTGTGGCGGGAGGTGAGGTTAGTCTGTGTGGTTGTTGAAGCAGAGCCAGAAGCAGGGAGGCAAAGTGCCCAGGAAGCAGTCCCTGCACTAAATAGTCTGAACGAGGGGAAAAGCTTGCCTTAGGAGGCCACGAGCTCCCTGTGGCTTGAGGTGTGCAGGGGGATCTTTGAAGACCACCCCCTGGGACGTGGCTGAGGGGCTGGGTGTTCGGCAGCCGCCGGACCTACGTGTCCCGTGGCCTTGTCATCTTTGCTGCCGCACCACCATTCTCGTGCCTCCCAGGCCTCTGAGTGCTCGTCTGACTGGCCGTCTCTTCCCGCAGCTCCTCATTAAGCTGAAGACTCGAACATCCACCGAGTATTTCCTGGAGGCCTGTTCCCGAGAAGAGAGGGACGCCTGGGCCTTTGAGATAACGGGGGCTATTCACGCCGGGCAGCCGGGGAAGGTCCAGCAGCTCCACGTACTGAAAAACTCCTTCAAGCTGCCGCCTCACATCAGCCTGCAGTGAGTGCCCAGCCCCTGCCCGCGCCCTGCCTGGCTTTGCTGCAGGCTCTGACATCTTCGTGACGCAGGGAGGGGGGCCCCTGGTGGTCGCACAGGCTTGTCTGGTACTAGCGTGGTGTTTGAGGGCCTTCAGGTCCAACCTACCTGCCCCGCTCCTCTATAACCTCTTGGGGCCCCTGCTGCTTCTGCCCACCTCAGAGTCTTGAGACCCTCGCTTCAGTTTCAGCCAGGGTGCCCAGGGCCATGTCACAGCCCCCCCGGGACCGCCACTCGCCACATCACTGGGTTTGTTTGCAGCCTGGTGGCAAGAGTGACGTGTTTAGGTAGCAGGTGCTTTCTTGCTCTGTGAGGTTCCTCATCCAGCCCCTCATTCGGGCAACAGTTATAGAGCGCTGACTGTGTGCCCTTCACTGCCCTCGGTGCTCGAGATGCAAACGGGAATGCGTCAGAGCTCCTCTAGGGGCTCTCCAACTCAAGGACAGAGAGAGAGAATGAGACAAGATCCTCCACTGGTGGCAGGAATCGTCTCACAGAACAGAAAGCAGGTCGTTGGTGGAGGCAGGGTTCTGAAGTAGGGGCGTAGGAAAGGAGTTCGGTCACGGAGATGGTTACCTCCGCAGGCAGCACCCTCTGTGCTCCCAGGTAGCAGGATGGTTACATCCCTCAAAGACACAGGACGAGCCCCTTTCTGGACTCCCAGAGAGCTCCATGCCGGGTGCTGAAGTCTTGATTGTGCCGCGAGGGCGCTGCTAGACCATGGTGAGTGCGGGGGGAAGAGCAGCGAGGGCACTTTGAGAAGTAGCTGGAGGAGGTCACACTTTATGCAGTCGTGGAGAAGCAGTATTGTACGGTTTTACTACAAAAGTGTACCCGTCTCATAGAGAAACATTAGAGCATTTAGACAAGCAGAAGAAAAGAAACATCTGAAAATCCTACCTCTCTAGTTCTGATGCATCACGGAATCCCCTCCTTGCTCTGCGACGTGTATCACACCAGTTGCCCCTTGCTTTACGCCCGTGGCCCCTCCCTCATGGTGTTGGTGCGATGAGGGACCCCTCTCCTTGCCTTCCTTCTGGGTAGTCGCATCGTGGACAAGATGCACGACAGCAGCAGTGGAATCCGGCCGAGCCCCAACATGGAGCAGGGAAGCACCTACAAAAAGACCTTCATCGGTGAGCCTCCCCTCTTGGGAGCTGGGGCAGGCGGTGGAAACCGGGAGCCTGGTGACCTGGGATTCGGCTGTGCTAGCTCTGCTGTGTCGAGGTCAGAGCTGCCGGCGGCCAGCAGGCTGGTCTGACATGGCCACATGTGGGCGTGGCCTTGGCTCTGCTCTTGGGTAGAGCCCAGGGCTTCCCAGGAGGTTAAAGTCAACGAGGTCACAGCCAAGCGCCCCCAGGGAGGCCAGACTGCAGCCTGTCGTCTGACTGAGGCTGCCCTTGCCCTGATGCAGGCTCTTCCCTGGTGGACTGGCTCATCTCCAACAGCTTTTCTGCCAACCGTCTGGAGGCCGTGACCCTGGCCTCCATGCTCATGGAAGAGAACTTCCTGAGGCCCGTAGGTGTCCGAAGCATGGGAGCCATTCGCTCTGGAGACCTGGCTGAGCAGTTCCTGGATGACTCCACAGCCCTGTACACTTTCGTAAGTTAGGGAGGGAGTTCCTCTTGCCGCTGGGGCAGAGGAAGGAGGAGGTAACAGAGTGAGCGCCGGGGGTCCACAGTCATGGGCAGAGGCCTAGGGTTTGGGGACCTCTTCCTCCCTAGGTGGAGTGAGGTTTCTGACCGAGGATTTTCCTTTCCCCTGTGGTAGCCCCCAGAGCCTGGAACTGGGACTTTTTTGGTCTCAGAGTCCTCGTTCTTTCTTCCTGGTAGGCTGAGAGCTACAAGAAGAAGATAAGCTCCAAGGAAGAAATTAGTCTCAGTACTGTGGAGTTAAGTGGCACGGTGGTAAAACAAGGCTATCTGGCCAAGCAGGTATGTCTGCCTTGGAGAGGGAGGAGATGGACAGGTGGCCCCCACAGGGTGGGAAGGGCCGAGCGCACCCGAGGACGGGTGCTCGTTACCAGCAGAATCTGCTAAAGCAGGAGCCAAGGGCAGTTGTAGGCCAGAAATCAAGAGGCACGAGAACATGCCCATTCTCTCTCTCTCTTACACGTGCACACACAGATTCCCAGGGTTCGGGGGGAACGTGCCGAGGAGTCACGATCGCAGTCCCGAGAAACAGTGTCTGTGGCCCTACCCACTGCAAGCACTTGGCTGTAAGGGCTTTGCTTGCCTGGCTGGTGTCTGCATCTGCTGGCCTTCAGCCCCCTGACACCTCCTGGGGTCTCGGCCTTCTTCCCTGCGAGGCCGCACACCTCCCGCATGCACTTTTGCAACAAAAAATAAGTCTTGTCAGCCTCCTTCAGTAGGTCGAAGATGACATTTTGTAGTGTCACGTCAGGTTTAGAAACTGACTGTGGTCACTACTGCCCATCACGACGGGGGGTGCATCCCTGTCACGGACACCCCTGCATGCCTGACACAGGCCAGCCTTGAAGAGAATCACCACGTGCCACACAGGGCGTGAAAACGGACCTTCTGCACACCGCTTGTGTGGCGCACATCCCATGCACCGTGTGACCGGGCCGGTCTGTCCAATGGACACATGCTGCTCGGCGCCGTTCCTGTGTTACTTGGGACACACGTTGTCCTTGTCGCCTGATTCTTGCACATCAGGATCCCCACCTGCTCTTAGATTGCTTGCCATGCATGGGACAGCCTCTCCCCAAGGGCCCTGCCGCCTCCCAGGCCCCATGGGAGTCTAGTGAGGGGAGGGAGCCAGTGCCTGGCCAACCAGGGAAGGGGGTGGGAGGGACTCGGGGGGCTCCAGGCTAGGGGGCTGAGGAAGCCTTGTGATCTTGGGGGTGACGCCAAAGAGAGTCATACACATCAATATCTCGTACGTTTAGATTTTAACATAGGATTGATCACTTCTTCCTTTTTCTGATGGAGAATGGTAAAGTGATTTTTAGCGTTCCTGTGTGTACATTTATCCACGCAGCTGTAGGTTTGCTTCTGACACTTAAAAGCTGGTGTTCTTGGGTTCCAGTTTGCCTGGGAGCTTAGTCCAGTGCACCCCTGCTGCTCCCTGTCCCTCTTACACCCTGACTGGGTTCTGCATGACACTCCCCTTTCCCTTCAGTGTTGCTCCTCTTTGGTTCTGTCAACTCAACTAACTGTGACAGTGTTTTTTTGCTCAAGTGTCTCTGAACAGAGGGGTCCAGGTCACTGCAATCCTTGGGTCCCCAGCAGACTCCTTCCGGAAGGTAGTCCGTTGTAGCAAGCAGGCTTGGGCATTAGATCATGGAAGTGGGAGGAAGAGACAGAGTTGTCCCTGATGAGCCTTGAACCCTTTCTTTGCCTTAGGGGCACAAGAGGAAAAACTGGAAGGTGCGGCGCTTTGTTCTGAGGAAGGATCCGGCTTTCCTGCATTACTACGACCCTTCCAAAGTGAGTGCCGCACGTTCACCGGGCTCCCACGTGTGAGGCTTCAGACACTTCTCTCCTGAGCTAGCTAGCGGAGCCTAGCGGGCAGCTGGCTGTACCGCCTTCCTTTCTCCCCGCGTCCCTGCCCTCACTTCTGCCGCGCCAGGCCGTTCCTTCCACAGTCCAAGCTCTACTCCAGCTCTACGGTCTGGTCATTTCATTCTTTCAGCGAGCTGTTGCCTGCGCAGAGCGTTATCACTATTTTCAGAGGAAAGCTTTTCGTGGGGCTGGGGAAGGTGGGGTGGGCCAATAAAGGAGACCCCTAACTGGAGCTCCCCAGTCTTTTCACCCCTTTCTGTACTGAGATCCCACGACTCCTGCCCCTCAACCTTTTGTTCCCACCAATGTTGTGGAAAGTTGCTTTTCTCACATACTGTTTAAGCCATAATTTATTAATTTTCTTGTTTTTCTTTTTTCTAACCGATCAAAGAATTTCTACTCTTGAGCTTCAGAGAATAAGTATTATTGTATGATGCGTTGATCTGATTCTAGGTAAAAGCAAAGATAAATGGCCTTTGAGCTGGCCTGTCCAGCCTTGTCTTGGTTGATGTATGATTTTCATTCAGTTTTTGAAATATTGAAGAGTGGGCAGGTCCTCCCTCATTGAGCTTGTCAGGAATCCCTGGCCTAAGGGGAGCCCCTGAAGGAGTGAGGAGGAGACCTCTGGGAGCCTGCCAGGCGACAGGGAGGGCGGAGGGCTGGGGTGGAGTGTGGCCCTGCCACCGCTGGCAGTGAGACATGCCCAGACTTCCTTACGGTGCATGCAAGTGGCCCCGTGATGTCCATATTCAGCCTCCTCCGTTACCGATGCCTCTCACTGACTTTCTTAGCTGGCCTGAGGGTGGTTTCAGGCAAGGCGGCAATTCCTCTCTCTTTTCTCCCTTTTGTGCATTCACACTATGCCTCACCAGGAATTCTTTCTGCTGCAGGAGGAGAACCGGCCAGTGGGTGGGTTTTCTCTTCGTGGTTCACTCGTGTCTGCTCTGGAGGATAACGGCGTGCCCACTGGTAAGGCGCAAGCCTGGGCTGGCCTGCGGGCCTCGGGGTGCTCCCGGCCGCTCTGCTGATGGACTGAGTGACGGGGGCTGAGTAGGTCTCAGTGAGACGGTGAAGAGTGTGAGTTTTAGAGCCAATTTCTGAATGAGGGAGAAGGGCATGTGGGGTCTTCTCAGTGTTTTAACGACGCAACTAAATAATCCCTGTCTCTGGTATTCTTTCCCTTCAGTTTCTGTGCTTACTGGCAGATAAGCTTCCACCTAAGAATAGTAGCCTACCAGTGTTTAAGGGTTAGCAACACACGTTAGTATCTATTAGCACACTAATTTCACAATAGCCAGCTAAGAAAGACAGTATGATTCCTATTTTATGGATGTGGAAATTGAGGTTCAAAGAAGCTAAACAAGTTTAAGTCAAGTCCCAAATCTGTGCCTATTTTTCACATAAACATCCTGGATTCTCGGATGTGGATGGAATTGTAGACGTGTGGTTAGTGTAGGCAGCAGGTCAAGAGGGCGTAGGGGAGGGACGGGGAGTAGGAAGCAGGTAAAGAGGAAAGCAGGCATCTGGTGGGATTCCCTAACCACATACATGAGTATTTAAGACATACTTCATTTTGTGTATTTTTGTGTCTCAATTGACTTCTAGCTGAAAGCAGACAAGGATATTCACTCACTTATTTTTCTTCTGCCTAGGGGTTAAAGGGAATGTCCAGGGGAATCTCTTCAAAGTGATTACCAAGGATGACACACACTATTATATCCAGGCTAGCAGCAAGGCCGAGCGAGCCGAGTGGATCGAAGCTATCAAAAAGCTAACGTGACAAGGAAACGTATTCCGGAAGGAACAGGACAGGATTCCTCCCTCCTACCAGATGGTATAGGCAAGATTTCCTGGAGATTGGGAGTGTGTTAAGACTTTTAGCTTCTTTGTATATTTTGTATGGTTTTTCAGTGAGACTGGAGTTCCTTAGATCACAATTGGCAGTGGTGCTGTTTTCTTCCCCACCTTCCTGTTTAACAGCCTGGAAATGCTCGAACTGCTATTAGGCGTCAGCATCTTGACTTTCACCCGTCCTCACAGCTAGCCATTCCTCCGGCACCAACGTAGATTTCTCTGTTGTAACACTAACTAGCCATGTTCTAATACTAAATAAAACACTAGTCTCATGTTGGCTGTCTCTGAAATGCTGCCAAAAACTAACTCCTTCTCTGGAATTAATAAAAATTGACCTGTGTCTAGAATTCCTGTATAAAGTTTTGTAGTTTTCAAAGGTTTTTCAGGCTTGAGGCTATACCAATTATTATGCAAGGTTATGAAAACATCTCAAGTGATCCCTGTCTCTAAGACATGTTTCATCTTAAAATCAAAATTTTGGGGGCATCTGGGTGGCTCAGTTGGTTAGGCAACTGCCTTTGGCTCAGGTCATGATCCCAGAGTCCTGGGATCGAGTCCCACATTGGGCTCCCAGCTCCATGGGGAGTCTGCTTCTCCCTCTGACCTTCTCCCCGCTCATTCTCTCTCACTGTCTCTATCTCAAATAAATTAAAAAAAAATCTTTAAAAAAAAATAAAAATTTTGAACATTGTTTTGCTTTGAAAGATAAGGCTGCCTAAGTATATACACTGCAGAAATCATGGACTCAGTTGGAGAGATTAGTCACACATACAACAAAGAGTAAAATTACAGCATTTCTATGAAAAATGGCAATTCAGGAAGAGATGCAGAGCTGGAGCTGCTAAAGGACAGAGAAAGACGGAAATGGGAAAAGAATTAAGGAACGAAATTTTGGTTTACATTAACTGAGACGTACAGGTACCAAGAAGCTTCACCAGTTGGGAGGTTAATCTGAAGTAGTGAAAAGTCTGTATCATACAGTATCTTTAAAAACATTTTTATTACTTTCAAGTTTATACAGTCATCTGGCACAAGCTACTGCCAGCGTTCTTGCCAAGTACAAGTGCTTAGACTTCCTTTAATGAATAGATATGTAACTTATATTTGAGGGGAGTAGATACTTCCAAAGTGCTTAAGGAAAAAAATTTTCCTTTTAAATAGCATGAACTGTTTCCTCTTAATCTTGTCTAGAATGCCTGACCCGAATGATCAGGAATTCCCAGCTAATGAGGTTTTATTTTATTCCTTACATTGTAAGAGACTGCTTTTTAAAGCACCATTTTCCATTTGGCATTTCACCAAGGTCTAATGTCCCTGGAATTAGTTTCTTTATTGCTCTTTGAATATCAACAGGTGTTTATCTAAATTAAACTGCATTTGGTTTGATGGCTTGACTTCAAATTGGCACAATTGCACTGTTCTGTATAGGGGTATCAGAATCTTTGTGTTGAAAAAGTAGATGGCCATCACCTTGAGGCAACTCTTGCCACAGTACTAGTACTTGAATTTTTAAAAATCCCAAACCATTTTAATTGTTCTTCACACAAAAGTAGCTAAAGTAGCTGGGTCAAGAGTGTTTGCAAGGATGGCAGCTGAGTAATAACTATAATGCCTACCTAGCATGTCTCTGTAGGTTCTCACTAAATGAGCATTATCCAGGTACATACTGGTTGTCTTGTTTTGCTTTAAAACCCAGCAAAAGAAAATGTATGTTCCCATTTTTTTTTAGGTACTTTTGACTTTCAATTACCATTAAATGAGACCCGAACTGTTGTGGATTTTCAGTTGCATGAGTTGATAACCGCTTTAACTCACAGGCAGAATGGGGAGATGAAATTGCAAATTTTTAATGAAAAGTCTTTGTATGGTGATCCAAGATTTGGATAAACTGGTCAATTATCTTTGTCGATCTGTTTCTTAGGCTATTTGGAGCTGGGTGTGTAGCTTGTCCTCATATTTGAAAGTGGTATTGTTAGGTCGGCAGGTATGTATGCTTTAAGTTTAATTAGTTCTCTCCTTCATGGTATCAGTGAGGTATTAATCTTTTCTCTGGGAAGGGTCATAAATTTTGCAAAACTATCATGGAACTGAGCAAAAGGCTTGCGTGGGATAAAAATCACTCACCATGGAGGTCACCAGTATTTCTCAACGGTTATGCCTTGAAGTGTAAAAAATTCAGTAAACAAAGTGGAAATTCAATTTCCCTGCCTATAACATTTAAGGAGCACCTGTTATATTTTGAGGACATTCTTGATGCCACAAGCTTTATAGACTTGTTTTCTGCCTCCTCAAAAAGACCGAAGTGAAAAATCATGTGCCAATTTTGAGTACACCTGGATCATCCTTTATAAATATTTCCAGTATGGCATGTACTAGCAATCATGGCTACCTTGTGGCAACAGCCATATAAAGTTTTACTTTTGGATTTAAAAAGCTAGTAGAGGCTGCTAAATTAAACAGGGACAAACCAAAAATGGTCTCACCATTAAACTGTCTCACCAACACAGTTCTATTTTCCAGTCCCTTTAATATTCAATTAAGTCTAGTACTCAAAGTGGGTTAGGTTTAATCTTTTAAGTATTTAAATAGCTGTTCTTAGGAATAATCAATAAAATAAATCTAGTCCCTCAGGTATCCTAAGATTAAATCTATGAAACATACCCAAAGTAACTCAAGACTTTCTACACCCTGGCTAATGTAGCCGTAACTTAAAACCATATGTTATCTATGAAACTTATTTACCTTTAGATTCATATAGCCTTTACACAATTAGCTCTTAAACATAAAAATGATGGAAATGTAGAAAAATCACTGTAATTATGTTTAATCAGATCCCTATTCGTTATAAAGAGCTGAAGCTCTAGGTGGCACCTAGGGAGTATGTTAATGGGGAAAAAAAATTAAAAGTTGGGCAATGATACTCAAAATAACTAAAGCAGCAGCATCTTTTAAAAACAAAACAGAACAAAAAACTTTACCACCCTGAATTACAAACTCAGGGCAAGCAGCTTAGTAGACCAACAAGGACCAGTGTGATAAATTCTCCTTTATACCATATATTGTCCTCAGTCTCAAACTGGTAAAAGGCACGCATCCTATGTAATTTTAAAATTTGCATTTTAAGGCTTTTTTCCCCTAAGAGTCAACCTTAACTATGGTTAAAATTATTTTCTCTACACCCTCCTTTTGAAAGGATCTGCTGTATAGATCCTCTGGTCACCTGCCCTTATATTTCTACATCTAGACTAAAATGAAAGTAATAGAATTAGGGTCTTCGTAATCATAATGCTTTTAACTGGTGACAAGAAGGAAGAAGCCTATAGTTAAATATCCCAGAAATTTATTTAATGTTTGCTTGATACACTTTATATAGAAAGGTTGAGGCTATTTGCTGTGGGTGCCCCTGGTAAATCTCAGGGAGGCACCGAACTACAAAGGGGTGCCAATCTGGAGACATCAGAAATGGAAACCACAAGCCCAATTTTATGACTATTCTTAAAGATTTGTCTCTAGTGAAGTTAGGCCCACTGCCTTAAAAACTGCTGAATGTTGGGGCTCTTGTGTGAAAACAGCTGACTTTTAGGAGGGCATGTGACGTTTTGGTCTGTTGGAACATTTAAATACTTGGAAATAAAAAATATTCAGCTTTCAAGTTTTCAATACTGGAAAACTTTCAAGTCTAGGGTTTACAGCCAGGAAGGGCTGCTTTATGTTCCTTAAACTGGACTGTTTCCCACAAAGTTAATCTTCGGCTTTGGCTTCCATTTCTTCTGCATCATCGTCTCCATCCACTTCTGCATTCTCTCTCTCAAGCCTCTCAAGCTGCCTTGCAAGTTCGGTCTCATCTGTATCTGTGACCACTTTAGGCTGTGGAAGCAGAGGCAGAGTTTCAAAGTGAGGTAGTTCAACAGTATACAAATTCCATTTCAACACTATTACCACCTAGTATTTTAATAACTCTTAGAGAAACACGTATCCTTCTAACAACTCTAACATATCTGTTCATTTTTGAGTGCTGCTATATTAAATTCCATTAGATAAATAATGGGAGAAATGTATAAGAGTAACATAATATAGGAAAAAATACGTGCGTAGTGAAACAGTATATTCCTCTGTTATTTCTATAAGCCAAAACTGAAAAATTATGAAAATAATCTCAGTGGCTGTATCTTTCAAACCCACAAGATGTCTCGTAAAAATGCATCTTTTGGATTCAAAATAAGTTACTATTTCTTTCTAAATAGGTTTCATTTTTGTTGAGATGAGGAAAATACAGACTAATGTTGTTTCTAATCCTGAGATCAAATTTTAAGCCTTCATATTAAATTCTGACAATAATCAATCACTCATTTTTGTTACCTATTTTTTCCCCCTTTGGCGGAGAGATAAACCTAATACCATCCATGACCTTAGTCGTGAATAACCATCACATGACAGTTCTCATTTACTTATAAAAAGCCCTTTTAGGACCCTCTGAGCCAATGATTATTTTAGGCTTAGCAGAGTTATAATCCTACATGTATCTTATGGTTTGAAAGGCAGTGATTGAAGTATTTTAGAATGCAAATCATTTAGATGATTTAAATTTATCTATCTAAAGTTATCTATCTATCTATCTATCTATCTACCTATCTATCTATCCTATCTAAGGTAATCTCTAACCCCAACACGGGGTTTGAACTCACAACCCTGAGATCAAGAGTTGCATGTTCTACTGACAGAGCCAGGCAGGCACCCCTAAATTTCTTATAAACTTTAAGAAAAAGGCAGACACACTATAGATCTTACCTCCATTTGAACATTGAAGACACCCCTCTTTTCCTCAATCTTTTCTTTAATAACAGCCATAGCTTGATTGAGAACAGAGAGGCCTTCTGTTCTCTCCAAAGTTGTTGTAGTCATCACGTATCGAGGAGGAGCTATTAGATTAATCTAAGGAAGGAAGAAGACAAAAATTCAATTATGAACATACCTACACAACACAAAATTATTAAGATGTTTAAGAACTCTTTTGCTCTCTGCTGCCTTAACAAATCACCCCAAAACTTCATTTTCAATCCTGTAAGTCAGCAATTTGGGGGGGGGGGGTCTGTTAATGTAGCAAAAGCTAATTGATAACAGTGATGAAATCTAGTGCAGTCTCCTGCAATACCAAATACGTAGAATTATGACTTCCGGGTGTCTTTGTTAGCTAAAATAACTGTAGCCATCATCAGCACAATGGATAATTTATCTCTAAAACAAACAAAAATTCTTATTTGGTTCTAAACTAAACTGATGAAAGAAAATCTAAGAGATGCTGAATAACAACCACCTGGTTAATTGTATTACATAAAAGATTCAGACTGAACTCCTTAAAGATGTGTGTGAATATGAGAGAATATGTTACCCTTTTCAAGGTCCTAGGAGTATTATGGACACAGGAACTCTTGAAGTTTAGCACAGCTGGCCCTCTGGCACTAAATACCAATCGAAATTTTTATCTACTGTGACATTAGCAGTAGTATTCCTTAGACAACATCACCAGGAACCATTTTTCTTAACACATGTTATGAAAGTGATCATACAAAGAATCTGATTTGGTTCAGGCTGGTAGCAGGAAGAGAGAAAATGGACTACTCACCTTGATGGGCATGGTTTCTGTAGAACAATTCAAACCTGCTCTCAAGGCTTCCTTTACGGCATCAATGCCTTCATAACCGTAACAAGCCACTTCAATATCTAAAATTAGGGAAATTCAGAAACTTACATCAAAAAATGCAAAAATGTATTTAAAGGCTTAAAAGAAATCAGATGTGGCAGACACACCGGTATTCAAATAATTATCAAAGTTCTTTTAATCACAAGTAGAAATCTCCCCCAACTATTAACTTTAACTATAAATTAGCTGAGTATGCAGTGAAATTATATCTTCTCTTCCACATTGAGCCTCCGAATGGCAAAATTATAAAAAATAGAAATCCAACCAACACCTTGACTTCTGGCTACGCCTGGGTTAAAATTATGCTCCCAACCTCTCCATGCCTCACTTCCTTATTTGTAAAGTGGAGAGGAGGAATGTGATAAAGACCAAGTGAAACAATCACTGCAAATTGTTCAGAATGGTTTAGAAATTGCACACCCTCTGCCCCAGCGGTTTCACTTTTAGGAGCCTGCCTAACAGAACACTTACACAACTGGGAAGTGTCTATGTTGTAAGGCTGCTAATTTTTAGTGTTTTTTTTAATAGTGAAAAACATGACAGAACCGAAATGTTCACCAAGGAAGGACTGGTTTATTGTTCTATGAAATATTATACGTTGTCATTAGAAAGATTGAGAAAAAGTCCATGTTCTGCATGGAAGGGCCACCATGATAAACCATGTAGAAAAAGCTAGTTGAGGAAAATTTTGCATAGTATGATCCAATCATTGTAGAAGCAAAAATATTTATGTCTGGATATAAACAGCATATATTCCTATACGCTATATGTACGTAAAAAAATGTTTGAAGAATAGAATATACCCCAAGCTATATTAACAGTGGTTAATCCAGAGGCACAAAAGGACAATACTGTACTTATAGAATATTTAAAAGTATTTCTTAAAAAGATTTTATTTATTTATTTGACAGAGAGAGAGCGATCATAAGTAGGCAGAGATGTAGGCAGAGAGAGAGGGGGAAGCAGGCTTCCCACTGAGCAGAGAGCCAGATGCAGGGCTTGATCCCAGGACCCTGAGATCATGACCTGAGCCGAAGGCAGAGGCTTTAACCCACTGAGCCAAACAATATACCACCCCCTTTAAAAAAGGGCTGCAGTGCCTGGATGGCTCAGTCAATTAAGAGTCTGTCTTTGGCTCAGGTCAAGATCTCAAGGTCCTGGGATCGAGCCCTATGTCAGGCTCTCTGCTCGGCGGAGAGTTTCCTCCCTCTCAAATAAATACATATTACATCTTATGATGGTTCAGTAGAAGCAAAAATAATTTCTTAAACTTTTCTTGTTATAAGAAATAAAAACTTGCAGATGTTGATGCAACAACATATTCTTTGGTAACACCCATTATTTAACATTTTTTTGGTTCATGCAAAATATTTTAAACATCATTTAAAAAATCACTTACCTGCTCGAATTTTGACAGCCTGTGGTGTCAAACGCCTATTAATATTGTTAATAAGTACTCCCCGTTCATCTTCATTCAGATCTAAACTATCCAAAATAGATGGGTCCCTAATTAAAGTAAAACAAAACACACACAGACACAAAAACACAAAAGGCCAAAGTTACTTTACAGAAAACTGTGACACTAAACACTATACAGTAATGTGTAAGAGCACAGACTTTAGTGTCAGAACTGAGTTCAAATCTTAACTTTACAACTCATTAACTACGTGTTTTGGGGCCTTTCCAGACCTCAGTTTTTAAACTATAAAATAAGGATGAAAACTACATCTCATTGGTTGTGGTATTAAATGAGATAATGCAGGTAAAGCACTTGGCACTACTATGACAAAAAGAAAACACCCAGCTAGTTTTTAAAGAAAAATTTTAGAGATCTAGCTAAAGCAAGGAATTTAAAAATGTCTAATATACTGGACATCTCACTATAATTAAACATTTCCACGTAATTAGTCCCTGCTTCAAGGAGCCTTGAAAAGAACTAAAACATACAAGCAAATTTAAAGTAAAAGTACATCCTTGGAAGTCGGGAGAGGAAGGGCTGCACTGGCTGAAGTGGCACTTCATCTGAGTGCCACAAGACAGGGCAGGGTCTCAGTCCCCAGCGTGTTTGTGGAACATGAACAAATGAAAAAAACTGAAATAATGACTAAAAGAATGATAGGACTTTAAGAAGCAAAACAGAACTATATTAGGAAAGTTGTAGGGTGGCTGGGTGGCTCAGTGGGTTAAAGCCTCTGCCTTCAGGTCAGATCATGATCTCAGGGTCCTGGGATCGAGCCCCGCGTCGGGCTCTCTGCTCAGCAGGGAGCCTGCTTCCCCCTCTCTCTTCGCCTGCCTCTCTGCCTGCTTGTGATCCCTGTCAAATAAATAAATTAAATCTTAAAAAAAAAAGTTGTAAAGTATTAAAACAGAAATGGTCTATCAGGCCTAAAAAGCAGGGGTTAGGGAATGAAAGGTGAAAGAATTTGAGGGGAGGGAACTTTCATTCAGCTAATACTGCTTAAAAAACATAACAAGACAAACCACCAGAAAATGAGCAAGAGATGAACAGATATTTCACAAAAGAAACAGTAAACCTAAGAAAAGCTGTTAACTTCACCAACAACCAGTAAAATAAAAACCAAAAACAAGGTACTCTTATACACCCATCAGTTTGACAAAAGGGAAAATAATCTGAGATATATACCAAATGTTTGTGAGGATGAAGAGAAATAGGAATGCTCATACAACTGCTGGAGGAAATACAAATTGTAGAACCAATTTGGAGAGTATTTTGGCAAAACTGAGTAAATTTAAAGATACATGTAATCAGTCCTATGACCCAGCAACTCTATTGCTATGTATATACCTTAGAAATTCCCAACTGTACATGGAGACATGTACATGGATATTCATAATAGCGTGGTTCAAAAAAATGGGAAAAATAAAGGAGGCGGGGAGGATAACCTACACTCTCTTGAAAGGGAAACAAACCATAGTCTTACAATGAAATATGACATAGAAATTAGTATGAAGTAGGTACACATCTATCACTTTGGAGAATCCTGTTCATTAACAGCCTTATAAGTGAAACTGTAAGGTACAGAAAGTTACAACGATAGAATAAATTCCTTTAAGTTTAAATAAACTGAATTATACAAAAATGATTCCATACATACTTCCTAGATACATAGATGTAATAAATCCACAGAAATGTAAATAATAATGGTGCATACTAATTATAGAATAGTAGTTACCACTGAGTGACGGGAATGGGTTGGGAAGGGTAAAACATTGTTTCCAACTATCTCAACAACTTTATTTCTTAATTAAAAAAATATGAAGGACATGTGGCAAAGAATTATCATTAAACGTGGACAGTCACCGCACGGCTGATGAAGCAAAAGAATATTAAGGAAAAGGGAAAAACGCACGGCACTGCTGAGCGGTACTGGAGGGGGAGCTGGACATGGAAGTAAGGGAGCCGAGCCAGGGCTGGAAGATGACAGCACGCCGAGGGACGAAAGGCATGCAGCACTGAAGTCAGGAAGGACAGAAATAGAAAGCAGTGCTTCATGGTTATCAGCATAAACTCCAGATGGGAGCTGGTGTCTCGATTTGATCAGGGCTTTTCCATTTGCTAGTTCTGTGCATGTGGACAAAATATTTAATCTCTGCCTCAATTTCCTCATCTCTAAGACACGGCTAACAACAGCACTTACACCATGAGTTGGTGTGAGAAGTCCATAAATGTTCTTGGAATTATTATTATTAGTCTTACCTTTCTCACAGTACGGTATGAAAAAAAAGTCACAGGGTGGGTGGGTGGGTGGGGGAACCGGAAAGGATTCGGAGCCGCAGATGAGCCGGCTTCCTGGAGGCTCTATCAGTCCCAGGTCCACTCGGCCATTCTGAGAGCTGAGGGGACCAATGCCCTTCGGCAGCACCGAGGTTGGAAGTAACCTCAGTGTAGTGGAGAGGCTGCGTGGGGGGCATTAACAGTGGGGAAAGAGTAGGATGTGCAGGAGAGACAGGTAAGTACAGAGAACTGAAGGAGTCCAGCTATTTTAAAAAGAGGATACAGTGCTTCCTACAGGACAAAGTAGAGGGAAGGTAAACTTTGCTTTTAGTATAAATGGGAGGAACTGGAGCGTATTTTTATGCCGATGGAGCAAAATCAACAAAGAGAAAGGCTGAAGACTTCAAAGAGGGAATGACGGCTAAAGCGGTCCCCGAGCAGTGGCTGCGTACAGGTGGTAAGATTAGTTTGAGCAGGAGGGATACGAATGCAGCATGACAGGAGGCAGGAGGTAACGGCAGATGGGAGAGAAGGTTGCTGAGACAGTGGAGCGAGTAGAGGAGATTTGGGGCAATGGCTTCTATTTTCTTTATAAAACAGGCAGACAGTGAGGGAAGGAGGAGTGGGTATCTGGTAGAAGAGTGTGCAAAAGCTCTAAAACAGCCACTCTGAGAATGGGAGGAAGACCTGACAAAGGGCGGAGAGAATGTGAGGCAGCAGTGAAGGCGCAGCTGAGGCTGGAGACCATGATGAAGATGCAGTGGCACCAACCTGCAGGACTGTGGTTTTTCCTAGCAGCACCCAGCATTCTACAAGTGCAGAGAAGGCAGGAACATCGATCCAAGGCTGGATGTAACAGAAGGAAAAATGGCAAAAGCTCATGATATTGGCAAGAAAGTTGTTGAAATGATGGACCATGGTATGTCTATGCTGAGTAAGAAAGAGAAGGCAGGAAAGGGTGAAAAGACAGGGAGGAAGAAAAAGGTTTGGAATCACAGTCTGGCTTATGAATTAAGAAGACACAGAGCAGGACTAACTATGAGGGAGCTGGAAAGACAGGAAGCTGTCTGTGGTAAAAGAACAGAATGTATGAATTCAAGGTTTTGGAAGTACACCAAACTAAGACCCAGGGTGATGGGTCTGCATTGATGGAAACTAGCTAAAGTGGCATGGGCTGAAGGTCTAAGGAACTGAGGTAAAGAAAACAAGGTATAGTTGTAGATGAGACATTTACAGTGACCCTGAAGTTAGCTAGGAGGGGAAAATGTGAGACAAAACCATATGGTTTACGAGAACTAAGGTGTACACAGTTATATATGCTTGGCTACATAGAATCGGCCCACATTATGGGCCTTTTACATGGAAATCTATTTATCTAAATTTGGCAAGGACTTAATATGTGGGTGTCGTGCTATTATTACATGTCAGGCTCTCAACTTGTGTGCCAGACCAGCAGCTGTGGTATCTAGGTAGAACCAGAGCCAAGAAGGTGTTCTTACGAGACTGCATGCTTAAATGCATCATAGGCACCGTATCCAGGTCTCTTGTATTTGTCATCAAAGACCCAGGCAGTCCTCTGGAACAGGCTCTCCAGCTGCTCGTCCTTGGTGTACTCCAACACCTCAGCAACATGACGAAGAATGCTGTAAACCTGGAAACAAAATGAAGAGTTCAACAATTCAAAGACAAGAGATCTTTAAAAAAAAAAAAAAGGTATTTTTACATTTCAGCAGACAGCATATAAAACAAACCTTTGGTTACACTACAATAATTCCTCAACAACAAAGGGTTAACACACAACAGGTTCTTTTTTCATAGAGATATACTAGCTTTCCTATAATACTTAACTCAAATGGGTTTAACAAGTAAGCAGTACAAAACTTAGTGCCCTAAGACCCAGATCAAGTTGACTTAGGGACCAATTAACCCTCTCTAAATTTGTTTCCTCTTCTGGAAAAGGGAAATACCAGTATCCCCCCTTTTTACTGCAGAGAGATCAAACCTATCCAAATTATAACTGGAAAACATTATACGAATATACAAAATTTGTATATTACACAAAACTTGTTATACTTGTGAGCTATTACTATTACTACTCCATATGAAAGCATGGAACGGGATTGAGATTTTACTATTTCTTTTGCTCTGTTATCTAGAAGTTATCCTTCAATGCACCTATCTCCTACTCACTGCCGCCAAACTCTAATTTCCTAAAAATGAAAGGGCATAAGGAAGAGAAAGGGTATAAAAAGAGGTTTTCACATTACACATGAAAGTTGAGTGAGGAAAGGAACATTGGCTATTTCATTCTATCACCTTATAGTCCTGATAAGATCTACTTGTATTGTAAAACATACTCATTTTACAATATCCTAAGGGGACTAAAACAAAGTGAAAGTTTCCTAGAGCAGAGCTTCTCAAACTTGGTGGGACTTAAGGAACCTGCATTAAGCAGTTGGGTGATGTCAATGCTGTTGGCTACATTCTGAATGGCAAGGTCCTCACTTTATTAATAAGGGATTTCACTGATAGTATTTTCTAACGTATAAACCACACTAGTAATAGTAAACACATCAGTAAAACAAAGGGAAAGATTTGGGTAATGGTCTTTTGGCTTTTAGATTTTTATTCTCTTATTAACCGGGGTTAATTAAGGCAAGATTTCAAACATCTTCTCTTCATTTAAACACTGTTTTCCTGGCATTTTATCCTGAGGACAGAAACACACATGAGGGAAAAGAAAAAATAAAGAAAACAGACACAATGGAAACATTGCCATTAAGAACCAAGGATCCAGAGAATGAAGGATAATCTAAATAGGACCAGAGAAGAAAAAGCTATTCTTGCTTAATGCTTACTATACAGAAGTAGGAGATTATAACCAAAATAAGAAAATGAAACAGAAAGAACCCTAATAAACTAGGAGGAAGAAAAAAAACAAAACTAGTAACAGCCCCCCTCCCTTGCTTTCCTGGATTCACATTTTATAAACCCTTGCTTATTCTTAACACACAACAGCTGGTTGTCCCTGTGACTGTTATCCCAGAATGGGGTTTAAAGTCAAGAACTACATGTTATGAAAAGTCAAATTAACTGAAATCATCCATAGTTAATTTAACCTAAAATAACTTAAAAAAACACTATCATCCAGTATACTCATTTTAGAATATTAGACGATAAGCAATGCCTTAACGTAATACCACCATGAAGTAAAAACACTGCAGTCATAACTCTTTTGAAATTAAGTCTTCAAATTATCCTATGTAACTCCTAATTGTAAATGCAATTACAGGTACAGAAAATCCAGGTTTTAATTTTTCTCCCAAGAATATTACATGCTGATTATTTATTAAATATACTTAATAGTAGACTAATTTCACACAAAAATCAAACTTACAGTTTTGGATTTGGTGAATTTATCTTCACATTTGATTGCTTCCTCTGGAGAAACTCTTCTTTTTGACAAATCAATATATCCTATATGAGAAAATTTTGGGAAAAAAAAAAAATCACCTCTGCCCAAGTGCTAGCTTACTGTACTACTACTTACTTACTGTAATACATTTTTACATCAGATTGGTTGGTTGGTATACCTACACTTATTCCCCACTAAAATCGTATCAATAAAATACTGCATGAGAAGATGAGAAATTTTTGTTTTCAGAAATGCTTTTGTATCATCATATAATTGTACATTTTCTATCACTTCAGTGAAAGGAACGAACAATATGAAAGCTGGTCAAAGGATTCTGTACTTGTCTTTTTGGCATCCATTCATCAAAGGGACAAACGTGTTCTACATATTTTCTGTATTCTCCTTCTGATGCTTCTCCTGCCTCTTGACCAAAACTGGTGCTTCCTCCTGGTGGTGGCCCTGCATAGGCATGGTGTGGCCATGGAATCTGCCTCACCATGTTGTCTGTCTCCTCCATAAATTAAAATCTCATGGGTACAAAATGAGACAAGCACTTAACTAAAGAATTTAAGAGGGAAAAATGGTCTCTTACGTTTACTTACATATTTCCCATGTCGGGCATCACACCTCGAGGGCCTGCATAATTTCCTTTACCATTCCTTATAATGCAGATTAAGTAATAAATCCTGTTAGTTTCTATTTACCTGAAAATGTCTTCATTTCTGATTTATTGTTGAGTATTTTCTTTAAATATTACAGAATTCTGGGCTGAACATTTTTCTCTTTCAGTGCTTTAAAGATGTCATTCTTTAAATGGCTGCTCAGGCAGCCATTATTTTCAGTAAAAATAGCATACTAAGAGTAATTTGTATTACTGTTCCCCTGTAAATCATGAATCCTTTTCCTCTGGCTACTTTCAAGATTTTCTCCATCTCTGTTTTTCAATAATGTGCCTAGATGTGGTCTTATTAGTATTTATCTTGCTTGAGGTTTGCCAAGCTTCTCCAGTTTGTAAATTTTTTGGCAAATATGGGAAACTTTGGTCAGCATTTTCTCAAATATATTTTCTCCCCTTTCTCTCTCTTCTCTTGGAATAGAGCTTTTAATATTGAATGGTTGCTTTTTTTTTTAAAGATTTATTTATTTGGTAGAGAGATCACAAGTAGGCAGAGAGGCAGGCAGAGAGGGAAATAGACTCCCTGCTGAGCAGAGAGCCCAATGCGGGGCTGGATCCCAGGACCCTGAGATCACGACCTGAGCCAAAGGCAGAGGCTTTAACCCACTGAGCCACCCAGGCGCCCCTGAATAGTTGCCTTTTTCCTGCTGTTCTTCAGATTGGTTCTTTTAAATGAATTACCTGCAAGTCTGACTTGAACCTTTTGCCATCTTTACCCTGCTGTTAGCCCATTTGGTGAGATTTTTCGATATTATACTTTTAATTTTAGAATTTATATTTAGTTCTTTGTGAGAGTTTCTAATGTCTTTACTGAGATTTCATTTTGTTCATTCATTACAAGGTTATTTTCCTAATATCCTTGAGCAGTTGCAACATCTGCTTTAAAATCCTCATCTGCTAACTCCAATATTAAGGTCACCTCTAGGTCAATCTCCATTGGTTCTTTTTCTCTTCTGTATGGGTCCCACTTTCCCGTTTCCTAAAATATTTAGCAATTTTGGACACTGAATGAACATTCATAGAACATAAACATTCTAATAATCAAAGAAACACAGAATACTGGGTTTTGGGTGTGTTTGCAGTATATTCCATTTTCAGAAGTTATATAAAATTTTTCTAAAATCCATTTACCTTTGCCCCATTTCCATGTTATTCTAGTAATCTGATTACAACTTTAGCTTTAAATCAAGAAAAAAGTATCTTTTTTTTTTCTTAAGTAGGGCTCCACACCCAGCATGGAGCCCAATGTGGGGCTTGAACTGACAACCCTGAGAACAAGACCTGAACTGAGATTAAGAGTCAGACACTTAACCGACTGAGCCATCCAGGCGCCCCTCAATAAAAAAAGCATCTTACAAAAATATGAACTAATCATACTCTGGTTTACTTGTCTGTCTCTTCTGAGTTTAGCCACAATGAGTCAACTATCAATATTCTGGTAACCTCTGGGAATAAAAGTCAAGTTACTTGACACAAACTAGCCCTAGGTTGTGCTAATTAAACCACTACTAATAAGAGGTCTTGCTTAGATGGGTAATTGGCATCCTTCTCTAACAACTTTGTATGTAAAAAAAAGTTTAAGTATAAAAGCAGATGTTTTTGTTTTGCTTTTATAGCAGTCAGCAATTTACAAAAAAATGTAAAATAAACCATTTTAAATCTGAAATTTATATTTCAGATATTTTTATCACTTACCTTTCTCTTTGTCCACTCTAATGACAACCACACATTCATTCCTGCCGATTCTGATGAGTTTGTTTATAGAACGGATACGCCTTCTGGACAACTCACTAAGAAGAATCATGCCTTCAATATTGTTGTATTCCAGCAAGCTGACATAAGCCCCCATTTCAGCGATGGACCTTACATTCACCATCACTACATCTTCCACCTCAGGAAATTTGTGTTGATAAAATCTACAACTTAGACCCGGCATTCTGCATTTTAAACAAAAGAATTAAATGAGTGTTCAGTTAAGGTCAAAATAAAGAAATACCAATCAATTTTCCATATCTTGCCACTGGAAGAAATGATTAGTCTTTTCATCTCTTTAAACTTTTTTTTTTTTTAAGATTTTATTTATTTATTAGGAAAGAGAGAGAGTGAGAGAGAGCAGGAGAAGGGAGAAGGTCAGAGTGAGACG